>JAJLVO010000001.1:0-623579 GCA_030564565.1 Pichia sp. NRRL Y-12830
TTTCTCTTTTTTCTTTTTTTTTTTTTTTTTTTTTATTTCAAATATTTATTTTACTTTAATGTTTATAATTATGTTCTTCAGATATAACTAACGTCTTGTAGCCCTTGATATCTAAAGTATAATGTAAGTATTAATAGATCTAATTAGATATAATAAAAGTGTAGATTAAAGTTTAAGTTGTCCTTCTATAAATCTATATGATTGTCTATAAGTATATAGATTTATATAGGAACAACTTTAATCTACACTTTTATTATATCTATTTAGATCTATTAATACTTACATTATACTTTAGATATCAAGGGCCACAAGACGTTAGTTATATCTGAAGACAATAATTATAAATTCTAATTTATTTTAATTATTTTAATTAATTTTAACTTTAATTTATTTTCATTTATACAACAGGGGATGGCTTACTTGTATAACTTCACGCCATCGTCAAATGGCAGCTTACTTTCTGGTGAATCAGAAAGAGTGCCACACGTCATCCCAGTCACGCCAGTGTGTCATGTCTTGACCTGTCGTGTACAACTTAGAAGCACATTTGAGCCTAGTATCACTACCTATGTAACCATGATAAACATTGTACGTAGCAGACATGGCGTCATTCACCCCTTGCAAATCAGTCATAGAATCGACCCAATCTTAGATAGCACTATATGAATTACCTTCGCCCGCCCCGTACTGACATTCCAGCACCAGACCCCCATAACCATTCAAGTACTGATCACCATCTACGTCATCACGTTTTGACAGCGTGTCTGGTTTCATGAAATTGACAGCCCAAGTACCATTATGATTCGCTTCTAACACAGACACTGGGAACGCGTTATTGTTGTCTTCGTGTTTCAAAACCACTATGTCAACTGAGCCTACCATGATGTCGTCCATCATCAGCGGTTGGTAACTAAAAGTATCATTCATCACCTTAAAAGAGAGTAAATTACCATCACGCCTGGTCAATGCTGCGATACCGCCATCAGAAAGATCAATCAAGTAGCCCGTCATACCTCCGATATTTACGACCGCGGTATCTGTGCCGTCACTTTCACATCTTTTATACCATCCAGTTATCTTGCCCAACGCCGCAAGACCAACACACCATCTGACTGCTGCGACTCTTACCGCATTATAACAATCCCTGCCATCAATATAATGGCCCGAATGACTATAACACCTGTCCCACACATGTAGCATAGTTTGTGTTTCGTATGCTATCCCGGCAGTGAGGACGAGTGAGGTCTGTGGTCTGGTGAGAACAATACTTCTCGTGAACCAGTCAAATAAATCGCCCGCTGACAAGGCAATAACAATGCTCGGAATAACAGAAAATATAAAAAATAATGATCTAAGGCTTAGGAGCATCGTGTTTTAATTGTTATAAGAAGTCTATGATAAAATATATAGATTTCTGGGTAGGTTTTGGTTATAAAAAGAATATAAACTTTTCTATATACCATATAATATATACCATATAAAATTTTATAAATCAGCTCGAGAATATGGCTTCCTTTTTATATAAGATTGTGCGGATGAATGAATATTCATGTCAAGATAGTGTAATATGAGAAACCCTCATAGGGCTACGCAGATTAATTATTTTACAAAAAATATTTATTTAAAATATTAGGAAATAATTTTAATAAAAAAGAGGTACGATCCTCAATTCTTTGAGAAGACAATATATAAAACTAGAGTCGTACTGATTTCAAAAAAAATGTGGGTCCGACCGCGGACCCACATTTTCAAATTTTCCCACGAAAAAAGTGGGTCCAACCGCCGGACCCACATAAATCACAAATCTTGGGTCCAACTGTCTAAAACTGGCGCGTCGATCGACGCGCCAGTGAAAAATGTGTTCTTACATACATTAAAATCAAGATCTTAACTGTGTACACGTAAATGGTTTATTTCCCATGATTGAACTACAAACCTGAGGGAAATGTGACAAATTTTGGAAGTTTACCATCATTTTGAAGTCTTTTCTTCAAAAGAGCCATATCAAATAACGGATTACTTTCCACACGTAACGCTTGCATTTGTGTTGGAGTAACAACATCTTGTCGGTCCCGCAATCTATGCTTTCGATCTAAATTTAGATTCACCTTAGTTATAAGCATTGGTTCAACAATATTCGGACCAAGATTACATCTTCTAACATGAAAAGCATTGCTAGCGATTGAAAAGATTCGTTCAACATATGAACTTGAAGGTAAGCCAGCGAGAGTTCTTTTTGCCAGGATGCTTAAGAATTTGAATTCATCTTGATACTTTTTCCAGAAGCCTAAACTGTGAAAACCATGAAGAGGAAAATCACTATTATTAGATATGTTCATGTGATTGATAAGAATTTTTTTGTCAAGAATCAGATTTATGTATCTCTCAATCTCAATTTTAATTAACTTCCTTAAACACCATACAGCTTTACAAGTTCTTCGAATTTCTTGCTTTGTTGTAAAAACATCAGCCGGATTGAGACCAAAACTAATTGTTTTGCTCAAACTATCTTCATTTCCTTCTATTGGCTCCTCCGCATTTTTAAAAATTTGACTGAGATTTGAGTACATAGATAATCCACTTGAAGATTCATCCAAAACGGTCTGTTTAGGTATCTCTTTTCCATCAAGTTCTTTAATGAGAAGCTCTGTATGTTCATCCTTCAAGTCTTTGTATTTATCTTCCAAGCTAACATAGTTTAGATTAATTTCAGCATTAACATTTGGTGATATATTTGATAGTAAAGGTAGATTAATTGTTCTTTTTATTTCAAGTATGCACTCATCAATAATCCTATTTTTGAAGGCATC
Organism: Pichia sp. NRRL Y-12830; assembly: GCA_030564565.1. Taxonomy (NCBI): domain Eukaryota; kingdom Fungi; phylum Ascomycota; class Pichiomycetes; order Pichiales; family Pichiaceae; genus Pichia; species Pichia sp. NRRL Y-12830. The sequence continues at coordinate 2,811 of JAJLVO010000001.1, forward strand.
AAGTTCAATCCTTCTTCTTTTATTATCAGTGGTATTTAGGCCAAGGTCATTTTGCAAATAATTAATCTCAAACAAAACTGGATTAAAAAATTCCGACAAATAAATGTGCTGGGACTGATCACAAGATTCCATATATGGTCTTAAAACTTTCAATCCTTTTGTTACAGCTTTTTGCAATAAATCAGAATCAACATGTAATTGTAAACCATTATTCAATGCAAACTTTTTTTCGTTACATCTTTGCGTACCAAAATTTGTTTCTCTAATAAACTGTGCATATTCTGAAATGCATGCTTCATTTGAAGAAGCAATCGTATTTAAAAAGTCAAAAGGGCGTAGCAACTCAATCATGATCTTAATAATATGGAAATCAGTGGCAATCATTCTTGAACAGGTTATCTCATCCATATCTACACCTAATTTTTCAAAATCCTTTGTACAATATTCTAAAATAGCTTGTTCATATGCCAGTAAATTTTTTAACAAAATAAAGGTACTTCCCCAACGAGTTGGAACATCAAGGTTTGTTCTAATATTTGATGGTGGGACTGGATCGTGGATTTGATCCCAGATCCACTTCAAAAGGTGTAATGCCACCTAAGGAGATTGACGGTGAAGAATTGATGGTGAACTCCGCCAACGGGATAAGGGAAAAGTTGAACAATTTAAATTACCATTTAGAATTACCAACTAGTTACAAAAGGTCCAGTCCATTCCATATTTCACAATTGAGAAGACAAAAACAGATACCAGATATCGTGTTTAAGGCACCAATAGTAGCTTCGGAGTTTTATCAATATAAAGACGGCTCGGTAGAAATGGAAGTGACCAAGATTGTAAACCATAAGAAAGTAGCTAAAGGATTTAAATTGGAAGTTGAATTTTTAGATGGAACGAGAGAATGGATTAGATTGAGCGACCTTCGGAGAAGTGCAAAAGAATTAGTTGAGACGTATATACAGACTCATTCAGAACTGCTTAAGTAGATTACTAGATTTCCGTTAGCATGAGGCTTGCATTAAGAGTGGGGGAAGTGTAATATACTAGGTAACTATGATTACGTATGATAATAGTTACCGAAGTGGATTCTTAGTCGAGGATGAAAACCTGATGAGGTTTTCATACTGTAAGTTATATAGATGTATAGACTTCTTATAACAATTAAATCATTGCGATAAAGGTACCTAAGATGTCAGATCCAGGCAAGGCTGTATCACCTTTATTACATATTTAGTCTTTATAAGCAGTAATTTTGAATTGCAGCGAAGTTTTAGAAATTTAATTTTTAATTTTTAATTTTTATGTTGAGGCTTCGGAAAGCGGCTGGATTGGTGGCTGGGGGCGAATAGAGAGTTAATTTAGAGACTCAACTTCCTGCTGCATAACCTCGATACTAAAACATAGTTTGCATACGTATACTTTAGCAGAACATTGTCACAACAATGAACGTGATCAAGCTACAGGTATGTGCTTTTTTAAAACTGCAATTGAAGATCTTTAGAACTTAAGTACTAACATTAATAATCACCATATCGTCATACCTACTCTAGAAAAAATTCCCAATTCTAGATCAATCTGAATTATTTGGATTAATTGAAGATTTCAGAAATATTGATATTGATGAAAATGGATGGGCTGATAAAAAGGAAGTCATTGAAAGCGTTTCCAAAAGTGGTAAGGCTTCATATGACGAAGTTAGAGAAGCTTTAAAAAATGTGTCAGTTGATGCATCAGGACATGTTGAACTGGAAGATTTTGTTGAATTAAGTGCAAAATTAAAAGAATTGAAATCAGGTTCTGGTTTAAACTTACCTTCTTCAACATCTCCATCTTTTCAAATCCCAGGTTCTGAAAATAATAATGAAACTTTTGTTCGTAATAAGGCGAAAGTTGTTCTTGGTTCTTCAGGTAGAACAATGCATACAATTGATGATGAAGAACGTGTTGAATTTACAAGACATATTAATTCTGTTTTGTCTGGTGATTCATTTGTTGGTGATAGAATTCCATTTGATTTAGATACTTTCCAATTATTTGATGAATGTACTGATGGTTTAGTTTTATCATCATTAATTAATGATTCAGTTCCTGATACCATTGATACCAGAGTTTTGAATTTATCGAAAAATGGCAAACCGCTGAATAATTTTAAATTAATAGAAAATGCAAATATTGTTTTGAATTCGGCAAAGGCTATTGGTTGTGTTGTTGTTAATGTTCATTCTGAAGATATAATTGATGGTAAAGAACATTTAATTTTAGGTCTTATATGGCAAATTATTAGAAGAGGTTTATTAAGTAAAATTGATATTAAATTACATCCTGAATTATACAGATTATTGGAAGATGATGAAACTTTAGAACAATTTTTAAGATTACCACCTGAACAAATTTTATTAAGATGGTTTAATTATCATTTAAAAGCAGCAAATTGGGATAAAAGGGTTAAAAACTTTTCAAGTGATGTTGCAGATGGTACAAATTATACAATTCTATTAAATCAATTAGCTCCCGATTTATGTTCTAAGGCTCCATTACAAACTAATGATTTATTAACAAGAGCCGAAGAAGTTTTAAAAAATGCTGATAAATTAGGTTGCAGAAAATATCTAACACCAAAGTCTCTAATTGCTGGTAATCCAAAGTTAAATTTAGCGTTTGTTGCACATTTATTTAATACACATCCTGGTTTAGATCCAATTGCTGAAGAAGAAAAACCCGAAATCGAAGAATTTGATGCAGAAGGTGAAAGAGAAGCAAGAGTTTTCACATTATGGTTGAATTCCCTTGAAGTTAATCCACCAGTTGTTTCATTATTTGAAGACTTGAAAGATGGTAATGTTTTACTTGAAGCTTATAATAAAGTTATGCCAGGAAGTGTTGATTTAAGACACATAAATAAAAAACCAACAAATGGTAATGAATTATCAAGATTCAAAGCGTTAGAAAATACCAACTACTGTGTTGAAATTGGTAAAGCAAATAAGTTTTCATTGGTTGGTATTGAAGGTTCAGATATAACTGATGGTAATAAGATTTTAACATTAGGATTAGTTTGGCAATTAATGAGAAGAAATATCAACAATACATTATCATCATTATCAATTAATGGTAAGGAAGTTTCTGATTCAGATATACTTCATTGGGCAAATTCTATGGTTTTAAAAGGTGGAAAAAGTTCCAAGATTAGATCGTTTAATGATCCTTCATTGACCACAAGCATATTCCTTTTGGATGTTTTGAATGGTATTAAACCAGGTTATGTTGATTATGATTTAGTCACAGCTGGTCAAACAGATGATGATAAATATGCAAATGCTAGATTAGCAATTTCAATTGCAAGAAAATTAGGTGCTTTAATTTGGTTAGTTCCCGAAGACATTAATGAAGTTAGATCTAGATTAATTTTAACATTTGTTGGATCTTTAATGTCTTTAAAAGCTTAAAGTATGTTAACATGTAATTAAATAGTATTTTTTTTTTTCCTCTTTTACATTTTACACTTTATTTTATTTATCTTTCTTCTTTTTTATTTTATAATTTTTATCAAAAGAAGGTACATACTATATACTACATAAATCTGTTAAGATCTATTATCCCTTGTTTTAATAATTTGATCTTTAAATTTCACATCCCATTCATCAACTAAATTGTTGAAATATCTTAAAACATCATCTTTACCAGTGGGATCAATTTCTGCAACTTTGATATATTCTTTACCTTTCCAATTACAGGCACTCCCATATTTGATATCTTGTTGATCATCTAATGATGCATACAATGATGTAAAAATTTGAGAATTTGCAGCAATCCAACCATGTATATTATGCCAAGGAGAACCTAAAAATCTGGCTAAATAGAATAAAAGTAACATACCATAGTAAGTTATTGGATTCAAATATTGGAAGAATGAAAAACTTGTTAAAATACCAGGATGTGTAACATATTGTTTAATATTATATTTTGAAAGTAATTTTTCATATGTTGCTAAATGAATCAAATCAATCAATCTTTTTGAACCCTCATAACTTTCATTTGATTTCAACAACTGTAAATCACTTAATGACAAATATGAAGGTTTCGACATAACACTTGAGATCCAAATAATTTTATTATCATTAAATTTATCAAACAGTTTATATTCTATCAATTTATGGATAAAATAATATGGACCAAAAACATTGGCTTGAAAGACTAAACCTAAATCATCTTTTGACTTAATACCAACTTTTTGGATTTTATAAGTTGGATAAGTTACACCCTTAATTGGATTTGTACAGCATTCAACAGTTGCACCTAACCAATCAATTCCATCATATACACCCTGTGCTGCATTAAGATAAATAAAGTTTAAACTATCATGATTTTTACTTAATTCATAAACGGCAGATATTATGGATACCATATCAGTAAAGTCAAATAAGGAATAATCAAAATCTAAAATTGCACTTCTTTTCACTTCTTGATTGTTATAGTCGTTAAGTTCATTAATTGTTTTGTTTGCATTTGCTAATGTACGTGATGTGACAATAATTGTAAGTCTTGTATCAGTTGGCACTTCTTTAATGAGTCTCTTGGCAATATTAATACCCAAATTACCGGAAGTACCAGTGATAAGTGCAGTTATATGTTTATCTTCGGTCATTATTGTAATTTTGCAAACAACAAAAGATTAGATAATCCACTTATTTATCAAGATACAAGTTGTTATTTCAGCAAATTCATTGGGCGGAACGAAACCAAACTAAAAAGAAGGTCGAAAGGGCGGAACGAGAAAAACGTAAAGTAGAAATTAGAAATTAGAAATTAGAAATTAGATAGACGTTGAGCCTCTTTCCAAATCTTGGCAGTGCACTTTAAAACAGCAACATTTCTTGTTTTTTCAATCTGAAACAGCTTTTCTGCATTGTGAATTGTTAGTGGGAGGCCTGGGCCACTGGAACCGGTTTCTGGTTCTATGGAAGGTATTATAAAAGAGAGTAAAACTGCAGGTTTCCATTACTTGTTCTAGTAGCACTTGTTTGTCCCTTGCTCAACAAAACCATGCAGAAACAAAACTATGTGTTTAATATTAGAGATTATAAGGTGATGAGTGTCATTGGACAGGGTGCCTACGGTGTGGTTGCAGTTGGTCACAAATATAATAGTGACAACATTGTAGCAATTAAAAAAATTGAACCGTTTGAAAGGGATTTGTTTTGTCTTAGAACTTTAAGAGAAGTTAAGTTTTTGAAAAGGTTCAACCATCCAAATATTATTAGAATTTTAGATATTCAAAAACCAACAAGTTTTGAAAACTTTAATGAAGTTTATTTAATTCAAGAATATATGGATGCAGATTTGCACACTGTAATTAGGACTCATGAATTAAGTAATAATCATATGATTTATATGTTATACCAATTATTGAAAGGTGTTAAATATTTGCATAGTGCAGGCATAATTCATAGAGATTTGAAACCTGCAAATTTATTAGTTAATGAAAAATGTGATTTGAAAATCTGTGATTTCGGTTTAGCTAGATTTGAGAATGATGTTTCAAAGGACAAAAATACATTTTTAACTGAATATGTTGCGACTAGATGGTATAGAGCACCTGAAATTATGTTATCATTAGCACAATATTCTAAAGCAATTGATATTTGGTCTATTGGTTGTATATTGGCTGAAATGATACTTAGAGAACCGTTGTTTCCAGGTAAAGATTATAGACATCAATTACTACTTATATTTGAAGTTTTAGGGTCTCCAAGTGCTGAAGATATGGAATGTATCAAATTACAAAGAGCAAAAGATTATATTAAATCACATACGAAATCACAACGTAAAATTCCAATGAAAAAAATATTTAAAAAATCTGATCCGGCAGCTATTGATTTTATTGAAAGAAGTTTAACATTTAATCCAGCAAAAAGAATGACAGTTCAAGATTGTCTTGAACATCCATATGTTCATGAATTTCGAGATCCAAATACTGAAATTGAATCTGAACCTATTCCTAATGATTTTTTCTTCTTTGATGATTTTAAAGATCAATTAGAATTAATTGATCTTAAAAGAATGTTATACGCAGAAATTATAACTGATTGAATTCATGATTTATTTTGTCAGCTCTTCAATATCTTTTTACATACATTACCGACTTTATATCGCTTTTTTTTAAACATTAAATCCAGACGGTAATATTACGCGTTAAATGAGTAGGTAACTTCCAATTTCGTTTTACGCTTAACGAGATTTTAAGTTTACTGCGTGAGAGTTGCAATTTCTGATTTTTGAATTTCCCGGAATCCCCAATATGTCACCAGATTTTATTTTTGTAATATTAGTGGAGTTCGGTGGTCATAACAATAATGTCTAATTCCTTAGTTCTAAATCCTTAGTTTTAGTTCTTTCTTTCCTCTTTTTTTCTCTCAGTTTTATTTGCTAAACCTAATTGAAAACAAATCACAATGGGCGTAGTTATGAATCCAAGAAAACGCAGAATGATCTTAACAGCAGCTGCTGCATTGTTAACTATATTTTTTATCTACTATACATCATCAAGTTCAAACACTAAAGAAGTTGTTCTTCCTGATATTTCTAAATTTGCTGGTGATTCAGGTGTTCAAATTCCAGGTAACACAAAGACCAAAGTTGCTGATACAAGTAAAGCTTTAATTAAAGAACTTCAAGTCTCAAACAAAGTTGATGAAGATACTAAATCAGCAACTAAAAAAGTTACAAACAGTAATAAACTGGTGAAAACAAAGCAAGGATTAATTGATGAATCTAAAGTTAGAGAAGCAGAATTAAGCAATGATACAAAGAAAATCCCGTTAGTTGCAGGTGATCCAAGTTCTAAAAAAGCACATGATAAATTAACACACGAAGAGACAAGTTCAAAAGAAAAGCAAATTCAAAAACAAAAACAAAATGTAGTAGAAGGAGAAGATGTTGATGATGACGATGATTTATTAATTGGTTCATCTAATGGTATAAATGCAGATAAAGGTTTGGGATCTATTGAACAAAAGGAAATTCATGATAAAGAAATTGATGATAAGAAAACATCACTTAAATCAAACGCAGGTGTTGCAAAGGATTCACCTTCTAATAACTTAGCTATGAAAGCGCAAGAAAATGCAGAAATTAATGGTGTTTCAAAAGATGTGGGATCATCATTCAATGCAAAGAAAGAATATGAAAAAATATTAAATAAATCACCAGTTGTCATATTTTCAAAATCGTATTGTCCATTTTCTCAAAAACTAAAGAATCTATTAAAAACTGAATATCATATTTCACCTGATCCAATTATAATTGAATTAGATAATCATGAAAATGGTCAAGAATTACAACAGCATGTTGGTGCAGAAACTGGTAGATTTACAGTACCAAATTTTGTTATTGATGGAAAATCAAGAGGTGGTGCAGATGATATAGTTGAATTACATGAAAATAATGAATTAGTTGACCTTTTCCATTCTTGGTCATCAGGTGGTGCAAAGATTAAGAAGTTAACGCCTTGAGTAAATTCTAAATTACTATTTCTATAAATCATAAATTTTATTTTATACCCTTTTTCTGTTTTTAGACATTGATAAGTAAAGATATTTTAATAATGCAAGACTTGTTTATTTGAATACACCCCCAATGCTAATTAAATTTGACTGTAAACTTAACTATATTCATGTTTTTATGGCCAAAAATATCACTCAAAGAAATAATAAATGTACTAAAAAATAAAAAATAAAAAATAAAATCCAGTATGAGATTCAAAATCAAATTAGGTTTGTTCAGTTTCATCATTACTACCTACTAAAGATTTATCTTCAAATACACATACATGCAATGGATGAAATTAGAGAACCAATATATGCAAAAAACAATATAAATAAAGAATCTTTAAGTGTTTCAAGATTAGCAGAAGATTTAGGATTAGAAAAACATCCAAATGGTGGCTATTTTAAAGAAACTGATAGATCAAATGAAACTTATAAAATTAAGAAGGCAAACAGCGATAATAACAGCGTCACCAATGGTGATGATTATGATACTAGAAATCAGTCATCATTGATTCATTTTTTAATGTCTTGTGAATCACCTATTGGTAAATTTCATAAAAATATAAACTCACGTACAATTCATATATTACAGAAAGGACGAGGTAAATATATTTTAGTAAATAAAAATGGACAAATCGAAACTTTTAATGTTGGATTTGATATTAAAAATGGTGATCGTACACAATGGGTTGTTGAACCTGGAGTTTACAAGGGTTGTTACTTAATTGGAGATGATAGTGATGAAGATTGTTTATGGGTTAGTGAAGTTGTTGTACCTGGATTTGATTTTGAAGATATGAAGTTCTTGAATGAAGCTGAGCTTAAGGGCCTAGTTGGTGTTGAAACTTGTAGTCAATTGAAGTTTTTAATTTAATACAGGTTTATAATAGTGTATGTAATATAGATACCTAGTAAATTACAGTGTACAAAATAAAACCATAAAGTGAGATATTATATATTTTAATGTTGTCACGTGTGTGTAAAAAGGGTTTATGTTTAAAAAAATTATTTTGTAACACCCTCGCACCGTTCTATGTTAAAAAAGTGTGAAAGACGGTCACAAAAAGTCAAAAATTAAGTAGGACTGAGGAAAATTGTGAATACTGTGAATGGGTGAGAATGGAATTTTGATTTTGAAGAATATTGAAATTTTTATTAATCAATTTAAAGAAATAGATCTATTTATTTTCAGTTTTACTTTAAGATAAGATTTAATATCAGACTAAACCATGACCACTGAATTAACTGTTCAATCTGAAAAGGCTTTCCAAAAGGTATGTATTATTGAACTTATTGATTAATGAATGAAATTTAGAATTTATAACCTGTTGAAAATGTTGAATGTTATTGAAATATGAAATTATTGATTGAAAGAAAGTATTAAAATGAGTTTTTTAAATAATCAATGAAAAGGATGAACAACTCTAACGTTAAAATATTTACTATGACTAATTTAATTAGAAGCTAGAGCAACAATGAAACATCAAATAGACTTATTATTGATAAACGCTAAATACAATATAGAATCATATTAATTATAACAACGCATAACAACATAATTTTACAAGTTTTAGAATTCACCAATAAACCCCTTGATGAAAGACAAAATACTAACATTAATTTATCCATTTAAAGTATATATTTTTTTTATTTTAGCAACCACATATCTTCACCAACCCAAAAGCTAAGGCAACTAGAAGAACTAAGAGATGGTATAAAGAAGTTGGTTTAGGTTTCAAGACCCCAAAATCCGCAATTGAAGGTACTTACATTGATAAGAAATGTCCATTCGTTGGAGATGTTTCCATTAGAGGTAAGATTTTATCCGGTGTCGTTGTTTCCACTAAAATGCACAGAACTATTATTATTAGAAGAGAATATTTACATTATATTCCAAAATATAATAGATATGAAAAAAGACATAAGAACTTAGCTGCTCACGTTTCTCCAGCTTTCAGAGTTCAAGAAGGTGATAATGTTACCGTTGGTCAATGTAGACCATTATCAAAGACCGTTAGATTCAATGTTTTAAAAGTTTCAAGTGCAACTGGTAAAGCTAAAGGTTTTGATAAATTTTAAATTTTAGATTAAAGTTAATTTAGTTTAGTTTAATTTATTTCAATAGTTTTTATAAATTTTGTAATCAAATTTTAAAAATATAATCAATCAATAAATTGAGTAGATATAGTTTATTTGATGAATTAAAGGATGAGAGAATTAAGCATCAAAGTGGCGAATTACAACATTTTAAATCCTACAAAATGGACTTTATTGGTTTCAATTTTTCAGCAAATTAAACAAACTCAGAAGAAAACCAATAAAAATGGAAGAGGTATAATACATACTACTATTACAAGCTAGCAATAATAACTTACACATTAACCTCTAAATTGTAAATGAAGTAATCAATATTGAATGAAATTTTATACCTTGCATACGATATTTCGAATCTAACAGTACTTTTTTATTTAAGTTTTTCAGCTAGTGCATTCGCCATATGTTAGATTTAATTTTTTTTAAAAATTACAATATATTGTAAATTGGATATGTACATTGCTAACTTTGTTTGGAGTTTGGAGTGGACATTACTGTGCAAAAAACTTTTAAAATTTTTTTTTTCTTGCTACCGCAAATTGGGATTTATACCTCGAGATGACTTTAACTTGCATAACTAAGTTGCAGCAGACTGCATATGCAAGATTTATGCATATCTACAAAAGCTTGTTAACCTGGCCTTGGTTGATAATTAATTCCTAAAGTTGCTGAGCCTTTCTTGCTATAGTTTTATAGCTGGTAGTTCGTAAATTTAGATTTTGTAAAATACTTATATTTATATACAAATTTCAATATCTATACATGAAGATAAATATATATTATAAGTATGATCTAAATACACAATAATACGGTAAAACGTGTACTGTGTGAAATTTATACACGTATTTTTTAACATGTTGTTTGTCCTCAATAAGTTTTAATATATCCTTCGATTCAACACCAACAACAGAAGAAAATGCTAAGTTAGTTGTTAGTATTAAGTCTTCAATTAGTTCTTCGTCAAACAATTTGCTGCATTTTTTTTTTTCATTCTTATAGTCATCTTCTTCACCATCATCTTGATCTCTTGATCTCCTGATCTCTTGATCTTGATCTTGATCTTCTTGCTCAGCAAATTCTATTAAGCTATAACAATATCAGATACAAAGAATTGAAAGTTCGTCTTTAACCAATTTCTGTTAAAAGGTGTTTTCATAAGATTGAATTTCTGCTGCACTCTATTTATAACAAAAATCATAACCGGTTTATCGTTACTCTTGTGTTAACTGCCTTACTCACAAATAATCGTTTTCATTTGTTCATCTTCTACATATTTTTTAAAAGTTTGTTTGAATGTTTTATTTAACTCACATTAAAGCCAAAATGGAATTAAAATAAAATGTTAGTAATTCTAGAATTTTTAATGTGATTATGGATTTTATAATTCAAAATAAAAGAAAACACGCTTACCATTCCAAGTATAGTCAATAACTAATTGATCACTTGAAGCTATATGGTATATGTTACCATTTTTATTTATATGTCGATTGACTGCGGTGTGGAGTCCCCCTCACACGGAATGTCACGCATTTTGATTATATTTTATTTATTTAGATTGCAATTTTACAGTAGATTTTTCAGGCTTTCCTAAAAGACAACAAACCCTTTTTACCTTTACCTAGCATTATATTTATTAAATATAAATTATTTTATATTATTAAAGCAACGTCGAATGTCCTTATAATGGTATGCACATTTTAAGATTAGAAATTGCGAAGTCATTTGCATCCTAAGAAATTATAGCTATCGTTGTTACAATAAATTAGTCCGTTGAATCATTTTACTTGTCTTGTTTAAGATTTTTTAGAATCAATTGCATCAACTTCTAGAAGAGGAAAAGCAAGCTTTTTTTATATTGTATCAATTTTGGTTTGTTTACTTTTCATAAAAGCAATTGGAATTGATAGAACTATCAAGCGCTTATATACACGTTTCGGCGGGACAATTCTCTATATTCTATGCAACTATCTATAAATAACTATATTTTCATTAAACGACTATACATAAGTACACAGTAGACACCGGCGGACGACCAACGAGGGAGTATCGCCGGATGACGTTGGACCAGAGTCGATAGACCTGAGTTGTACCCAAGTCATCTAGTGACTCTTCCTCTTGACTTATTACTTATTACCTAAGTCCCCAGTATACCTGATTCTTAACTCGGATACTCGATCACCTGGACCAGAAGTTCTGACAGCAATACAATCCATAAAATGTAAACACATGCCCAGTTAATTGCGTTATAATATGCAGTTTAATGTTTAATGTTTAATGTTTAATGCATCGTCGCACATCCGCGCACATGGAAATAGAATTCTCAATAGCAACACATGCTAACAATGTAATTATTTAGTTGTTCTTTTCAACTACTTATCTCTGAACGGATCATCAGACACCCGAATTTTACATAAAAAGCATGCAAATATGAAGAAGGAAATGCCTTAGTTTCTTTTTTTTCTAACTTGCTCCTGAAGATCCAAAAAGTCACCGATTCGGAAATTCTTAAGTCCACAAAATTAGTACAACTCTGGTTTTATCTGACACCTTCCTGCATTCCAAAAAAAAGTATGTTCACGTAACGAGCAGATATCGGCTGTTCCTTATTCTTTGTTTGGATTTGCTAGCGAATGAGCGTTTACTCTCTGATTCTGGATAAGTATACAAATAGTCAACATCTTTCCTGTTTTTATTATTGTTGAAATAAAAAGCCTTGCATGCGTAGCTTCTACATTTCCCTACAATAACATTATGAAGTTCTTTAATCCAAGCAATTTTGTTTTAATCATCACCAGCTTGAACTCCGTGGTGGCCCTTTCTGCCGGTGACCTATATGATTGGGCAACGACAAGTCTTGCATTGACCCAACCCCAGTCAATAATGGTTTTAACGGCGGGAATCGCATTTGAAACAAGTACAATGCTCAATGTTTGGGACAGATGTTACACAAGTTCAGGTTATTTTGTGAATGCTCGTGACTGCCATGATGCTATCAGAGGTGCAACAGTAAGATGGATGTTGGGCTTAGCCGCTCTGGGAAAAATAACTGGCTGGTGGAAGAGAGATTTCAATTCGTATTCTCCGGCTTTCCAAAATATTTCTTTGGGTGGTCTTGAAGGTGTTTACATTGACATAAACACATTAGCTCAAAGTGACCTTGTTAAGCGGGATAATGGTGTGATTGAGTTCACTCACGGAGAGAATACATTTCAGTACAAAGCATTCATGTAGATATGGTGTTATTTGGAATCGGTAATGATACTAATGTACCTCTGATGATGTTAGAAGCAAACAAAAACGGTACTTGGTTGATTAATATTTTACAGCCTGACCAATTAGAGAAGAGAGACGGCGATGATTCAGATTTATATATCAGGGGTAAAGGTGGCTTGGTTGTTGAATGCCAGTATGGTGCAAGTAGTAATTATGACAGTGGAAGCGTTGGCTCTTGGCTAACAAGTATGGAGATTAAGCAGGGATATGATCATCTTTTACATGCTACATACAATGTATATCACGGGTATGTTGGTGACAATAGTAGGCTTAAGTGTGCTACCAAGCTCTATTCGACTGACCAAAACTACGATTCGTGGCGTGATTGGGGTGATGTGTGGAATTCCTTTTAGACTATATAGACTATCTGTAATAATTATTTATTGTTTGATGGAAGTAGATGTCGGAGTTCCGACGTATATTATAATTTTGTTTTTGCTTACCTTAGTCTTTCGAACGAGCTGAAGTATGTAAAACGAGGTAACTTTTTTTCTTTTATTTTATTTTATTTTTTTTTCAATTTGAAAAATGAAAAATGAAAAACGAAAATTTCCAATTTTTAACATGATTACAATTTTTACCCGGTTTATAAACATTTAACACATTTTTACCCGGTTTGAAGAAGATAAGATTAAAATAAGTTAAGCCACCAAAAAAAATAGCAACAATCCTATTATTATTATCATTATGAGTGATTTAAAATCTACACATACTGAAGATGTGGATGGCAATAGAGAATTTAATATTGAAGATATATCAACTATAACTAGAAATGATGTAATAAAAGAGGAAGTAGAAGATGAGGATGATGGTGACGTAGTTGATGTTGATGTTGATGTTGATGTTGATGTTGATGTCGTTGACGTTGATGTTGATATAAGTAATATACCCAACATCCAAGAGATTACAAATATATCAAATATTCAAGAAATTGATAATATAATTAGTGACATTGGGGGTAATATTAGTAATATCAGTAATAAGAAAAGACAATTTTCAAATTCCAATATTGAAGATGAAGAAATGTCAAGATTAGAATTCCAACAATGGACATCGGGATTTTTAAATGATGAAGTTGAAGGAGATGTTAGTGAAGGCGCTGAAGTTGGGGTTGTTGGAGTAGGAGTTGAGGTTGAGGGTGGATATGTTTTCCCACAAACTACAGCAGCACATTTTACAGGGGTTGTTGATGAACAGGGAAAGAGAACAAAAAAAGTAGAAACTGAGACAGTAGTGGGAACAGAAATGGAAATGGAGATGGATATCGAAAAGAAAGATAATATCGATCCGGCATTAGCCAAGGAAGAAGGTGATGAGGAAGATGGGGGTGTTATGGCAGCAGCTGCAGCTGCAGCAGCGGCGGCAGCGACGGCGGCGACTGCGGTTGTTACCGTGGGTAAAAATAAAAGGCCGGCCGGTGAGAAACGGGTGAAGCGGGAGGGGCCCAGTGGAGTTTCAGGTGATGTGGACGGTGCACTGGTGAGACTTGTTGATGCGAGGGAGCGATTTGCTGGGGCGGTTGTGAAAGGGCGGGCGGCGATGGAGGGCCAGGAGCGAGGGGGTCGAGGGTTCAGTGGGGCTGAGACGCAGGCGATTGATGTGTTTGTGCAGGAGTACGAGAAAGTTGCTGGGCTGACGCACGAACAATTTGTGCGACGCGTCTGGGGCGGAGGACGAGTCAAGGATGGGTTTTGGGATATTTTAGGACAAGTTTTGCCCAGAAGAACAAGAAGTTCCCTCTACAAACATGTGCGTAGGACATACCATGGGTTTGCCAAACGTGGAACATGGACAGTGGGGGAGGATGAACAGTTGCGAGAGTTGGCTGAGAGCTGTGGGCGGCGGTGGAAGATGGTGGGGGCGGCCCTGGAGAGAATGCCAGAGGATTGCCGCGACCGGTGGAGGAACTATGTGAAGTGTGGGGACGCACGGAGGGTGAACCGATGGACGGTGGGGGAGGAGCAGCAGCTGCGGGAGGTGGTGCAGACGTTGCGGCGGGACGACGGCGGGATTGACTGGGGGGATGTGAGTGAGGCCATGGGGGGCACACGGTCGAGAATCCAGTGTCGGTACAAGTGGGGGAAAGAGGAGAGCCGGCTGCAGCAGTTGGCAAGGGCAGAAAAGGTGGCCGGTATGGGCGGCGGGCTGCAGCGGTGGGTGGTCCGAGAAGTGGGAGAAACCGCGGAGGGGGCGGCGGTGGACTGGGCAGGAATTGCGTTGAGGGCGGGTGAGCAATGGGCTGGGGAGGAGATGAAAATGTGCTGGGAGAATCTGAGGGATGCGGTGGGGGTTGTCGTGGGCGGACAGTGGGGGCAGATGGCGGTGGAGATTTTGAACGGGTTTGATCAGGAGCGGTGCGTTGAGCGATTGATGGAGGGCGAAGCTGAGGGCGAAGCTGAGGGCGAAGCTGCGGGAGAAGCTGCGGCCCACGTTGAGGGGGAAAATGGGAAAGACGCCGGTATGTCCGAGTGCGGCTAGTTTTTCAACTTCGATTTTTCAACATGAATATTGCATCTGCAAAATATTGAAAAAAATACTGAATGTAGAAGAGTAGAATACAGTGTATATTATTTATTATAAAGTTTATTTTATTTTGACATCTACAATATAGGAGAATATTCACTATTGGGTATAAGATATTACAAAAAAGACCATTAACTTTTTCTTCTTTGTCTTGTCTTGTTTGTTTCCTTTGTTCTTTTCATCATGTCCGACAAGAAACCACGCAAGAGGAATAGAGTCCCCATTTCATGTGTTATTTGTCGTAGACGTAAAGTTAAATGTGATAAACAAAAACCACAATGTCTTAATTGTATTAAGAATAACGTCCAACATTTATGTCATTATCTGGAACCTAAATGGGCTCAACCTTTACCTAATGAAAAGGATTTCATATCAGCTCCAACGGAACATGATGCTTCATCAAATACAATAACAACCATAAATAATGATACAAACCCTGACAATACTCTTAATTCAAAATTACAAAACGATCTTGCTGTACTGAAAAATAAACTCAAGACTTTGGAATCTGAAAATAGTGATTTGAAAAGGAAAATGTCAACAACACTAAATAAAACAACCGCAAACACATCAACATCAACATCGACAGCAAATCAATCAACGGTGAAAATTAAACCTGATAATGATGATGATTCATTTGACGCAATATTTAATTCAAATATTTTATTTATATCACCTAAAAATAATAAATTCAATATCCCCATAACGTATCAAATTTCAATCTTTTCTTGGATGTTTATAGTCAAAAATGATATATATTTAAATGATTTATGGCTAAAGATTTTAAAACTGAGACAACAATATGAATATTATTATAATTCTAAACATATGGATATATCACATTACAACAAAAATTATAATAACAATAAATCAATTAATAATAAAAACAATAGCAACACTAACAATAAGAACAATAACAATTGTAAAATCAATGGAATTAACACTACTAAATCTGTGGATGATAATGTTAGTAGTAGTTCGGATTCTGTATATAACCAACATACAAGTAAATTGAAAAAATTCTTGGAAAATTCATTAAACTTATCATCCACAACATCAAATGAAATTGAAATTTCAACAAACACATCATCAACAAATTCAAAATTACCAAATGTTTGTCCTGTCACTGGTGTTATAGGTGTATGTCCAATTGGTAACACATCAACACCAGCAACGAATACAACAAATAATACAACAAATAATTCTTCCAATACTCTCAAATCAGTAACACCAAAATGTCCAATTGTAAACACAAACGATTTATATGATGAATTATCAATATCAGATTTAAAATCTTCAACTGCATGTCCATTAATAATTAATGATGGTAAAGCTTTATTTAGAGAAAAACTAACAAAAATGAATTTAAGTTCATTACGTGATTCACCAAATCCTCCAACCCCGTTATCTAAGAAAAAATCATTTACAGTTTCATCACCTGCAAAATCAAAAGGTCCACCAATTATACCATCGGGTCCAAGCACTCCAATGTCTGAAATAAAACCTCAAGATAATGAAAAATTAAATAATTTTGTTCCAATTGCAATGAAACCTGAATCAAGGCAAAATAGTAAAAGAAAAATAAACGATTGTGCAACTCCACCAACATCTTCATCGTCTAATATAAATTATAATCATAATAACAATAACAACAATAATGTTTCTAATAATAATAAAAAATTGAAACCTTCTTTAAATATTAAAGCAATCAACTATAATAATACAAAGCAAGTCATCAATGTGATTGAACAATATCTACCAAATAAAAAGGTTGTTTTATTATTAATTGAAAGGTTTTTTGATAAATTATACATCAGTTTACCATATATTGATGAATTTGAATTTAAATCAAAAATTAACACAATTTTGAAATTAAATGATTTAAGTAATCAAAGGATAAAATTATCAATTGGTTCACAATATTGTGATGATTTTTTAACCCTTTGTTTATCATTAATTATAATTAGATTAAGTTGGTTATCATTACCAACAGAAAAATGCCCATCTTTAACACAACATGAATTGTTATTAATGAAGCCAGAAAATTTTATTTCGTTTATATTAATTGATTTAATTAAAGAAATTTTTACAAGTTCTAAAATAATGTCAAAACCATCCATAATTATATTTCAAATTGGATTGTTTTTAAAAATTTATTCTACAATTTCACCCGAAGATGGATTTGATACTGATGATTCATATACCAAAAACAACAACTATAATTTGAATGATTTATCAGGAGATTTATCTAACGAATCACCCAATATGAACTCATCAAATTTTATTTCAACGTTAGTTCAATTGGCGTATACAATTGGGTTGAATAGAGATCCATTGAATTTTAAAAATTTTTATCCAAATTCAAATGATAATAAGTTAAAGATTTCAAAATTATTTAAACAAAGACATTTATGGAGAAAATTATGGTATGGATTGATTTTTTTAACAATTGAAACAAATTTAAGTTTGAGTGATTATTTCAAAAACTTACCGATAGAAATTGAAATTGATCCAACATTTGCAGATAATAATAAATTTTGGGATTGTAGATTACCAGGTGGTATTGAACAAGGTATTTTGGAAAATTCTTTTGAAAACGGAAAAGTTTTACAACGTGAGTTATGTATTGTTCAAAATTTTAGAGAATCAATTAATTCTTATAAATGGATCTTCAAAGGTATGAAAATATTAATCAATGTTGATAAACCTTCAAACACAAAAGATTTAGAAAGTATATTAAATAAGTTAAATGAAATTGTGGCCGATAATTCCAAATTTGGTTTTGGAATTGATTTTATTTTAAGTGATAAAGAAATTGTTAATCCATTTAGGGCAAGAAATTCAACTGTTTGGATTAAAAAATATACAATTCAGATTAAGGTTATGAGATTGAAAGTTTATCTGATTATTAAAAATATGATTTTCACCTTAAATTATTTGCTGTTTTTAAATCATGAACAAAAATTTAGTAAACTACTGAATCAAAAAAATTCAACTTTTGAAAAAATCGAAATTCAAAGACAGTATATTGAAAAATTCTTTGAAAATTGTCTATTAATTTCAATTGAAAATTTCAAATTATTTTTGAAATTAATTGATACTCCAAATGCTAATAATAATGCTGATAACAGTAACACCAATGAAAGGACTGAAAATTCTAGAAATTTACTAATTTTGCCATATTTATTAATTCTAAATCATAGATCTTATGAATTCTTAATTTCTTTAATTTTAAGAATTCAACAAAATTCTCCAGTTATAATTGAAATTTTGAAAAAAAATAAAATTAATTTAAATGATCTATTGAAAAGATTATTTAATTATTTAGAATTATTTATTGAAAAATTGGAAATTTTGACAAAAAATTATTACTATGCTTACATTTTAAAAAGACTAGTTAAGTTTTTCTACAATATTTTAACGAATTCTGAAAAATTGTTCAAATTGAATTTTAAGAATATGAGTATTAGCCAAAAGGAAGAAAATTCACAACAACAACAACAACAATCAGAGCAACAAGAGATAATCAAGGAAGAGCAAGATACTGAACCTATTCAACCACACAATAAATCAGCATTTGAAATTGCATTTGGTACATCAAAATTACCACCAGTTACTGATCTCAATCACAATAATGGCAGTAATCCAAAAGAAATTAATTTCAATCCGTTAATTAGTAATTCTGAAGTTTTGAATACTAATCCATTGTCTGGATCAATTTTTGCTGGTATGGGAAGTGATTTAAACTATGGTAATCATAATATTAATCATATTGACATGAATTCAATGAATACACCAAGACTATCGGTTTCTTCTTCAACTACAACAACAACTACAAATAATAATTACAATAATAATAATAATAATAATCATAATAATAATAATCATAATAATAATAATAATAATATGCATGTTGGTAGTAATCCTCTCTTTTCAAATAACTTCAATAATGATGAGTTAACTGAGTTATTCAATGATCAATTTTTGAATGATATTGGTAGTCTAGTTATGGAAAATGTTGAAAATACAGGTTTACTAGGATTACATAGAGGATTAACGAGTGAAATGTTATCAAATAACAATGTTAATATAAATAGTGGAGTTCATGGTGTTAGTAATTTGCAAAATGAAATTGTTGGGGGTGGTAATGGTGGTGCCAATAGTGTTGGTCCTAATGGAGATATCGTAACTTCAATGTTCAGTGCAAGTTTATTAAATTTACAAAATACCAATGATTTAAATAATCAATTACAATCATCAGTATCAAACACACCACCTTTAAATTTAAATTATAATAATAATAACAATAACAATAATACGAGTAATAATAAAGGTAATGAGTTATATAATTCATTGAATGAAATTGATTTTACAAATGTTGATTTAAATTCAGGTACTACACCAGCGGATAATTTGGTTTATGGTTTTGACATTGATAATAACGTCGTAAATAATTTAGGAAACGGCAATAATGGTAATGATGGTAATGGACTTGGAGGTTGGAATTTTTTCTAAATTCTGGGATTTTAATTCTTTCTTATGTATAAGAACGTATGTGACATTCAGCAATGTTGAATAATTCATTCATGATTCAATATCTTGTAAATATTTTCCATATTTTATACATTATTTAAAACTTTAATTTATTTATTATTTATAAATCAGGATACTTCAACTTTGGTAAGCACAATAACAAAGAGTAATAAACACAACTTTGAACAGATTCCCGCTCATAGAATACCCATTTGTCAGCCCCGTCATCCCTATAATTGAAATCTCCGACCCCTAAAACGGGTTCGGAGTTAAGTGGGGATATGACCCATGCCGCTATAAATTTTGATTTATATGTTTCATTTGACTGTTTTTTCAAGTTATTCCCAGGGTTAACAGAATATAGTTATCCGTTTTGTCTATTGCTGTTGATGATTTATGCGTTTGTCTTTATCAATTCAATATTATGGCGAGATTGACGACACGGGGTAAAGATTTGGATTATAATGATCTAAACGGTTCAGTTTCAAATGTGAGTTCAAATAAACAGCAGAATAATACTAAAAATGGTGAAAATAAGGATAAAGTTGACAAACCAAAATCCAGAAGAAATAGAATGACTTTATCCTGTACTGTTTGCAGAAAAAGAAAGATCAAGGTATGTTTATAATAGTTAATGCTATATTTATCATTACCATCTCTATTGACGACATACTAACTAACCTGAATACTTACTTTTTTTACGTTTTTTTATCACAGTGTGACCGTGGTAGACCATATTGTGATTCATGTACTAGAAGCAATACTGCTGATCAATGTAGGTATTCTGAAGCTACATGGACAAATACAAATGGTAAAAATATAAAATTTAATAATGATGGTAATATTCCACTCTATCCTTTTCAGTATAATGTTGTTGAAGTATCATCTGATTTACGAAGTAGTACGAGTTTTTTAAAATCAAAAAACCGCTTAATTTCAGATTCAAGTTTAAACTCTAATATATTGCCATTACCAACAAACCTGATACAAGTACAGAACTCTTTACTATACCATAAAAATCCTAACAATACTGTTGTCGATAATACTTCGGGATTATTATCACCACCAACAATTGCAAAGTCTACGTCAAATTACAGTAAATCAAAAATTCCAAATCTTGTACATACTTTGAAAGATTCTGAATTTGAACATAACAAACCTTCAAATATTGACATTCTAAATTTTAATAATCTTAATAAATACAATAATTTGCCTGGTTTGGTGAATACCGATAAGAGAAATCGATATCC
Source organism: Pichia sp. NRRL Y-12830 (assembly GCA_030564565.1). NCBI lineage: Eukaryota > Fungi > Ascomycota > Pichiomycetes > Pichiales > Pichiaceae > Pichia > Pichia sp. NRRL Y-12830. The sequence continues at coordinate 24,031 of JAJLVO010000001.1, forward strand.
AGATTCTCATAAGTTTAATTCTGATAAATCAAGTTCAAATCCTTATGTTTTTACTCAAAATTTGAACTCAAATTTAACTGAAAATTTGTTTGTTGCTTTGGGTTTGAAAGAGAATGAAATAATTAATTTTCATGAAGGTTTCCAACCAATGATGTATAAATTTGCAAGAGTTGATAATTTAGGCCCATTAGCATGGATGTCACTTATTTTAAAAGATCCATTAATTAGACCAATCAGAGATGAAATTTTAAAAAATAAGAAAAAGGCATTGCTTGAAATTTCAAAGGAAAAAACTAATACTCAACATCAACAGAGATTTCTAAAGTATTTAGGACATGATGACATTAGACCTTTGAACATTAATGGGGAACTAAAAGATTCAACTACTAGAGCTACTAATCAAGATAACAATAGCAATTTTACTATTAATAGTGACGATAACAAAACGATTAATAACGATTTACCCGTTAAAGTATTTGACAAAGTTTATGAAAATAATTATGAAAATAAACTAAATTTATCATTCACAAAAAATGAACATGGACTTTTGAATGAAATTATGAATGTTTTACCTAGCAGAAAAGTTATATGGTTATCAGTGGACAGATTTTTTGAACGCGTTTACCCCATTATACCATATCTTGATCAATCATCATTTATTTCAAATATTGAGCAATTGATTGGTGGTGATCATTTGAAAGATATTGATAATGAAGACAAAGTTAGGTTTATTAATTTTAAAAAGAGATTAGATTTTGCAAATTTAGGTATTTTATTATTAGTTTTAAAATTTTCTGAAGAATCTCTAATATTAAATGATGAAATTAAGGATAACTCAATCATTAGAACCCCAACTGAAATTTATTTATTAGATAATCCAATTAATCCAAATAGTATAAATATTGCACAATTATGTTTAAATCAATTTAAATTGTTAAGAAAATGTACATTACCAACATTTGAATTTGCTTTATTAATGAAAGAATACGAAAATATGCATGGTTTAGCTGATGGTGCAACTGCGGATTCCCAGATTTTTATTTCAATGTTGATTCAAATGGGAGTTTCAATTGGTTTAAACAGAGATCCAAGTAAGTTTGACATACTTGTAAGTAAAGGAAAATCGGGTAATCTATGGAGAAAACTCTGGTTTAGACTAATTGCAATGGATACAGGAACTTATATATCTTGTGGTACAAGTAAGAGTTTTAATCTAGAATTTTCTGATACCCAATTACCAATATTTGATAAAGAATCGTCTAATATTGATGATTATGAGTTAGAAAGGATCATAATTCAAAAGGTCAGCCTTACTCATAAGTTTAATTTGGTTATGATTGACATTGCAGATTATTTATGTACATTTAAACAGGAGCCAAACACTAGAATTTTGCTTGAAAAGGTTATCAACTTTGAAAAATTGCTTTACGATACGTTTGGTACTTTAAAAAATATACTTGAAAAAAAAGTATTACAGGAGGACTATAAAGTTTGTAAATTTTGGGATTTTTCAATATTTTGCTCATCTGTTGGTTTAATGGTCACAGTTTATCAACAACTATATGTTCACTATCAAAAATTACAGAATTTTCAAGCTGCAAAATTTTTTAAAGAAAAAAGTTTGTTCCAATGGTTATATCTTTTTACAAATTTTAGCCTCTATAATACTAAAGCTTATAAATATTTTGGAATTGGTTATGATATGGTTATTGCCGAAGTTTCATTGCCGATTGTTAATAAGGGTTGGATTAGTCTTTTGTCAACTTATGTTAGTGCAACTATACTAATTGAAAAAAATGGTGGATATTCTTATACTTCAGGTGCTAATAGAGTTTTAATCAATATTTGTAAACAAATTTCAGATTCAAGTAAAGATTACTTGCCATGTTTAAAAGCATTATCAAAAAGACATTTTCAATCATGGAAACTATTAAAAGCTCATGCATTCATTGTTGAATTAATTAAAAGTAAAAAGTTTATTTTTAAATCACTAATGCATCTATATAACTTTATGGGTGATATGACAGAAAATGACTTGCTTGAGTTATCTGAGTTAATCAATTATGAAAATTTCATGTTTGATGGAACTGAAACTACAGCTTTTAAAAAAATTAAGAACCGAATTCAAAACAATTTGGTTTCCACAACGGCAGACAACATGGACATTAAATCAACTTTAGACTCAAATTCACCATCGAATTCATACTTGAAATCAAATTCAAACTTAACATCAAATTCAAATGCGAACTCAAATTTAGAGACAAACTCAAATTCAAACTTTTCATTAAACGAAAATTCAATCAATACAATTAACTATAATAATTTAAATCACATTGAGTTAGGTATTGGCAGAATCGATAATATTTCATTCCCAGATGCAAATGTTAACGGAAATAATTTTGGTATATCATCAACACCATTTCATTTTAATTTAGAACTCAATAATACATTACCAATGGATGCATGGACTAAACCAATGGAAGAAGACAAGTTTTGGAGAGATAAATTTTTAGAAAAACAATCATTCACAAACGCAACTTCATCGCCATTTGTTGAGAATGATATGACAAATGTTATTGATAATACGGATCCAAATAACTGGGCAATTAATAACCCTATTCTTGAAGATTTAACCCCCGATTCTTTTTTTCTTACAAATATGGGTAACCCTGATGAACAAGCAAATCAATTTGTTGATCATACAATTTATAATATGTTTAATTGATTTTTTGATGTATATACTACCTTTGGCCTAATTTTACTTTTTGTTTCAGACGGTTTGAAATTTGGAATTTGGAATTTACAATTTAGTTTCCAGCGAATTATCATGAATGATCGATCTATACTAAGTTTTGAATTTTGCACTTAGCTTTCAGGAGGTCGGGTTATTGCAAAGTGATTTTGTAAAAGATAAAAGTGTACTGTATATATAACTTCGTGGGACAATGAGATTCGCTACGTTGAAGGCAACTGGTATCTTGGGATTTTTCTCGGATAAAACACTTCAGCATAAGAATATCTTGAACTCAAAACATTTCCAGCGTACATTCATTTCAAGGTCAAATAAAATTGTACCGATTAATAAAAATAATGTATACAGAAGAACACATAAACAAACTTACTTGATCAAAAAATATAGCACATCATCCTCTGATGGTAAACAGCAACATGAATCAAAAGAAAAACCAATGACTGGACGCTATATTGGTGGCGGATTGGCTACATTGTTTATTTGTGGTTTAGTTATTAGCCCAAATTTTAGAGGGTCCACAGTCGACCTATTATCAATCCTTGAAAGAGTTGGTGTTGTTACAGTCGCAATGAACCGTTGTTTTGGATTATATCTTATGACGTTGAATTGGAGATATCAAAATGATGAAGAATATCAAAAAGCATTGTCAAAAACACATAAGAAAGCCGCTGAAATTACTTTACAAGCACTTCGTAAAAATGGTGGTATTTATATTAAATTGGGTCAACATATTTCAGCATTAACATACCTTTTACCATTCGAATGGACAGAAACCATGATTTGTTTACAAAGTGAATGTCCTGAATCAACATTAGAAGATATAATTGAAATGTATGAATTAGATACAGGTAAAAAGTTTAATGATTGCTTTACTAGTTTTGAAACTAAACCAATTGGTGTTGCCTCGCTTGCACAAGTGCATAAAGCAACATTAAGAGAAAACGGTCAAGAAGTTGCAATTAAGCTTCAACATCCGTCCTTATCAAAATTTGTTCCCCTAGATGTTGCATTGACGAAATTTGTTTTTGACATGATGTACAAAGTATTCCCTGAGTATCCATTAACTTGGTTGGGTGATGAAATGCAAGAATCAATTTTTGTTGAACTTGATTTCAGATACGAAGCAAAAAACGCTAAAAAGACGTTTGATTACTTTCAAGATTATCGTAAATTAACTGCACTTAGAATTCCTGAAGTTTATACAGCACTTCCAAGAATTCTAATTATGGAGTTTGTTGGTGGTGAAAGATTAGATAATTTGAAATATATTGATGAACATAAAATTTCAAGGGCTGAAGTTTCTGGTTGTTTAGCTCATATTTTCAACAATATGATTTTCAAGTCTGGTTTTGTTCATTGTGATCCACATCATGGAAATATTGCAATTAAATATTTAGAAAAGCCAAAAAATGGCCATAATTTTGAGATTATTCTATATGATCATGGTTTATATCGTACAATTCCAAATCAAATGAAAGTTGATTATGCAAAATTTTGGTTAGCTTTAATTGATAAAAAGCATAATGAAATGAAACTTTACGGTAAAAAATTTGCTAAAATTGATGATAAGCAATTTCCAATTTTTGCAGCCGCAATTACAGGACGTGATTTTGAACATGCTTTGAATGGAGATTTAGAAAGTAAGAGAGATGAAAATGAAATTAACAATATGAAAGAAGCAATGATGGAGGATGGTATGGTTTTAAATTTAATGTCATTACTTGCCAGTGTTCCAAAGATTGTTTTATTAATTCTTAAGACAAATGATTTAGTTAGGCATTTAGACGAATGTCTACAAAATCCATTAGGTCAAGAACGGACGTTTGTTATTATGGCTAAATATTGTGCTGATACAGTTTATGCAGATGATTTACTTCACAATTCTGAAATTAATACTAAATGGGGATATAAATGGTTTACCGGCATTTTTAATGCGTTCGCTGAATATTCAAGAAGAAACATTAAATTGCTTTTCTTTGATTTAATTTTTTATTTTGTTAACTTATATCGTCAGTGATACTTGTAAGATTATCACTTTTATAGAATAGAAAATGTGGTGTAGTTTAAATGATTAATATGATTTCCAAAAAAGTCAAAATTTGAATCTCAATTTCAGCGACTTTGATGGAGTTTTTAGGGTAGTTGAACTTAAATGCTTCCTTCGCCTAACAATTCATCTTAAGCATACAATCAAACGGAAAACTGCAGAGCTGGGTACACGGTGATGAATAAGAACAAGCCCAACACAGGTGAACATTTTTCCCATGTGAATACTTTTCAGTCCAATCGCCAAAACCCAAATATGACAAATACTAATTCAAATCAAAATTCACAAAATTTTAATAAAACCAACAATAACCGACAGTTTAATAAACACAACTTTAGTCCACACGGTAATATAAAATCAGGTTTTAATGATGGAAATAGAAATTTCCAAGGAAATAATAATGGGATAAATACTCGAATGAGACCACGAAGTAGAACTGATCAACGTTCACCGAACAAATTTAATCGCAATGAACATAACATTAATAGTACCAACACCAACAACAACAGTAATAATGGTAATAATAATAGTTCAAGTATGAATGATGGAAATACAAAACTAATAAGGAAAAAGAATACTCCAAATAAACCGTCTAGTCTGAAAAAGTTATCCACATCAACACCTGAAGTATCAATTCCACCATTAACATCAACAATTCAGGTATCTAAATCAACTACAACAAATAGCACTCTTGCTAAATCTGACACAAATAGTTTTGAAATTAAATACTATGGTAGTTTATTTAAAAATCCTGAATTATATGGATTTCAAAAGAAACCACAGATAAATCACAAAGTGCCAAGATATCTTTTAAAAGAAAACGTTTTATTTGATATGAGTACATTTACTAAAAATGAATGGGATCTTAAAAATCAGCAAATGCTTTTAAATCGAGAAACTTCATTCTCGGGTGAACCACAATTATTATTTGAAGAATTCCAAGAACATAGAAAAGTTGAAAGAGAAATGATGGAAAAATTGAATTTGGTTGATAAAGAAAATGCTAAAAAGTCATTAGATGACGCAATTGTTTTTAGAGGTAGCTGTGAAGATATGTGTCCAACGTATGAAAGAATAGAAAGAGTTTATAAAAACCAAGTATCCAAATGGGAAAAGGATCCGATAACAAATAAAATCTCCAGGAAATTGGCACTTAAAACTTTTATGAGACCTTCAGGTCAGGCACCATCTTTACCATCTGATGTCAGATCTCCAGCTGTGTTGCAAAAATCATTAAATCATATTATTGAGAATTTGCTTCCACAATTACCTGAATCACAATCTTTTATTTGGGATAGAACAAGATCTATTAGACAAGATTTTACATTTCAAAACAATTATTCGGGATTTGAATCGATTGATTGTCATGAAAAAATCTGTCGTATTCATATTTTATCATTGCATGTGATGGCAGGTGCAAATGATCCTGATTATCAACAACAACAAGAAGTTGAACAATTTAACAATTCTCTACAAACATTAACTCACATGTATGACGATGTTAGATCAAGAGGTGGATTTTGTCCAAATGAACCTGAATTTAGAGCTTATGAACTTATTTCAAAAATTAAAGATGCGGAATTGGATAGGTATTTACAATCATTGCCGGAATATATATTAGATAACCAATTTGTGCAAAGAGCAATGATGTTGAGAAATTTAGTTTTTGAAGGATTAGGGACTATTAATTTTTTTATTGAATTTTTCAATATGGTGTTAGATAAAAATAAAACACCATTCTTATTAGCATCGATGGCTGAAATACATTTCAATGAAATCAGATATAATGCTTTAAGAGCCTTGAGTAGAGTCTATCATCCAAAATCAAAAAAGATGCCATCTGCATATGAGTTGGTTTCTATGCTTGGATATAATGATATTGATCAGTTATTAGCAACTTGTAAAATGTATGCGTTACCAGTTGATAATGATTTGGAAACAAACACTATGCGTGTTAACGTTACAGCATTAAAGTCAAACTTTAAATTTTCACAGAAACAAACATATACTAAAAGGATTGACGATATGATTAATGGTATGACAATGTCTGCGATAATTAATAGTGGTTTAGTTAACTCAAATTTAAATTTAAAAAAATCACAATCGTTGGAGGGACTTGCAAGAGACAGCTTTAAAGCTGGTAGACAAAATAGTGACAACGTCGAAAAAGTTTTGAAGGAAAATAGCAAAATAAAATATTTACCGCCCGAAGGTTATGATTATAAAACACTAAATGCACCACTTGATGCAACATTGCAATTTTCTAATAATGCTGCAAATTTAGGCAACATCGGTAATAACACTCTTTCGGCATCTCCAAATAACACATCAAGTCAATCAATTTTACAATCAACTACTCTATTTCCAAATACAGTGAACGGTCCAAATGGAAGTGTTTTTGGGAATACTAGCTCTTTAGGACTTCCAGCTGAAACTAAGCCAATAAGCAGTTCATTTGGAAATTTTGCTCCAGTTTCATCAAATTCAACTTCACAAAATACGCTGAAAATACCGGCAAGGAATTCTTTCACTAGTTCGGTTGAACCTCCCAAAAATGCACTTTTTGAGCTTGAACCAAAAGTAAAAGTTTTCGAACCTACTAAGAATCAACCAACTTCGTCACCTCCAAAAAAACTGGTTCATAACGCGATATTCAACATTGAAGCTTCAAAAATTGTTGACGAGATGATAGTGAAATGTGTTAAACGACTATCAAGCAAAGTTATTCAGGAAAAATTAGAGGAAGAATCTAAAAGAAGAGTAGAAGAAAAAAAGTCAAAACTGCTGAAAAAAATGACAAATGAATTATTTTCTGCGTTTGTGAAAGAACAAGTCTATTTGGCAGCACAAGAAGGTAGAGCCTATTATGTATATCACAAACATCTTAAATTACGTGTCATTCAATGTTTAGTCAAAAAAGCAAAAAAGATATATTTTAAAAATCAACTACTCAAAGCCAAAAAAATTGAAATAGAAAATTTCAATAATGATGTCATATCTTCAGTTATTTTTCCAAAAGTTCCAACAAAACATAACATACCGGTTATAAAACCGACTAGATTTAATCTTGCTTTATCTGATATTTCAAAGTCATTTGATAATGTGAATCCGAGTTATGATTTAAACGGAACAATAATATTAAGATCAGCTAAAAGTATTGCTTCAGAGTGGTTATTAAATCAACTAGGTATAAAAAATTCATTAACAAATGTTAAAGTACAGAGTTCAAATGGTTATAATTTAAACTTTAGTGTTCTTCCTGATAGTCTTGACACGAAAGAATATTTTAAAAATATTTCTTCTGTTATTATCCAAGTTGGTACAATTGAAGGAATTGATAAACCTGATAAGTCTTCATTGATTAAATGTCTCATTAGGGATTCTAAGGTTTTGGATAAACTGAAAAATTACCTCAATGAATATTCATTAGCTTCTTGTTTCTCTGTTATTGTTGTTTATGTTGATTCATTCAAAATTAAATTATCATTCAATGAAATTACACAAATTTTGAATCTTAGAGATTTGTCAACATCTAAGATTACTGTTGGTTTTTTTAAAATGAATACTTCGCTATTACTTACAACTGATGGATTGCTTCCTCTTCAAAAATTACAATCCGACTTTAGCAAAATTTTAGAGGAGGTTTGGAAAAAAATGTACCTTAGAAGTAATAATGAACTTACTAGAACAAGTGATAGTATAAACAATATTGAACGAGATACTACGGGATCTGAGTCTACTAATTTTGTTACCGGTGATATGACATCAACTAGTATGGTTAGACCCAGAGCAAGCACATTATCTATCAAAAAAAGAATTAATTATCTCCATGATGCAATAGCTTTAACAAAATCAAAGAAAAGGAAGTATTCAAATAATTTGAATCATATTAATTCATCCAGAAATAATTTTCAAACTAATGATGATGTCAGTAGTTTTATTGCATCCGCTAAACCAGATGAGAGTTCGCGTATAGATGGTTATAGTAACAGTTTAATGATGTTGAGAAGATATAATTTTTCATCAATGGATCATAACAACACTACTGCTGCATTGGATGATGCTAGAAATAAGAGAAAATTTGATGATTTATCCGAGCTTGACAAACTTGCAGATAGCATTCTAAATAACTAAATTAATTTCTATAGATCGTGTTTTTATAAAAGCTATGTATAATTATTTTGCCAAAAAATAAATAAACAGTGTATATCACTGGTATAAAGACTATTCTCCTATAAAGCACATAAATTGTGTATAATTAGCCGTAATATTTGCATCTGTGTCTTTAGAAAGCAAAGAGGTATCTATTTTTCCTTCAATATTCCTGTAAACACTATCCAATCCTTTGACGTCTACCACATTAACATCGACACACTTTTTGCTATAATTCTTAATAAGTTTAATTAATATTTTTATATCCAAAGCCAGTTGATAAACTGAATCCTGGGTAAACTTTATATTTAACCCATCAATTAACTTATATTGCAACAAATTAATCAAGGCCGTTTCGATATCTAATAAAAATGACTTTCTAATTTTAAAATTGACTAACCTTGATTTCAATGTATTGATATAATTAATAGCTTTTAAAATGTAACCAGATACATTGGCCATTTGACCTGATGCATGTTTAAGCGCAATTCCTTCAGAATGTTCACTCAACTCAATTAATCCATTATTTACTATATCTGAAACAGTTGCAATTGGTTCTTTCATGTATTTGTTAAAAAGCTTTGATTCGTGATTATCAAAAATTTCAAAAATTTTCAAATCCTTCATCTCAGATAAGTTGTTTTGAAAATTCAAATCAAAAGATTTCAATATAGATGGTAAAACACGAATTTTAATATACCTTAAATTGTATAATGTTATTAAATAATAGTAATCTAATCTTTCTGGGTCTGTTTCTACTTTTTTTGACAGATTATTAATCATACCATCAACTAAAACTTCAAAAGATTTTAAAAATCTATCTTCAATTAAATTTTTCAGTTCTAAATCTTCAAAAACGTATACGTCGTGTAATTTTGAAATGAATAATTTATAATAGTTTTCACAGAAAGTAACTAACTTTGATGCACCTTCAATTGTGTCATTAGGAGTCATTTTGTCAACCAGTGTTATTCTACTAATATCATTTGTTAAAGTAGCCAAACATCCTTTAATAATATTATTATTTATTGACAAAATTGTGGACTGGATTTTAGAATTTGTATCTTTTGATGCCAAAATATGACTTTTGTTTTCTAATTCTAGTAATTTTCTTGAAATTATTCCATAAATGTTAGCAGAATAAAATATTGTTGAAATTGAATTTGAATTTGGAGGAATATAACCAAATGTTCTTAGATCATCCAGATTTTTTTTGCCAACAGCTGGAAAATTAGCGTGTGGACCTTCAATTGCACTTAGTTTTAGTGCATTTGTTAAATCTTCTGTTGTACTTGAAAACACAAATTCTAATCTTGTACATATTTTAGAGATCATTGAAACAAAATATTTTCTCATTTCATCTATATCATTCATTTCAACTTTAACTTTGGAATTTGCTTTCGCTTTGTTAGATAACAAATTATCAAAATCAGTTAAGAAAAATTCCACAATGGACTCAAATCTTAAAATTTTTTTACCTATAACTTCATCTGTTACATCAGAACAATAATCTGACACAAAATTCCACAATTGAATAATTAGTGGTGAGTCCATTTTATCATAGTTTACATTCAGTTGATCAACATTAAACGAAGAAGAGCCTAATATTGTATATATACGTAATAGTGTTACATTTAATAAATTTTCTTTTATATTTGCTTGTTGAATAATAATATTATTATTATTCTCTTTATCATTATTATAAGCATTCAAAATTGAATTTCTAGCATTGAATAATTTTGGATAGTCTATTTTAGCTAAACCTTTATCCAAATCCTCTAAAATATACTCATACTGAAATCGAATAAAATCTTTGATCGGATTTATTTCATTTGGATTTAATTCAATAATTCTTTGGATAAGAATGACAAAATTTTTCTTTTTGGATTGAATTTGTGATTTAAAGTTACTACTAATTAATTCAATGTGAATTTTCTTTAAATCTTCAAACATTGAAATCTTATACTCATCAATTACCTTTTTGACATTAAACCAAATCTTGTCAAACAGGGGATTTTTATTTTGTTCAGATTTAAGTTGTTGAAAAAATGTGAAACCTCTTTCATATTCTTTTAAAACTGAATCAAAATCATCTTCCTCAATATAATGCTTTAATTTTTTCGGTAGATCTAAAAAAAACTTATTTTTTTTAATAAAACCTAAAGCATTTGTAAGTTCTTGTTCCTTTGATATTAATAATAGAACCGGGTTCAATAATTGATTTGCAGAATTGTTTGATGAGGCTAAGTTTTTATCTAAAACATTAATCTCCTCACCTAAATTGGAACTTGAAAAATCATTGTAAACTTTATCTAATGAATTTTTACAACTTAGAGTTTTTTCAAAATTGTCAGTAATTAATTGTTGTAAAAGAGGTTTCTTTGAATTTATATCGCTTTCTAAATGTTTTATACCTGATAATAAGTCATTTAATGATTTATCACTATGAATCACGCTTAAAAACAATTTCGGGTTGAAAAGTTTAGAATCTACCATAAATTTATTCAATTGAGGATCCCGTGTATCATCTAAAATATCTTTATCAATCAATTCGTCTAGAATATTTTGATGGAAACCTAATGCATCAGAATAGTTTGATTTACCTGAACTTAGAGCATGTTTTTTAACACTTGTTGGCCTTCCATTAGCATTGGAAACTTTCAAATCATTCATATTATCCCCTAGTAAATGATTGACTACTTCTTTTGGAATTTTAGATAAATCTTCTTGCGACAAATCTAGTTTAAAAGTTGACTGAACTGTATCATTTTGGTAATCTCCAGGGGATAAAGTTTTCAATTGATAAAAATCCATTAAAACAGCTCTATCTTGAGCCTTATCAGTATTCAGTGTGTCCATATCTAAAATGAAAGAAACAAACAAACAACACGTTTAACCTTTGAAAAAGATGTTTATTGTTTGACTTAGTAAGCTTTCTAACGTTGTTTGTAACAGCTCAATCTCTTGAGTAACAATTTCAAGCAATTGAAAATACTGATATCATGATTTCGCTAATTTTTACGTAAGCTGTGACAAGTATATTGTTGTAGTAAAAAGATGTATTTATAGAGGAGTAGGTAAGGGGCTTGTGCTACTAATATATTACAAGCACACTTCAATACTCAAAAATGTAAAAGCCCACTGAAGTTTAAAGCTTTTGAAGACCGTGTAGTTTCTTTATTTTACAACTTACTGATCTTTTGAAAATATCTTGGTAAGCTTCTCATTCTATTCAGAAATAGAATTAAATCAATTTACAATAAAAATAATATATATTCTTGCGGAGATCACGTGACCTCATATATTGGCCACCACCCTTTGCCCGTCAGTTGCTGATTCACTAAGTTTTGTAGACATCACACATTATTATATAGTACACACATATTCTAAGTTAATTAAACAGCCCCTCTTCTTCTTCTGTAAGGTTTTCTAGCACTTTGGATCTACCCTTGGAATATTCCACAGGATGTTCGTTTTTTACATATTCAGTTAATTTCTTCACAATTTTTGTACCGTTTCGAAGGTTAAACTCTATTTCAGGTACGATCTCTTTTTTTAACAATTCATATTTTTCGATATGCTCTCGTAACGCAATTTGTAACTCATCGATTGTTTTCAAAACTTCATTTGTGGAGTTGTGGATGTTTCCTGCCATCTTTGATTGTATGACTAAAGATTTATCAAATTGTAAAGAGTCCATAGCTGCAGCCAAGCTCCCCATTAAATATTCAACTGCATTCAATCGTGATTCATTAGGAATTAGCGGCGCCTTTTCTTGTGTTGAATTACGTCTTGATTCAATTGTAGAATTGCTGATTATTCTACTAAGTTCATCATCATCTTCAACACCTAAATAATCTTCCACTTCATTTTCAGACAAGTCACAATCTATAGTTTGACTGCTATGACCTTCTAGCATAGTTTCACGATTACCATTATTGTTTTTATTACCTTCCAAGCCGCAATCTCTGCCAACAATAGTGTAGGAGGTCAAAGAGTTATTTTCACTATCTGTTTCGCTCATTATACCTAAAACATACAAAACACATGAACCTAAATATTATTGCCTCTGGAATAAAACTGATACTTACGATAGAAAATCCAGGAATAAATCTGGCTTTACTTACTGAACCTACATAACAGCATCAGATTTTAACTGAAGATTTATCAATTTTCAGAAAAGTGTCGCTTCGCTGGTCAATTTCAAGTCAACTTTCAATACTCAATATTCATATCATTCTGAATTCATTTAAGCAATCAGATCAATTAATAATCAACTTCATATCATATCATCAACATGTCTGCAATGGATATGAGAGAAAGGTTGAGGCCTTTTGGGATATCTTTTGAAAAATCTTTAGAGGATTTAATTAAAGGAATTAGAGCAATTAATAACGATCAAGAAAAACTTCAACCCTTCTTTGATAAATCAATCCAAGAATGTAAAACCGAACTAAAATCAACCGATTTAGATTTGAAATCAATTGCAATCTTAAAACTAGCTTACTTAGAAATGTATGGTTTTGATATGAGTTGGTGTTCATTTAGTATTTTGGAAGTGATGGCATCTCAAAAATTTCAACATAAAAGGATTGGCTATTTAGCAGCAATACAAATACTGCAAAGACAGAATAATGATGATGCGTTAATGCTAATGACAAATTTATTAAAAAAAGATTTAAACTCAAGTAATTATGCTGAGGCTTCTTTAGCAATTAGTGGAGTTGCCGCTGTCGTTTCAAAAGATTTGGCTTTAGATCTTTGTGATGATGTTGCTAAATTATTATCACACTCTAGACCATTAATCAGAAAGAAAGCAGTTTTAGCAATTTATAAGATATTTTTAAAAAATCCAGAAGATTTGAGGATATATTATGAAAGAATTGTTGAAAAATTAGAGGATACAGATTCTTCGGTTGTTTCTGCAACTGTTAATGTTATTTGTGAATTAGCCCACATGAATCCATCAAACTATATTGAACTTGCACCGAGATTTTATAAAATGATGAAAGAATCAAAAAACAATTGGATGGTTATTAGATTACTAAAATTGTTTTCATCACTTTCATTAGTTGAGCCAAGATTGAAAAATAAACTTTTACCAGAAATTACTGAATTAATGCAGTCTACGAAAGCGTTATCATTAGCCTATGAATGTATTAATGCAATTTTGAATGGCAACATGCTTGCTTATGATGATATAGAAACTGCTAAATTAATCACTGAAAAATTATTGACCTTTTTTGAAAGTAATGACCAAAATTTGAAATATGTTGGTCTACTAGCGTTTATTAAAACCTGCAAAATCCACCGAAACTTAATTAAAAAATATGATAAAATCATTTTGACATCTATTTATGATAATGATATTACAATTAGAGAAACTTCGCTTGAAATCGTTAACTCTTTAGTCAGTGAAAACAACATTATTACGATTGTTACAAGATTAATGGTTCAGTTATTACCATTTAAAGAACAGCAAAATAATTTACATGAGATCAATAACAAAATAAATAAATTAACTGAAGATAACAATGATGGTGATGATGATACTTTCATGATTGGCTCCTTACAACAACCCGTCATAGTTTCTGATAAATATAAAATCTTGTTAATTAATAAAATTATAGGGATTTGCTCAATGAATAACTATGAAAACATTCCACATTTTAGGTGGTATTTAAGAGTTTTAAATGATATTCTTAAATTAAATTCATTCAATAAGCTATCCAATGTTGATAAAATTATATCTGAACAATTTATAGATATAGGCCTGAGGGTTCCCAGTATAAGATCAGATTTAGTAAAAATGTGTTTGAATTTAATAGGTGTCCCCAAAAAATCAGAGGAAGAATTACTTTTATACAAGAATGGTTTAAGTGATTGTATTTGGATTGTTGGTGAGTATTATGACGAATACATACAAGATGAAGGAGAAACTGATAATGAATCCGAAGAAGATTCAGATAATGAATCTGTAAAGGAGACTAGATTTTCTGTCATGGAAATAGTAGATATTATTAAAGAACAGAAATTTTTACAGAGGTTAGGGTACGTGAATTTTGATAAAACGCTAACAATTTATATTCAGGCGATTGCTAAAATGTTCAGTAAATTTTGTAATACTTATGGGGAAGACGAATGGACAGTTTCACAATTTGAATTTATTAAAACATTGTCAAATAAAATAGTTTCATGGTTTGTTAAGTTTGAAAATAGTCCAAATTTTGAAGTCCAAGAACGTGCATTATCATTTATTGAAATTTTGAAACTTGTTGAAGAATCAGTTTCTAGTGAAATTTATAACTTGAAATCCTCAAGTTCAGAATTTGCAAAAGCTCCTTTGTTTTTAGCCAAGGGTTATAACCAATTATTCTTATCAAGTAATATCAAACCAGTAGGTTTAAAGACACAGCAAAAAGTTCAAATACCTATCGATTTAGATCTAGAGTCAGCCATTGATGAACAGGCTATGGTAGGATTTCAGGAATTATACAATAAAATAACAATTGAAGATTTGAATATAGATTTTGAATCAGATGACGATGAGAGCATTAACAGTGAAAATATAATTGATGATTTATTGGATGGAGATCAAGAACAAGAAAAATCTTATATCAAATTAAGTAAGCTTAATCATGATGATGATCCATACTATATATCTCTTGCTGAAAATATTATGCCAGAAGTTAATGAAACAAAAACTGTTGATGTTAAAAAGAAACAAAAGAAGCCTAAAAAGTATAAAAAGGAAAAGGTTCTAGCCATAGACAATGAAGATGATCGAATTGACATATCAGCCAAAGCTACCAAGAAATTACAATTTTTGATAGATTCAACTAAGTTGGCTAATATAGATTTAAAACAGGAAGAAACAGCCAAACCAAGTACCAACTCATTTGCAAATGAATATCAAGTGGATGATGAGTATCAGGAGGAAGCGGAAGAACCATTGAACCTCGAAAAGTCTAATGTGATTAAAATAGATGTTCCTGTTGTGGAAACAATTAAAAAGAAGGCCAAAAAGAAAGCCAAGAAGAAGATGGCCGTGATAGAGTAGAGTTCCTAAATTACATTCTAGTTGTGTAAACTTGTAGCATCACTTGTTTTGGTAACTAATACTACAAACTGAATATTTACTTGTATTCGTATACAAAAAAACTTAAAAATAATGACATGTATTATTAATTCAAACAGATAAAGTATCGGTTGTTTCTAATTTGATTTTTTTCATCGGAATCTCATCAATCGAGGTAAGATCAGCTTTAGCATCTGTTGTGGCAGAAACCAACGGTGATGAAACATTCGAGGAACCAGCAGTTCTCCTTTTTCTAGTTGGTTGTTCAAATTCAATAAAAGGTGATTTTTTACAATCAATTTTAATCTGTTTTTTCCAGTCAGTTAATGTTTTAATACTATGCTCATAACGTTGATTTTTCTTGACTAATTCAAACGAATCGAATTTACCTGGATATAAATCAGGATATGTATTTTGTTCCTGTATTGCCAAATCACTTGATAATGAATCATTTATTCCCAATAAATTATGAAATGCATTAATATTTAATCTTGAATCACTTTCACTTTCTGAATTTTCTAAGTCCATCAATTTACCAAGAAAATCATGCATTATTGGGGCCTTTTTCTGCATAGATTTCAATTTTTGCATCATCTCTGTATGACTTGTTGGATCCATTGGCGTTATGCTTTCATGTTTATTCAGGAAAACTAACAAATCAACT
This sequence comes from Pichia sp. NRRL Y-12830, assembly GCA_030564565.1. Lineage (NCBI taxonomy): Eukaryota > Fungi > Ascomycota > Pichiomycetes > Pichiales > Pichiaceae > Pichia > Pichia sp. NRRL Y-12830. Next base: position 40,724 of record JAJLVO010000001.1, read on the forward strand.
AACATATTATTTCGAAGCTGTTGATATTTTGATAGATTTTTTAAGTATAATTCAAAATCATCTAAAACTTTTGCCGTTTGATTGGCATTTTTAAATTTTTCTAACAAATAGTTATACAGGGACCGATATTCACTAGTTGATCTCTGCTTTAAATTGGACTCCACAAATTCAGTGTCACTACCATTTTCTTTACTATATTGCGACTCTGATTTTACAGTTTTTGATAATTCATCATTTGTACTTGTACCATTTGATTCTGTACTTGATTCGGTTTCTGAATTCAGTATTGATTGAAGTGATACTTGTCCCGATATAGGAACATGGCCCCGTTGTTCTAGTTCTGGACTCTTTGGATTGTTAAGAGTTGAAAGATTCATTGTTTTTTTTGTCAAAATATCACAATTATGATCAATACCGAAAGAAACACCAACTGATAAAAGGCCAGTAAACATTTCAACACTTTCGTCTTTCATGTCTTGTGGAAAAATTTACGTAAGCATTTCTCTTTTTTTCTTCTTTTGGACAAAAAAATTTTTTTACTTTAATTTTGTTTTATTTTAGTTTTATTTTATATTTGATTTTTCATTAATAGAGATACGGTCAAATCTTTTGTGCTAGGAAAACGAAATAGCATAACTAAACATGGTTTTAAAGTCTGCATCTTCAAATGATATTTCCGTTTATCAAATTTCTGGTACCAATGTTTCCAAATCCCTTCCAGATTGGTTAGAAAGAAAAAGAAAAAGATCATTAAAGAATGACGTTGATTATCAAAATAGAGTTGAATTAATCCAAGATTTTGAATTTAGTGAATCTTCCAATAAAATCAAAGTCACTAGGGATGGCCAACATGCAATGGCTACTGGTACGTATAAGCCACAAATCCATGTCTACGAATTTTCTAACCTTTCATTAAAATTCGAAAGACACACAAATACTGAAAATGTTGATTTTACAATTCTTTCTGATGATTGGACAAAATCTATCCATTTACAAAATGACAGATCATTAGAATTTCAAATTAAAGGTCAAATGCAGCATAGGATAAGGATCCCTAAATTTGGTAGATCGTTAGCTTATAATGATGTTTCTTGTGATTTATATGTTGGTGCTTCAGGTGATGAAGTTTACAGATTAAACTTAGAACAAGGTAGATTCATGAAACCTTTTAATATTCAAAGTGAAAGAGGGGTCAATTCGATTGATATAAATCCTATACATGGCTTATTCAGTGCTGGTTTGGAAGATGGTACCGTTGAATTTTGGGATCCAAGAGCTAAACAAAGAATCATTAAATTACAAATACCTGAGGCAAATGAAAATGGTAGTGAGATCTCATGTGTTAAGTTTGCCAACAATAGTTTGAATTTTGCATGTGGTACTTCTGATGGTATGTCAATGATTTATGATTTGAGAACGTCACACCCATTAATTACAAAAGATCAAGGTTATGGTTTTGGTATCAAAAAAATTATCTGGTTAGAAGAAACAGGTAATGACAATATGAATTTAATTTTGACTTCAGATAAAAAAATTGCTAAAATTTGGAATAGAGATGATGGTAAACCTTATGCTGCAATGGAACCAAGTGTGGATATTAACGATGTTGAACATATTCCAGGCTCTGGTATGTTTTTTATGGCTAACGAATCAATCCCAATGCATACATATTATATCCCCCAATTAGGTCCATCTCCAAAATGGTGTTCATTCTTAGATAATATAACAGAAGAGTTAGAAGAAAAACCATCTGATACTGTTTATTCAAATTACAAGTTCTTGACTAAGCAAGATGTTGCAAAACTAAGTATATCACATTTAATTGGCTCAAATGTTTTAAGAGCTTATATGCATGGTTATTTTATTGATAATGAATTGTATGATAAGGTTAACTTAATTGCCAATCCAAATTCAGCTCAAGAAGAAAAAGAAAGAGAAATAAGAAAGAGAATTGAAAAAGAAAGAGAATCAAGAATCAAAAGTACAGGCGTATTATCCAATACTAAAATTAGCGTTAATAAAGATTATGTTGGTCACTTAGAAAATAAACTTGGTACTGAAGTGGCTGAGAATGTTGTTAATGATGACCGTTTCAAAGAAATGTTTGAAGATCCAAGGTTTCAAATTGATCAAGATAACCACGATTATAAACAATTAAATCCAGTCTCATCATCTCTAGCTGGTCCAAAACCATTGACTGCCGCTGAAGAGTCAGATGAGGAAAGACTAGCAATGAAGAACAAGGATAGTAATATCAGCGATTCCGAATCTGATTCAGAATCAGATTCTGACGAAGAAAGAGAAAATGAAAAGTTCAAGAATAGAATTAAGGAACAACTAAAGAAGAAACAAGAACGTAAAAGAAAGGAACGTGAAGAAGCTAAACAATATATGGCCAAAGCTAAATCTCTTGATAACTCTGAACATGTAAGTATAAATGGAGGAGATAAGAAGAAAAATATGTCATTCGGAAAACAAACTAAGATAAACGATGAAAGTACTAAAATTACAAAACAACAAAAATCTAACACCAGAATCAGAAAGAATGCAATTGGTGAAGGGGAGGTTACTTTTGTTCCTACTAAGAAGGCTTCTAAAGTTAGTTTTGAAGAAACTGATAACGATCCTGAAAGAAAAGGTAAGACTAAACAAGTCATTGATGGAAGAAGAAGGGCTAGTAAAAATGTTTTCCGGGGTATGTAAAAAGTTTTTTAATTGTTAATAAATTTATATATATATAATATACTAATTCGAGTATTTAATATAAAATCATTTTAAATTTAAGGAGTCATCATCTAACTTTAATTTCTTTTTTAAAATATCCCAATCTTGATTGATAATTTTATATTTTGCCATTTTTTCAAACAAGTCAATTAATTCTGTGTTCTCTTTTTTTAATTGATTACCTTCAACTAATAAATTATGCAAGGATTTACCTTTATTGTTAAGTGGAGTGAACCTTTGTGGTATTTGGACAGGAATACCATGTAATAACTTAACTTTATGATTAGGTAGTGGTTTATTTGTAAATGTATGATTCTTTGGTTTATTATTATTCCTATTATTTTCTCTGACTTTTGCAATTTCTGTTGCATCATGAGAGAATTTACAATTTTTACCACTTTTGCATTTACCATTTTTCATCCAAAATTTACAAATCTTAACATTAGAAAAAGATTGTTCAGAAGATGTGCCATTAGCATTTATAGATAAATTTTCAATTATTTTTTTAGACTTCACCAATTCATCTTCCTTTTCTTCAACCCTTTTCCTTGTTGGCCAATTTTTCTTTCTTTCTTCAATCCATTTTTGAACATCTTCTTCATTTTCAAAAACAATGTTTGTACCTTGAATTGAGGTTTTTTTATTCCAATCTGTTTCATCATCAGTGAAAGCATCATCATCTGAATCATTTGCATCAGCTTCTTTCATGCCAGTTTTAGTAGAAATTTCCTTTTTATTATTTTGCTTTTGTTTTTTCTTGTTACTAGCAATGCTATTATCATTCTTGTTCTTTACAGGCTGTTTTGGCTTTTCAGGTATTGGAAGGCTAGATTTAGGATTGAAAATAGACTGGTTAGTTTGCTTATCTGATTTATCAGTAGTTTGCATTTGACTTTGGTTTTGATTTTGCTTTTGAATAATATTGTTAAATAATGTAAAAAAGGCACTATTTTGCTGTTGCAGATCATATGGTCTTTGTGCCAACGGAGCTTGCTGATATCCATTATAATTTTGCGGGGACTGTTGATATAGTGGGCTATAATTGTATTGAGGACGCTGTTGATATTCTTGGTTTATTGTTGGTTCATAATTTTGATTATACCCTTGATTAAAATGCGTGTTATTATTATATTGTTGATTATTATAAGGATTGTACGATTGATTGTATGTTTGATTATAATGTTGGTTATAGGGAGTATTATACTGTGGATAATTCTGCTGTGGAGAATAATTTTGATTGTATAATGACTGATGCTGTTGTTGCTGTTGTTGCTGTTGTTGCTGTTGTTGCTGCTGTTTGGTAGATTGAAGTTTACCAATTATTGAGCTGAATAATTTTAATGCATCTGAAGATGGTTGTTCATTTGACACATGATTGCTGTTTTCTATTTGATTTTCTTGTGGTAAATTCACAACCATACCAGGAAACAATTCAATTGATCCTGAGTTATTATTTTCATCATCATGATTAGTAATAATATTTTGAGAAAGAGGAAGTGGTTGACTTTGTAATGGTTTTGTCATGGGTTGTGAAAAATCTGGTTTCGCAGGCAAACCAGCTGTTACCAGTGAAATTTGTTTATCTTTATGTAAACGCTTTTGATCCAGACTCTCACCATAATTCTCAGCTCCTCTTTTCCTTGACATTGTGTTTTGTGTAGCTAATGATATGAGAAAATCTTTAGAAGTTTAAAAATTTAGCAATTGAGAATGAAAAACTCAAAATTTTTCTTAGATTTTCATGTCGATAAAATATGGATTTCCTTTTTGGGTGACGGTCCAGAGTCAAGGGGCGCAAATTGAATTCACTGTTTTTGAGTTAGATGGAGAAGTTGGTCTTCTTTGTAGAAGAATTATAAAAGTGTTTTCTTAATTACAAGTTGTAACAGAAGAGTTAGCAAGCTTGTTCAAAAACCATAAACATATAATGTCCATCACTTCTACAAATTTAGACGGGATTTTACCATTAATTGCTAAGGGTAAAGTTAGAGATATCTACGAAGTCGACTCCGAAAGTTTACTTTTCGTTGCAACTGACAGAATTTCTGCTTATGATGTTATCATGGAAAATGGTATTGAAGGAAAAGGTAAACTTTTAACCCAAATTTCAATTTTTTGGTTCAACTTCCTCAAAGATAACATTAAGAATCATTTAATTGCTTCTTCAGATGATGAAATTTTTGCAAAATTACCAAAAGAATTATCAGAGCCAAAATACAAAGATCAATTATCTCAAAGATCTTTATTAGTTAGAAAGCACAAATTAATTCCATTAGAAGCAATTGTTAGAGGTTATATTACTGGTTCTGCTTGGAAAGAATACAAAAAATCGGGTACTGTTCATGGTGAACCAGCTCCAGAAGGTCTTCAAGAGTCTGAAGTTTTTCCAACTCCAATTTTTACTCCATCTACCAAAGCTGAACAAGGTGATCATGATGAAAACATTTCCGCATCTCAGGCTGCTGATATTGTCGGTAAGGAAATTTGCGATAAAGTTGCAGTTAAAGCAGTTGAATTATATACCAAGGCAAGAGATTATGCTAAGAGCAGAGGTATCATCTTAGCAGATACTAAATTTGAATTTGGTATTACTGATGACGGTGAATTAGTTTTAGTTGATGAAGTCTTAACTCCTGATTCTTCAAGATTTTGGAATGCGAAAACTTATAAGATTGGTCAGTCACAAGATTCATATGACAAACAATTCTTAAGAGATTGGTTAACTTCTAATAATCTTAATGGTAAAGATGGCGTTAAGATCCCAGAAGATATTGTCAAACAAACATCTGCTAAATACATGGAAGCTTTTGAATCTTTAACTGGTAAGAATTAAGCTCATACTTTTTAAAAAATTTATAATTTATTACCGCTGCTTACGTTTAAAAGTCAAAAAATTATCCTTTTAACGCCTGTAAGATATAGAGAATCTAAGGTAGCAATATCTACTCCTTGTAAGTTCCATCAACGAGTTTGACGCCTGGTAAGCGTTTTAAATGTTAAGTTGACAAAAGATTCAATTAAAATTTCCGCATTCTGCAAAAGGTAAACACAATTGTTTTTCTATTTTGGGAAGAAATAGTTGTTGTTTTCTGGATAAAATGAAATTTGAAGAAAGAAATTAATTTAGTTGATGAAATTTTTATCTACAAAAATGGCATTTGTCGGTCGATTATATCTCTAAGAGATACACATTGAATTAACATAGCTACACAAAGGTCACAATCATGGTGGCAACGACAATTTCTGAACAGTTCAGAGAAATGGACATCATTGGACGAGGTTCATTCGGATTGATTCGTCGAGTTTCACATAAATCAACAGGAAAAGTTTACGTACGAAAAGAAATATCATATCAATCACTAAGTAAAAAAGAAGAGAAACAATTATCAAGTGAATTTCAAATTTTAGAAAATTTAGATCATCCTAATATTGTTCATGTTTATGCATTTGATAAAATTCCAAGTCTGAAACTCCTTCATATTTATATGGAATATTGTGATGGTGGTGATCTTTCCCAAATCATTAAAAAATATCGTCAAAATAATGAGTATATACCTGAAACCTTAATTTGGCAAATATTCACACAAACATTACTTGCTCTTTACAGATGCCATTATGGAATTGAAGTACAACCAGTAAACTTATTGTTCAAATCAACACCTGAAATTAAACCATCAACAATTTCAAATTCAAATGTTGTTATTCACAGAGATATAAAACCTGAAAATATTTTTTTTTTATCTGATCAATATACTGTTAAATTGGGTGATTTTGGTTTGGCAAAAAGTTTGGGACCTGATACATTTACCCAAACTTATGTTGGAACTCCATATTATATGCCACCTGAAGTTATAGCTGAAGATTCTTATGATCAAAATTGTGATATTTGGTCATTAGGTTGTGTTATGTATGAATTATGTGCATTAACGCCACCATTTACAGCAAAAACTCAAAAACAATTACAAGAAAAAATTTTATCAGGACTTTATAGTGAGTTACCATCACACTATTCGAATAGATTAAAAATGTGTATATATGCATGTTTAATTGTTGAACCAAAGGAAAGAGCAGATGCAAACCTATTATTACAAGAAACATCATTTAAAATATTCAGAAGAGAATGGGAACTTAATCAAAAAGAGCTGAATTTAACAATACGTGAAAAAGAACTCAAACATAAAGAACAACAATTATCATTTTTTAAAGATGAAATAATTTCAAAAGAGAAACAAATAGTTAAGATTGAAAATTCATTGGATGAGGAAAGAAAAAAAATAATTAATCAAAATGATGAATATATGAGACAACTAAAATTTGAATTCAAAAATGCTTTAGAATCAAATCTAAATAAAATCCTGTCAGAATTACCACCCGAAGTAAGAAATATGTTACAATCAAAATCAAAAGAAAATAGGGTACCTCAAAATTATTATCCATCATCCCCAAACAAACTTAAAGGTCCAAGATCTTATGATTCTGATACGAATAGTATTAGATACATGAAACGCAATGATTGATCAGTTCACTTATTCAATCCCTATCAACTGGCATATAACCACAGATACATTATATATTATTAACTCTATACCCCATTTTTGCATTAATGTTTCTTGTCTTTTTATAAAGTTACCATTATTTAATATTCTTTATTTAAAATAATCCTGGTTTTTTCAACTAAAAATTGTAATGTAAACTATTCATAAACTATAAAATATAACAAGAAACTATACACAAATCAAATTCATAAACAAAATGAATTTTCAATAAAAAAATTGGCGAATACTAAAAAATATCTTTATAATGTTTCAATTTACCATCTCTTCTATCAGCCCAATACAAACCACCATATTTCCAAAATTCCTCACCAGTAACTGGATGTGTATCTCTTGAAAAGAAAGTTGGTTTATATGTTTCACCCTTCAGTTCTCTTTGACGTCTAACTTCTCTTTGTTTTTCTTCAACTCTGTTCTTTTCATCGGCTGCTAAATCATAATCACCATCTTCCATTGCACGTTGATCAGGTCTTAATCTAGTATCCGTACATGCAACTCTCTTTACTAAATGTGGTTGTGGAGCATTTAATGTTGCCGCAAAATCTGTTAAATGAAACATCATTTCCCTTCTTGGAGCAGCTTCCCAGACTAAAAATCTTTCTGCATTTTTATCATCAGCTGGCTTACAAAAGATTCTACTATTCCAATGACCGCCAACATAATACATTAATTTACCTTTAGCATTGAAAACTTCACCTTTAACTTCATATGCCGAAGATGCTCTCCAACCTCTTGGTTTAAATTCAAATTTCATATAATCACCAGTCATATGATTATGAATTTCCATTGATCCATAATTATCAATGGTTGGATTACCAACAATTATACCGATAACTGAGTTGTTAACCTTTTTCCAAGAATAAAGTTCTTTATCACTAGTTTTACCATCTTTACATTGAACAACAGATTCAGGATAAACTTCACAGAACCATGTACCCAGATGTTTAATATCAAAAGATCTACCCAGAAATTTAGTTTTGACATTCGACTCTCCATAATAGCTCCAATTTGGAGACTCAGCAATTAATGCAGAAATTGGTGGATGATGACTAACCTGTTCAACAAAACATCTATATCCCTTATCTGGTCTAGAATATTCAAAAGTTTCACCTAAAAGTGGATTGAAAGGTTTTGCAATTCTATTAACCGTTGATGCATATTCGGATGCCGCAAACGTTGCAACATAAACTAATCTAAGAGTTGAATTTTCAATTGCAGATGCTTTATCAAGAAGATCAGAATATTCGATAACTTCAACATTTCTTTGTAATAAAGAAGTTGGTTCATTGAATGTAACAGGTAGCGTCATTTTTGTCATATCTTTACCAACTAATGATTTTAAAACGCCCCAAAGTGACATTTTTGGACGATTATCTTCAGGTGCCAGGGTTAATCTAAGTGGATCCTCATAGCCTTCAAATGATTGGTCCTTTAAAATCTTATCATATCTAGCAATTTGTGATTCACTTGCTAGTTCATGTTTATTGACAATGTAATGACCATGTTTGTCTATATTTGCTCTAAAATTAGGTTTTGGTAATTCCTCATTGCTAATATCATCTTTTTTAAACTTTTCTGGTTCATTAATTACTAAACTCTCTGATTTTTGGATACTGTTTTCATCTTTATTGTTCATTGTTTCAACATCATTATAGTATTCATCCTTTACATCTGCTACAGCTGGTTGCGGTAAATGAATAGTAGGGATTGGAGGTGGAAGTTCTGAGGGAATTGGAGGTGCAATATGCTTATCAGTTTCTGGTTTTCTTTGCATTCCAAGTTCTGTATGCTTTCTTTTTAATGCTTTCATCGTTTCTCTTCTTTCTAGAACTGCCATATCTTTGACTTCATCACTTTCCTCAGCATCAAAAAACTCATCATCACTATCATCACTTTCTTCTAAAAATTCTGTCAATGTAGGATCAAATGGAACAGGTGGTGGTGGATAAGTTGGAGCCCCTGGCGATGAAGGATTATCAACCTTATACTTTTGTTGAATTTCTTTTTGTTGTTTTAATGCACGATCTTCTTCCTTTTGTAATGTGACTTCTTCATTAGGAGGTTGAGAGTTTGGAAGTGGTGGAACTTCTATACTATTTTTATTTAAATTAGCAGTTAAAGCCTGTCTAGCCAATGCAGCTGCAGAAGTTGATGTATTATTTTGTTCAATTTTAGTTGGAAGATTTGGGATATTTTCACTTGAATGATAAAGATGGCTAGCATGTAAGTGACTTACGCTATTTCTTAATGACTTTTTGACAGCTTTTAATTTGTCCTCTAATTCAACAATTTTAGTTTCTCTTTGATGAATTTCAAGTTCTAATTGTTTAATAGAATTTTCCCAAATTGATGAAATTTTTTGTTGCTTTTCTAAACGCCTTATTAGTTCATTATACTTATTATTAACACAATCACCTTCTTGAACAATTAACATATTTAAAGTATTTAAAATACCAACAGACATTTCAACCAAGTCCGGTTTTGAAACTGTATCATCAACAGCTGCAGATTTAAGGAAATCCTTAAAAGTCTTTAATTGGATAGTCATTTGATTTCTAACAACATTAAGATCAATATTAACATTCTTATCTGATAAGTCTTGTGCACATTCTTTCTCTTCTTCTTCATCATCATCTTCAAACTCAATATGATCGTCATAAGCTTGGAATTCTTTTGCATGTAAATTAGGTGAGGATATAACACTTGAACCATTAGAAGTATAAGATGCAGATGAAGGTGTTGTTGCTAAATTATTTGATTGTGTTTGATTTGGAACAGCAAATGACTGTCTTGTCTTTTTACCAAGTTTAGATAAATGTTTTAATGGTTTTTTGTACAGATTCTTTGCTAAAGAAGATTTGCTACGACCTGACCCATTTGATTTTAATGAATTAAATGATGAAACAGATGCTGATCTGTTATGGCTGTAAGATGAATCAGGTCCCTTAATAGAACCGCTATATTGCGAATTTCTATCAGGTACGGGACCAACTTGATTTCTCAAACTAACGGAACTGTCAATATTAGTATTTAGGTTATGATGTGGAATGTCATTATTATCATTATTATTATTATCATTATCATTACTATTATCATTATTATTTTTTTTAATATCATTATCATCTAAAAGATTGTCTAAATTGTTTTTTATTGGTAACTCAGTTTCTAAATCAGTTGCTCTAACTAGTTCTTTGAAGTCATTTGTGGCTTCGTTCGCATCTGAAATAATCGAAGAAACGGGTTTACGTTCTTCACTTTCTTGAACAATTGAATCATTAGATAAAACATCCGCCTCAGGAATTATTGCAGGGTGATTTTGACGTTCTAAAGGTGAATGCAATTGGCTGGATGATGAACTTGGTGGTAAATCTTCATGTAAAATATGTGATAACATAATAGATTTTCTCTGCTTTTTTTCAAAATCTTTTGCAAATCTAATGGCATTCTGTAAAACCCAAATCCATTTTTGAGCTTCAGTAGCATGGTTTGCTTTTAAATGCCATCTAACAGGTGATCCATCTGAAGGATTTTGAATGATAATTTCAAATTTAGTATTTTCAGAGCTATCAACCTTTAACATTGCATGTGCTAAATGAATTAAACCTCTACATGTATTATTCATATCATTTGGTGATTTATAATAAGATAAAACAGCTTGATGATCAAGAACAAACCACCTTAACTTATAACCACCTGCAAAATTAGTCCATTTTTTCAAGAAACCTTTATAAGTTGGAGAACTACCATCATGAGGATGAGCTGTTGATTCCATTACATTTTGTTGCGAAAACGAATCTTCAATAATTTTTTTCATTTGAGGATCATTTGTTGATTCCTCTGGAGATTTACCTGATAAACTTCTTTTAAATGGATCACCACCATGCTTTAAAATGAATTTAACCATATCATAATCATTTTTTTTGATAAATTCAATTAAAACAGTATCACTAGTGACTGGATCGGTCCCATTAATATCTAATAATTCCTTATCTCTTGGGTTTGATAATAATTGATCTAATACTTCAAAATTTCTTGTTTCAAAACCATTTCTCAATTGTGACGCAATTTTTTCAATGTGTTTTGTCCTTAATAAATCCATCAATTGAGCAGTTTCAATATTTGTTGTACATTGAATTGGTTGTTTCGATTCGTTATTATAAACGCAATCATTAATGTTTTGATTTTTCATTAAGTATTCAATAACATCATTTCTATTTGAACTTGCAGCCAAATGTAAAGCAGTATTGCCATCAATGTCTTGAGAATTAATGTCATCAATTAAATTATGATCAACAACAAATTTAACAATTGATAAAGGGCCAACTTGAACAGCAAATAAAAGAATTTCACTTCTCAGTTTCAATAAATCATAATTTGATTGATTTGAATTATCAATTTGCTTGAGTAAATCAGTTAATTTATTTGTATCATTAACTCTCAAAACTTCTAGAAGTTTCAATTTCATTAATGATGGATTAATATTGTCATTTCTGAAAAACAATAGATGCATAAAAAAAATTATATTAACGTTAGTCTTTTTGGGCTATGGTGAATTTAAGAAACAAAACAAAACATTCTTAATTTCTATAATATCCTTGATAACATAATTTCACTGTTTGAAGAAAAAAAGAAAATAGGAAAAAAAAGGAAAGAGGGGAAAGGATATTCATTAAGTGTAGAAATTGATGCAATTTTAGTTATATTTGGCTGCTAATTCAATCAAAAAATAATGCAATGCTGTTGTAATTTTGATATATATACGGATTGGAGTCAATTGAGCTATTGATGTATAGGAATGACAATAATGATAATGATAATGATAATGATAATGATGATAATAATAATATATTGATGATAAATAATGTTAATATGAAAAAGCAAAAAAAAACAAAAACAAAAACAAAAACAAAACACAAAAGGCAATGAAAAATAAATGCAGAAGAATAAACAATTGAACAACAGGAAACATGAAAATGGATATAAAACAAAAACCAAGATACTTGTTTTAGAAAATCCTAAAGGAGATACAATAAAAGAAAATAGATGAAAACAGGAGGAGTACTTACCGTGAGGAAGGGTGAATTGAAGCATTATGCTGTTGGCGACCTTGCTGAGAAGACGCAGACATAGTGTTTCAATGGATAAAGATGGTGTAGATGAATCAAAACCCAAAGAAAAAAGAAACAAACAAACAAAGGCTATCACCAAGATTGACAGAGCTCACCTTATTGTCGATTAATTCGATGAGGGCAATTTCAAATTTCTTTTAATATTTAATATCACTTTTCATTTTTCACTTTTCATTTCCAGCGGGCCCGATTTCTTCCTCGAACTTTAAATTTTGAGTTTAAAGTTTTAGTAAATAAAATGTTTTACAGGCTGAACATAAAAGGGTTAGAAGATGACAAAGATCGAGTGCGTGCTTGATTAGAAGAGCAATACCTTTAAGCGAGAGGCAAACTGAAGGAGGCATAACTTTAAGCAACTGCTTTATGAAGAGATCAGCAACGTCAAGCAAGAGCTTTATTGGAGGCTCAGCAACGTCAAGCAATGGGTGTTTTAGAAACCGAAGATGTAAGAGTTACTGAACAGTTTGAAACCGTAGTTAAACAATTGGTGTCAGAAAATATCATTGATACTGTTATCTTAAATACCCAAAATATATATTTCAGTGCTTATAATGAACAAGAAATGCCAATCAACTTCAGTATTGTGAAACGGAAACAAGAAGTCCAAACTTATTTCTCAATGGCAGAGAGCCCCCGTTAAAGATCCATAAAATCGGCGATATATCTAGTATGGTTGACAGTTCCAGCAAGACTATAAATAAACTGTTAGGAGGTATGGTAAACCGGTTCATGTCACTATATCACGGAAGAAAGTGCGTTTGGCAGTAGCTCTTGGTGTTCCTGAAGATAAAGCACCAATAATGCTTGAATCTTGAGGAACCTAGTAACTCACTTTTAATGATATTTTTGCTTTTCTATCTTATATGTTTACTTTATTAGATAATAATTTGAGTAAAGTATTTTGCTACATTCTGTAAATTGAAGTGTATTGAGCAGGCGTCCACACTTCATGAGGCTAACAATCTGTGGTCTCACCAACAAGAGTAACAATAATTTTTTATAAAAAAGGTGTATAAACTAATTCTTAAAAATTTTGCCCTAGTTAGCACAAAAAAATGAAAAGCTTACAGGATGAACAACGATAAATAAAACCACCGCATTAGTAGTTATTATATGATTGGAAATTAAAGAAGTATATGAAAACTCTAAATATATATATTCATATTTTGATTTATTAACATGCTTTACACCAAGAAACCTTTAGCAAATAAAACATTAACATCTTCAGAGAAAGCTCTTTCAGTTGCTGCATTTTCATTGGTATATGTTTTTTGCACTTTTGTATTAGATCAAATAAAGCTACTAAACCTCTATAAGTTTTTAATCCTCTGCTATCTCTGTAGAGATAATCACCTGCAGATTCGGTTGGACCGGCCAACATAACATCATAACACATATTGCACCAAGAGCTAAAACCTTTGTGGCATGATCAGTACTTTGGATACTATCATCTGCAACACACCGAACATCAACTCTATTTGCAAACTCAGTACATCATAAACTGTGGAACTTTGAGGTCTATCTCATGCTATAACTTCTTAAATTGTATAAATTGAACCCAAAAACATACTAGTTATTAAACACTCTATACATGCTTCAATAAATGATGCAGCTTGTTCGCTTATAACAATATTACCAGTTGTAACTTGAAAGTCTAGAAAAGTTTTCTGGATCCATTCAGTCATATTGAATTGAAAAACAAAGTTGCTTCGGAATGAGTCTAAAACAGCAACATCAAAACCTGCACCAACTAATAAAGCTTATCTTTATTTATCAGCTTCAATGGTGCCAATTTCTGCACCACATAATAGTAACAGCAGATTGTGACACCAATGGATAATGTTGATTCTTTTCTGAATCAGTTTTTGATAAATGGAAATCAAACCATTAGATTCATCAGATTGAATGTTTTCTTTCTTGGAGCTTTTAAAGTTTCCACACCTGCTGATAATGAAACACTAGTTTTAGCAGTAACTAAATCTTTGGTCATGACTTCAGAAATTGGAGACGAGACATTATGAAATTGAAAAATTGAACCTCTCTTGAGATAGTGATATATACTAGTTTACTACCAATTTTATTATTGTTTTTAAAAAAACAGTAATAGAGAGAAGTGATCATACAATTATGTATTTTTGTTTATAGAAAGTATATTATTCTTCTGTTCTTTATTTAATCATTGCACGATAAAATATCTGCGGACTCGCACAAGAAGTACAACTTTAAATTTTGATTTTAAGTTTTAATTCAACAAAAATGAAAATCTCCACGTAACTCCCCAATAATTCACTCTTCATACTCATACATTGTACGATACTTGAACAACATTTATAACACCATATTTTTATTATTCAAAGATGTCACAGATTAAAAATAAAAGCAACATTAAAGATAAAAAAGAGAATCAAACAACTCCATCCATTATCTTATCCAAATTCAATACGGTGTATAGGCATTCGGTGCTTGACATATTAACTCATTATGCTGAAATTCCAACCGATCCAAACCCTGACAATAATCCATTATCTACAAGAGATCCAAATGATTCAAGAAACAACAATCCCAATGTTACTACAACCATCCTAAATTCCAAAAATGGATCAGATACCATTACTAATGTTAAATTCAAAACTATCGAATTTGATCAAGTTACAGTATCATTTAAACATCCATTGGTTGATATGGAAATGATTAAACCCATTCCGTTTGATGTAAGATGTAAAAATTGGAGTGAAATTGAATCCAAACTCATTGAAATGTCTAAAATATCTGCAAATGCAAGAAATTTAAGCCATTTAAGAGTTTCAGGAATCTATTATCCATCCTCAATTTTCAACTTGTTCTTGGTATTTGCAGTTTTTGTTTTAATTTATGGTTTTTTTGATTTGAATTCGTTATATGATGGCATTTTCTTGAAATATATACCTTCAATGTATGTTTTGAAACCATATAATAATTATATCTTATATGCAACCATGCTCATTCATGCAGCTGAAACTTATTTTCTTTTGCTTCCAAGAATTAAAACATTTCGTGTTCCGTTCGATTGTGTAATCGAATGGTCTGTGCTTACAATGTTAGATGGTTTTGAATCAATTAAAAGATTCGATAATTATGTTAAAACATTATGCTCAGATGATGTTTATTATGATTTTACAAACGCTGAGTATGTCTTATAACTAAACTTTGTGTAATGCTTAATGTTTAATGTTTATGGTATATAATAAATGATAATTTATAATTAATTTTAACAAAAATCTATATTACTTCAGGGTAACACACTACATATATAATCATGTTCCAACACAAACTTCCATTTTAAGATTCACGCGCAAAATTCCTGTTGAAAGATGTCAGTCAAGTTCAAAAATTCAACCTTACACGTTTCACCATTTATTTATGAATCCGTCACACACCCTAATCCAACAATGTCGGAATATAACAAGTTAATGGTATGTTAAATGAAATGTTCAACCCATATTTTATGAATTGATTAATAGGTACTAACATCAAGTCGATAAGTTCGATATTTTTTTATATTTTAGGATGCTTATCATAAATCTGCAACCTTCAACCCATCAATATCAGCAAATTTAAGTGATTTTTCACTCATAAGCATATCATTACTTAGTGTTTTCTTTTTAATGCTTACGTTGACATATAATGCAAAGACAAATTCAGTTAGTGGCTCAGTTTTCAATTTATTCGTTTATACTATTTTAGCTGCTTTAAGCGCAATATCTTTGAGTTTTTCTGTTTTGTTTATTGCTTCATATGTTGGCGTTTATACTTAATTAAATCAGACAGTAGGATACAATTTTAATTAAACAAATTAATGGTTTTTATAAACATATATAATATAAAATCTATACTAAGGAGGAAAAGACAATGAGTAAAGTAAAGTAAAGTAAAGTAAAGTAAAGAAAAGTAAAGATAGATATAACTTGTAAAGTAAAAAACGTAAAAAGTGAAAGGTATTAATTACAGTATAGATTCAAATCTCTTAACGACCAAATAATCCAAAAAATCCACCTTTCTTTTTATCAGAATCAGAACTTTCAGAACCAGATGTAACATTTTCAGTATTCTTAGATGCTAACTCTTCTTCATAATTATTCTTTTCATTTTGATTTTCAATATCATCATAGTTTATGTAATTATAAGCAATATCAAACAAAACAGGTTTCACAAGAACTGGTTGGAAATCAATTTTTGATGGAACAATATTTTCTAATAATTTTGAAGATTGGAATTCAGGGAATTTTCCAACATTATCAATTATGAAATCACTACCAACACTTGAAACTTTATTATTATTCTCATTAAAATAATTTGACAAAATAAATAATTTTGACTTTTCAACATTCAACTTTTCATTTAACTCATTTAAATCTTTCAAAGTTGGTAAGTTATCTTCTTCATTAAATGTTTTGATTTCTTCAAACAGCTTCAAAGATTTTGCAATTAATGATAATGAGTTGATGTAATTATTATAAATTAAATGTGCCTTTGATAATCTTAAATAATTCTGAATTTTAAAATAAACTTCAATAGAATTCAAAAAATTAAGTATATCATCATCATTTCCAATACCAGGTAGATCTTTAATTTCAACTAAAGTTAATAAAATTGAATCATTTAATTTGAAACATTTTTTCCAGATATCAAAACTTTTTTGCTTATTTGATGATTTCAAGTTATCTTCACTAATTAAAATTTGATAATCTCTTTTAATTGTTAATAATAAATAATTATATTTAAGATATGTCAAGATAATAAATTGTTCTTGATAATCTTCATCTTCTTCTTCATTACCATTTCTTTCAATTTCTTGATTTTGTAGTTGAATTGCGTCTTGATATAAATTCAAAACTGAATCATAAGACAAATAATTTAAATAATTTAAACCTTTCAATTCATCGTTTATTTTCATAACCAAGATTGATAAATCGTCAGATTTAATGGTTGCATTATACGAACCCCAACTAATTTCCTTTAATAATTGAATTTCATTTTGATTTGATGGTGTAACATAAGTTGGATTTTCTTTTGAGATAATTTCAATTGATTTATGTAAATAAGGAATTAATTTAGTGTTGTTGAAAATGGTTTCCTTTGCCAATTCATTTAAATCTGAAATTCTGTTTGAATTTGATTGAATCAATGAAACTTGTAATGCAGGATCAACAATTAAATCAATTATATTATAATATAATTCATCAGTGTACTGAATTGGTAATTTTGAATAATTGTATAAATAATTTAAATTACATCTTGCAATTGAAAATGAATAAATTGCAAGTTTAAACTTTTTTTTGGAAATTGATAAATAACCTTCAATAATTGAAAGGTAAGTTAGAACTTCTAAAACTTTCAAACTATCTTGTTCATTTGAAATTACGTTAAGTAATTGCTTACCAGTCTTCAAAGCCTTTTTATATTTTGAAGCAAGAAATTTTTCTTTTGATTTTGATGTATGAACATCTAATAATAATCTAGTTTCTTGTGCATATAACAAGTCCCTTTCAATTTGATATAATAAAACATCACCAAATTTTGTGTCCATATCATAATTACCAAACTCAATACTAGAAATTTTATTCTTTTCCGAATAGTTTTTAGTATCTTTTGTAATTATGTTTAAATCACGACGTAATTTATTCAATTTCTTGTTAATTCTATGTCTATGACGGTGATAATCATCTGCTGATTGAAGAAATAAATCACTACGAACACCAAAGGTATTTGCAAGTGGGAAGTCCATTATTATATGTTTTTGTTTTATTGTATCTATAAAATCTACAAATAAGTGTACAATTTATGAAATCAGAATTTGTGAAATCAATCCTCACAATTTCTCGACGTCGAAATCAACTTTCAAATTTCAACTCTTAAACTTTAGTACCCTCAAAATTTTCCCTCACACGCAAATAATGTTTCAATTCATCTTCACTGACACTTGCAACTAAATCTTGTCTTGCCTTCAAGAAATCTTCATTTGAAATTATCACATTTAAATCATCATCTGTAGCAACTTTATCAAACCATTGTCTTAAATTTAATTTTCCGTCATCAGGTTTACCGGTATTATATTGTTCAAGTTTTGAATCAACATGACCGGCTGTACGTATCATTGCATTTAACATTGCATCTGAGCATAAGGCATAGAAATCAGCACCTGTAAAATTAAATGGACAAGTCTCAGCAATTTTAAATAAATCTATATCCCTATCCAGTATAAATTTTCTGGTTAATGCTTCAATAATTTTTGATTGTTTTTCATGAGTATCAGAAATACCAAGATATAACATCTTATCAAATCTCCCAGGTCTCAATAAAGCTTCGTCCAACAAATCTGGTCTGTTTGATGCACCAACAACAAAAACCCCATCACCACCATCACCACCGGACATACCATCCAATTCGGCTAATAATTGGGAAACAATTCTATCCATAACACCACCCGAATCACCTTGGTTACCTCTTCTTGGAGCAACAGAATCTAACTCATCGAAAAAGATAACACATGGTTTTGCATCTCTTGCTCTTTCAAAAACCCTTCTAACGTTTGCTTCTGATTCTCCAATGTACATATTAAGTAGTTCAGGTCCCTTAACAGAAAAAAAATTAAGTGAAAAATTAGTTGCAATTGCCTTTGCAAGTAACGTTTTACCTGTACCAGGCGGACCATAAAATAGTAAACCACTTCTCTTTTTCATACCACTACCGAATAATTCAGGGTGTTTTAATGGCATCTCAATTGTATCCAAAATTTCATTTTTAACTAAATCCAATCCTCCAACATCATCCCATTTAACATTTGGTATACGGGGTGCACCAATTGAATCACTAAATTTATTTCTTGCCTTATTGATACTATTTTCAAAATCTTGAGAATTCAAAATAATTGATCCACCATTAATTTTAAGTAATTCATCAAATTTTATACCTAAATATTTACTTTCTTTCTTTAGTCTCGATTTTGCAATTAATTTAACATTTGAAACAATATACTCTAAATCATTTGGTGTTAAAGCAGCACTTTGTAATACTAAAGACTCTATATTAACATCATTTGAAATATTTGAATCTTCTAATAAATATTTAAAGATTTCTTTTCTTTCAATATCATTTGAAACATGAACGTCAATTTCAAATTTGATTAAACTTCTAATATTGTCATTAATATCATCAGGATCAATACAGGTACCAATAAAAATAACACCCTTTGAAGTATATTCATTAATCAAATGATTTAAATTTAAAGATAATAAATCATCAATATTTTTTTGATCAATTTGTTGCTCATCACCCTTTTTACAAATTGCTTCTAAATGTTTAATAAAAATAACCAATGAATCACAAGATTCAATCAGCCTATCAATTTTACCTCTAATTATTCCAATTGTAGTTGCTGGACTACCCATACTTGAATTAACCAATTCAAATGAATCAATTTCTACTAAAGAACATCCAAATTCATCAGATATTGACTTAATCAGTGTTGATTTACCAACATATCGTGTATTACTATGAATAAGAACTGTAGTTTTCAAATTGATTTTATCCCTTGTTTTGATAGATGTTCGAAATATTTTTCTCAACGTACGAGCATAATTAAATGATGGTTTACCCGGTATATCAGTGTAACTAAAAATTGGTTTTATGTTTAAATATTGAGTGATTTTTCGAATATTAACGTTCTCAAAGTTAAATTTAGTAGCACCAGATTGAACCATTCTTGATTTTTGAGAATTTATGAAATATTGATGTCCCAACTCCAGCGGTTTTAATTCTCCAGTTATTGGATCTTTATACATCCCATCAATAACCATAAACCAAACAATATTATCAGGATTACCAGATGGTAATATATCAGGGAACCAACGCTTTAAAGAATAAGATTGATGTAATGATTCAGCTAATTGTAAATCAATTGAAATTGGAATTAATTGTCCTTTTGAAATAATCCTATGTGAAGACTCAAAATACGATTTTAAATTTGATAAATAAGAATATTGTAACTTATTATTTTCCGATAAAGGACTTGAAATTCTTGATATTGAAATGTCTTTGCATAATGGTATAAATCTAGACAACTTATTGTTATGCGTTTCTGATAGAGTAGTTATAATAACTTTTGAAGGGTTCGATAATGAGTTTAGTAATATTGGAGACAAATAAATCGATTCAGTAAATGTACATGGTTCAATAAAGGGTAATATTTTAATAAAAATTTGTATTTGATCGACGGTTAATTTAACAACATCCCCACTCAAACAATTGAGTTTACGAAATTCATTATAATGTAAACAGGCATAAATTGAAACATCATCAAATGGGAAATCATTCAAAAATTTTGAATATTGAGTGAAATTCAAAGTTTTTGAATCTTGTGCACTAACATTATATTCAATAGAAGAAGATTTAAAAACAGTTGGGTCAAAATCAATTGAGTCCTCAAATAAGTGAATTGTTTCTGTATTATTATTATTATTATTATTATTATTATTTTCAACAATTGTTATAACTGTATTTGAATCGATATAACCTTGATCATACGGGATTGTATGAATTATTTCACCATTTAAAGAGTGTGAAATATCTCCCGTTTTAATGATCGTAAAATCAATATTTGACTCACGTTCGTTTGATATCAGTTTATGAATGTATTCACTTGATTTAAGTTTCAAAAGGTTGTAAATTTCGGTTGGATAAGAGACGACAATTTCATCGAGTTTTGGAATCTTATCAATTTTGGTAATATTTACATTATCAACAGTGAAACTCGAACCAAATTTTTGTATAAACTTCAAACTTTCTAATTTTATATGATTGGACGGAAGTGATTTATCTATAGTTATTGGAAACAATTGAGATTTAGATAAGATATTAGAACCAATAAAGGAAAGGGTGACAAATTTGTGCTGTATATCGACAATTCCCGGATACAAAGAGGAATAAACATCAGGACTAAGCGAGACAAACTCGAAACTATTCTGGGCAGTGGGTGCCAGCACGAAACTGATCTTCATCGATAGGTTAAACACCAAAACTTAAATACACCACAAATACTACATCTGAGACAGAGCTCTATTCTACATAATCATGTTTCACAGCTGCAGCGGCTGCAGCAGCGACTGCAGCAAGATCCGCCTCCGCGTCGATCGTCGCAAGATCAAAAAGATCGTGGTCGTCTTTGAAGTCGGACGGATAATCGCTGACGCCGTCTGCGGTTTCCTCGCGACGCTGCTGCATCAGCTGTTTTGCCCACGAATCTCTCACGGCAAAGTCCAGCAGAGTGAAGGGTCCCAGCAGTTCCTGGGCCGCGACCCGCAGTTGGTGGGTCCACAGCTCCTGGCGGGCCGCGGCCGCCAGTTCCGCCCACTGGTCAAAGGCCAGCGCCACTTTCTCGCGGACCGAGCGGGCCCCGCCTGGGAGTAGCCCCAGTTTGGCTTGGGCGTCTGGGGATTCCAGGCGGGCGGCAAGGGCAGAAAAAGTCTCCTCGGTGGGAGGATCATGGGGCCACTCTTGTGGGGGCAGAAGAAAGATGATTAACTGGGGGAAGGACGGATGCGCTGGAAGAACAGGATGTGGGATTTGTCGATAGAACTTCATCTGGTAGTGTTCTTTGATACGATAGAGCTGTGCTGTCTGCTTACGACGAAGTCTGTTCTTCGCCTTGACATAATCACGCCGATTGTATTCCTTGGACCTTTGCAAACGACGTTCTCTCATTGCAACTGGATTTCCACGTCTAACAACTTTGCTTCGTAGTTTGTTAACTTCTTCTAGTGGATGTAATTCATTACCCTTTTGATTATCTAAATGTCGTCCTAATGATCCGGAATGCTGAAACATTTTTCCACACAGTAAACATTGTCTTCTATTGGTTTCATCAACCTCATTATTGATGTTGTTGGTGCTATTATGACCATTGTGATTCACTTGTTCGGTTTCAGTTTCCGTCTCTTCTGGATTGAAATTTGCAAAACTTTCACTAATAGCACGATCAATATTAATGTTTAAGTCAATAAAATCAACATCACCACCATTGTTATTACCAACACCACCATCCTCTTCGTCTTCGTCTTCACCTCCGATGACACCAATACTCAAATCCTTTGATTTAGCAATATCACCCTTTGAAGTTGAGTATTTTTTAATATCTTGAAAGTACTGATTAACTTGATTATCTAAAGTCTGGTGATCTTGAACTTCATTTTCATTTTCATTTTCATTTTCATTTTCATTTTCATGATGTTGGTGTTGATGTTGTCGATCGTCATTTTCTTGTGTTAAACCATTATCTTGACCATGATCTTCTTCCAATGACATATGTTGTTTTACCAACTGCTGCACCATTCCCTTTCCAAAATCTTTAATAAAAGTACGTCAAACCAAGATAAAAAATAACTTTTTGAAAAAACACCACTTTATAATTGTGTAATGTACTGATGAAACCAAATTGAAAAATGATACAACACAATGAAGCAGAACAAATGGTAAATCTGTCCTTCCTGACTAATTAAAGAAACTACTGTATTATCTTAATTTATTCTCATGACGTCTCGAAATTTTATACAGTATTTGAATTTTGAATTTCAAATCAAATTTCAATTTCGTAAAATGTAAAATAGGACTTTAATTTTCAACTTCTCAATCTTTAATTAGAGTACATAGTTCATAATTCAGGACATTATTCATTTGGGTTTAAACATAAGTTTTTTTTCAATTATTAAATACCCTATTTGTTTATTAGTAATAACCTCTGCAAAATGTCTATACCAATGAATCAAACAAATTCTTTGGAAAAAGTTGCAAAAATTCCACATGTTACAATATCTGAAGCACCAAATAAATCAGATAAGCCCAATAAATCAACTAATCATACCCAATTATTCCCAATGATAAATTCACCTCAAATTGCAACAGGAAACCATAGATCTATAAATCCTCGTAGTAAAGTACATCTTGCCCCTCATCATTCAGCATTAGATTGGGAAAAGTTTAAAAAGTCCACCAATGTCAAAAACATTGATCCTTCAGATTTCCCAATTCGTATCACTAAATCAGAATTGTCAAAACACAATACGCCTGATAATTGTTGGATTTCATTAAGCGGTACAATTTACAATATTTCGAAATATTTAAATTATCATCCAGGCGGTGAAACTATACTATTAAAATTTGCTGGTAAAGAATGTCATTCGGTTTTTATGAAATATCATAGATGGGTAAATTATGAACGTATACTTGATGATTGTTTCATTGGCTTTTTAGTACAATAACCATCCTAATGATTTGTTTTTCTTATTCATTAATTTCATTACATTTATAAACTATTTTACATATAAAGTTCAGGGATTTGCATTTTAATCGTCATCTCTAATAGATTGAATACTCGAGTCTCTTGACAATTTAATACTGCTACTAATACTGCTATTATCATCACCCTCTAAATCAATCAAATTAACAGCATATTGCACAATTTTATGCATAATGTCACCAAAATCAACACACACTTTAACAATTTCTAAAATATCATTTAAATCTAAATTTTTAAAATTATCACCTTCAATTATATTGTTGTATTTTCTTAAAAATGCCCCATAATATCGTTCCTTTGTCTTACGTGATAATTTATCCCACGATTTATCTGTTTTAATTTTGACTCTGTTATATAAATCTTCCGGTTTAACAATTTTATTTTTGTATTCTGCAGATAATGATAAATCTTTCATATTATCATCTAACAACGCCGAAAAAATTTCAGAAATAGATCTCCCTTTTTTAATCATATTACTGTTATTATTAGTTTTGTTGTAGTTTATAGAATTGATTCCCCTCTCATTTTCATTCTCAAAATTTTTAATCGATTTAAGTGTACTTAGTTCAGGTTTATTTTCAATCAATTCTTTTAATTCCAATATAGTAATCGAATCAGTACGCTTGACAACCGGTTTTAATTTCCTTTTAGCATGTATATCATTCAAACTAGTGGTTTCAGTAATTTTGTTGAATTGATTCAAATGGCGCAGATGTTTAGGTATAGGTGAATTTCCACTTAGTTTTTCAAACATATCAATTTTAGCAGGTATTGTTTCAGTTTTTGATCTGATAGTTTTTAATCTGAATGATGACATATTTAAATCATCAAGGTCTAAATCAATTTCAAGATCTGATTGTGTTGGACTTGATGTATATGAAGATGAAGACGGTGAATCTAACAATGCTGTTAAAGCCCCTGGCTGTTTAAAAATTAATGAATCAAATGAATCATTTTCTTCCTCAATTATTGTATCCTTACTTATACTTTTAATATTACTGATGTCATTGATGTCAGTAATGTTGCTAATATTATGGTCAACATCATCAGAAACAACCTTATAGTATGTATTGGTTTTATTTTTATGATCATTATTATATGATTTATCATCTTTAAGACTATCTAACATGAGTTTACCTGGTACATGTCCGATCAAATGTTCATCTGGCAAAAAAAGTTCGATATTTTCTCTAATTATTGTATCACCATGAAAGAAGCTATCGTTTACACTCATTTTTGAATTAAAATCTAACTCAGTATTGGTTTTATGTACTTCTAGTTTCTCCTTTTCTTGTGTGTGTTCCAAATCTTCTATTGTTGTTTTGTTTTGTTGATCTGTTTTATTATCATTATTCGGAAACTCAATGGTTTGTTCATTATAGATTACCTCAATAGTTTCATCATCATTATTATTTCTATTAACGTTTTTGCCTGCATTATCCACACCTCCACTGGTGTTTTCATTATAATTATCAACAATTTGATTATTTTGTTTTGCTTTCGTTAGATTTTCTTGAACTTTTGTATTGCTATTATTTTGTAAAATTTCTGTAGCTTTCATATTAATGTCTTCATCATCTTCACATTCATTTTCAGCTTTATTTTCTAGATTAGAGTCATTTTTTAAACTGAAATTATTCTGAAAAGTTTCGTCTTCAAGAATAATATCATTGCTTAAATATATGTCTTGATCGTCATACTTTTTCTCTAAAAATTCATTTTCCATTACTTCATTATCGTTCAATTTTTCAGCTCCAACAATATCATCATATAAAGCTTCGCCTTTAAAAGCTTTAGTTTTTAAAAGGTCATCTTGAGCAGCGCCTTTAATCTTAACTTCTCTAATAACTTCAGCAACATTTGCATTTTTAAAGTAAACGTTTTCGTGATTATCAGTTGTAGGGTGATCGTTGTGCTTATGATTTTTAATATCATTATTAATATCAGTATTAAAAGATTTCTGACGTTCATTTGTTTCGTCAACTTCATTATATTCCATTTTTGGATCTTCACTTTTTAGTTTATTTGAAGTTTCTAATGCTTCAAAAGTACTCAAATTTGTAGAGTTCGATAACATAGAATCTTTTAATTCAGGCTGTGGAGTTCCACTCTCTTCTAAATCTTCGGATTCAGATTCTTTAATAAATTCCAAGCCGTTTACCGAATTATTATTAAATTCGAATATTGTTGAATCGTTATTAAACCAATCAATGTCTTCATTACTTTCATCGCTTGACTCGATAAATAATCTGAATTCATCATCATCGGCCCAACTTCTATGAATGCCATTTGAGCTAATCATTTTTTTACTTCTTTCATCATCAGATAATGAAATCCATTCATTCCAAATTTCATTCCAAAATAAGATCAAGTCTTTTCTTGAACCATTAAATTTTGTGAATATTGAGTGTCTGATTAAAATACAATATCTTGCAAAATCACTAATTGGAGTGGATTCTTTTAAAAACTTTGAACTTTTAATATTTAAAATTTCAAGTTGAAATTCATGGATGTGTTGAATTATTTGAATCATTGGTATGCTTATTTTTTCAGTATTATAAATTTTAATTACTTCATTAATCATTTTGATTTGTGTTTCATTCATTATAAAATATTCAAATATCCAGCTTAAATCTTGGTAGCGTTCATTATACTGTTCATTTGTTAATTTAGGTAAGTGATTTATACCTGATTTTAATATTCGGATCAGTCTTCTAACAGGATCATTAACTATTTCATGGGGTAATTTATAGTGTTTTTTTGCAATATTTAAAATCTTCCAAAGTTTCAAAAATCGTATCCTATCAACTTCACCAGTAAAAATAATTGACATAATATGTTTATCTAATTTAATTGATTCATTACTAGTATCACTTGATGTTGAATAACTACGAAATTCTTTATCAAACTCATCAACTGCTCGTTTATTATTGAATAGATCATTTAATTTTTCAGCATTCGAACCGAATGTAGGCCCAAATCGCTTTCCTTTCCATATAATATATCGGAAGCTTTTAGGTCCTGCAATGCCATGAATATAATCTCCACTCACATGTAATGATGTTAAATATTCTTGAATTGTTTGATGCTTGACTGATAAAATTTCAAAATTTATAATTTTAAGTGAGATGTACATGGAATAATGTATATATAGTAATACAGGATCATCATATGCATTTAATGTGTTATCTACTAACACGATCATTGTTTAATTGTACGTCTGCGTTTATGTTGATGGTAGCATCATTTCAATGTTTATGTATATCATATATCGTCAAATTCGGAAAATTAAATAATCTCGTCACTTTTTCTCGCTCTGAGAGAGAAGATTATGGATTTGTAATTCTATATTATGGTTATTAGTTATCAGTCATTAGTACCAACGTAAAACTAGTATAATAGCAGAATATGTTTAATAAAAGATAAATACAAAGTTATAAAATAAGTTATAAATGGGAAATTATATTTTTAAGATCTAAATCTCAATCAGCGGAATTATAAAGATGCTTTCTTACAACATGAAGCAGAACCTGAAGCAGATTTGGATTTTTCATTTTCTTCGAATAATTCAGATTTGTTAAATGTGTTAGTAGCTTGTGGTATGTCTAATGCTGGATTCTTTTCAAAGAAACCAAATGGAGTAATACCAATTTCATGCATTTCAACAGGCATAATTGGGAAATCTTCTGGTTTTGGAATATGTGTGAAACCTAAGGTACACCAAACGATATTATCAGTATCTCTAACATTATCAACACCATTTGCCCATTCAGCAATACCAGTATCCATATGAGATTGATTGGTGAATTCACCAGCTGCATATAATCTATCTTCCGCATATTTAGTAACCCATATTTGTTCAGTTGCAAATTTAGCTCTCTTTGTATTGTAAGATTCTGGAGATGCCATAATCATTTGTCTTGCTGGCATAACAATCTTATAACCAACTGGTTTCTTTGAAGTTGGGTTGATAACCTTTTCATTGATAATCTTATAAGCTCTGTTAGTAAATGGAGATTGATCAATATGACCTGCCTTTTCAACATAATTTCTTTCAGTGTAGAAACCGACATTGTATGGATTCAGTTTAGTATTTGGTTCCATTCTTAAAACATCATCATAAACAACAGTATTATTGTGACCATCAATTGCAGGGTCAATTCTGAATGATAGTAAATGTTGATGATAAGCAGCCATAACTCTTGGACCAACTAAAGTACCATAGTTGACATCGACATCTTTATCAATTGGCATAGTTGACAAAATACCAGTTGCTCTAACAGAAATTTTAATTTCTCCAACTTGATCAAAAATAAATTGAACAGCATATTCGTAATTTGCAACAGTTGCAATAATTTGAACAACAAATTCTCTTCTTCTAGCAACAACTGAATTACCATTTCTATAATTCACATGCTTATATAAGATACCAGCATCTTGTTCATGTAAACAAACAGTATTTGGAATAACAGTAACATCACCGTTAACTGAAACCCTTCTATTGTCTAAATATTTAATAACACCTAAACATTCACAACCCAAATTTAAAACATCACCATTGACACCAAAACCACAATCACCCAAATCGAAAGCTTGCTTTCTATGGAATGGACCTCTTGGGTCACCATATGGAACAGTCATTTCAGATAATGATAATCTATAAATAATTGATCTACCTTTGAAATGAATATCATAAATTGCTGCACCTTCTCTCGCATTTGGAACAACAAAGAATTCCCAATCTTGCCAGCAAATTTTGTGACCATCAACTGTAAAAGAAACACCTTCAGGTTGAGTGACAATTAATGGTTTAACTTCTCTTAATTTGGTAACGCCATTTAATTCGGGATGGTATTCGACTAAAGGAAATTCATCCCATACAGTTGTATCATTAATAACAGATTCATCAGCACCTGATGGTAAGTAGTCCATTTTAACAAATTCATGAGTAAGACCGTTGAAAACTGGAGAGTATTTTAATGGTAAAGAATAATGGTTTGATTCAGAATGACCCTTGTTTGCCAAATACATATAACATTGAATTAATAACCTCTTTTCGTTTGGATCATCGGTACCATAAATCCAAGGATCACAAACGACCTTAATGTTATCAGGCAGCTTTAATTTTTCAATTTCAGCTTTACAAATTGGATGATTAACAGATAAACTTTCAATAGCTTCCATATCGTCAGGAACGACAGGACCAACAACACCTTCAGGTAAAGTTTCGTCAACGATTATA
Organism: Pichia sp. NRRL Y-12830; assembly: GCA_030564565.1. Lineage (NCBI taxonomy): Eukaryota > Fungi > Ascomycota > Pichiomycetes > Pichiales > Pichiaceae > Pichia > Pichia sp. NRRL Y-12830. The sequence continues at coordinate 69,701 of JAJLVO010000001.1, forward strand.
TGTTTAAAAGATAAATTAATTAAAGCTTTGTGGAAAGATTCACCAATGTAGAAATAAGCATAAGCTCTTCTTGGAATGAAAGGTGGGGCAATACCTTGTCTTTCAGAATCTAGATAAGTAATCATTAATTTCTTCGGTGGATCGAGTCTATCAAGTTGAGAGAAATGTGGTTTTTCAGATGGGTATGCATCTTTGACAAGCTTGATAGCAAGTCTGAGTTCTTCATCAGAGATTTGGTCAAATGGGTGTGGAGTCATGGTTGTGATGTATATCAAAGAGAAAAATATTTAGAGAAAAAATGACCGAAAAAAGCAACCAGGGTGGAAGTAATGTCTTTTATATACCATTACTGAAATCCGACAAGTGTCAAAGCAGGTTGAAAGCTTATCATAGGCGTTGGCATTTGGCGTTTGGCGGATGGGGAAACGGTAACTGCACTTTCCTTTTTGGGAAGTCGAGCCGACCAATAACAGAGCCTCGCCTTCCTAATGAGGAAGGTCGAGCAGCTATAAGAATATAACAGAGTCAAGTGATGGTTCCTTATGTTTGTTACAATAAGTATCTCAGGCTGTAAGTTAGAGACTATTGTTGTGATTAATTATTATGTAGATGCTATATATATTACTCAATAAATGAGAAAGTATTCAGTATTGAATCTTGATTACTCATCAAAGAAATCATCCTCTGAGTCAGATTCTTGTTTCTTGCTTTCTTCGTGTGTATCCACGTACTCTCTTCTTGCAAACTTAATGGATGTAGTATTGTTTTTACGTTCTTCACTGGCGATCTTGTCAAGTAATTCAACAAGCTCTTCTTCTCCAACTTTCCCACGTATACCTCCGCTTTGATATAGACGTACAAGATACTGTTCAACTCCAGCAACTCTTTCTGGTTTAACCATACGTACACGGTTTAGTCTTTCCTTTGCGTCATGATTAAGAATTTGTGTTAATAATGTATTGAGTTCGCTGTTTGCATTTGATGATGCCTTACCATTTTCACCACCTGCATTTCCTGGATTGGCTCCCCCTTGAGAGTTTCTTTGCATTTCTTGCAATCTAGCAGCACGAATTGCTTGTAATTCAGAATCGTCCATTGTAAATTGTTATTTAGTTTGTTTCGCAGTTTTAAGGTCAATCAAATTAACACTCCGATTTTTCCAACTTCTGTTGAGCTTTGGGCTTTTGAGTTTACATTATTCGATTTTATTTTGATCGTATTCCGTAAGCCATTTTTATTTTTCATTAATCTGTTTGTGGTTCACTGCAGAAACTTCCGGACACCACGGACTTTTCTACCGCACAATGCATAATCAACCGTTTTTTTTTCTTTCATATTATATATTATACAATTTATCAACTTTTGAACCTGACTGAGTGAAAATAGTTTGCTTTGTTGTTTCTTAATACAAGTAGCATGGTAAAGTTTCAATGCCATCATTTTATTTTTCGGTTTGAAAAGGAGCTATAACAATCAATGAAATTCAATAAATGTTTTTAGTATATATTAAAAAGGTTAAAGTTATCAAACCAAACACAACAAAAAAAAGGGTCCAATTACTCAATACGGAATTATCGTATGAAAAAATCAAATCAGATTATATGACCATAATGTCAATATTACATAGAATGAGTTAAAAAAATTTGTTCTAGCATAGGATGTCATTCTTAATAATTCGTTTCAATTTATTCAAAAAATATCATGAAACCATAAACAGTCTACTCAAAACTACAGATATTAAACGATTCATATCACGCTACGAGAATGAGAATAATAGGAATCAATTAACATGCTACTGCTACATGAAAAGTTCAACTTTACGCGTAAAGTTGACTACCGAATTTGGATGGCCGCATAGTATTTCTTTAGTTCCAGGCTGTGGGTTTTATCTGACAATCATATCACAACTTATGGACGTTATGTTGAACCTTTTTTGTAATAATCAAATCTTATGAAATCTAAGAATGTCTAAAAATGAAATAGAACTATCAATACTACCCATAGAAGATTCGATATCTTCATCAATATTATTAGAGCCTGATGAATCATCTAAAATAACGGGGAAAATTCCACGGATAGCATATTTTATCTGTTTAGTTGAATTTTGTGAAAGATTTTCATACTATATGATTACTGGATGTCTTACAAATATGGTTCAACGTGATTTTCCGCAAGATTCAATTACAGGTGCAATAGTTCATAATGTTTCAAAGTCAACAGAAACTCCTGGTGCACTTAATCTTGGTTTACCGCTAGCTAATTTTACTATGCAATTTTTGACATTTTTTGCAAACATATCACCAATAATCAGTGGTTATTACTCAGACACAAAACTAGGTAAATTTAACTCAATTAAATTAGCTGTTATTATTGGTATAGTCGGTCATTTCCTTTTAGTCATTTCATCAGCTCCGAGTATAATGCGATCACCTTATCTTTCATACACAATCGTTCTATTATCAGTTTTAACGATAGCATTCTCTTCTGGATTCACAAAAGCAAATATCTTACCACTATTGTTAGATCAATATGAACATAAATCAAATAAACCCGATCATAAAGTTATTAATGGTAAAACTTATAAAATCGACCACAAAGCAACATTAAGTAAACTAAGTATGTCATTTTACTTGTTTGTCAATTGGGGTTGCACATTTGCACTACTTGGTTCTTTTATGGAGAGATATTTTGGGTTTTGGTTTGTTTATTTGTTTACTGCAATTTTATTTTCTTTCTTACCGTTATTATTATATTACACAAAATCAAGAATAATCCATTACAATCATATATCAGCAAAATCAAATTCAACGTATTTGAACTTTTATTATCATTTAAAAAATTATTTATTTAACACTCCAATCCCTTTAGTTGATTCAGATATTGAGATTCAAAAATCAGATATTCTGAAATTTTTCAACTGTATTACACTATTTGTTTTTTTCATACCTTTTTATCTAAATGATTCATCATTAATTTCAGTTCAAATTTCTTTGGCTGCAACAATGTCAACATCAATTCCTTTACCTAATGATTTCTATCAATCATTTAATCCAATTGCCATAATTATAACAATACCAATTTTATCACACATAATCTATCCTTATTTACTGAAAAAAAACAAGATGCCATCACCAAGGGTGAAAATTATAATCGGCTTTACAATAACTTCGATTGGCACATTATTAGGTGCATTTGTTCAATATAAAGTTTATTTAAATTCAGTATGTGATATTTCAGAAGTTTCAACTTGTTCAAAACCATCAACTGTTTCACCATTTGTTTGGATTTGTTATATGTTAATGTTTGCATTACAAGCAGTTGGCGAATGCTTTGCAGCAACAACCTGCTACGAATTGGCATATCAACTATCACCAACCTTTTTGAAGAGTGGTATCTTATCATTGTTTCTGTCCTCTGTTGCCTTTAGTAGTATTTTGGGTGAAATTTTGAGTATTTGGGCAAAAGACCCTCACTTAGTTGATATTTTCTTATTTTCTGGGATATTAGGTTTATCAGGTACATTCGGTTTTGCTAAATGGTCAAAAAACATTGAAGGTCTGTAGATTCATATATTGACACAATGACATTAAAAGTTTAGCTAGAATACAAGTTGCATAACAATTGTTAATTCCTACGAGAACTAGTAAATAAAAAAAATTTCGTTGTAAACTATTTTTATTTGTGTCATATATTGCATCTTTAGTTCAAGAGTTTCAAGAGTTTTTTAGGAGAAAGCCTCTGTTGTGACCTCTGAATTGGTAATTGTTTAGTCTTATAAGTAAAAGCAATTAAATAAGCTCAAGTTAGTAGTTTTTTTATATAAAGACAAATTTATTTACTATATGCAATGAATGATTAAGAGTAATAGGAACGTTAAATAGAACTAAATTAAGATGAGAAAAAACAAAGCAAAAAGTGAAAAGATCAAACATTAAAAAAACATACATTGAAAATCTATTATCATTAAACTGTTAAACCAGCGTCTTTAATTTCTTGAATCTTGTTGAAATTAATTTCATCTAAAATTTTCTTTGCACCCTTGGCAATTAGTTTTTCAGCCAGTTCAATACCCAAATCAAATGGATCTTTATCACACGTAATTTTTTTCTCATGAACATCTTCAACACTTTCACCACCATCAACACTCAACACAATTGCTTTTAATTCTAAAACGTTATCATCTTTTAAAGTGGTCCATACACCAACAGGAACTGAACATCCACCTTCTAAAGTTCTTAATAAACTTCTTTCAGCAACACATTTCCAAGTTGTTTGGCGGCATCCAATAACACTACATAACAATCTCATTCTTTCATTATTTTTCTTAATTTCAATGCCAATTGCACCTTGACCGACAGCATGATACATTTCATCTGCATTCAAGTATTGTGTAATTCTATTTTGAAAGTTACAGCGAATTAATCCTGCTGCAGCTAGAATAATACATTGAAATTCACTACTTGGATCATCTAATTTGGATAATCTTGTATGAATATTTCCTCGCACGGATTTAAATATTAAATTTGGATAGTTCCTGTGAATTTGTGCTGACCGACGGACGGATGATGTACCGACAATACTACCATCTGGTAGATCAGCTAGTAACTTATATGGAGATCCAGCTTTCATGACAAGTGCATCTCTTGGGTCTAAAATGATAAAAAAACGTATGTAATTAAAATGTTAGTATCTTTTGCTTTCAATAATAATAAAGTATTTCATTTTCTTCTCTCTTTTCTTTTCCAATTCTTAATCCCTTTAAATCAGTTAATAACACGTTTTCATCTATGAAGTTCAGTAGTCTAACGTCTAAAAAATGTTTAAATCATCATTTTGAAGAAATTAAGAAATAAATGAAAAAAAAGAAAATAATGAAAATACTGAAAATAATTCCACCAATAAAAAATTGATAAATAAAGTGTCTCAAATACATACCTTCTCTGCTTATAATGCAACCTAATTCAAAATCATCAGGTAAAACCGTCGGCATGTCTTTTAATGAATGTGCTATAAGATCAATTTGCTCAAACTCTCCAAAGTTTTCAAGTAAAAGAATTTCTAATTCTTTTGTCCATAAAGCCTTTCCACCAAATGAATAAAGTGGTCTATTTTGAACTTGATCACCTAATGTGGAAACTTTTGATATAGTAGTTTTTAAATGTGGATATACTTTAGTAATTGTTTCAGCAACAATATCACTTTGACGTACAGCTAAAACTGATTTTCTTGAACCAATTTTAACAGTATCATTTTCGAATTGGATGTGGGGAATTGGTAATCCTCGATCATGATCAAAAACTTTGGGTATTTGAACGATATGTGTCATGTTTATTTATGTATGTGTTTGTGTATGATAGGGCTAATATTATATGTACAAGTTATCAATCTGAATTGACCGATTTTATAATGAAACAAATTCAAGAAAAATGTGGTTAATCTATGAAAGAGTAGTGTAAAGTGTAAAAAAAAGGTAAATTTCTCAAATGCTGAAATTCGGATAATCCCTGAAATAAAAATGGTATATATGTACAAGAACAGTTACCGAAAGGCTCTGGGAAGAAAAAGAAAGAAAAGGAAGACATGAATCACTAGAAAGAAAGATGAAATTTTTGAAGAGAACTTAAGTCGTCGAGAAAACTGAAAAATCCAGGAATGCAAATCGCACTCATACACCTAATTCGGAAGTAACTTCAACCAGTAGCGGACGAACCAGAATTCGTCGTTTTGTAAGACAAAAAACTTATGTTAGTTGGAAATCTGTCTTTTAATAGTGCAGATTCATATGAAACACTTGTGATACAATATACATATCTATACTATTCTTGCTAGAAATGGGTGAAAATAAAAAGTCATTTTCCTCATTAGGCCAATCACAGTGCGAGATTTTCCAACTCTTAAATGTTTTTCTCAAATTTTTTTCAGTTTGTGTAAATTTTCCTCCGAGGTCACGTGCCAACATGAATTTGCACATGAAGACAAGCTAATTCAAAAAAAAGAACTCGCCAACTAACTACCGTTTTGTTTTATTATCGGGAAAGACAATGAGTGAACCAAGAACAAAAAAATTATGGGACTCATATGAAGAAAAGAGAGCAAAGCTAGAAAAGTCGGGTATTGTCAAAACCATATTACAATTTATTACGAACCTAGAAATATGCCATTTGCGATGTCTGGGAGTAGGTTCAATATCTGACTCCATCTTGGCCATGTATCAATTATGTTTGTTAAATATAATAGAATCTCACTTAAAAGAAAAGAGTAAAAAACTTGAAGTTTCCCTTTGGGATCCCATATTCACTGATAATGAAAAATCATTTTTAGAGGATAAATTGAAATATCAAGTTGTAGAAAAAATTGAATTAGATATTTCAAAATCATTATTTTATTTACCACATTTCCCAATTTCAACATTAGAAGAATTTATTACTGAATCAGAGCCAGTCTATATGCTTTGTAACGATCTTACTGTATATACCAATAAATTCACAGATTTAAAATATTTTGAACAATATCCAAACTGTGCAAGATTAGCCAAATTAATACAGAATAAATCTGAATCTAAATCAAAAGAGCCAGCTGAAGACGAATTTCAAGTTGTTGTTAAAAAGAAAAATAGAAAGAAGAAAAATAGCCTTGTTTATACACCACCTAATATAGAATATAATTTTAATTCTGCATTTTTCAACGACGTTGATCCATCATTTATAAAAGAAGGTAATAATTTGAGTAATTCATGGGATTCTGCATTTTCGGATTTAGCATTTATGAAAATTACTAAATAATAATGTATTTTGTTCATTATAAAATTTTTAGTTAGTAAAGATTTATATATTTATTTTTCAATGTCTGGAATTATTTAATTACAATACAAAAGTTGTTTCTGTTTGTTCCTGTACGAACTTCATTCTTTTTTATAGTAAACTTCATGTCGACCGCTTTAGAACCTTGCCATTTTAATAGCCAGTAAGCCAATTTATGAGTTTGATTATATTTAACAGCCTCATATCCAAGTTTTTTGAAAACTAAATTAACAGTATCTAAATCACAATACCTTGAGTTTTCAACGCAAGGTAATGGAATGACAAAAAATAGTAAACTGTCAAGATTTTTCGTTGGTTGTTTTAAAAATTCACACATATAACATAACATTTCGCCTCTTTGTTCTGGAGTTGGAACAAAATTAACAACTAAAGAACAACTTATTAAATTGAATTTTTCGGTATCATTTGTAGGCTTCGGCCTTTTCAAAAAATCTTGTTCTTCAATTACTCCAGGTTCTTGACTATGTAAATCTATTCGTCTGATTTCCTTGAAAATTTTACTAGTTGATATTTCATTTTTGGAGGACAAACATCCAATCTCCAAGGCAGTAAGATTATTGCCTTTCCATTGGATTTCATCCAACCATTTAACTAAAATTTTACTTGAATCACCACCACGTTTACTATCTTGACCTAAAGTGCTTGCGGTTTGATAAGTCTCCAAACCTCCACGTTTTTCAATTTCTGAATCTAAACCACCAAGAATTTTAACTAAATCTTCAATTGTTGAATCTTTTGAAATTTTATCATTTGTTTTTGGGTCAGTTACAGATGCTGGAGTTTTATTAATTTTCAACTCATTCCATGTATTTTCCCATTCTTTATCAAATAATGAACTTAATTTTTTATTTTTTTTGATATAAACCATATAGTTGTCATGAATATCACCATACTTTTCCCAGTTCCATTTAATTAATTCACTAATTTTATTAATTATTGAACTTTTATATTTTAATAGAACATGAAATCTACGTATTAGTTGTCTTGCTCGTAGTGGTTTTAAAGTCTTAGGAATTGGTTTGTTATTTTCTGATTTTGTAATCGATTTGATTCTTTTAGATATCAAAAAACTTCTCTTTTTTTGTTTCTGTTTGACCATTATTCAAATCATAATACTAAACAAGAAAAGGTAATACGTGAAGAATGACGAATAATGAATAATAATTAAGAATGAAATTTGAAAAACTAAAAAAAATTACCATGCCTTGAAAAGTTTTTTTCATGATGTATAGAGTTTTTAAAATATTCTTTTTTCCCTAAAATATTCTAATAGATATACATACAAACTATGGTTTCTGCTTTATTAAAAGAAAAAGTTCTTAAAAAGAAACAGTCTTTGAAAACCAAAGCTATTGGAAAGCTAGTTAAATCCAGTATTGATCATAAATCATCAATCAAAAATCCTAAAAGATCATTTCAAGTTCATGCATCTGAATTAAACTGGACACCAGTTGAAATTCCTGATACATTAGATGATTTTGAAGGTTTTTATGGATTAGAAGAAATTGATAATGTTGAAGTTCAATATATTAATGGTAAAGTTAATTTTGTTATAAAAGATGAAAAGAATAAAATTTCAAAAGAGGAAGCAAAGAAGAAAGAAACTGCAATTCCCGACGGTGATTTCGAAGTTGATCCCGAAGACATTAAGGAAGGAGATAAAAAAGCAGCTGCAAACTTGAGCGTTGATAGTGATGAAGAAGTTGAGGAAGGAGAGGCAGAAATAGAGGAAACCCCAGCTGTTGAAGAAAAACAACCCGAAGAAGAATCGAAAGATGAAAAAGAAAAGGATGAAATGGAAGTTGTCGAAAAAGAAGAACAAGAAACTGAAGATGAAGAAAAACCAAAGAAAACCCGAAAAGGCATTAAAGTTACAACATTAATTGCATCAAAGGATGAAAATAATGAAGAAAATGTTCCAGAATTACCAACACAGAAGACAGCTGCAAAATCCAAAAAGGAAATACAAGAAAAAAAGCCTAACACAAATGAAGAATTGAAAGAGAATACTTTTGCACAGGCTGGTGATATTTTAATTCCAACCGATGATGTTGATTTACCAGAATGGGCAGAACTTTCTTTATCTTCATCAACATTAAATGGATTGCAAACGTTAGGGTTTACAACACCAACAGAAATTCAAAAAAAAACAATTCCAGTTTCAATTGAAGGTAAAGATGTCATTGGTAAAGCAATCACAGGTTCTGGTAAAACTTTAGCGTATGGTATCCCAATTTTAGAAAAAGCTTTAGCCGAACAAGCCAATTTGAAAAATTTACCGGAAGAATATCGTAAACATCCAACTGCAATAATTTTCACACCAACCAGAGAATTGGCAAATCAAGTTATGAAACATTTACGTGAACTATTTAAATACACCCCATTCAGTGATAAAACAGTCATGTCGTTAACAGGTGGATTATCGATTCAAAAGCAAGAAAGATTATTAAGTTATGGACCAAAAGTTTTAGTTGCAACTTCTGGTCGTTGCTTAGAACTTTTAGAAAAATCAACGGCATTAGCAACACAATTAGCATCAATTGATATTTTCGTTTTAGATGAAGCTGATAGATTATTACAAGATGGACATTTTGATGAATTGAAAAAAATTTTGGAAATTCTTCATAATTATAGGCCAAAAAATATACCACAATTGCAAAAAAGATGGCAATCATTAATCTTTTCTGCTACTTTTTCAAAAGATTTATTTGGTAAATTAGAAAGTACGGGTAAACCAACACCAACTAAAAAACGTAAAGCAAATGAAGATGATGAAACTTCAGAAATGAATGAAGTTTTAAGTATCTTGGGTAAAAAAGTTAAATTTCGTGGTAAACCTGAATATATTGATGTCAATCCAACTGAGGTTGTTGCCAACAGAATCACGGAAGCAATGATTCCATGTGCACCAATGGAACGTGATTTAATGTTATACTATTTTATTTCAATTTATCCAGGTACAACATTAGTTTTTACTAATTCAATTGATTCAGTTAAACGTTTGGCACCGACACTAACTAATTTAGGCATTCCAACAGTTTCCATTCATTCATCGATGGCTCAAAAGCAACGTCTAAGGGCATTAGAAAGATTTACTAAAAATTCAGAAATTGCTAGAAAAGAAAATAAATCATCCGTTTTAATTGCATCTGATGTTGCAGCTCGTGGTTTAGATATAAATGATATCCAACATGTTGTTCATTATCATTTACCAAGAACTGCGGATGCTTATGTCCATAGATCCGGTAGAACTGCCCGTGCAGGTAAAGAAGGTGTTTCAATTGTTTTATGTTCACCACACGAAGCTTCGGGACCATTAAGAAAATTAAGAAAAGTTATTACAAAGAAGGACAAAATTGAAGATTTGAAAGCACTTACTCTTGATTCTGATATCCTAGATCAATTGAAGGAAAGATTAGATTTAGCAGCCAAAATTGCACAAGCTGAAGTTGCAACACAAAATGTTAATAAAGAGAAAAGTTGGATTGATAAAGCAGCTGAAGATTTAGGTGTTGAAGATATTGATGATTTTGAAGATGATTTTTTGAAAAGAGATCGTAAAAGAAGAGAAAGCAAAACCGTTGATAAACAAAATTTGAAAGTTTTAAAAGCTCAATTAAGAGAATCATTGAAGAAGCCAATCAGAAAATCTGGTAGAAGATCATATATTGCAGGTGGTTTGAACAATATTGCAGAATTGTTATTAAGTAATGAAAATAGTAATAGTGTTATGGGATATCTTCAACAAAATGCATTAGATGTCTTGAAAGATAAAAAGCAAACAAAAAAGCAAAAATTGAATTAAAGACATTTATATAAATATTTACTATTTACTATTTAACATGTTTTTTTAATAAATATTAGTCTTATTAATTTATTTTATAAAAAAAAAACAAAGGTATGATAAAACTTAAAACAAAACTATACAACATTAACCATTAATTTTAATCAGAGAAATATTCATCATCGTCATCATCTGACATTAATTGTTCAAAATTAACTTTATATCTTAACAAAGCACCAATACCACCAAAACCTTTGACAAATTGAGCACCTTCCGAAGATCTATCTGTAACAAATTCAACAGTTGCACCATAATTTTTATAATTTTCAGCTAACCATTCAAGGAATGGCATATCAGAAACAATTTCTAATTCTGAACCATCCTTATCGATTAAATATTCTTCCTTTTTAGTACCAGGGGGAACAATTTTAATTATTTCAGCGCCTTCAATATTCTTTAATGTGTATCTGGTATCTTCTAAACCTTCCCAAACAATAATTGTTTCACAAGCACCTAAATCTAAAGCTTTTAAAGTATCATCAATACCATAACAAAATTTACCAGAATCTATTGAAATTTCATCAAAATATTGAGTAATTAATTTCTTTTCTTGAATGAATTTAACATTTGATAAAGTTTCAGCTGATAATTCAATTGCTTGATTGAAACCATTTTCACCACCATACGAGATATCGACAATTTTAATAATTTTTTGTTGTAATCTTAAATCAAACATTTCAGATTTTGATAATTCAGTTTTAAAATCTGCAGAACCAGCCAAAATTAAACCTTTAACATTAATTTTGTCGTTTGTAATAAAATTTTGAACTGCAACTTCAGCAACTTTTCTAACATAATTATGTCTCTTTTCATCTCTTAATCTCGAAAAACGTAAAGCGGATTGACCACCTCTACCATGTTTTTTTGGTAAATCGACTGTAAATTTATGTAAAATTTCTCTTGTATTACCAGATAATGCACCGAACAATGCACCATTACCATCCATAACAATGAAACCAAATCTATCATCAGATTCTAATAATTCAGATAATGCTTCAACATGGAATTTATTATCACATAAATAAAGAGAAGTATTGATTGGTTTAAAAGGCTCAAAAGCAATTGTTAATTTTTTTTCTTTACCTTCATCAGTTAAAACTTCACCACAATAAACAACTAAACCATTTGGTGGAACATTTGAATATAATTTTAATTTTTGTTGTGTTGAAGTAATTGCTGATAAAACAGATAATCTATTCACTCTTGATTTAATATTTGATGCAGTACCATATTCATCAGTTAACATTTTTTGAATGAATGAAATTTGTCCCTTTGGTGGTATAACCAATGAGATCATTGATGTACCGTTACCACGAGCGTTTTGAAGTGATTTAATCAATTTCTTAACTTTCCACATCTCAACATTTGTATCTGCATCATTTTCACTCATTTTTGGATATTTTTAGATGTTTGTAGATGGATTTAGGATAACTAAAATTTTTCAATAAACTGGAAAGAAAAAGATGAACAAAAATTTTGGCAAAATTGCAAAATTGAAAAATTGAAAAATTGCAAAAATGGAAAAACCAAAAACCCGAAAAAACCAGAAAAACAATTCACAAAAATGAGAAATTCGAAATTCGAAATTCAAAAAAACTTTTTGATTTATGATTTTTCAACATGATTCACAAATTCACCTGAACTAAATGCATATAACTGAATAAATCTATCTAAATCAGCTATTTAACGCATACCATCAGCAATGTCAGAAGATCAATCCACAAAACCAAAAGATGCGCCATCAACTACATCACCCGCCACTACTACTACCAAACCTGAACTATCCAATAAAGAACTAAAAGAATTAAAAAAACGTGAAAAGGCAGCTAAAAGAGCAGCTGCCAAGGCATCAACAAGTCCAGAAGATTCAACAACACATAATACAGGGCCACCAGCATTATCATCACTGAAATTCAAATCCAATGGTAAAGAAAAATCGCCAAAAACAGTTTCACATATTAAAAAACAATTAAATAATGCCAAAATTCATGATCCAACATTAAAAACACCACCAATGTTTGGACATTTAGAAACTAGAGAAGAACGTATTTTTTCAACTCCTAAAATTGCATCTATTGTGCATCCAAGTATTTTATCACTAACGTTAAAAATATCAACATATAAAATAGTTGGATCAAGTAGAAGATGTATTGAAATGATGAAAGCATTTAAAGATGTTATTAAATCATATCATACACCTGAAGGTACAAGTCTCCAAAGACATTTAACTGGGCAATTAAGTCATCAAATTGAATATTTGAAAACTGGTAGACCATTAAGTATTTCAATGGGTAATTCAATCCGTTGGTTGAAGCAAAAGATTTCACTTATACCAATAACCACAGATGAAGATGAATGTAAACGTATGCTAAGTAAAGATATTGATGAATTTTTAGTTGAAAAAATAGATGCTGCTGATCAAGTTATTGTTGAATATTCACAAAATCATATATTAAATAATTCTAAAATTTTAACATTTGGATATTCCAAAGTTTTATTTGAATTATTTGAATATTGTTCAATGGTTCAAGATAAAAAATTTGATATTTTCATTATCGATAGTAAACCATTATTTGAAGGTAAAAAGTTAGCAAAGGAATTGTCGAGTTTTAAAAATATTAAATTGCATTATAATTTAATTAATTCGATTAGTTCAGTTTTAGAAAATTCTAATATTGATTTTTGTTTCCTCGGTGCGCATTCAATGTTATCAAATGGTAGGTTATATTCAAGGGTTGGAACTGCATTGATTGCAATGTCATGTAAGAATAAAAGTATTCCAGTTTTAGTATGTTGTGAAAGTTTGAAATTTAGTGATAAAGTTCAATTGGATTCAGTTACATTGAATGAATTAGGAGATTCGGATGATTTAATTAATACTAAACCATTCAATAAAACTGGATTTAATTTACAAACTTATTTAAATGATTTAAATAATAAAAAATTACATGAACAAGATAATAAAAAGAACAATAATAACAATAACAATAATAGCAGCTCAAAGAAGGAGCAATCAATTCTTAAAAATGCAATTGATGATGAATATGATTTATCTAATTGGAAATCTATAAAATCATTGAATATTTTGAATATTTTATATGATTTAACACCACCTGAGTATATTCAAAAAATTATTACAGAATTTGGTGCATTACCACCATCCTCAGTTCCTGTTATTTTAAGAGAATATAAAAGTTCTACTTAGTTAGTTAATTTAAGTTAGTTTATATATAAATAATAATAGTAATAGTAATAGTAATAATGATGATAATAATCATATATATCAAAGTAGAAAAAAAAAGTAAATAACCGTAACATGTAACAGAAGACAACATAACATAACAAAAGAATTATTTAATTTCAACATTATTTTCAACTTCACCAATTTTTAATTTATCTACATAAACTTGTAATTTTTTCCAGTGTTCATCCCTTAGATGTTTCCTTTCATTATCATCCATTAATTGTTTTTCATAAAGTAGAAAGCATCGATCATAGACAACTGGGTTTGTTTCCATGAATATTTTTAAAGCAGAATAAGAAATTGTTGAGATTGTTCTATTCCAATTATTAGAATCATCAAAATCATCATGATCATTATTATTGTTTATATTTTCATTATTTATTTCAGATTTTGCTAATTCATACATTGAAGGGAAAATAATTGGTAAGATATTTTCAGCATTTTCGGTTACCAAACTTACAAAATATTCATTATTGAAAAAGCATAAAACTTTTTCAGAAACTTGGAAATGGGGTGAAGAGATACATTTTGATAATTGAGCAAATAATGGGATTTCAATTTTTATGAATTCTAAAGGATCGATAATTTCAAAGATATCTTCAATTTCATTTAAAAACATTAATTCTTTTGGCGAGTTTATTTTTGGCCAATATCTTAATAAACCCATTATAACTTCTTCGGTTAAATTTGAATCTTTTTCTAAAAATTGTAAAATACAATAAGCTAATTGAGGATGATACAGTGATAAAGATCTTGGTTTATGTAAAGGTAATAAAACTCTAATTAAGAATATTTTATGTTCTTCCTTTAAAGGTAATGCAAATCCATTAATGATTGAACCCAGAATTTCCAATAATTCTGAAATACCATTAAAATGACCAGTTTCATAAACAAAATTTAAAAAAATGTTATTAATTGATTTTCTAATGAAGGATCTTAAACTTAAAAACTTACCGTAAATTCTATGTAAAGTTGTTTTCAAACAATCTCTTTCTCTGTTATCTTCGGAATCAAATAAATCCAATAAAGTTAAAACGAATTTTTGATCAATATAAGGTTTTGCAATTGTATTATTAAAATCAGGAGATTCAACAAATCTAAGGAAAAATTCATAAACCAATTGCATGTGAGTCCAGCCTAATTCATAGACAGGTTCATCTTCATCGGGGTCATAAATATCACCTATTGGATTAACGGGAGGTGGGATTGGTCTAAAAATATTAATTTTAAACATTTCAATAACATGACTATACATTTCATCAGTAAAATTGATTCTATTAGTTGAAATGAAAACTGTTAATTCATGCAAAGTGATTCTTTTCAGTTCTTTGCCCTGAATATCATAAGAAGGATCAAAAAAATCAAACATTATTTTACATTGATCAACTTTTTGAATAAATAAATCAATATGAAATTGAGGATCGATTTCTTCAAATGGTGGAGATTTTTCAAAAGGTTGTTGATTAATTGAAGGTTCAAATCTTGAACTTGATTGTCTTTGAGGAGTTTTGGGTTTCAGTTCCAGATCGTCCTTGGGGACTTTATCAAATGGAGAATGGGAGGTGTGATATTTAAGGAAATCAATTTCACTTTGAGGTTGTAATTGGTCAACTGGGAAAGAAGATGAAAAGGTTTGTGTTATATTTTGAATGTTAGATGAAGAGGACGATGTGGTATCTGTAGATTTTGTTATAATGTTAGGGTTGAAATTAGAATTAGAATTAGAATTAGAATAGGAATTGGAATTGGAATTGGGGTTGGCATTGGAATTATTAATTTCAAAAGACGATATTATGCTTTGATCATTATTATCATTATCGCTGGTAAAAGCTGCTGTATTGTTATTGTTAATGCTATTGTTACTGTTGTTATTATTGCTATTGATAGTAGTAGTAATATTATCAGAATTGATGGAAGAAGAGGAAGAGACTCTTAGAGGATTTGCAGATAATTTATCTTTTTTAGAAACATCTTTATCTTTATCTTTATCTTTGTCGTTGTCTTTGTCTCTTCTAGGAGATTCGTTCTTTCTATCCTTTGCGTCCACGGTCTCCTTTTCCCTTTCCTTCTCCTTTTCCTTTTCTTTATCCTTGTTCTTCAAGGCCGTCTTCGACCTAAAGCGCTGTTTGAACCCTTTCATCATGATTAACGCGGAGGATAAAGCGATTAGATACGAAAACACAAGACAACGCAGAAACAAGAGGTACAAAAACAGAAAAGATCGAGTGTAAACTCGACAAGAAACCTTATACACAGACCACTTCTCACTATTGCCTGAAATATACAATATGCAATATGAAATATGAAATATGAAATATCAGATACCAAAACTCCCAGCTCCCAACTCATGCGGAAAAAAGCAAACTGCTAACTACTCGTCGCCGCCCCTCCGCGAATCCAGGTGCGCCACCCACGACAGGTACCCGTTCCACAAAACCCCCACCGCGCCCACCACCGCCACCCGGTACGTCGGCGCCACCCACGCGAAGTTCGCCGCCTGCACCGCGGGCCACACCGCCCAGTTCGCCACCACCGTCTCGCGCCACCGGCCAAAGTCGAGCGAGCCCGCCATCACCCACAAGTACATCCCCACCCCGAGCGGCGCAAACAAGGTCTGGTCCGCCACCACCCGTCCCACCGTCGTCTTCAACCGGTGGTGCAAGAACCGGTACCACGGCACCACCACGGGCGCAAACACCAGCCCGCCGTACGCCGCGTTCTTCACCGTCCGCAGAGGCTCGTACCGGCCCCTCAGCTCCGCCCAGCTGCCAACGCCCACCGCCTGCGCCACCGCATCGCCCGCCCCGAAGAGCACCACGCTGCTCACCATGTTTCCCACGAGCGGGCGCTTGGTCAGAAATCGTGTGTATCGTGCAAAAAGTGAATTGCTGCTCATTGCTGGGAAAAGAACGGGCAAGACCTGGGAAACAACGGGGGAAAACGATTCCCACCCCTATTTATACCTTTTCTGCCCAGGGGAGTGGTTTCCTTCCTCACTTCTCATACACATATGTAGATAATAGATAATAGATAACCATTTCTTGTTGTCTGTAGGACTACTAGACTGGAGGACTACTGTACAACACACCCAGCGTTCTTCCCCCCCCCCCCCCCTCACCAATGGACATCCACACTCTTATCACCACCCGGCTTTTTAACCAGCGTCGTAACAATTACAACAGCAGCAACTACTACCGCAACAACAATGACACACCCCCACAAGAGTCAAGTTCGCCAGAAGCATCACCACCACAACCACCACCACCATCATCAGCATCCTCCCATTCATCCATTCCATCTATCCAACTGTCCATTCCCCCATCTCCCATCTTCAACCCCGAAGCCCTATCCACCGGCCTCTCCCTCCTCAACATGTCCATCAACAGCGATATCTTCTCTAACAGTTCAGCCAATACAAAACAGTTTATTGGCCAATCTATAGCACAAATAATAAACAGCGTTCTAGATGAAGCAACCATCAATTCTATCTTTGATTCTTTAAACGATGAAACAAAGGTTAAAATAATGGACCTGTATCTCTCAAATAATACATTGGTCGGTCAACTAAAATATAATCATCATATGCTACAACAAAGAAACACTACACATAATATTAATACCCAGTGTGCTACCAACATTAACCTTCTGTCTATTGATAATCTCACATATACCCTAATCCAAGCAATTTACACTTTTTCCATCTTACTCTACACTAAATTTGCAATACCAATCCTATCTGCACTCTGGCAATTCATACTGAGATTGAACGAACAATATAACTTATTGGATGTAGTACTATCACAACTAGTCAAGGTGCTGTCTCTTGTAATTCAGCTAATTCTCAAACTGATTGTTCATTGCACAAACATCATTGAATCTGAAAATAATTCTGTTTACAAAAAAAAATAACTTTCTTCATCTATAGGTTTACGCTCTATATTTTTTCATTTTTGCATGTTTCATATTTCATGATGTGTGTATCTTCTCAAATTGTCTAAATATACCCCCGCCCCCTTTTGGTTTTTTGTTTTTTGTTTTTTGAAAAAGTAATGCGCGTCTTTTTATTTTGTATATTTATATTTGTTTTTTTATTTATTTTTCCTTATTCGTCTAATGTTTCATTCCTTTGATTTTTCCTTTCGTGTTTTCTAGATCAGGTTCTTGATCTTGTTACAACAGGTGTGTCGGTCTCCATATCGGTATCTCTACATACATTCACAATACTTGTATCTTCATATACTTTACCTTTCTATACCCCCACCTTTTATCATGGTACATAAAGAACCAATCTCGCTTTCTGAATCAAGATCAAACTCCAACTCAAATAACATATTATTGGATGATGATTTTTTAGCGTCTGGATCATCAACAAGCAACCATTCCAAACCAAAATTATTGGATTCTTCCAATAATGATGATATATTTGATCAATTTTTGAATATAAATAATAATCAATCAACTCCAAATGAAACAAATGTGAAAATAAATGTTAAAAATATAGATCATACGGATGATGAAGGTGATGATTTGGATGATATCATGAAACATATTTCAAGTTCTCCAACTATTCAAATTGATTCTCCTTCAATGCATAATGATTATGAAAATGATGTTGACGATGATGGTGATGATGATGGTGGCGATAATAATAATAATAATAATAATAATAATAATAATAATAATAATAATAATAATAATAAAGATGTCAACAATAATACCCAAATTTTAGATAAAAATAACAAACCAAACTCAACGACATCATCTTTATCTTTATCCCCGTATATACAGAAAAGTATAACATTTCATGATCCTCCAACATTTGCCGATATAAATAATTTGAAATCAAATCTTACCCCAATTACTCCAACTATTTTAGCAATTGAAAATAATTCAACCACTTTAATTCTGTCAAGTGTCACTAAAAAATGTAAAATTTTGAAATTTTTACAAAATGGGTTAGTTGATTATATAGGTCTGTTAAAAGATGCAAATTCTAAATTATTTTCAATATCTACCTCAAACATTCAACCAAGAAGTGAATTCTTAATCAATTATCTGAAAAATCATGGTTTTGATTTGAAGTTGAAAATTATTCACGATTATTTAAACGAAATTAAAAATAATAAACTAGACACTGAAACTTTAAATACCTTGGCATCTACATTTGTAGGAAATTTCAAAAATCTATTAGCAGAGTCAACAAAACTGCGTAAGGTATATAATAAATTGAAAAATCAGAAAATAATAAATCCAAATACTATCTCAATCAATTTAATTCAACTTGGTGTCATTTTGAACCAGCGAGCTGTAACAGATTCACAAAAATATTTGAAAAAAGTATTAACATTCACAAGATTCAGTAAAATTCTATCAAATTTCCAGTCTTCTTCATATTTCAAAAAATTTTATAAAATTTCAAATGATGCAATTAAAAATTGTATTTCTGATATATATCCAGATTTAAAATTTACACATTCTTTAACATATTCAAATATACCAATTTTTCTAAACCCTCTCATATCAATAAATTTAGAAAATGATCAACTAATGTCATTTATTGAAATCAACTTAAACCTTGCTCATTTAACTAGATTGAAGACTCCAGACTCATTCAGTTCCGTTATTCAATTAAAATCAATAACAAAAGTATATGATGATGATAAATTAATAATAAGGAGAAGTGATCCAATTACTGGAATGTATGTTGATGTTAATAATACCCCTGATATAATAAAAATAATATTACCTTTACAAGCAAGATTTTGGTCTTCTTTAATGAATGATTATCATAATGGAATAATAGATTCTTCTAAGTTTAATAATTTAAAAATATCACATACAGTATATTTAAATGATGAAATTCTTAAATTTAAAAATGATAAGTCTCCATTACATTCATTTATTTGGGAATTTTCAACAAATTTAGGAACCGATTATAATCCTCATTGTATTAATATTGTTAAAGGTATCGAAAATGAAGATGCAACTGCTCATATCAAAATTGGAAACGAATTTCATAATTTATATTTTGATCAAAGAAAGCAACAACCTTCATATATTCAACAACCACAACATAACATTTACCAATTAAAAAACCAATCACATTCACAACCCTTCATTGGTCAACCATTTCGAAATAACTCATTTTTACAACAATCTCCATTATCGTCAATCAATTTAAGAGGTCATAAACGAACAAGATCACGATCAATGAATGAAATTTTAAATATGTCATTAATTAGTTCAAATCATGAAAATTCTCAACTATTTCTTGATTCATTTACACCAACCGATTCAATATCTAGTTCATCGTCAAATTATCATCCGCCTAATCAATATAATACTCTTCATCCACAACAACATGAATTTCAAACACCAGTTAACACAAGTTTGAAAAAATTTGAAATGGGTAATAATTCAAATACCAGTATGAATCATCAAATTGATTCAATATATCAATTTACTAATGCAAACAAATCAGATTCTCAACTTGAATTAAACGTAGGAAGTAAAAATATTAATGCTCCTAATGATGATGATGATGATGATGATGATGAATTAAACAAACAGATAAGAAATGATCCCAGTATCAATGGATTTCCAACTTTCGATATAGTTTCATCATCTATACCAAATCATCTAAATAAAGTTGTAAGTAATCTTATAAACCACCAATCAAGTAATAATAATTTCAATGTTGAACTCAATACTAATTCAACTAAAAACAAGCATACTTTAAAATTGGATAATTATCTAAATTATGATAATATCAAAAACAAGACAATAATTGAAAACTCTTTCGATACTTTAAAATCTTACAATACATTGAATATCAATTCTGCACCCTCATTTCAGACTAATTTCTTATTTGAAGATGATGATGAAGCGTATGAAAATAATAGTATTCAAACCAGCATTACCAATAGCATTAAAGATACCCTCATTACCGATATGAACAATAGTAAGGATGTTGAAAACGATTTAAATAATATCCATAGTCATCAAAGTAGTCATACAGTTAATAGTTATTACAGTCATCATACGCAATAGATCAGTTGTTTTTCGTTTATATATCCATAAAAATTTGTATACATTTTTTACTACGTTTATCTAGCAACTCTAATTTAAAGGGTTTAGAAATAGGAAATAATTTTTTCTTTCAGATATCGATAACCGATTACCGAATGCGGTATGTTTTTCAAAAAAAAATATTGCCGCCTGACGCCATGTCACGAAAATCCAAAAAATTGCGGCGATTCAATACAATACCGTAGGTAATATTCCTGAACTGATTTTATTGATTTTTGATTAGATCATACAAAAAGTAAAACGTTGTTGTCTTAATGTGATATATTTAAGAATATGCTTATACTTTAAATTGGGCCATGTTTATACCTTAACTTTAGTCTTTTTTCATTTAATTAGACAAGAGGAACATACATACGTCACATATATATCAATATGATTTTGATAGCTTCATTTATTGGGAATTTTAGAATCTTAATGCTTAATTTTAAATTATTTTTGAAAAAATTATATGTTCGAAAACGACAGACGAAATATACTGATAAAACTAAAACAAATAAATTCAAAGATGATAATAATCATTTGAATAGTTGTATTACTTCGGATACTGAGTCATCTCTTGAAATGAAACAAAATGATGATTTATTTCCAACCTTTTATCAAAGTTATGATTCTACAATAAGTCAAGAAAAACCATACAATCTTCCCATAACTAACCTGGATAATAATAATAATAGTAATAATAATAATAATAATACTAATAGCAATATTGATCAAATTAATTTAGTAGATTCCACATTATCAATATTCCCAGAAATTGATTATTCACAGTTTGATCCAACCTCTTCCCAATTTGTTTCAGTTTTACCATGTTAACAGGCTTAAAATTGATTAAATTTTTTTATAATCCTTTACTACATAAATTCTACATAAGTTTAAATACATTCTAATTTTAATTTTGCAAAAAATATTAATAATATTTTATACGAAAAATAACTACTAGTACTTTTATTAAATTTTGGTATCAATTGAGGTTCTTATCATTAAATTTTTATGCTTTTATTACTTGGTTTTCTACTTATAGAAAACTAACTTTGTAACAATGATTTTATAACAGGATACATTTTACAAGAATTAAAAGATATTGGAATATTTTCAGGTTATTATTTCACTTTAAATTTACACTTTTTGTTAAAAACAGGTTGTAAATATTACGAAATGATGTTGCTTGAGCATGCAGTACATATGTATGCATGATTTTATAAAGAACAATACAAAATTTAAAACATTCCATGCAAGCATTAGATAAATTAATGAATCTATTTTTACACTGTTTTACGCCTCTGTGATTTTCACTTTTTATTAATTTTGTGTTTGCTTAGTTGAGGATCTTTTTACATAGCGGGATTGGCAAATGTCTTATATTTCAACTTTTAATGATTGATCCATAAAAACCAAAAAAATTGAACATTATCTAACAATACAGAGATTTGTATAGCATGTGGTTTTCTATTGCTGACTTGGTATGTTAAGAAGATAAATTACCTCCAGCCCGTTGAAATAATTATTCATTTTTTCATACTCCGAATGGAATATCTGATATCTGTATTCGGCAATTACTCCGAGTAAAAAAAGGGTACAGGCAAGTATAACAGTCATGTACCCTGTACACGTGCATAAACGTAAATACATCCGTACACCTATGTGTTTTTAACTGTTTATGAATTTCTTCAGCTTCGCTCATTGAGCATTTTCAACATGAAGTGAAGTTTTGAATTAACTGAAAAAAAATAAAAAAAGGTATTGATCCAGTTTATAAAGATTGGAGTATTTATCAACAGTTTTTTTATTCATTATGTCTACATCTACTGTGTCTAGAGGAATTTGGTCAAATCTATCAAACAGATCAAAAACTTTAAGTGTTAAAAATTCTGCATTACAAACTGCATTACTTTCTCCAAATTTACCAAAGGGACCAGTTTCTTTGAAAGCTAAAGCAAATAAAAGAAAATATAATTCACCTGTTGGTTTAGATAAAATATATCCACTTGCATATCAATTTTTAGAAAAGGAAAGTGAGAATATCTATAAAAAGATTGAATTAATTGAAAACCAAATTAATGAATCAAAGGATGAAATTAAAATTAATCAATTAAAACAAGAAAAGCTTGAACTTTTAGTTGAAGCTGAAAAGGAAAATCCAGAAGTTATTTATAATTCAACCTTTTTCTCAAATTCACTTGATAGATCACAACCTGTTTATAGACATTATTTACAAGAACAATGGAAATCTCATAAAAGAATGCTCACAATGCAAAGATTAGAAACTTTAGGTGTTATTCCAGATACTTTACCAACTTTAGAACCTGAAGTTGATGTTCAATTGAAATTTGCACATAATAATGTTGATAGTTGGATTGAGCCAGGTAGTATTCTTTCAAGTAATGTTACTTCAAAACCTCCATCATTTGAAATTATTGAATTTAAAGAATCAATTAAAGATTTATATACTGTTTTAGTGGTCAATCCAGATACTCCAGATGTTGAAAATGATACATTTTCTACAACGCTTCATTGGGGTTTGAAAGATGTTGAACTCTCAAATAATAACTCAATAATCGATATAAAGAAATTGGATGCACATCCAGAATACTCATTAATTGACTATTTACCACCAGTTCCTGAAAAGAATTTAGGTAATCAAAGATTTGCTGTTTGGATTTTCAGACAAAATGAAAAGTTAAGTGATGCACTTTCAAAAGTTACTAGAGAAAATTTTAGTATTAGAAAATTTGTTGAAGATAATAAATTATCTCCAATTGGTGCACATATTTGGAGAAGTGCTTGGGATCTTAATACTGAAAACGTTAGAAAAGAATATGGTTTACCAGCTGGTAGAATTTTTGCAAGAGATAGAATCTAAGGATAATAGTCATACTAATCTAACTCTAGCTAGCCGTCTATAACCGTATAAGTTTGTATATAGTTTTAAAAACACATAAATTTTGTGGCAATAACTCGGGAGTTAATTGGAAATTAATTTTTAATTTTTATATATGAAGATAAAAGTGGTCGTGACTCACAATGTGATCTTCAATATTTAATATAGAAAAATAACTAGACAATGCTATCGATAATATCAGATAGTGCTGTTTCTCCCAATCCGGTATTCACGATATGGTTTAAGCCATATATCTATATTGCCGCTATTGTTATCTATAGAACTTTCCAGAAATGTATGACACATTCTATTCATTAGATATAATAATGCGCGTGTTAAACGGTCATGTTAAGGGATCAAAATATGCACCCTTTCTGAAATATCTCATACACATTCCAAAAAATACTATTTAAATCATTTATTTTCCCTAGTACGGTTTTGAATTAATAACTTCATTTTCTACTTTGATTTTTATTGTCAACTTTAATTTTTTTGTCATTTTTTTTATCCAGAAACATTAGTTATATATTAACTTTTTCATTATGATCCCAAATAATACCGGCTTTACTCCAATAAACGATTACAATCCTCCAGATTTTGATTCACTTGACACAGATAACGTAATTTTTGTCAATGAAGATCAAGATCAAAATTTGGAAAATAGTAAATCCACCAATCTTTCTGAATCTCTATATATTGATTTTCATTCTGATGTTTTACCTTCTTTTCAAATGCACAACTTCATGTTTAATCGTGCACTAACGGATGTTTCTTTATCTAATGACTTATTACCGGAATATGAAGAAAGTGTAGTAAATACTATAGGATCTTTGAATTCTCCATCATATGACCAAAGCACTACTTCAACAGTAGATCCAACAAACCTATTGTTAAATAATTTAGATAAGCTTCAAAGAATTAATTTACCATTCGAAGCAAAGATCACATTAACTAAGCAAATGCCAATAGTTGATACTCCTTGTCATACACAAAACCCTTTAAAAATATACTACCCCGGTGACATGGTTTATGGTTATATCATTTTTGAAAATAAAAGTAAATATCATATTCCGTTTGAAATGTTTTTAGTTTCAATGGAATGTGAAATTGGTGTTAAAGATCCAAGTGGTGTTGGAAATATCAAAAAGAAAATAATAACAATGTATGATTTAGAAGCTTCTTTTAATATTTTAGGTGCTGAAGAATATGATGTTAACCATAATAGATTTGATCCGCTTGATAAAACGCAGCTTGGTTTTGAAAGGAGATCACTTGATCCAGGATCCAGAATCAAGAAATTTTTCAGGTTTAAAATTCCAAGTTACATATTAGATGACTGTTGCTCAGATCAATTACCGGAACATTTAAAAACACCTCCATCGTATGGTTTAAATAGAACAATTTGGAAAAATAGTGCTGCTTCAATTAGAATGGATCCTCATTTAGGATATGGCAGACTTGATTGTTCTGGTTCTCCAATTCTTGCAAATGATTATGCGTTAGGTAGTGAATATTGTTCGTTTTATATTAATGCACAAATAATTGGTAAAAGACTTGATGAATATAAACCCTTTTATACCAAAGATACTACACACCAATATGACTTCATTTTTATTAAAAATGTCGAACATTATTTTAGAGTTGGAAAATCCCCTTTGAATGATGAATACAATCATTCCAGTGTTACCACACTTGATCAACTTAAGACATTTGAAAAAACTGCGATTGAAACAGTTGAAGTTTTATGTGAAAGAGAAATGTTGCAAAAAATTAATGTCTGTGATATAAGGAATCAAGACGAAATTATTTTCAGTACTTCGGGTAAAAGAAAGTCTAGCATTGAAGAAAACGAAAAACATTTAAGTAAACTACAAATTTCGAATGAGTATTCAGATTCCATGGATTTTGAATTCAAAAAAGATTTCTTTTCAAAGATAAACGGCAAATTAAAAGTAACCTGTACTTTGGATAAAAATGCAACTGTTGAGGGTTTTTTACCAAAGCTGTTTGAATCTAAAGCAAATAATGTCCTAAAAGATGTTGATTATATGAAGTCTGTTTCACCAACAATAAAACTTGATTTAGTTTATGAACCAAAAGAATTAACAAATAATAATTACAAACTTCCGAAATCAATTATTTTCAAACCAGACATAGTTTCCGCCAATTTTCAGTCGCCTTATTTGATTCCTTTCAATATTGATAAAAGTTTCCTTTTGAACGACTTCAAAGTAATTAAAGACAGTTTATCACTCTTTTATGTTTATTATAGAAAAATTCACCAGATGATGAAAGAATCAGGTAATAGAATTCCAAAAAAAAATTATGAGTTACTAAGGGGTTTAGGTTTTTGTAAATATGATGAATTTCAAATTTCAAATATTTTCAAAGAACATACCATCAATTTGGGAGATAAATGGCAATTCAATTCAGAAAAGGGTGTTTATGAGTGTTCAATTCAAATTTCACTTGAATTGGATGTTAAATCAATTCTAGCAAATCCAAAAGTTTTGCTACCATCTTTTCAAACTTGTTTATTTGCTAGAATGTACAAGATTAGATTAGGTATTTCTTCAAAAAAAGCCGAGCCTAAATCTATGGAATTTCCTATCACAGTAGTTTAGTGTATTTTTTTCTTTTATTTTTTGATTCCTTCTTATTTAACATTTTATAATATTTTTTTTCAAAACTCCAACTTATCTCAAATTCCGAAGCTGAACCTCCATAGTTGAAGGCCATACGCCCTAAATATATTTAAAATATCAAATCTTATGCGCGGACAATCTCAAGTTGATGAATTTTTCAAACGTGAACAAACATTTTAAACATGACTTGCACTTAAAGAGTTACTGAATGTATCATACCAACCAATTTACCATATCACTAGGTTCATGAAAAAAAGAGATTTTTTGAACAAGAATGTCTAAGATTGATGACTTTGAAAAGAGGAGAACTGAACTTCACACCCTAAATTACAAATCTTGGGATGGTGAAGATGTTTTTAAAATAAAAGGCAAATTAGATACAAGTTTGAAGAAAAATACAGCATTTATTAAAAAGGTTAGAGCTGGTATTACCAAAGAAAATGAAAAACAATTTATTGATGGAATTCAAACTATATCCTTAGAAAAATATTTAAACGAAATTTCGTCTGCATTGTGTGAGTCGTTATGTAAAGTATCTAAAAATGCAGATTTACCAAGTTGTGTTGAAGTTGTTTCTGCTCTACACCAACGATTTACGTTGAAGTTTACACCATTTGTTGAGCTTTTTTTTGTACATAGTTTCATACACCCAACCGAAAAAGTATTAAAAAAGGATCAAAAGGAATCAGTTATTAAGGTTAGGAATTTATTAAAACTGTCAATGGAATTCTTTCTAGCTGGTATTTTTAGATCAATTAATGATATGCCAGACAGTGATTTACCTCCGTACTTATCAAAACTTAGGGTGCTGAAGAAAGACTCAATTCCAATTATCATTCCAATCATTAAAGAAATTATGAGCTATGATTTCGAATCAGGTATAACCTTACCGATAATGACATCATTTTTAAAAAGATTTGGATACCTTATTTATGAAAAAAATGCACTTTATGAAGAAAACTACTGTGTATTTTTAAGAAAATTATTCAAGTCATATATTCAAAATGCCGTGTCATCAACTGAGACTTATTATGAAAGACTAATAAAAATCAAAGCCACTTCAAAGACGATTGCGATGAAAACTGGTAAAATTGTGGAGAATATAGAATTAAAAATTGAGGAATTAGAACTTGTATTTGAAGAATTCAAAACATTTTGCGAATATGCTTGTCCACTTTCAGACATTCCTCTCCCGATATTTGAAGCTAAAGTTGAAAAAGAGGAAACATCAAAAGTTACTATTGTTCAACAATCTACCACTAAGAATCAAATATGGGATAGTGATGAAATGAGAAAATTTTATGAAGATATTCCGTCTCTTAAATCATTAGTTTCAAAGGAAGCGTTGGATTCTGTCAACGCCAAAATTCAAGCCAGTGATATTAAAGGTTCCAAAATTGCGGATATTATCCTAAGGTTAGATACTGCCGATACCGCCAAAGATATTGATCTTATTACAACTGATTTTTGGGAATGGGGTTTAAGTAATAAAGCATCAAGAAATAGATTAAGTAAACATATTGTTGAATTGAAAGACGTTAATAAGTTCAAGAATATTGCACGATTTTTGAAAATTAACGAAGTTTATTTTGAAAGGTGTATTGAAGATTTAATTTCAAGATTAGATAAAAGTTTCAGGTTCCAAATACATCATGATACGATTGCTGAAAAGGATATTATTATCTTCTCTGAACTCATAAAATTTAAAATGATACCAATTCATGTTATTTTTCATAAAATTAGAACATTAATTCTTAACATTGAAGTTAACAATAATATTGATTTGCTTTCATTAATGTTTGATGGCTGTTCAAAAAGTTTACTTTATGATGGTGATTACAAAGATTATACCAAAGAATTAATTCAGCTATTAATTCAAGCTTACAAGACGAAAAAGTTCACACATACTGATAAATATGCAGTAAAAGTATTTTTATTGTCACTTAATCCACCAAAACCAAGAAAAGAAAATAAAGTTGAATTGTTGAAAGAAGAGGAATTTTTAATATATTTGATTAGATCACAATTGAATAACAATACTCATAAACTTATTGCAAATATGATTAAATGTGCAGATTGGACGAATCCAATAGTTTACGAACGAATTGAAAATATTTTATCGAAACCATCAGAAATAAATTATATTAATATTAGATATTTAGCTGAGGTTTTAAAATCTTTAACATTGGATTCTAATGATTCACTTAGAACCACCGTTATTGATCAAATTTTAGAAGATATAATTGTTGGTTTAGAAGAAAATAATTATCAGCAATCAAGAATGCGAATTTCTCATTGTATTTATTTTATTCAAATGCTAAACTTGAACATTATTAATAAAGATTACTTAATTCCGGTATTATACAAAATCTTATGTTTTGGTCATGTTAATAATTATCCGAGTCAGAATAACATTTGTGAAATTGATGAACCAGACGATCATTTTAGAATTAGATTAGTTAGTTTAATGTTGAGCAATCTTCAAGTTGATAGGCTTAATAAAAGTAGGATTTCGAAGTTATGCACGTTTCTTAAATTTTTTAATTACTACATTTTCACTAAAAATCAACCATTAGCTATTGATTTGAATAATAATGTTAATGAAGCGTATAATAACTTGAATGGTTATTTAAAGAATAAAGTAGCTAGATTATTTACCTGTGCAGAAGCACTTAGTGAACTACAAAATGAACTTTCGCAGGGAAACTCTCCAACATCTATTTCAGCGTCATCAACGACCCCTGAAGATGAAGATGATGTTGAAGAAATTGAAGATGAATCTGAGGATGATGGTGTTGATGAAGATGAATTAATTGATGGGGATGTTAATAAAGCTATTGGTTTGGAAATTGTTAGTGCTAGTGATGACGATGATAATAAAGACGAAAGTGATGATGAAAATGATAGTGATGATGATAGCGATGATGATAGTGATGACGAAAGTAATGATAGCGATGGAGATGATGACACTGATTATGGAGATTTGAGTGAGGTTGAAGAAGATAATATTGCAGTTGTTTCAGATGAAGAGAACGAAGAGAATGAAGAAGAGGATTCGTCACAAGCGTTCCATGAAGCGGAACTAGATATGGAATATAGAAAGATTCTAGATGAAAGTTTACAAAATAATTCAGGTATGAAAATATTGAAAGGAGACTTAAGTGATAGAATTGGAACACCCGAATCTATTATGTACAAATTGAAGAAGAATAGCAATGAGGACGATTATGCTGACACTGAACAACGCAGTACAGAAAATAAAGGGATTAAGTTTACATTATTAAGTAGGAACGGTAAGAAGCTGCATCCAAGAGATATTGTCTTACCCGAAGATTCAAAAATTGCAATCAATGTGGTGAGAGAGCAAGAAAGAATTCGTGAGGAAAAGGACAAAATTAAAAACTTTGTTTTAAATTCTGTGCAATAATCAATAATCAATAATCAATAATCAACTTAAATTCATGTTGCAAATGCGACATTTTTAACGTCGCGTCTGGAATTCAAACTAGAAGGCGGGTTACGCAGCCCGTGGATTCGCAGAATTCTTACTGTGATTCGCTAATCGGAAGCTTTCTTTGGTAGATTTTTCCCACTAGTGATTAAATATGGGTATCGTAACGGCATAATTTTTGTTTAAATGTTCATACAACATATATAGCATGATTTTAGCATATACTTTTAATTCAAATTATTTATTGTGCTAAGAAACAACATTCTTATGAAAATTTGCATGCATATAGACACAAAATCAATTTGTAGCGCATAGTCGTGGAAAGAGTGCGAGTAGTGAATAATTGTAGAGAGAAATAATAGAGAGAAAGATGTTTTACTGTAGGTTACGAAAGAAAACTTTCCTTCTCAAGTTTACTTAGAGAATCAAACATGTCTACCTTAAACGTAAGTTTTAGAATATGTACCAATTAGAAGATTACCCTCTATTTACATTCATTAATAAAAATATGGCAATCTAAATTTCAAAAATTCAATATAAACTATAATAATGAAAAGAATAAGATATAGATGAAGTTTTTTCTGTTATTGTGTTTAAGCAACCTGAAAAAACTCAACATTTTACAAATTTTCTACAACTTTTTAAGAGTTATGGTAATTGAAATGTAGAGGTCAAAAATGTCAAGAAAAACATGTAAAATGATGATTATTCAAATGATTTACCAACAAAATAAGATACTAACATAATTATCGTATTCATTACATATCCTATTTTTTGTTTATACAGGTTTTTAGATACAGTGCATTAGTCGCAGGTGTTTTCTACGGTTTCACCCAAGATCTCTCATTAAAGAGTGCAAGTGAAAAAAAGAAGGAAGAAGCAGAATTCCAAAAGAAGGTCAAATTAATTGCAGAAGCAAAGGCTGAATACAAGAAATTGAACCCACCCAAGGTCTCCACCACTGGCTTCAATTTAGAAGATCCAAATTTAGACTTCGGTAAAGCTATCGAATCTGCTATTGCATCTTTAGAAAACTAAATCATTTGTTCATAATATAGATATATGAATCACATAATTTATTATATGAAGGAACAATAAATAAAAGCCAAAAAATCAATTATTACATCTTGTATTCAATAAAACGATTTAAATATATTCAAAACTCACTAAAATTTTCAAAATATTATAATAAAATTAACATTACTATGTTATTGATAGATACAAAAATTTTCATATTTTCAAACACATTGTGCTTTGTGTTTTTATTAAATTAACCTTCATGCTATATATTATCACTAAATTATTTTTACTATCATTATCATATTTTTATCATTTTCTGAAACTCCATATATTCTTATCATTGTGTGAATACAATATGCACTCCTTTATTACATATATAGACCCTATATTGTATTTGAACTACTATTTATTCGTATCAGCTTTAGCAGTAAATTCCATATTTTGTAACAATCCACCTAATTGACTTGATTACGGCTTGGAGCGTAACCGTGAAAATCCGAGTGGGAGTTGTAGAGAAAAAAAATCGAGGTCATCTGCAATCCACATAGAATCCTTTTCTGTTCAGGAATTGGGTTGGCCTCTCTTTTTGCTTAAAAACAGCAAGCATAACTTGATTAGATTGCCTGTGCGATTTGCAAATTAAATATAGGAGTGACTGGATAAACAATTGAGCTAAACTCTCCATTTTACATTTAAAACATTCGTTACAATCTGTACCAATTTATCAAGAAATAGCAATAAAAAATATCCAATAATAAAAACATGTATTCCACCAATTCCAAAAGATTAATAACAATTACTTCAAAGATCTTAGATTCAGCAATAATTTACAACTCAAATGCTGTTAAATTGAGGGTTAAATGTACCCTTTCATCAATTAATGGTCAGAGGGCTGGATTTCATACAACAAGACAAAAACATAGAACAAAGAATAGTAACGGAAATACATCAAATTTAAATTCAAATGGTAATGGATTTACATACCACTATAATAATAAATTATGCTCATTTACATCTTTTGGATCAATCAGAAAATTTAGTTCATCTTCAACTGAGGAAGCATTTCGTAGATTTCGTAACTTTGGAAATGGTGAACAGTTTACCAAAAGATTCACAGATTCTGCATTGCAATATACAGTATCTGTTGCATATTCCCCAAAGGACAGACTGAAAAATAATTTAACTTCAAGTGATGATGGGGTGTATGAAGGTGAGTTTGTTCAAGATTTTAAACTGTTGAATGCAAAAAATGTTTTTGAATCTCCAACTGGTGAAGATAATTATATTTTAGCATATACTGAAATAGGTATTATTGTTGGTGTTTTGGATGGTGTTGGAGGTTGGTCCGAACAAGGTTTTGATTCCAGTGCAATTAGCAGAGAATTGGCAAACAAAGTTACAAAATTTTATCTTGAAGATCCAAAATTACCACCTTTAGAAATATTAAACAAAGCATTCAACTCAGTTAAAGATGAAGGAACCGTTAAAGTTGGATCTACAACCATTTGTTTTGGTATAATTGATGGCATATCTGGTAAACTGCA
This sequence comes from Pichia sp. NRRL Y-12830, assembly GCA_030564565.1. Lineage (NCBI taxonomy): Eukaryota > Fungi > Ascomycota > Pichiomycetes > Pichiales > Pichiaceae > Pichia > Pichia sp. NRRL Y-12830. The sequence continues at coordinate 102,237 of JAJLVO010000001.1, forward strand.
AGCTTTGAATTTAGGTGATTCATGGTTTGGGGTGTTCCGTAAAGATGCCAATTCGAAATACAAATGTATTGAACAATCGGCTGAACAAATTTATTATTTCAATGCACCATATCAACTTTCAATTATTCCTGAAGATTTCCTAGAAAGTGCTAAAAAAAAGGGTTCAAAGTATTTAATGAATGAGCCTAATGAATCGGCACCTTATTCATATGATTTAAAAACTGGTGACATTGTTGTATTTACAACGGATGGTATGATTGATAATGTTTTCCCTGATGATATTGAATTATACCTTAATGACAATGTTTTAGAAGGCGTTAACTTATCAGAAAATTTAGGTGAATTAAACAAACTTTTAGTTCAACAAACAACTGTTTTAAGTTTGAACACTAATTTTAAAAGTGCATTTTCACAAAAGTTGACTTCACTTACGGGACAGGATTATATTGGTGGTAAACCAGATGACATTACATCAGTGATGGTTTATATTAAATAAAATACTTTTTATTTATGTGTTTTGTTGTTTTTTATTTAGTGTTTCATTTTTATCAAATTCTTTTTCTTACATAAACTATACCATAAAAACATCCTTATTCTCTTTCGCAAAAAAGTTTAAAAACATAGAATTAAGATAATCATCTTATTTGAGGGCTGCAGTATAATATGACAACAAACTAGGCTCGATATCAAAGACTAAAAAGTGTTAGAAATGTAGGGATTTCTTTAAAAAGTTAAACAATTTTAGTTGCTGACAAATAACTAATTACAAACTAGTTAAAGGTGCTGATACAAAATTTTTAGTGTTTTGTTTATTCGTGAATGGACTCTAACACTCTCGTAGACATGAGATGTATATGAAACCATTTTGAATAGCATTGAATGCTGGTATCTTACTTTTAAACTTAAACAGTAAAAATTGGCTAATTTAGTTTGTTACTTGAAACTGAAACCGCTACAGTGCAGTCCAAATGTGTTTTATTACAAGTTTGCATATAAATAATTGGAAACAGGTCGTAATGAATCGGTGAACATCCGTGAATGGAAATATGGTGTTCTGTTGCAGAAGGAATCTGATGAATTCCTTTTCTTTGTTGGATTTCATAACAATTTTTAATGTCATGTATAACCGAGAAAAATCAAATGATGGTTTAAGTAGTCTAACATAGTTTACTTCTATAAATCGTGAAAATTTCGTTAATGATGATCCATTGATGTTTTTTAATGTGTAAACTTTTCTTCTATTCTCTTCGTCTTCTCCTTCTCTGTTTTCTTTTCTATCTTCTTCTTTTTCTTCTTCTCTTTCTGTGTTTTGAAGTGAAAGTTTTTTTTTCAGTCTTCTTCTTTAAATGAAATCACTTCTTCGACCCACATGTGTTCAATACCCTCTTCTTCTTTTACTTTGTGTTCAGAAAGTGTGGTTGAGTAGTGTACCTCCGCTGTTGTTAAAAGTTCTTTTTGAAAAGCATTCGTTTGTTGTAGAATCTGTACAAAGATTTGTGTTGTGTGATTTATAGGTTCTTGTTTCCGTGTGTTAGATATCCACAACTCGAAAAAGATTGGAACTTTCTTTAGTAAACCAAAACAACATTGTTGAAGGTTCGTTAAAAATTCAAAAACCCAATTCTTAAAGAGAATAATCAAAAAATAGTAAATGATGAATTTAATAATTTTCGGATGTTGTAGCAAAGAATCTACAGCTTTTTAAACCCAAGCACCAAACTTTAGTAATATACTCAACAGAATATCAACTGTTCTGATTAACACTGGACTCAAATAATAAATGGTAAATCCATGGGTGTCATAGGATAACTTCCTTGCTCCTTGTGATATAATGTTTCCAAAGGTGTTAAAAAATAGAAAATTTATGTTCTAACAGTTAAAGGGGTATGCCCTTCTAAGATTGTACCTAGGATTGTTGATGATGATATCAACAAGCAACCAACTTGTAAACAATCCGATAAGAAAATTGTTGAACTCCAACCAACAACTGACCTAAAACCGTGAATTAAATTGCCCATTGAGAAAGCTTCTATTGTTTGAGTAACGATTGAGTACAATGTGGTACTAAACGTGGTGGTAACTAGATCAGAAGTTATTGTGGTGATAATTTGTCTTGGGTGCAACAGTTTTTAAATTAGGTGTTCCTAATAAGAGTATGATTGCGGCTACGAATAAGTTAGAATAACTAAAACCAAAGGCTCAATGTGGGATTGGGATGGTGATAAATTCGATGGAAAGTCAATTACTGGGTATACTCCAAAGGATTAATATCCATTGGAGCATAACCACTACTTTACTGATTTGAGTTATAGTTACCATGATTATTCTTATTTCTTGTAAAAAAAATTTTACCATTATTGCTCTTACCAGTTCTACCATTATCAAAGCTTAATGCAAAGGAAATAGCCTCTTCTAATGTTTCAGGATTCAAAAATCTATCAATATTATTATTCAGACCATTGATGAAAACATCCATACTAACTTATTCAGATACATCATCTGTATCTAGCTGGTTGGTAATGCTTCTATAATAGTTCACATAACTTGGAAAAGTATGTGAACGTTTTTACATACTGAATGAATTCCGCTTTACCAGAGCCATGTAATTAGGATTAATGAAGTCTTCCTTAAATTCATCTCAAATATTATTAAATGAACTAATAGTACCTTCGTCGACACCTGGCTTTGGACCCATCATAACAACGCAGGGTCTTTCAAACAACCTATCAATCAATTTACATGTTGTAAGATATTCCATTGCAAAATGATCCAAGCTATTGAAAAGATATTCAGGTTTGCTTGATATTGTTGTAGTTTGTAGGATGAAATTATATAAGTAACGAAGCTACTGTGTTCATAAACCATTATATAAAAAACTTTTAAAAGGTTATTTTTTAGCAACTTTACACTATATAATATTAAAATTTATAGTTTACCGAATGTTCCATAAAAATTGTTGTAAGTATTATAGACATACATGGAACTGTACATTCAGAAAAGTCATCATAATTTAACAATGATATATGAATTTTCAAACTATATAAACTAAATAAATAAACAATCAATATTTACATACCTAAACAATGCTTGCATGGATATGCATAATTCTCTGATAATAATTGCATCACAGTATGTCAGATTGAAAACAGCCAATCGGAGAACTTACCCTAAATTGATAACTACACTTTTCAGGCTCAGTAACAGATAAGATCTTTAAATCTAAACCACAGACAATATCAACAACTGCACTTCTAACTGGACCATTCCAACATCTTTCACCATTTGCAAAAAGTAGTTGGTAGTTTTTTGTATGTTCAGAGTACTTAATTTCATCAAAAACACCAATTTTGGTACCTCTGTTATCAGTATTAATTTGTTCAAGAATTGAAGTGGGACAAAATTTGTAATCGTAATCCCCAACTGAAGTAATGATACAAACATCTTTCAATGACCTCAATATATCGTCTGGGCCATAATTTTTATATAAATCAGTTTCTTCAGTTTTTAATTTCAAATTTAAATCACTCAAAGTTACTTTTAAAGAATTTAGTTTATCGGCAATGTTAGAAGCTGAAGCTACTGTTGAAATAAACGAAGATAAATCATCATCCGAATCAACTTGAATAATATGCGACTCTATTCCAAGGAAGGAGTCTACTAATTCTTTACAGCTTATACTCAGAATATTCATGATTTTTGTAACAGAACGTGAGATGAAAGAGGGTTCTGGTAAAGTAAGTGATTTTTCTGACTTGATTGACAAAATTTCAGATTTAATTTTTGATATCTCAAATTTTGTATTTTCGAATTCATTCTTAAAAGTAGTAACTAAGTCATTCATGTTCACACTATTATCAGTATTTGACGCAGCGAAGTTGAGGTAGTCATTTGCTGCCTGTTTCACGGCAGGATCATTGAAATTATGATTATATTCGTTGGTCATTCTCTCTAATATATTTTCCAAAGATTCGAGATTTGTAATATAACTATTTAAGTTTTCAAAAGAGTTTAATAGGTTTGTGGATATTTCGTCAATTTTAATTTCAATTGTATTAAAATTATTATTGATAAGTTCATCATTTTCATCATAATCTAGTTTTGATTTTTCATTTTCTAAGAATTGAATTTTATTTTCTAAATCTTTAGTTTGCAAAACTAAATTACCAATAGAATTTTGTAATTTAATCTTTAAATCTAGTGAATTCATTAAAATAGTATCTTTAAGCTTTAAACCATTATTAACTAGTTCATTATGACTTTCAATTTGAAAGTCGTGATCTATTTTCATTTGATCACATCTATTTTCGCAAATGCCAGAAATTTCATCTGATCCATCACAACAAACATCATAATCACAAACACCATCATCAACTTTATAGGTTGGTATAAACCGAGACTTAAACCCAATGTTTTCACAGTAAAACACACCATTTGGACAAGCGCTTGTACCAGGTTCATCCGATCCATCTGGACAATCACAATAGTTATCATTTATTTGATCAATTGATAAAACAATTTGAGGGTTACTCAAACAAGACCATTGACCATGTTCATTGGGTTGGTATTTATCTAAGTTTTTAGAAGAAACCCCACGTATAGGGTTAAATTCAGCATTAGAAAGATTAATCCAAGCAATGGTAAAAGCCAAAGTGTTCCAATGCATAAAAATTCAAAAATATATATGTGATATTAAGTTCTTCAAAAAAACCTCAAAATTAAGGTACCAGATAAAGGAGACACAACATAGAATCTATAAAACGTGAAAATTCATGATCTAGCTTGTTGATTATGCCCGTGCACCACGTGTTGGCTATTTTAATTTTATTTTAGCATTTCTGAAATAGTTGGGCCTCGGTTAGATATGCTCCATGCATAAACCAAAGCATCCATGCATATGCAAAACAAAAATAGCGAGTTTGTAAGTCTAGTTCCAGCCCGCTGCCTGCGAACTGCACCGGGTCTGCCCGCGCCCTGATTACAAAAAGATCAGGAGTGCCGCATCAATTGATTCCCTGTAGTTTTGCCTGCTGATCTTTTCCAGGATTTTCCCTTATCCGTATCGTGCTATTTTGCAGATCAATTGATTGGCGATCCGGGTTACTCTTCGAATTATATTTACCCCACAAAGCTAACCAATACTGGCACAAAACTTTGCTTTTAAGTGGAGTAAAGAAATACAACCCTCTAATAAACAGTAAAATCTACAATCAATAGCAATTGGAGGTGCATACACAATCTGTATCGCCGCGGGATAAACTTAGAGCATAAAATACAAAACAGGAAAGCCAGAGTTATCCACAGGCCTGCTATTTATGATGTCCGATAAATATTATTTAAAAAGATAGTAAAACATTTAATCAGGATAGCATGGTTTACTTTATTTTAGTTTTTTAAGGGTATGTCAGAGCTAAAATTTGTTAATTAAAAAAGAATAAAATTTATGAAACGTATAATTTGAAGTGAAATAAATAAAAAATGAGTAAAATAAAAATAAAGCCAATAATGAAATGAAATATAAAGACAACTTGAAAAGTAACTTGACGAAGATTTATGTAAAATAAACGCAATTATGACAAAGTTATAATAGATTTAGTAAAGTAAAAAGTAAAAATTAAAAAGTAATTTAAAATAAAATAAGCATTCATTTTAAATAAAGTAAGTAAGAAATAAAAGATTAAATCACAATTTAGTAGTAAAGCTAATATATACCAATGAAGGTTGAATTCCATATAATTATTTCACATTATCTAAATTTAATTTTGGATGATTGCTAATATTTATGTTTGGAATCAAGGATTGTTTTTTTTAACAGGTGATGTATTAAATGATGTGCAATCATTTGATGGGGCATGTTGTGATTGTTGCAATAATGAAGGTTGTGGTAAATAGTTTAATTTATTATTAGAATAGGGAGTATGATATTGTACTGGATAATGTACTTGATATAAATGTTCGTTTGAATGATCATTAGATAATGTGGATAACATTGAAGGAGTTGACTTAATATTATAATAAATTGAAGAATTCACATTAGTTGGTGCCGTTATTGGTGGTGTTGAATTCATCGAACGTAAAGGATATGAAAAACTATCAGTATCATAAGGCTGTTGATAAAACTGTTTTGGTGGTGGCGTTAATTGTTGAGGTTGTTGTGATTTTTGAGGTTGTTGTGATTGGTGTGTTGAATTCATTGGTGGTAAATAAAATCTACCACTTAAATTCTGAGGTGTTTGTGATGTTAAAGATTCATTTGATAATCTGTTCAACGCCATAGTATTCAATGGGTCGCTTGAGGTGGTTTTTGTTCTTTGTAATGATACTATTGATTGATTATTTGATTGTGAACTAGACATTGAACTTGCACTTGAAACTGAAGATTTTTTTGAATTTTCATCATTATTGGTTGTGCTACTAGTTGACTTTCTTCTAATTTTGATTTCTTCAAGACTTGGGAACTTACAAACCCTTTTTGATTTAACGCAATTTTTACAAATTGGTCTTATTTCATCGCACTTAACTCTTCTTTCACGACATGTTAAACATCCAGTTTTACTTCTTTTACTAAATGCTCTTTTTCTGATATTTTTTGGGCCAATTAATTGAACATTTGATAAATTGGTGATTGAATTTGCATTTGGAAATTGTTGTGAGTATAATTGTGGGAATTGATCATGATTTAAAGATGAAAATTGTGATGGTTGCTGATGTTGGTGTGTATGCGGATGTTGATTTTGAACTGGATAAACAACTTGGTTACTTAAATGTTGCTGGTAATTTTGGTTTTGAATTTGGTTGTGATTGTGGTTGTGGTGGTGGTTGTGGTTGTAAATGTGGTTGTGGATGTGGTTGTGATTTTGGATTTGATTTTGGATTTGACTTTGATTCTGATTTGGAATTTGACTTTGACTTTGGTCTTGACTTTGAATTTGACTTTGATGTGTAGCTTGTTGTGAAAATGGGTTATTTATAACATTGACACTATTTAAATCTTGATCATTGTATTGAACTTGATAAGAATAGTTATAATTATGATTAGCATTAGGGTTCTGATTATAGTTAGGATTATTATTTGACATGTTTACTAAATGAGTTGGATAACTTAAAGAACTATATAGTATTGACATATAGAGAATAACCCTGGATTGATGATAACGCAACCCTGAAAAAGCCGTAAAATGAAAGCAGTGACAGGGATGGAGAACTTATATAATCCACATCAATCACGATATGGAGGATCAAGTTCAGGGCAGAAACGTTTCGATAGTCGATGTTGCACAAAATTCCCAAATCTAATGCGATGCGGTGAAGTCAATTTAAGTTCTATGTTGATCTCTTACCGTTGGATTGTTCTCTTATCATGTACAATGCTGGTTTCTGCGGCGGCTTCCGTGCAGAAAAAATTATACGCGCCTTCTTTTCACGCCTCCGACGCTAAGTGGGTGATTTTACTAAACTCCCTTGGTTTTCCATGGTTTGTTCATATTCAAATGTTTGTTCGGTTTCCGATTTCCAAATTACCGTAATTTCGGACAAATCTTGTTTTGTTTCCTTTTTTCCCAGGTCATTTTAACATAAAAACAAGTGCTGGAATGGTGAAATAATAAAATTGTACAAACTCCAATAACTAACATTTTACTAGTTTAGTTTATCGAGATTTTATGCATGGAAACGGCTCTCGCCGAGCTATTGCGAATTCTGGAACCGTTAAAATAATTTTACAAATGGAGTAGTTTTTAATGAAATCCAATTTGAAATCAATGCCTTTTTAGTTAACTGCCTTATTATTTAAGGAATTGACTTGATCAAAACACAGCTTCGGCTGGATATAAAACAACCCGTCAATGTGTAAGCTATAGCCATGTTCTTCGATTTGCTAAATCGAACGATCGATTGAAAAGAGCGGTTCTGCGAAGAAAGTAAAGCGGAGGCTATGCAGCTTATGCACGAATACTGTTCTAAATTCTTTACTATCCCCAATAGATACATATATGACATGTCATGATCTTCATTTATACAGGGACCTAGATGCGGCAAATAATAAAAAAATAAACGACTTAGTGTAAGTTATTTCTACTGTATGCCGAGTGTGTGATTATTTTGAAACGTTAATTAATGAACTAAAAACTATAGATAGAAAGATAAAGAGGGGTATAAAAAAAGTAAAAGCAATTTAATTTAAGTAAATGAATATATATATATATATATATGTCAAGTGTAAAAAGGATTGTATATACGATATTTTGAGTAGGCCACTAATTAGTATTGTTATCACTAGTGTTCCATTCGTTTAACTCCTTTTGATGTTCTCTTTCAACTGCAAACTTAACAGCTTCTAAGACATCATTACATTGAAATTTTGGTTTATATTTTGGGACTGAATCTGCTTTATACACACCTGTATTAACTAAGATTGAAAACCATGATTCATCATGAGAGTTTGCAAATCTGATATCCGATTCAGGTGTATCACCGACAAAATAAACAGTTGATGGTGGAGGTAGTTCTTCATTTGTTGTTGAAAATGATATAGATTTTCTTGTAATCATTTGATGGTTAGTTGGTAAAGGTGCATTTTGTGAATACTTTAGTTTATTTAAACTTTGGATAGTTAGAACATCCTTTTCGCCTACTTCAATTTCTTCATCGGCATCATCAATATCTAATTCAGATTCAGTTTCAGTTTCAGAATCAAAAACATTTTTATACTTGATATCTTCATCCGGATTTGAACTAAATAAATCAGAGCTTGCAGTTGTTGAAGTTAATTCATCAATATGATCTTCCAAAATTGATTTTCTCCAACTATGTAAAACTTTTTCTGCATATTTAAAAGTTCTACGTTGAGGTTTACCAAATCTAACAACCTTTAATTCTTGACCAGTATGTTCTTTGAATAAAGCAGCAATTGAAACCTGTAAAGCACCCATACCATATCTAACTAATTTATAATTAGTTGACCAAACAAAATCTGAATGTGCAAAATAAATTGGTGGACCATCCATAAAGTTATCAGAAATTGTACCCATATACCCATCTTTAGACATCAACAATTCCAAAATAATTTGTTGATCAGCAGCCCAGTTTCTTGAATCTGCGAAAACCATAATTGCATCAAATCTAATTTTGCTGAAATCTGGACTTGATTCATGACAATAATTTTTGTCATCATCTGTTAAATCATAATATGGAGTAACACTTGGATTCCATTTCATTATATCAAATGGGGTGTAAACATTTTTGAAACCATAACTTTTAGCAACATTTCTACATGTATTACCAACACCACCGACAACTAAAACATTATCGTAACATGTAGCTAATTCTTTCATTGGAGTATGACCTTGAACAATTTGGTCAACATTGATTTCAGTTTTTAAACGTTGTGATAAATCTTGAGCACGTACACTTTCATGTTTACCACCACCATTAGTAACAAAAATATAAGGCACTTTGATATTATAAGGATTATTACCCTCTAAATATTTGATAGCTTCAATACCAGGATTAAGAGTATCAGGACCTCTAACCAAAACACCATCAATATCGAAAGCAAAAGCATAAGACGCAATTCTTTCATGATTAATTGAATCTCTTCTTTTGTGAACGGCTGAAATTTGCATATTGTTTAAATTTTGAACTGGAACAGATAATGAAACTGCACCAAGTTCATTAACTTTTGGGATAGGTGAAAGGGCTAAATCATTATCAAAATGAGATAAGCTGGGGAATGCAGAAACATATTGATCGCTTAATGACAATAAAGAAATGTTTTTCTTTTTTGGTTCTGGAGTTAATTGGTCGATATTGTCGTTGTTTAAATAGGAAGTCATTGTTAGATACTTTAAGTTAAGTAATAATTAATAATGAAACTATAGTATAGATAGAAAGTTCAAAAGGAGTAGTTAAGTAGTTGGAGTCTATAGTTAAAGGAAAAAACAGATAACAGATCAAGCAGTTGGTAGAGATACCGTTATGCAGACAGGTCCCTTTATATAGTAAGATTGGGCCGAGTCCGAAATGTGGGGACGGGTCAAAACAAGAAGACACTACGACGTGTGATATCTGCCACATACGTCATAGCTGGTGGTTCCTGTCTGTCCCAGGTCCGTCCCAGGTCTGTCCCAGGTCTGTCCCTGCTCTGTCCTTGCCCTGCACGCTATTTTCTGCGCTTGTAGTAGTTGTGGGCAAAAAGTACCTTGGCCAAGCCATGAACGGCCGCCGCGTGGAGCGCAAGGGCGCCCATGGACCAGGGCAGCACATTTTGTTGCGCAAGCATGCCCGTGGGCGAGAAATCAAAGGCGTAGAATTTCCAGAGCACCAGTCCCAGCACCGCAGCATGCGCCACAAGCATCAGTGGGGAAACCATCCGCACTAGAACAAAGCCCACGATGCGGGCCCATCCGGCGTCGTCCAAACGGGAAAAATCGTCGCTGCTGTCGTAGGTGTAGCCGTTGGTTTCGTAGTCCGTGTGGGAGGTGAAGTCGCTGTAGGAGAGGTACTTGCGCTTGGCTTCGTGGGCCGCCGCTTTGGCACGGGCCCGTGCGTGGATCTTTGCTTCAGCGTCATCTGTGGTGGGAGTGGTGGATGAGGCAGCCCGCTCTTCTCCGTATGTGTAATCGAGTTTCTTAGCTTTGGCCATTATGATGATCTGGTATCTGCTGCCACGTTAAAAATAGATACAATAATGGTACGTTGATTGGTGTATGGATGGATCTATAAAATTCACATCACTCGGTACGTGGCCAAATGAATTTGCAATTTTTTGTTCTCGAAGTGGCTGCACAAGTTTCTCGCGCTAATTCGTTATCTAACTTCCTATTTAGGAAAGCAAGTGCACAATCCATCTATCGCCAGATTGTGTTAGGTATTAGGCATTAGCCATTTACATTATGAAAATAGAACATAGGCTTTGATTATCGAAAAAGGGATGCCAAAATTTTAAAGTCTGGAAAAGTTTTGTGGTTCACATTATATCGATCTAATTAAAACATGAATCACTTGATAATAGAAGCTCGATAAATGATGTTAACTCCGTTAAAAAATCGGATTATGTTAAAGAATTCTCTTTCAAGTATTCTACCATTTAAAAAACAAAAAAGAGAAAGATGGTTGATGCTTAATGCTTTTCTACTTTTCTAAAAAATCTACATCTATACACAATTTTATTTAATATTTATGTTGTTCATCTCAATATCAACAAACTCATTATCCATTTCACCTCCTTTTTTAGCATTTTCTTCAAATCTATAGATATTATACCAAATAATATCTCCAAATGTAATCACTAATCCAATTATATTTATAAAACTTAGTTCATCTCCAAATACGACCCAACTTACGAAAATTGTTAACAACTCTTTAAAAATACCTGCAATGGATAACGTTAATAATGATGCATATTGTAACAAAACAAATTCTGATATAGTCATAAAAAACGCTAAAAATCCGGGTATTAGTATAATTATAATTGTCATTCCAATACCTTTGATCTCCCAAATTTCAGATTCGAAAAATTCATAAATACCTTCAACAATTAATCCAACCAAAAAAAGAAAAACGCACATCCCTGGTGATATATATAGCATTGTTAATATTGGATTCTTAGTTCGTTTATTCTTTTTCAACATAATTTGAGTTAATGCCCATCTTAACCCTGACATACTTGCGCTTAATAACACCAAAGAAACTCCAATAAATATTAAATTTTTTGAATTACCTCTTTTCATCAATTCGGGTATCTTATCTGTATATTGAATAAATTTATCCTTGATATTATCGTCAACAGGTTTAACAGCTACTGAACTTTTAGTACTATCATGTTGCCCAAAAATCATCATTGAAACACCAAATGTCATTATAAAAACAATTGAAAGAATCCTCAATGTGAATTTTTCTAATTTGAAAAAAACTCCCCATAATAAAACAAATATAAGTGAACTGGTTTTAACCATCGTATATAACGAAAGTGTTATAAATCTGAATGATGTATTTCCTAATCCAATATCCCCTGCGCTTGCAATTGAACATGGTAAAATCTTAGTAACATATTCTTTAATTGGCATTCTGTAAGTTATTTGTTCAGATTCTTCTCCCTCTTTGAGTAATTTATACGAACTGTTAGATAATCTAAATCTTGGAAATATAATTAATGTGGAAATAGATAAAATTGTTAAAATTAATTGATGAAATGATGTAATTATAATTGGAAACTTAAAATTTAAATTTTCATTTGAAAACATCCACCTATTATAAACTGATATAGTCATTGAAAATATGTACCATAATAAAATAGAAATAACTATAATATTTAAATTTGGATAATGTTTATATAATTGTTTGACAATTCCATCCATATTATCATCATTCTCTTCATCATCATCATCGTCATCTATTCTTTTTCCTGATTCTTCGTTCTCCTCCCCTTCTTCTTCTATAGGCCGTTGAATGCCTATTTTTAGTTTACTTCTATCGTTCTCATCTTGATTGTTATTACTAATCGTCAATTTCGGTATTTTACCTTCATTATCATGTATAAATGAATTTATATCAAGGGTGTCATTAATCTCAAGTGTAACATTGGAGTATTCAGGACCAGCGGCAATACCAGATACTTTAATAGGTGAAGCAGTCTGAAAGTTTTTATGAATCGGGCTGTTTTCTGGACTTATTTTATCCTTTAGTTGAAGAATTGGGGATGATATTAACATCTGCAAATCCTCCTTTTCTTTACTGTTCATATTATTTGTTGAATCAACCGATAAATTTCTGACATGATTTGAAATCTGGGATAATATAGATTGGGTTTTCTTATGCGTATATAAGGTGCTTGATGATCTTCTAGATTTATTTAACACATTAAGTTGCTCTGTATTAATAACATTAGTATCATTTGTGTTGCTACTATTGATATTAATATTGTTATTGATGTTGCTGTTGTTGTTGCTGTTGCTGTTGCTGTTGCTGTTGCTGTTGCTGTTGCTGTTGCTGTTGTTGTTATTATTATTTGTTAGATCTTGTGTATTTGATCTTGATCTAAATGTTGTTGTTGTTGTTGGTAATATATTATTCTTAGATTTTGTCGAATTGAATGTATTTAATGGTAATCCTGACCTTGAGGTTTCATTTTGATTTTCAATATTCATTGAATAATTAATAATGAATATTTGGTTTATTTTATAAAGGTTTAATCAATAATAAATTTATGATTGTTCGCAACTTTACAATTATGCCAAAATGGATTGGGAAAAGAGAAAACAAATTTAAGTCGATCGTCTAAAAAAAGCAGATTTGAAAGAAAAGGGGGAGGAAATTATGAGGGGTCGGCAGCAATTACCCCTGCTAATAACGTGGTCCAGATTTACTTATTTGCTGCGTCTGCTGATGTTTACATATAATAATACAATAATAAACTACTTAAAAAATCAATAATAATGACGGTTTATAGAATTTTGGAATGTATTAGTATGTGTAAAGACATTAGTTTTCTTTGAATTGAATGATGCTGTCCTATTTGTTTCAATGTATCTTTAACTATTAAGCATTGCATATTATAAAATATATCGTTGTGTTTTTCTTATTTGCATAAACTTCAATGTCAAAACACCAAGTGTTTACAAAACTTTTGCATTATCCACAACAGTAAATCACTCTTTATAAAACACGGAAAACTCGTTGAATATTTCATATAAACTTCAAAACCCGATGTTTAACAGACTTCAACTTGAATATATGAAACAACTTTATATGTGATGTAATAAAAAACCAAACTATAGTAAAGAAAAGAAAATTTTCTTGTCTGCTTCTAATGAAATTAATGTTCAAACATGATTACCGATCATAACAAAACAAACTGTTAATTCATATTTAAATTTTGTTTGGTAATGTCTAATTCAACCTCTTGGAATTTTGTTTTTTCTCTTGGAATTTGGAATGCTTTGTTAAATAATAAAACTGCAATTGTATGTTAATTTAGCAAAGAAGATAAACTTAAGCGGTATAACATTCTGAGAGCAAAACTAAATAATCAATAATTCAAAAATAAAACCAAATGAGCTATTTTGGTGTAACTGTCAAGCTAATAGCAATAAAATAAGTGTAATTTGCGTTTCAAAAATGATAGTCAAAACTTATACCAAAAAGCACAGCTTGAAATTAGTACGGGAAACAGTTTTAACATTTGATTAGTTTGAGTGTTAAATTAAATAGCATGTCTTCAAAGGGAATGAAGGTGGAATTTTTGAAAAATATAAGCAAACACCACTACTTTTAGTTTCAAGAAAAAGCTATATCCATATCAGATACATCCAGGTTTAAATAAAACAACAAAAGTTTGATCAAAAATAAAAGAAGTATTTGGGTTTCATTATGTTAATTTCAATTCAAATTGATTAAATTACTTGTCATTAGGTGTTGCTATGTCTAGTTTTAGTAATAGCAATTTGTAGTTTAATAAACTTGTTTAGTACCTGTTTGAAAGTCTTCAATGTCAAGAACAAAACAATAAATCTCAAATGCTGGAAATCTAGAAACAGTGCCAAAATAAAATGATAGCAGAACTTAAAAAGATTATCGGTATTTTTGAAATTTAGCTGAGACATTTTTTTCCAAAATACCAGCCGTTAGTCAAGACATTTTGCAGGCCGAGGGGGTAATAAACGAAATGGCTTTCCAATTAATTTGCTGTCATCTTGATCAAAGCTTGCTACAAAATCAAAGACATCTTGAAACTAGACTACAGTTGTTTCAAATTATACCTCAAGACTTATAGAGAGATCCAAATCTCACCACAATTCCAGACAGCTACGTATTTTATTAATAGCAAGATTGCTTATTCGAACAGTAGACTTATTTTACCATGAGCCCTTTTAGGTGAATTGCCGTTCCTTAGACAAGAAATAAATTGGCTTTGCAAATTTGCGAGTTTCCTGTCGACTCACTTACGAGGCCTCAATGAATAATAAGATTTACTGGAAATGGGAAATCCCTCACTTACTAATTTTTAGTTTTTCGATTTTTTGGTTTTCAGTTTTTCGAATTTTGACTTTTGATAGAACCATCAGAAGCGCCATGCCATTTGTGAAGAATTTCGAAAGTATTCAGCTTGTAAACTATGATAATATTATTGCCCTGGTGGACGCCATGTTTTCACTTAACATTTGGTCCATTTGGCTGCTAGTTTACAACTTACATTAATTATTTTCATTAAAATCATTAGATACCGTATTATATATGATTAATTCAGATTTTTTTCAAACCCAATTAACTGGACTTCTAGTAACTTTTAGTAATTCAGCCTCTTTTGAACCTTCTTCAGGTTCATTATTATAAAGCCAAGTTGCAGTTTTTGGTAAAGACATAAGAATTGATTCAACTCTAGAACCTGGAGTTTGTAAACCAAATTTAGTACCTCTATCATAAACAAGATTGAATTCAACATATCTACCTCTTCTAATTTGCTGCCATTCTTTTTCTTCTGGGGTATATGGCGTATCTTTACGTTTTGCAACTAATGGTAAATATGCTGGTAACATTGCATTAAAACAAGATTCTGACATTTTTAAACATTTTTGTGCATCAAATTTATTAAAATCATCATAAAAAATACCACCAATACCTCTGGTTTCATTTCTGTGATTAATATAGAAATATTTATCACACCATGTTTTAAACTCAGGATATAATTCTAAACCAAATGGATCTAATGCATCTTTATGTTTTTGATGGAAATGTTTTGCATCTTCGACATATAAATAACTTGGGGTTAAATCTGCACCACCACCAAACCACCAAGTTTGAGTTGTGCCATCTTCATTTAAAATTTCAAAATATCTATAATTAAGATGCATTGTTGGAGCATGTGGATTCCATGGATGTAAAACCATTGATAAACCACAAGCGAAAAATCCAACTTTACCATCATTATCAGTTTTAATATCTTTATGATCATTTTTCATTCTTTCAATTGCACCGGGTGGTAAAACACCATGAACAACAGAAACATTAACACCGGCCTTTTCAAATGTTGAACCATCTGCTAAAACCATTGATCTACCACCACCACCATTATTACCACGCTCCCATTCATCAGCTTGAAACTTTTTCGTATCTAAAGTTTCCAGTCCTTTGCAAATTTCAAGTTGTTTTTGTTTAATTAAACGTTCCATCTGCTCCCTTACAGGCAATGATGAATCTAGTACAGATGCTGACATGATGTTAATAATATTGTTTGTTTGATGGTAAAGAAAAACGAAAACAGTTGATTCTCTTGGTGAGAATTCAAATTATATTTAAACATTTGAGTTTGAGTTTATTTGTCGAACGGTTTTTTTTTGCTGGACTTCGTAGCGACATAATTGAAAGTTTGTAAATTTCAAACGTGGAAATTGTGTCAGAATCGGGTGACAAAATTAAGAAATTGTCAATTTATGACATGATAACATAGTTGTAGAATCGGCCAGTAATATTAATGTGATAATCCCATGATTACATTTTAATGAATGATACAAATATTTTTATAAAGTTAAGCTATAAGATAATTTAAATTCTGAATTTCTTTCTACCCTTTTTACTCTTCAAATGGGTTTTATAATGTTGCATACAATTGTCTTGTCTTGAAAATCTTGAATTACAACCTTCATATGGACAAATATGATTTTTAACACCTGTATGGATTCTGTGATGTCTTGCCAAATGACCAGATGTTGTAAATCCTTTATTACAAATTTTACAATTATATTTCCTATTTGTTAGAGAATGTGAAATCTCATTATTGTTGCTGGTATTGGTATTAGTAATAATATTGGTAGATTGAGGGGTATTGTTTGTTGATGATGAATTTGATGATGATAATGAAGATATCGAATCATTACGTAATTCACCATTAAGTATAAAATCTGAATTATTTGTAGCTGTTATTTTTGATAATGATGTGGAGGTTGAATTTGCAGTTGAACTTGAATATGGTGACATATATGGTAATGGTAACAAATTGCCTGACTTTGATTGGATTTTGTTCAAAACCAAGTTCAAACCAGGTAATGAAGCGTTTGAAGAATGTGGAAGATGAGTATATTGTCTTTGATTGGGATTATTTAATAATGATAAATCAGAAGTTGATCTTGAAATTAAGGATTCATTTGGAAACAGAGAGGGTAGCAATGGATGATGGTGGTGGATGTCGGGGTAGTGATGATGATGATGATGAATATTATTAGAATATGTATAATTTAAAGGATTCAAAGGTATTGATTGAAGTGGTGGTAGTTGTAATGGTAATAAATTGTTATTACTATTGCCCAAATTATTTGTTGGGTGTGTAACAGGCATTTTTTTTTATACTTGGTAGTGATTAGCTTATGATTTTTTTCTTATGTAATAATTATAGTAGTTATGCTCCAATAAACATAAATACTAAAAGTAGTTATTAGGTGATATAGGTAAGAGGCTATATATTAATATTATGTGATGTTTTAATTCAAAAGGTATATGGACATGAACAGGAACAAAGAAAGGTATTGATGGTTGAAAAGGTAAGCAAGTACGGAAGTGAAACAGAATATTCAAGAAGAGCAGATAGTTCCGGAAATGAGGGGGAGCAGGCGACAATTTATAGAAAATGAAACAAAAAAATAGATGGTAGGGGTCCAGGTGGAAGACTGATTATTAATTCTTAAATTACATCGATTAGGTCAATAGGCAATGGGATAGATGGGGCTGCACCTAATCAGCATCGGATGCTACATCTACGTAATTGGTAATTGATGTCACTAATATAGAAGCACGGGATTTTAGTGATCAGTCAAACTTTCTTGACATGGGATTTTCCCGTGAAATTTAGCGGTGAAGACATTTTTTTCCGTGCGTCCCTGGAGTTAAGATTATTGGTTTTGGTATTAGTTCTTGTTCTTGTTCTCGTGCTCGCTCTTGTCCTAGCCCTTGTTTCTGGTCCATTTGGTCGATATCTTATTACTGTTGGTAGCCTGTGTGTTGTCATCTATACTAACGTTGATGCCTAGGTGATTCACTAGCCCCAGTACCCTGCCCCTGGACCTGGACCTGGACCTAACACCACCGGTTGCACCCTGCGCGATTAAACAAGCCAGGCATCTCCGGCGCTAGCGGCAACACTTCTTCCGCATCTGAGTAGGCAATAGGTAGTGGCAATCAGTGTTCGTAGCTGCCTTTTGCGGACCTCCAAGCCTTCAGGGTTTGTGCGTGGTCTTAGCGCCATGGCCCCAAACCTTAAACTATCCCACGTTAATTTCTTTCCGCCCGCAGTTGCCGTCACTGTTGCCGTCGCCTCCACCGTTGCCGCGGAAACATTCTAGCTTCCTCTTGATTCGCTCCCCCACCAGCTGTTGCCTGCACTGCCCTTACATCTGGCACTCTTTTCATTGGCTGGAAATTCCTCGCCGAAAAATACAATCGCGCCTGGGCCTAGGTTCTCGCCGCTAGATTCTGGTATCGAATACAATAGTAGTGCCCGCATAGAGGACCCTGTCGGGGTTATGCCCTGGTCTGGCCCTGGCAAGGGGCTTTTTTTTCCTCGGGAAATTGAGCCTATGTCTCAGATAGGCACTGTCCCATGTAATAAGGCTTATATATGTTATGCGCTCAACTGATACAACAATCGAGAACACGATTAGGAATCAAGGAGTGGGGATTTATCGTTGTGCTGAATAAGTAACTGGATGTACAGAACTGTATAACTGTATAAGTCTATATATATATATATATTAAGTTGTAATATAGATGATACCGCCTTGCCTGGATCTGACATCTTATGTATCTATATTGACAATGATTTAATTGATTATAAGAAGTCTATACGACTATATACCTTACAGTATGAAAACCTGATGAGGTTTTCATCCTCGACTAAGAATCTACTTCGGTAACTATTACCTTACGTAATCATAGTTACGTAGTATATTAGTGTACATAAGTTTGTGTCACGTGTATACACGTAGGCTAATTTGCATATGTAGGGTAAGTATCTACTTGGTGTAGCGTGATTATGAATTACGTAGATGAACAGTAGTCATTTCCATAAAAATAAGTGATAAAGGTTCGATAAGCTCGGTAACTTTTATATATATTTTGATATTTTTTATTTTACCGATGGATAGTCACGGATTTTTTGTTGTTTTATTGTTATACCATATCAAAGATTTATGGAATTCGATTGTCGTTGTTGTCAAAATTAATTCATAATTTTCGATCCTGTACTTATCCCTACATCACTGGTTTTCTCTGCACTTTTTAAACCGGTTATGGACAACCTAACACCTATTGTAGTTACTAGCCTACACCAAGAGACTAGATGATATATGAGTGCAAAATATCTTGCTTTCTTTGTCTAATTAGAAAGCTTGCCCTCCCAGTTGCCTAATTTGGCAAGTTCCTTTCCTGCGCAATCCAAAAATCATGTTGAATCACATAATATGACAAGTTTTTTTCTCCATTTTTTTCATTTTTCAAAGCACATGAAATTGTCAATTATTAATTTTCTCGATAATTTTTAGACTCACTGGGTGTCCTTAATTAAAGGCAACGGGGTTTTGATTTTCCTATTCAAACGTCAACACAATTCAATAATACATCACTGAGAATCATGCCTTCAAGCAAATATCCAATGTCTCCGGCACTAAGAGCTCCAAATTCACCTGGTCAACCTTCAAGACAAACTTCAATTGTTGAAATGTTGTCTACCCCTCCGCCAATTACTGTAGATGAAAATATTTCAAATTTAGATATATCATTATCTTCCAGTAATTCTACCACTGATACAAATTTTAATTATAATAGTAATAATAATAGCAATTCTGATAACTTATATCATCAACAGCGACAACACAATGTGAATGATTCAAATTTAAGTTCAAGTTTCAATAATAATAATTCTAATTTAAGTAATGATGGTGACACTGAAATTGAAAATTTATCAAATCTATCCAATTTAAGCATAAATACTTCAAATGTAAATATTAACAGTGACCAATTAACTGATAATGATTCCGTTTCAATTTCAAGAAATCCTTCAATGTGTTCAACTGCTTCACAATATTTAAGTGGTGCGTCATTAGAATGGCAAGATATTAAACTAAGTGAATTGGTTGAAACGAATAAATTGATTTTAATTAATGATAAATTATCAGTTGAAGAAGCTTTTGATATTTTAGTCAAGAATGGTTTGACTTCCGTACCTGTTGAAAAGTTTCCGAATGATTTAAATTGTTTGACTTTTGATTATACTGATTTAAATGCTTATTTATTATTAGTTTTAAATAAAATTAAACCGGAAAACTTATGGAATATTGATTATACTCCAAAAGAAGAAATTCCAAATTTAGTTAGAAGAGCACAAAGAGGTGATCAAGTACCTGTTTCATTTGTTATTAAAATTACAAATAAAAATTTGTTTATCAAATTAACTGAAAATGATACTTTATCAACAGTGGTTGAAATTTTAGGTACAGGAGTTCATAGAATTGCAATTACAAATAATAACAATTTAACTGGTGTTCTATCACAAAGAAGATTAGTTAAATTTTTGTGGGATAATGCACGAAGATTCCCTTCAATGGAACCTTTATTATCATCATCAATTAGTTCTTTACATATTGGTTCATCAAATCCAATAACAATTTTTGGTGATCAATCTTTAATTGAAGCTCTAACCACAATGCATAATTTAAAAATGTCTTCATTGGCTGTTATTGATAGAAATCATCATTTATTAGGTAATATTAGCGTTACAGATGTTAAGTTGGTTTCAAAATCTTCCAAATCAGACTTATTATATAAATCTTGTCTTCATTTTATTTCAGTTATTTTAAATTCAAGAGGTTTAGAAAATGGTAAAGATTCATTTCCAATATTCCATGTTACAAGTAAAACTTCATTAGGTAGAGCAATTGCAAAATTAGTTGCAACTAAATCTCATAGATTATGGATCATAAAACCTGAATCATTAAACAATTCAAATAATTCAACTCCATCAACTCCTGAATCTCCACATATGCATCATTCTCATAGTCACAGTCATCATTCACACCATTCACATCATATACATTCACATTCAACTTTGGATGATGAAGCACATTCATCAGGTAAATTAGTAGGAGTTTTATCATTAACTGATATATTATCCTTATTTGCCAAAACTTTAGGTAAAAATCATGTCGAACCAAATATTGCAAGAAAACAAAGAAGAAGATCAAGTTCTGGTGTTACAAGTATAAATACTAATAGTAGTTTAGAAATGTTCAGAAAAAGTATCTCTGAACAAAGTTCACTTGAGAACTCATCATCAAATTTTAATAATTCAACGACAAATAACTCAAATAACTCAAGTCCAGTATCAAACACAAATTTTGCAAGGTAGTGGTGGTATATTTGCAAGGTGTTATATAATTATCCTAAAATGAATTGATTTATGTTTATTTTTTTATCTTATCTTTGATTTTTACCCTTTATTCGTATCATATTATCTCCACTTTCAATGTTTTACCGTTATCTTTATGTTTCCTCATATATTTATTAATATTAAAGTTATTTTTTATTTATTAAAGTTTCTTTTTCTTATGTTATTTTTACTATTCATATATATAAAACAATTTATTAAAATAAGTTAATTAAACTAACTTACTTAAATACCTAGAATATTATACAGTTTGATAATCTACAACTTATAAATCAGTATATCTTCTCTTTAGATTAATATTTAAATCATTATTAAAACTACGTTTACGACCAAATGCCGAACGTACAGGACTTCGTATTGGACTCCGTGCTGGACTATATGGCCTACTAGGATACGTACTTTCACTGATACCTTTTTTAGGTGTTGTGTTTGTAGTTTTCGGTGTCTTTGGAGCCTTAGGTGGAAGTAAAATATTAGATTTTAATGGACTTAATTTCAATACAGGATTATCATTGCTATTTTTTTCATTTGGTTTAATCAGGTTTTCCTTTTCCATCACTGATGGTTTATTTATAACTTCATCAATTGTAGATTTTAGATGATTGATATTTTTTTCAAAATATTGCATTTTTTCTTCAATTTCTGAGTCTTTATTGGTGCATAATTCATTTATATTATCAATGTTTTTAATTAGATCTGGTATTTTTGAATTAATTGAGTATATTGAATTTTTGATTATATTATTTTGTTTTATTGATAATTCGGAATTATTTATACAATCACGGATTTGTGGGTTTACCTGGCTATTAAAGCTGGTAACTGATTTGATAATATTAAGTTTGGAAACATTTATGTTTTTTGAAATATTTTGTGTTTCAGTACTCCAGGTATTTTCATTTCTAATAAGTTTTTCTTGATAATGTTTTGAAATTGAATTATAGTTACAGTTTAGGTTATCATCAATTAAACTATCAATTCTAGAAGTAAACTCGTTTTTAAATGCGGCTACTTTTGAATTCATATCTTTTTGGATCAAGGAAACTATTTCATCCCTATCAGTGAAAAATTCACTGGTTAAAATTTTGGTAAATTTGTCATTGTTTATTGAATGTTTAGATACTGAATCTGAATAATTTTCAATTAACTCAAAGAGTTCTTCTTTATTATCATTGATTTCATTACCTACACTAACCAACTGATCTGTTAAATCAATATAATCAAGTTTAGAAATATTGGATATTTCATTTTCAATTAAATTCAAATCATCCTTAATTGCATTAAATTGTGATGAATTATCAATTTTTGAGTAATGAGCAATTTTAGAGTTGATATCAATCAAAGAATTTAAAATTTTCTTTGTTAAGATTGATTTCATGTTCAATTGTGATTCATTAATTGCATTTAACTGTTTATTGAACTTTTCATATAACTCGTTGCACTTAGACTTTAATGCCTGTTCTTTTTCTCTTTGGATTCTAAATTCATTTTCAGTTGAAATTAATTTTGTTTCTAAGGATTGAACATTATCAATTAAAGTTTGCTTTTCAAGTTTAGCCGAATCAAGCTTTTTCATTTGATTTTCTAACTGATTCAATAAAGATAATCTAAAACCTCTCAACTCTTCAACTTCTTGTTTTAACGTTTTTTGAGAAAGATACATTTCTTTATAATTTGAGTCGTCCATTATAATACAGTTTTCCTTTTTCCTAGTTGCCATCAGATCTAATTTCAATTTCCTGTTTTCCTCAACTAAATCACTTAATAGATATTCTTCACTGACGTTTGCACCAATTTGGGCAGAATTTTTAATATTTTTCGCCTTTGATGCATAATCTAGTGTTGAAATACTTGCATGTAAATCGCTTAGTGTTGGTGCAACATTTGCAACTAATATTGTCTTTGTTTTTCCACCTAATGAATCTTGTAATAATCTTGTTAATTTAGATTCTCTATATGGTATAAAGTTCGAACCATCAACTAATGAGTTAATAACCCTACCAAGGGTTAATAAACTTTGGTTGATAGATCCGGCTTCCCTTGCTCTTTGATTAATTGAACCTGATTTCCCAATATTCTCAGAACCTGCCAAATCAACTAAATTTAATTTTGAAAATTGATATTCCGAACCATTTGACTTTTTCTTCAACAAATGAATTGTGAAAATTGTATGAGATCTACTAGAAATATCATTCATTTTTGTTGACGCAGTTTTTCTCTTGTCCAAACCAGTTTTGAAAATTTTCATTGCATCATTGAAATCTTTCATGTAAAATTCCTCCAGTGCTTTGATTTTAATAGTTTTATTTTGTTCATAAATTTTTAAATTCTTGTCGTTTTTACCATCACTTAATAGATCTTTCAAAACTTCATTGTATATTTCAACAAATGAACACTTCAAAATAATATCATTATTGTCACATTCATTATCTTCAAATAATTTTTTCAAACATCTTGGAATAATGCCACTTTCAGGAGTTAATGAGTTATCTTTAACCTTACCACACATTGTATAAGTTTTACCAGCACCTGTTTGACCATAGGCAAAAATTGTACAGTTGAAACCTTTAAGAAAGTCACTACAAATGTGTTCAGCAGCATTTTGGAAAAATGTTATTTGATCTGTTGTTGGACCATAAACTTTATCTAACTTATAAGTTCTTGAACGTTCATTAAATTCATCGTGAATTTTATTTGGTGATAATGAGTGATCAGGAAAGATAAGCTTAACCTCATTTGGTTTAGTATCAGATACAAAAACTGCATTGGGACAATTTAGTTCGTTATCACGAAACCCACGGCCACGACACCTAACGATAACATTTATAGATTCAGTGAACAGACTGACATCATTATTAACTATATTTGCAATATTCGACATTGACGTTCGTTTCGATTGCGAAGTTGATGTTGTGAAGGATGATGCAATAGAATCTCGTCCTTGAATTAATCCGCCTTGTTGCATTTTGTTGTTGTTTTACAGAGATTTGAGAATAGCAATTGACGAATCACAAATACAGAAAAAAAATTAAAAAAGATACACATCCTCTACGAAAAGTAAACAAAAACGAATAATGAAAAATGAAAAGTAAACACACTTGAAACATGAAATATCCAATTCGCGTAGTGGACTACGGACTACCTCTCTATCATTTCAACCTCTCCGATTCTTTCTAAAATAGAATTTACCTCCTTGTTACTCAAATGCATACTTGTACAAATGGAATCCATGTGTTGGACATGTTTCATCAGACGGAGCAGTTTTTGTTCTTGCTCTTTCTCTTTTTTGTTTTGTTTTTGAAGGCTGGCATCTACAAATTGGTCTTCTTCCTCACGTCTCGTTGTATCGGAGTTTCTGTCATCTTCATCATCGTCAGTACTGTCATCACTATCACTGCTACTACTACTGTCACTTTCATGAGCTTCATCATATTCTACATTAGATCCTCGTTTGTTAATTTTTCTTATTCTATCGAGTTTAGACTCCGTCTTGATTTGTGGTGGTGATAAAATTGGTAATGCGGAAACATTTAAATTTGTAGAACCTTTTGCATTACCATCTATATCATCATTTTCATTTATTCCAGATCTTAATGGATCATTTGTATTGATATTAAGTTTGCCACAAACAGGATATTTATGAATTCTTGTAATTATACCATTTCTTATACCAAATGTTATAAATTTCCTGATATCAATATTTTCAAGTAATCTCTCGTTTTCTGAATACCATTGTGAAACTGACATATTTGAATTTAATGAATTATAAAGCTGAAATAATGTTGCCTTTGATGGTAAAATGATTTTATTAATTTTCTGATTTTTGGAATCATTAAATTTATAATTGCTTGAAATTGATTCCATTGTTAACAGTGGTGGTTTTCTTGGTGCTCTTAATGAAGAATATGACGATGAAATTTGATTATTTGTTGAATTATTATTGCTATTATTAGAATAATTATTTATATTATTAGAATAATTATTTATATTATTAGAATTGGGATGCAAAGTACTCAAAGCGTCTAGTTTTGAACTTACACTATTAGAATTCGAATTTCTATGGTTCATTGGTTCTAATGGTAATCCATTAAATACACCCTTGATACTCAGAACGTAATCTTGACATTTTTTCGACATTTCGGAATCTTTTAAAAAACTATTGATGGATGAAGTCACAGCGTAATGATTTGAAAACTGGAAAATATCAAGTATTGTAATTGCTTTATAATGCAATAAATGTCTAATACATTCTTTTGTTAAATCTAAACTTGCATTTGCTAAAATACTTATCCGAGATATTGAATTTATACCATTTATAAAAGGTACAATTTTTAACATTGTTGGATCCCATAATGAATCAAATAAAGAATCTAGTTTAATCAATGCAATTGGAACATCGTATGTATGTACTTGATGGGGTGGAGGGGAGATTGGGAAAAGTTTCAAATCAACAGAATTTGATGCATCAATGGGAATCATACATTCAGAATAATTATTCAAGTCTTGGAAGATTTGTTGGATTAATGATTCAATTGATGAAATTTTGATCTTTTGCGTTGAGGCTGAAACTAATCCTGGTGTTTGCTTTTGTAAAACAAGTTGCTGACTTGCATCATCCCAATCATCAATGATTTTAAGATACTTATTATTCATATGAAGTGCATGAGTCGTTGATTTTTTGTTTTGTTGGTGTTGATTTTGTTGAATTTGTGACTGTGATAATTGTTGATAGTAAATATGAGAGTCTTTTATGGATTTTGATAACAATTGACTCTGTTCTTCCAATGCTCTAAACATTTTACCAATTCTTTTAACACTACCTTCATAAGGAGTTGTATTACTTTCATAGTTGAAAACAAAACAAAAATTAAATCCAAAGGAGTTTCTAGCATAATGTGGTGCATAAATATTAACCGGGAATCCAACAATTCTATATTTATCAATCTTTAAAGTAATCAATTTATTACATAAACTTGGTTTTGGTATAACATAATTTTTAACAATATCAAAATCAAACAATGGCTGATCAAAAGCTGAAGAATCTGGTAGGTTATTATTAATTCTATTATCGTCATTTGATGGTGGTACAATTACACCACTTGGAACTTGATGTACAACTTTTGTACCTTCTGTTGGGTGGAAAACAGAATAAAACATTGCCGTGATGGGAACAAACCCATCTGCAGTATCCATTATTTAACAAATAGTCAATTACTTACTTAATTTAAATATATAAAAAGAATATGGAAATAATTTTTAGCTAATTGCAAAAACTTGATACATACGTATTGTAAATTTTAAAAATCTGAAACCGAGACACCATTCCAAGACATGTTTGGTAAATTAAGTTTTTCCTTAATAAAAGTATAAACTTCTTGAACTAAATCTCTTGCAAATTGTTCAGCAAGTGCATCATCTACACCTTGATTAGAATATTTATCCTTTAATATAGCTTTACAACTTTTATTCATATAAGAAAGTGTAATTTTTGGATAAACTAAATTAAGATCTAAACCAAACGTTAACATACTTGCAATTGTTTCAATTTCAAAATGAACACATTCTCTAACTAATGTAGCAAAGACTAGTTTATCATTTTCATTCGAATCAGGATGAAAAAATGGATATTTTTCATAGAATTTGAAAGTATCTACCGATTTTTGTGCATCTTCGTTAAACATTGTCGTTAATCCCGAATTTTGTGCCTTTTGAGCATATTCGAGAGCTAGTTTATTACCATTTTCATGAACTAATGGAGGCATCGTAATTTGTAGATATGATATTGATTGAAGAAGCAAGAAAAGGAATCGTTGGAACGAAATAAGATTGCAATCTTCACCAATCGTTGAGCTAGACTACAGCCATAAAACCCTCGGGATTACGCCAAACAAGGAATCAAAATTTCGATTAATTCAAACTCAAATTTCAAACTGAATCTACAACCTTAATAGACACTGTGATAACCAAACGATCATGGCACCAATGTATGTATGGAACCATAAGACGATATTGATTATCATTATGCATACTAACATACTCTTATAGACGTACACACTTACAAATTACACAAAAACATACTGTTGCAGTACGTACATTTATAAATAGGTATCAAATTTCCAAAAATCGTGTTAAACATCCATTATTGATGGGACCTAAGATGATAGATAAAGCTGATAGAAATCAAGTTAAATTATCAAAATGTAAAAAAATTATATTATCAAATCGACATTTACGTGAATTGTATAATGATTTAGAGATAAAGAAAAAAATTAAGTCAATATTATTTGAATTTTCAAAAGATGAAATTATTTCAATTTCTGAAAAATCTAATAAGAATATTAAAGATAATGAAAAATTATATATACCATTTAGTAATGATAGTTGGAAGTGTAAAATGTATATAAGTTGGCAAGAAATTGAAATTATTAGGAGTTGGATATGTGATTATGAAGTTCATTTAGGTAAAGGTAACGATTGGAAAAAATGTGAATTAATGATGCTACGTAAACTTGAGTTTAGTAAAACGTTAAATGAAGATGAGTTTCAAGACGAAGATGTTAAAAATATCAATGTACGATATGAGAAAACTCATATATCGCCTGTTGTGTTGAATATTCATGTTTGTTCTAAAGTATGAAGTAATAGCTTTTGTAATGTTTATGTAACCACGATATGCAAAATATCTTTTTATTGGCGGGCAACAATACAAGTTCCTTATTTTTCAGAATAATTATTTAAATGATAGAATTGAAAGATTTAAAGTAAGATTACATTCCTAATATAAAAAAAGTAAAAACTAACATAAAAGCTGGATAGATAATAGTAAAAAGTGAGTGAATAGTTTTGGTAAATCAAACCAAACAAATATTCAAATGAATATAAATATGAAAAAAAAATGATGACTAACTAATAAGTACATAGAATACAGAAATTAAATTTGTTTCGAAGTGGCTATTGTTTTATAAGATGTAGTGTTGAATTTTTGTATAGTAAACTTGATTAAGCAGCAACAGGTTGTTGTTCATGTTCAGTCCATTCTTCTTCTCCTACATTTAAACCTTGAACATCTTCTGCTAAATCATCTTCATAATCATTAACTTTGAATGAAAGAGTAGGTTTAACAGCAGCAGTGTCAAAAGTCCAAGTTGCTAAAGCATTTTCACAATCAATAATAATCTGTTTAGAAGCTTCATAACCATCATAGGATGGTCTGGTTTCACCAGGAGTGACAGGAGAATCATCCAATAATTCTAATAATGCTTTACCATAACCAGCAATAAGAGCAACTTTTTCAGCATACTCTCTAATTGAGTCAAATTGGTAAGAAAATGAAGCCTTTAATTTTTCTCTGGTAATGTTAGATAATTGAGCTTCAGCGACTAAAGATTCAGCTTCTGCTCTTACTAATTCTTGTTCTAAGATAGAAATCTTTGGAGATTGAGGATCCTTATATTTAAGGTAAGCAATTTGATCAGTAATTTTAAGTTTTCTGTCTCTTGAAGGTTGAACAGAACCTTCAATATCTCTGATAGATTTGATGGTAATTCTATATTGGTCATATCTATCAATAAATTGATCTTCTAATTCACCGATTTCGTAAATTAAAACACCTAATTTATCAGTGATATCGGAGACATCATCTTCGTTATCAGCACCCCAAAGAGATAATTGTCTTGCAGCATCTCTTCTTTCTCTTGAACAAACTTCAATAGCTCTCATAACGTTTTTTTCCATTTTAACTAATTGAGCTAATTTTCTAGAAAGTTCAGGACCAAAGGAACCCGCAGTGGTTCTTCTAAAGGAATTTGCAATACCACCTGGACCGAAGAATCTTGGAGCTTTTGTGGAAGAGACAGGAACCGCAATTGGGTTTTGTAAATCAGAAGCAGTAGGAGCTCTGGAAGTTCTTAAAGAGTAGGTTCTGTGCATTGTGTTGTCAGTGGTGTATGAATACCAGATGATGAAGAAGCAAAGGGGGAAATGGCAAAGAAGAAATGGAGAAAGGAAGTTAGATTGTGCAACTTAGGAAATCGCCATTGGGGGCAGTGTCTGCTCTTTATACCATAATGTGGGTGGCGCGAATGGGCCAGTTTTATTGTGTGCTGTTGTATGTTGTTTGTTGTTTCTGCTGGCGGGGGGCTTGTCTGATGTTTCTGCCTGTTTTGGCGAAAAGAGGCCGTGTGTGTTGTTCTTTCTGGGAGGGCCAGGCGAGGAGGGTCAACTTCGGCAGCCGTATCAGACTGACCGACCCATCTAGGATCATTCCCTCTTTTCTGCTGCCCTGCATCTCCCATTTGCACCCGTTTACGCCCAAAGAAGAACCCACAGCTGCCCGATCCGGCTATCTCGCTGGCCCAAACAGGCATTTCCCCTTTGGGCGCGGTCAGATTTCACACACAATATGCAGTGCTATGCCTATATCTTATATCTTATATCTTACATCTTACACACTAAACTGTACTATATATCTATCCTATCTGCCCGTGTAGCGGAACGCAGATAGATTGCGCAGACCAGTGCCACTGTTTTCTTTGTGATTGTTGCTGTTGGTCACGTCCTGTAAAGGTACACGCTTACCAAGTGGTGATGGACGGTGTGGTTTGGTTGGTATGTTGTTATTACCGCTATTAGCCACGCGTTCCATCCATTTATCTGGTGAAAATCCACGATTTTCATCCTGTTGTATTGCTGGATTAAGGGGTTTCTTATTTGACGGTTTGAATGAATATATCTCTGCAAGTAAATTTGATTTATCAACTATACTATCTTCATTCTCTCCTTCTCCTTCTTCTTTTTCTTTGTCGGATTTATCAAGATAATATTCGGTGTTGACATCTCCTGGATCTGTACTTAATGACAGCGAACTATTACTTGCCATCAATGAAAGCGATATAGGTGTTTGCTTATTAATCGTTTTATCTAATGTAGTTATTGTACTTTCTGAAATTTCAGAACTGTTAATTAGATTAAAATCTTCAGTTTCTGACTCATTCGGTAATAGATTACTTACATTGATATCTCCAATTTCTTCTTCAGAGTCACCTTCTGGTATTGATGATGTATTCATGCTTACATCATTGGTATCATTCATGTTTTCATTCAATTTCATATTTAATTCATTGATTTCATCTTCTGTGATATCTTCAACATCTGATGATGATGCTGTGAAGTCCTCCTTCTTGATGTCCAATTTATTACTGTTGTTATCTATAATTGGTTTGTTTATATGATTGGTATTGTCGTTATTATAAGTATTATTATTAATGTTATTATTAATGTTATAATTACCATTATTAGTAAAAAACTTACTGATTGTTGCTTGTCCAATTTGATTATTATTTAAAAGTCTTTGTCTTTTAGAAGTTGGTGATAACTTAATATTAAAATCAGTACTAGAACTCATTTTGCTTTCTCTCTTATTCGAAATAAATTTAGAGAATTGATCAATTTTAATCGTTGATTTTCTTTTTCTTGTCATCGGTTCAACTTCTGGGCCTCTTTGTTGAATAACATTAATTGTTTTAGATCTGTTCATAATCATATTACTGACGTGATTACTTTCATTGGGTAATGAGAAAGATCTAGTTACGTTTGGATTCACTTTACACTCCCATGACATTAATAATTTTTTGCTAAATGGATCTAAATCTCCAGTTGATATTTTTTTATGAATTTCTTGATTTAATAAAAATCCTGTACATGATTGAATATACTCTTTTGAATAAAGATTAACAATTTCTTCCGTTAATGGTGCTAAATACTGCGCAATATTATCAATTGGATTGAAAACAATTTGATGTCTAAACGCAATTTTTGCTCTTTTATATTCTTCTTCGAAATTCTTAGGAATTGTATTCTTACCTTCAACTTTTATACTCATCATAACTCTTTCAAAACTTTTATAATATTGAACTAATTGAATTGCCTTTTGTATTCCAATTCCAGAAATACCTTTGGTATAATCACATCCGCTGATTGTTGCCATTAATAATAGTTGATCATCTGTGAAACTATTGATGTATGAACCCTTACATTTATTAAAATTTTCTCTTCTAATTTCAATACATTGACCCTTGTCATTTAATTTAGTAATCAATGTTTTGCATCCAAAAATCAACAAATCCGAATCTTCACTTATTATACCATCAACTAAACCTAATTTTTCTAACAAGACCATTTGAGAATCTGCTTCATATGGTGCAACAATATACTTAATGAATTTTGTTTTTAATTCATTGATTAAAGATTTTGCCATTTCTGGTGATATATCGCATGCTTTCTGATAGTAGTTAAATGCAAGTTTAGAGTTTCTATTTTGTTTTGCTTCAATTGCAAGTTGTTTATATTCATTACGACGTGATTCTCTTTCCTTTTCTGTGTTTCCCTTACTTGGTAAA
Organism: Pichia sp. NRRL Y-12830; assembly: GCA_030564565.1. Lineage (NCBI taxonomy): Eukaryota > Fungi > Ascomycota > Pichiomycetes > Pichiales > Pichiaceae > Pichia > Pichia sp. NRRL Y-12830. The sequence continues at coordinate 134,055 of JAJLVO010000001.1, forward strand.
TAATCCCCATCAAAAACAAAATACGGAGTAATATTAAAATACCTCAACATTTCAATCTTCTTCAGAAAATAATTTATATATGCATTTGTTGGTCTTTCTAAAACTAAATCTTCTGCACAACAAAATGATGCTTTGTGTAACCAAGCATATGTATCAATGGCTAATGTTTTTCCTCTGTATCTTTCCAAAGTTGTGGGATCTTGTATTGGTTTAAGCACCGGCAAAAGTCCTGAAACGCCCATACTGCTAGTTGGAACACTTTTTGAAGGAAAAGAGTGAAACTGTCAATGTGAAGGGTGTCTATATTGTTTTCAACGCACGTCACAACAAATACACAAACTTAGTAAACAAACATTTCTCCTGTCAACAAAAAAGTCGCGTTTTTCTGAATTTCGCATATTGAATTTTTATTTTTATTACATATTTTATATTTTATATTTTATATTTTACAGCTACTGGAGTTGAGTTTCCGGTTGCGAGTTTGGCGTGTTTTTGTCAACATGAATATTTCGAGTTTCAAGACTGTTGATTTGATTTTTCTTTGGGCCTGATGTAAAACGTCTTTTACTCGTTTTCTTTTTGATCTAACTATTTTCTTTAAACACTTTTACATTACTGATGTCTTCAATCGATGACTTTGTAAGATCCCAGCAGGATTTGTTAGCTCAAGGGGTGAACAATTTAGCACTTGACGAAAATACCTCCCATCATAACAAACCATTAAGATCATCAAAAAAAAAAATTAGTCATGCATTTCATGATTTTTCAAATCCTACTCCTTCCCCATTTGAATATGCAGATCATTCAAACATTGATCCAAATGCTGCTGCATCTGCTATTGGCCTGCAATTACCAAGTACTCAAAATATCAATCAATCACAATTTAATAGAAACGATAATCCAACATTTCCACAGCAAGTTTTACTTCAAAATAATCCACCACCAATTCAAAATGAACAATCTGTAAATAATAGATCTAACATGGCTTCAAATCAGCAACAATATAACAATAATAAATTGTTTACCCAAAAACATTATTCTGATCTTTATAATCTTAATCAAGAAAACACGCCTGATGAATTGTTAGTTTCAAATTTAAGAAATCAAATGAATGAAACATATAAAAATAAAACATTTTTAAGTTTTGAACATGTTTCTCCACCATGTGCAGGAACACAGTTTAAAGCAGTTGACCAGGGCAATGCAACTCCACAATTTGCAAGAAGTACAATGTATAGTATCCCATTTTCTGAAGAATTAAGAGAACAATCTAAAATCCCGTTAGGTTTAGTATTAAGACCCTTTGCTGACCTGTCTTTAGAGAATAAACATTTGAAAGAAATTCCACAAATTAAAATTCATGACGGTCAAATTGTTCCAAGATGTAAAAGATGTCGTGCTTATTCAAATCCTGCAATGCAACATGACATTAATACAATGAAATGTAATATATGTGAATTTGTATCACCCGTCCCAACTGAATATGCTTCAACAATTGACTACCAAGGTACAAGAGATGATTATCATATTCGTCCTGAATTACACACAGGTGTTGTTGATTTTATTGTCCCTAAAGAATACAATTTGAATCCTGATGATGACGACGATGGTTTAAAACCTTTACATAGAATATTTTTAATTGATTTAACACATTCATCATATAAATCAAAATTAGTTGAAACAACGTGTTCAGCAATCAAGTTATCAATTTACAATGAAGATGGTACATCAAACTTACCATTAGGTACAAAAATTTCAATTATTGGTTGTGATAACTGCTTACACTTTTTTAATTTGTCACCTGGTTTAGAGCAAACAACAGTTTCTTTAGTTACTGATCTAAATGATCCATTTATTCCATTTTCTGAAGGTATTTTTGCTGATCCGGTTGAATCTTACGGTATAATAGAAACAACTTTAACGACGATGGAACAAAACAATAAGCAATTATCACCTGAACCTGCATTTAGTTCTGCATTGAAAGCTGCAGGTATTTTATTAAAAGAAGTTGGAGGTGGACAAATCATTTCTGTTTTATCAACAATCCCTTCGTATGGACCTGGTCCATTGGCTGTTAAAACCTCAAATAATCCAAATGGTACCGACCTTATCAAAGAAACTTTTAATCCAGACAATAAATTTTATCAAGATTTGACAAACGATTTTGTTAAAAGTAATATTGGTGTTAATTTATTTGTGGCGACTTCATCAAACGTTGATTTGATCAATTTAGGTACACTTGCGACTAAAACTGGTGGTACAATTAAAGAATGGCTACCATTCAATTTTGAAAGAGATGATATAACATTAATTTTTGAAATTAAAAAAGTAATTGAAAGTATTGCAGGTTATCAATGTCAATTGAAATTAAGATGTTCACATGGTTTGCAGGTTAATAAATATTATGGACCATTTTCAACAGCTTCGGGTGAAGATGCACCAAATATCCCAATTGTTTCTGCAGATACATCAATTGTTGCCGATTTTATTTATAATGCAAAATTAGACACAAAAAAAGATGCACATTTTCAAGCTGCTTTATTATATACGTCAAAGGGTTGTGTTAGGAAAGTTAGAGTTATCAATAGTATACTATCGGTTACACAAAGGATTACAGATGCTTTTGATTTTGCAGACCAAGATTCAATTACTAAATTATTATTGAAGAGAAGTATTGATAAATTTAAAGGTACAAATCTTTTAGTTATAAAAAATTCTTTGATTATGCAGTGTTCAGAAATAATAGCATCGTATAAACATTACGTTGCAAAATATAACACTTTACCAACACAACTAGTTTTACCATATAGTTTAAGAACATTACCGATGATTTTACTATCCATATTTAAATCAAAAGCATTTAAAATGAAAATCAATAATTCTGATTTACGTGTTGATTCATTATTTAAATTATCTGAATATAACTTAAATAAGTTATCAACATATTTATATCCAACATTATATTGTATCCATACATTAGAAGATGGTGACTTTATGATTAATGAAGAAACTGGATTATATAACCTTCCCCGTTCACTTTCACTGGATATTAGAAAATTATCATATGGTGGTGCGTATTTAGCATTTAATGGTGATCGAATTATAATTTGGTTACATAATGAAGTTAATCCCTTATTATTACAGGATTTATTTGGACCTGAAATTAACTCAATTGGAAAAGTTTCGACATTTATCTCAAGCTTACCAATAATTGACACTTATATTTCGCAACAAGTTCGCAACATGTGTCAATACCTATCAGAACATTGCAATGGATTGGAAAAACAAAGTATTGAAATTTGTAGATTTGGAATGGATCCAAATGAAAGTGAATTTCAATCAATGTTTGTTGAAGGTAAATCAGATGACCTAATTTGGTCATATGCCGAATTTTTACATGAGTTACATAAACAAATAGATATAAAAACTAGTGGATTAAGTTCTTCGTCAAATAATGATAATTTGTCAAATTCAAATATTGATAATGATGGTGAAAATTTGAGTCGTAGATTTGGTATTTTCTAAATCAAATAACAAAAACTAGAATCTATAACTTTATATTGAAAGTATAGATGATTTTTAATTGATCTATTATAATTAAAACGGTTAAATTGAAGTTTATTATCTTATGAATAGTATTAAATGAAATCTTGAAGCTTTAATAAATATCACCAAAATTTTAATAAACTTATATCTAACCAACTGTTCGGTAAAAACTTATTCTTTTTTACATAAAACTCCTTAAGTTAAAGCTTCCGAGTATTTTTTTACTGGTTTTCAAAAATGTAAAAACAAAAAAGTAAAAGAAAGGTTAATGTGATTTTAAAGAGTAGCTATGCTACAGTATTGTATTTTTTTAAAATGACCAATATATTTTTTAAAAGTTTTTTTTTCTCAAATTAATTGATTACATATATAAATATTGCTCAAACGGTTGTTTGTTTGCAACCTTCCTTTATACAGCTCAACTTTTATAACAGTTGCTGTTTCAAAAAAACAGAACAATAATCAACTATAATATGCCTAGCATATCATGATTGAATATAAGAGATTAACTGAAACAAACTAATTGAAAAACACTATTTGAGAAAATAAAAGAGATAATATTGACAATAGCTGAAAATTGTAAAATGTAAAATTATAATAATTGAAATAGAAATTAAGTAAAACCACTTTAATAGCCTGAAAAGTTTACGGAGCAAGATTGTGAATAATAAGATCATTTGCATTAAACTCATTACTAATCAATCCTTTTTTCTTGAAAAGACTTTTTGTTAATAATACTATATAATTTATAAAGTTTTACATACTGGAAGTAACTCTTCCGTGTTAGCTTGTATAAATTTCAACGTATTCGATCTAATATTGTTGTAACATATCTTCGTAAAAAACTTAATTTTATCTAAGACATAGCACACTAAATTATGTCATAAAATTAACCAATTGAATTGATTTACTGTAAAGTTTCTGCAAATAATAAACTGTAATTGCTGAAAAATATTTGATAACTCAAACTCTGATTGTTGGTATATCGAAACCTTTGTTATGTTAAAAATATCACCTGGACCTAATCTATACTCTCTTTTCGAGAAACCACTTGCTTAGATCTCAAATCACTAAATAAATTTGCTTTTTTTGGAATGTTATTAAGTTAGAATAAACCCTTGTTGTGACAATTTGTGATTAAGGCGGGTTTAGGGCTAAATTAACACCATCTTCAATTATTTTCTACTTATTAACAGTAGAAGTTTCTTCCTTTCTTAACTTTTTATTAATTTCAGGCTGGCTTTGTGCGCTTTGTGTGTTTGGTAGACCTACACAATGAACAGTATTAAGTGGTGATAGAATCCTGGTTTTGAAATGAAAAGCAGTTACTTTGTTGTCTCCATCATAGCGGTAGTTCGGTTAGTCTTAATCTGACCAAACTAAAAATTGACATAGGTGTTGAATTGAAACTGACTTTGACAGTGTACTTAAGATTATATGATAACTGGTAATTAAAGTAGCTATACAAAAAACTAGATAAGTAAACTACAAGAGGGAAATCGTGCTCTTTATATAGGCAGCGACTTCTAGAAAACATATTTCAATAAGTGAGATAATTAGAAACATCTAGAATATCTGTCACTCTATGGTAAATTGTTAACATCAGAGTCAACTCATAGCTCTGTCTAAATATTCAAGATTCTCATCTCAACAATTGATAACTTGCCTTTGTACATAATTTATATTGAGAAAAACTTTGAAAAATTTGAGGGTATCTTGAATTTTGTCGATCGACGTTGAAAGCGTTTAACCTCTGCCAAAAATGTCTTTTTTCGGATGTAATAGAAAATAATAAGGCTAAGTTTGAATAGTTTCCGTTCCAAAGATACCCGGAATAATGAAATCTTGTATATCCATTTGTAGTGGAAGTCTGTCGTATAAATTGATATTTGATTTATATTGTTGTTCAATAGCTGTGTGGCTGAAAAAATTCTAATCAGAGTACTAATTACTGTTCGAGCGATATTTCTTAAAAGATGTGTAAATAGATGATTTGCAATTTCTGGTTTTGATAAAGGTGGTGAACTAATAAGGAAAATGTAGATGCATCCGCTTTTGTTTCTGCCTGACATGTAATAGATTTCTTTGTTTTGTTTTAAAGACAGTAAAGCGGTTTTAGCTCAGTGGGAGAGCGCCAGACTGAAGATCTGGAGGCCATGTGTTCGATCCACATAAACCGCATTTCTTTTTGAAAAACTCAAAGTTATTTTGAGGTCAGATGATTTTATGATAATGAGTTGATTATTTTTTTAGCTTTTACCAAGCTTTAAAATTCATACGTTGTCGTTCGATTTTTGCAAACTTGATTTGAATAAAATCGTAGAATTTTAAATTAAACGATTGTAGCCTTAAAGCAAAAGAATAGACTGCCGGTGTATCCGTATATATATAAAGCGAACACATTAACTTAATTTGCATCAGAGCAAGTAGATAAACTTTAATAGTTACAATGCACACAAATAATTTAATTCCATAATTTCTTATCATTTCTTCAGAATGTTTGAAACTGAACAATAGATCTGGAGTAGTTAAAAACTGAGATTACAGAAGCAACTGTTAACCTTCAAAATGTGGTTCACTGTTGAGCCAAAGATCGAAATCAAAGATTCAATTCTTGTTTCTTTCTTTTGCTAGGAACCTGTTCTCCATGAAATTCAATTGTTTATCTTTACCTTCTGGATTATTTCAATATTTATTTATATGTTACTATAGTACATTTAATCCGCGTGTTCGTATTAATTAAGAGATTATTATTATTATTATTATTAAAAATTAATTGGAAATCGAAAAATAGAAATCAATACGAGCCAAAAGTGCACAACAAACAACTCGTTCAGCGACGAGGAAATAATTGATGACATCGAGTGTGTTGTTAATGATGATGTGTTGGTTTGTATGTTTTGTTTCAGTTTTTTTTTCATTAGTATACCCCATAACCTAATTTACAGGCACTGTCTCAGCAGAGCATTATACACCCAGAACTTCTTAGCACGGAAATTCAGCAGGTTTAAAGGTTTAGATTCGCCAGCACTGGTAAATAAAGTTACTAATTCATATTATTTGGCCACTCAGTGTTTGCTGTATTGACTTACTGCATTATCCCAATCAAAATTTTCTCGAGTTATAAAGAAACAACATTATACGCATAATCAAGATGTCCAATGTTAATTTTGATGATTATGAAACATTATTTAATAATGTTTCCAACGATCAGCAATATCAACAGCATCCTCAACCGCAAACTCCACAGCAACAACAGCAACAACAGCAACAACAGCAACAACAACAGCAACAACAGCAACAGCAACAACAGCAACAACAACAGCAACAGCAACAACAGCAGCAACAAGAACAAAGAGATCGTACACAGATGTTCTTACAGCAACAACAGATGTACCGTCAAAATTCTTCACAATTAACACAAGCTCAAAACCCTTTACCAATGAATGTTAGTATCAATAATAATAATAGTAATAATTTTGATCAGTCTCTTTTTTCCCCAAACCAGAATCAACAGAATACTGACACTGGTTCAAAGTTTGGTAGTTATGTTAGTAGTTCATCACAATTTGATTCTGAAGTCAATTTTAATGATTTAAATGATGCTGTTAGTTCAATCAATTCAGGTATTTTATCACCATATTCAACTGGTTCATCTCCCGACGATTTTTTTTTAAGTGCAACAAGCTCAAATGTTGACTCTCAATATTCTCAGGCTGATAATGATTTTAATGTGGACTTAAATAATAACCCAAATTTAACTAATGATGTTTTATATCCCCAACAGTTTGTTCCGGTTCCAATGGCTGAGTCTGCTTCGAATAGTACTGTTACATTTAATACTAATGATTATCATCAACAACCTCATTTACAAACGTTAAATACAGTCGCTGAAGTAGATGAAGATTCAGTTAAAAAAGAAACTCCTCCATCTCCAGATTTCGATAAAATCGACGATCAAACAGTTTCAAAGTTTGAAGATGACTCACAACCTTTAAAACCGGGAAGAAAAATCAAGTCATCCCACAATTTAATTGAAAAAAAATATAGAACCAATATCAATTCAAAAATTATTGAATTAAGAAACTGTGTTCCATCTTTACGTATTCTAGTTGCTAAAAACGGAAATCATAGGACCAGAAATACTGATTGTAATGAAGTGGAAGAAACTGATGATTACTATGAAGGTGATGGTTATTCTGACGACGAAGAAAAATTGGATGGTTTAAAACCCGCCAAAAAATTAAACAAAGCAACAATTCTATCAAAAGCGTCTGAATATATTAGACATTTAGAAAAGAAGAATGATATGTTTTACCAACAGAATATTCAATTAAGAAAACTTCTAGAGTCAAGTGGAATCAATGTTAATTTAGATCAACAACAGTTTAGTAATCAACAACGACAACAGTTTCAACAACAACAACAAACTCAATATTATCCACCTGCCCCTCAATCAACAACTTTACGTTCTTCTCCATTTAACAGAAGTAATAATAGTAATAATACAAGTAGTGGAAGTAATTTTGTTTCACCATCTGATGGAAGTTTTCAAAACCAACAATTACCGGATCATCAATCATTAACAAACAAAATTTTGCTAGGAAGTATAGGTTCAATGTTAGGTGCAACTGGTTTAGATGATTTTACAACAGGTTCTTCAATTAACCAAAGAGGTTTGTTTGTACTACCAATTTTTAGCCATTCAAATACAATTTTAACTGCAACTAATGCACAAGTTAATTCATCGTTATTATTAACAGGTTCAATTAAGTTAATGCTTTCTGCATATTTATTATATACTTATGTCTTACCTTCTATATTTGAAGCTTATTACAAGCTGAAAAAATTTGAAGTAAATAATAATATGTCATCATTTGAGTTTTTCAAAAATTTTACCAATATAATAACAGATCCTAAAAAAATATATAATAGTGTTTTTCAAATATCTTATTACAAATCAGAAACTGAGCTAATGGAATCTCTGAATTCAAACACTGTTGGTAAATCATTTTATTTTACTAGTCTGAAAACTTTAAGTTTACCATCAACTTCTCAAAATGATTTCATTAAAAGTTTATACTTGAAAAGATTAAGCGAGTGTGTTGATAGTGATTTTTTAAACAATATAAGTTCAAAGTATTGGTTAAGCGCAAAAATATTTTTGAAAGAAAATGACTTAAATGAATATTCATCAATTAGTTTCAAAGATTTTCAATTTTCTAAAATATTTAAAATTTCAAAATCCTATAAAAACTCAAATGATTTAGTCAGTGTATTATCATATGGATTAATTGAACAAATTTTAAGTTCCACCGTGAAAAATATCATTTGTTTACAAGCTTCACGCATTGAATCATTAGATAAAGCGAAAGTTTCTGAAGAAGGTGAAGAACTTGAAAAAAATGTTAGTGAATTATTGGATAGATTGTCAGGTCTAATTAGTTCATCCGATTTGGAGTTAAGATTAAAATCAAAAATTTTAAAATTTTTCTTTAAACCATCAACAAAATTGTTGTCTGATTGTTATAAATTATATAAATCAGATAAAAGTTTAGTATACAACTCAGATTTGAGAATTGGGTTATTATGCTGTGCTTTAAAATATCAATTCTCATATCGTAATGATTCTGAAAATTGTCACAATTTATTATGCAAGCTCAAACTTCCGGAAGTTCATACTACTGAATTATCATCCTTTCAGTTTGTATCGTTACTAAATGTTTTTGAATTGTTAGTTACCTCTTTACAAAAAACTAATGATTTTAATGTTAATAATGAATTGATTAATGTTTCAGCTCATATGAGATTACACTTAAATAAAACTGAGGTTTGTGTGGAATTGTCTCCTTCAATGAGAGATTATTTAGTTAATGGCTTAGTTAGATCTGTGAATGACATAAATGATATTTGAGTTTAATATAAGCACTTTATTGGTTTTTTAATTGAGTTGTTTTTTGCCCCATTTTTGTATTTTTCCAGTTATTATTTGTTGTTTTTACTCAAATAAACATGTATACTTTTCCTTTTTTATAATCAGTTTTACTATTAATATTTTTCATAATGCAATCCTGTAACCCTAACCTCCGCATGAATTGAAAAAAAAATTGAAAATTGAAAATTAACACCCGCGAACTTGATTCTTCATTTTGCGCCACTTTAAGCAACAACATGTTTTTGTTGCCGATGTTCAACAGATGTTCAACAGATTGTTGTTCAAAAATTTTGTTGAAATAGCGACGTTTGTCAATAGTTGTTCCAAGTTTCCAGTTGTTTAAGCACATAATTACTATAGAGTATATTTATTTCACAAAAGTCCTATTTAAAAATTATTGAAAAAGAAAAAAAACCTTACATTAAAATATCAACGTAATGTATAATTACAACCAGCAACAACAGCAACAACAACAACCACAACCACAATATGGTTACGGTAATCAAGCTTATCAACAACAGCCTCAACAGCAACAGCAACAGCAACCTGCTTACAACAATTGGTCAACTCAACAACAACAACCATTACAATATGGTCTACAAACACAACCCACCGGTTATGGATTTGGTTCACAAGTTAATCCTCAAGCTACTGGAGTTCAAACTTTGATGAACCAAAAAACTGGTTACCAAAACCAACAGCAACCATTGGCAACTCAAGTAACTGGTTGGAATCAGCAAGGTCATCCAATGACAAGTTTTCAGGCTCAACCAACCAGTGGCCTTGTTTCTCAAAGGCCTAGTTATCAAAATCAACAACCGTTAATGAACCAATCCACCGGTTGGGATCAGCAGGCTCAACCAATGACAAGTTTTCAATCTCAAGCAACTGGTTATCAGGCTCCACCTTTCCAACAACAACAACAACAACAACAACCTTTGATTAATCAAACTACTGGTTGGAATCAGCAAAGTCCTCCAATGACTAGTTTTAAAGCCCAACCAACTGGTGGTTTGGCTGCTCAAACTACTGGTTGGAATCAACAACAACAACAACAACCTTTAATGAATCAGTCCACTGGTTGGAACCAACCACCAACCACATTTGGTTCACTGCCAATGCAGTCACAGGCAACTGGGTATAATTCTGTTTTCCTACCGCAAGCAACTGGAGCCCAGCCCCTAACTGCGCAACCAACTGGTTTTATTTCAACATTAACTGATTTTGGAACTCAAAAAAATGATTTAGAGATTCCTAATATTAGATTATCATTTATTACTGCGAGAGATCAAGAGAGATTCGAATCAATTTTCAAAAACAATGTTCCAAAAGGTGAAAATGCAATGGCTGGTAATACTGCAAGATCAATTTTAATGAAATCTGGTTTGTCTGCTGTTCAATTATCAAATATTTGGGAATTGGCAGATACGAATAAATCCGGTTCTTTAATGTTCCCTGAATTTTGTGTTGCTTTACATTTAGCTAATATGTCAAAAAGAGGGCAATCAGTTCCATTTGAATTACCAACTAAGATCAAAAATGAAGTTACTGGTTTTGTTGATGCTATCAATTTCAACATTGGGTCTAAATCTGATTTTTCAAAAAATAACCCTATGATCTCACAAACCAATGGTTACTCTAATGTTTCTGGTATGGTTCCATTAACTGCTCAACAAACTTCTTCTTTTGTACCTGTTCAAAATAATGGCTTGATGCCACAACCAACCGGATTCTTTTCCCAAAAAACTGGTGGTTTGATGCCACAACTAACTGGTACTGCACCACCAATGACAAGTTTTATGGCTCAACCAACTGGTGGTTTAATGCCTCAAGCGACGGGTTTCCAACCTCAAATGACTGGTTTCCAACCTCAAATGACTGGTTTCCAACCTCAAATGACTGGTTTACAATCCCAACAAACTGGTTTACAACCAATGCCAACTGGCAGACCAGGTCAATGGGGATTTGTTTCAACACCAACCGGTGGTTTACCTGGTTTAGATATGATGCAATCACATTTCATGCCAAACGCCCAAACTCAATCAACTATTTTACAGAAACAAATGAATGGGGCTACCGCATTAAATGTTACGTGGGCAATTACTAAACAAGAAAAAATTATTTATGATAACATTTTCAAACAATGGGATAAAGAAAGAAAAGGTTTTGTCTCCGGTGATGTTGCAATTGGAGTTTTTACTAAATCTGGTTTAAGTTTTGCAGACTTAGAAAAAATTTGGACATTATGTGATCAAGGTAATAAAGGTAAACTAAATAGAGATGAATTTGCAGTTGCAATGCATTTGATTTATAGAAGATTAAATAATTTTGATATTCCAAATGTCTTACCAGCTGAATTAATTCCGCCATCTTCAAAAGTTTTAGAAAACACCGTTGATAGTATGAAGAATGAATTAAGAAAACAAGCAACAAATGGCGGCGTTGGAAGTCCATTAAATGTAAAACAAGGTGTTAGTAGATCAGGTACAACCTATAAAAATGATGATGATTCAATTAAATATGTCTCAAATTCAAGACATAGAAATAAAGGTAAACCTGAAGAATCTAATGCATTTTCAACTAAATTGACAATTGATGATTTAAAACAACAAATCCACGAAAAGAAAATTTTACTTGCAGCAATTGATGCTGAAGACACTGACTCATCTGCAAATATGTTACAACAAAAATCATTAAATGAAATTGAAATGTTAAAAACAAAGATTAAAAGTTTACAATCTCAAATAAATTCTTCAAATAGTTGTGATTTTGATTCAGTTGAACAAAAGCAAGAACTAAGTGGTAGATTAAATTATTTTTCAGATAAAGTTCCTCAATTAATGGATGCAGTTCATCAATTAGATGATAAACTTAAATCTGCAAAAATTGAAATTTTTAGATTAAAGTTACAAAAGGAAAACCCATCAGGTATTGATTTTAAGGGTACTGGTCCAAATGGTGAAGTTACTGAAACCGATAAACGAATTGCAAAACAGAAGGCATTGTTGCAAGCAAAGATGGCAAAATTAACTGGTAAGCCAGCTCCAAACTTTGATGCATTTGAAAATAATGAAGCTAAGTTAAATCAAGAAGTTTTAAAAGTTACCAATGAATACAACGAGCAAAAAAGTATGATTGAAGATATTTCGGCCTCAATCAAATCATTAATTACAGAGGTTTCAGATTCATTAAATTTAACAAATTCTATGGCTGTTGGTCACTCAAAGTGGGAGAAGAAAGAAGGTGTTCAAAATAAAGAAGTCATAGATTTCATAGATTATTTAAATTCTACTAAACCTGCACATCAAACTGCAATTGCAACTCCAACTTCATTATCTAATCCGTATTTATCAACACCAGCTAAAAATGAAGGTACCATTATACCACCAGTTAGCAACAGTGCTTCACTCTCAACTAATGTAACACCCGAAATTTCTAAATCATCCCCAACTGCATCAACTGACGATAGAGCAAAAAGAATTAAAGAAAAGGCAGAACAGAGAATGATTGAAAGATTAGCCAAGTTAGGTATTAGTAGAAAACCATCAGGTAAGGTTACACCAGTTTTAGACACTGAAAAATCAAATGAAGATGTTAAACCAGCTGAAGAACCAAAGGAACTTGAAATTTCATCCGCGTCTAAATTTGTTACACCACCCCCACCCCCACCACCAGCAACACGTTTAGCTCCACCCCCTGTCCCTACATCTAATAAGCCAGTAAATTTTGAAGAAAGTGAAAGTGGAAGTGTAATTGAAAGTGATGACGATGAAGAATATAAGGCTTTATTAGCTCAAAAAAAGTTGATGGAACAACATGAGAAGGAAAAAAAGGCTCGTAGACAACGTGAAAAAGAAGAAAAACTTGTAAAACTGAAAGCTGAAATGGCAAGATTAAAGGCTGAAGAAGATGAAGATAGTTGGAGTGATGAAGAAGTTAAAAAACCGGCGAGTCCAATTTCGACACCAGCTAATGCTTCACCAACAAATGACACAACTGGACCATATAGTGCACATAGCAACAATCCATTTGCATCAAACTCAGGATCTAAGAAATCAACAGAAACAACACCAAAACCAACTCCAGTTGAAGAAATAAAAGCAAGTTATAACCCATTTTCTAGATTACAAAAATTATCTGATAGTTCAAGTGATACTAGTGTAATTGATGAAAAAAAATTAAAAGCTCAAAGGGCTGCTCAGATGGGTAAGAGTAAAGATAATGGTTGGTCAGATTCCGACGGAGAAGCCACTGATGATGAAATGCCTACATCTACAAAACAAGCAGAACTTGCATCAATGTTATTTGGTGGTAGTTCACAAACCACCAGATCCAATACTTATATTCCGCCAGTTACTACTAAAACAAACGAAACAGAGAATGCAAAAGTTGATGAAAAGGCAGTTACTCAAGAATCAGATGTTTCATCAATTCCAACAGTTCCTTCATTTCCACCCACCGCTCCTGCTGTTTTCCCCCCACCAGTTGCTGAGTTTCCACATGTTAGTGAAACATTTGTAGAAACCGCACCACCACTTCCAACTATTGTGCCTCCAACATCATCAACTGCAGTTGAAAATGCATCAACAAACAAAGAAGAGTTTGAATTCTATGATGCAAAATCTGAAGAATCATCACTCATTGAATCAACACCACCATCATCACCAGAAACCGAAGCGATTGACACTCCACCAATTCCTACAAGTGAAGTTCCACCAATTCCTGCAGCTGTTGCACCCCCAATTCCTGGAACAGTTGCTCCACCAATCCCTACAGCTGTTGCCCCACCAATCCCCGCAGCTGTTGCACCGCCAATTCCTATGGATATGGCACCTCCACTTCCATCATCAATTCCACCACCTGCGTCTGCAGTCGGAATTCTACCACCACCTCCACCACCACCATTGGCACCAGCTCCTTTAATAGCTACAAAAACTGGTGGTCCACCAGACATAAATGCGTTACTTGGTCAAATTAACACTGGTACCAGACTTAAGAAAGTCGATGAAGGTGAGAAACACGTTTCCTCTGGTGCTGTTGTTGGTAAGGTGCTTTAGGTTTACTGACATTTAGATTATCTTGTTTTATTCTTTTTATTTATTATATCATTTCTATTTATTTTATTTTATTTTATTTTATTTTATTGTATTTTATTTTATTTTATTTTATTTTATTTCATTTTTATTTTACCAAAAATTTACTTTATTAGAAATCATAAACTGAAATCTAAAAGCTAAAAACTGAAATTGCCATGCAAAAACGCTCAACTTCATGACTATCAAAACCAAATTATACCCAAATAAGGAATTGCAGCGCAAGGCCACGGTTTCCGATAAGCCACCGCATTTTCCTAATTTGGTCACCGGTGCGGAACTGCGAGCCCGTGAATTGAAAAAGTATCTCCTATTTAAACAAGAGAATGGCCACCAACGTTGAATCTACGTTTAATTTGCACAGTTCTTTACAAACATTCTTAACTAACCACACACTATGTTCGGTAACATCGCTCAAAGACTTTCAGGAAAAAACATTCTTATCACTGGTGCTTCCACCGGTATTGGTTATCACACTGCTAAGTACTTTGCAGAAGCTGCAAAAGGTAATTTATCTCTTGTCTTAGCTGCAAGAAGGAAAGAAAAACTTGAAGCTCTTAAATCAGATTTGATCAAAGAATATCCAACCATAAAGGTTCATATTGAATCTTTAGATGTTTCCAAAATCGAAACTATTGCTCCATTTTTAGCAGGCTTACCAGAAGAATTCTCAACTATTGATGTTTTGGTTAACAATGCTGGTAAGGCTTTAGGGCTAGACCCGATCGGTTCAATTGATACCAAAGATGTTGACGAAATGTTCCAAACCAATGTTTTAGGTATGATTCAGTTAACTCAATTAATTGTCAAGCAAATGAAGACAAGAAATGTTGGTGATATTGTTCAATTAGGTTCAGTTGCTGGTAGAAATCCATATCCTGGTGGGGGTATCTATTGTGCAACTAAGGCTGCATTAAGATCATTTACTCATGTTTTAAGAGAAGAGTTAGTTAATACTAAAATCAGAATTATTGAAATTGAACCGGGTAATGTTGCAACTGAAGAATTTTCTCTTACTAGATTCAAGGGTGATCAATCAAAGGCTGACAAGGTTTATGAAGGTACCCTTCCATTATACGGTACTGATATTGCAGAGTTGATCTTATTTGCAGTCTCAAGACCAGAAAACACCGTTATTGCAGAAACTTTAGTTTTTGCGTCCAATCAAGCTTCTGCTTATCACATTTACAGAGGTGTCTTAGATAAATAAAACTCCCGTTAATACAATCAATAAATCTAGATCTGAATTATATAGCTAACTAATTTCTTTATAAACTTTAATAAACCAATAACAAAGAAAATAGCAACTTTATGTTTTGAGTGAAATGTGTCTGGAGTTGAAAATCATCAGAACAAAAACTCAAATCTCTACTAGCCAATCGCGTTTGCTATCAAAAGCAAATAAATTTAGTGTATCTTGCAATATCTTGAGGTTTCTTTTTATGGTATTACAAGACGAACTCACAATCGCAAATAAATGAGACCGTCTTTAGCACTCCTTTTATCTTCAGTATTCACAGCGTCTGGGAATCCAATTTTTGCTGATTTTTACAATAGAGAAAAAACTCAAAACGTTCTTTCAAATAAAATTGATAACCATCATCACCCTATTTTAGATAAGTATATTAATGATGGATTAGTTAATAGATTTGATGTTAACAGTCAAATTTCCGAAGCTTGGGAGCTTTTGGAAAATGTAGTTCCTTTTTCAGAAATTGAACATGCTTTTGAAGAGTTTAGTTCTGATTTTTCTACTCACAAAGCTCCTAAAAGTGCATTGAGGGTTCCAGAGTTACCAGATACTCTGAATTACGATCATATAAAATTGGATGAATTGGAATCTTATGGTTTGAGAGTTAAAAAGCATATGGATTCAGATCCTTCAATTTTAGGTATTGATACAGTTAAACAATGGACCGGTTACTTTGATATCAATGAAGAAGATAAACATTTGTTTTTTTGGTTTTTTGAAAGTAGAAATGACCCTGCAAATGACCCTGTTATTTTATGGTTAAATGGTGGTCCAGGTTGTTCATCGATGACTGGTTTATTTTTCGAATTAGGTCCATCTTCAATCAATGGTACAACTTTAAAACCAATTAATAATCCTTATTCTTGGAATTCCAATGCTTCAATTGTTTTTCTTGAACAACCTGTTGGTGTCGGTTATTCATACGCTGAAAAGAGTACTGTTTCATCAACACAACAAGCTGCCGAAGATGTTTTTGCATTTTTACAGTTATTTTTTGCTAAGTTTATTACGTTTGCCAAAAACGATTTACATATTGCCGGTGAATCTTATGCAGGTCATTATATTCCAAATATTGCAAGCGTTATTGTAAATGAAAAAAATAAACTTTTTGATTTGACCTCCGTTATGATCGGTAATGGTATTACTGATTCTTTAATTCAATATTATTATTATATTCCAATGGCTTGTAACGCCACAGAATCTGGTTATAAACAATTAATTTCGGACGAGGATTGTGAGAAAATGGAAGATATGTATTCAGGATGTGCATCATTAATTAGTAATTGTTATCGTTCACAAAATGCGTTAACTTGTCTTCCAGCATATTTGTATTGTGAAAGAATGATGGGACCATTTGAGAAAACTGGTTTAAATTATTATGATATTAGAAAACCTTGTATTGGAGATGGTTGTTATCCAGAAATGAGTGGAATTGATGAATATTTAAATTTACCTGAAGTTATGCGGGCTTTAGGATCTGAAGTTAAAGAATATGTTGGTTGTGATAATAAAGTTTTTAGAAAGTTTATTTTTTCAGGTGATGAACCAAAACCATTTCAACAATTTGTTTCTGAAATTTTAGAGCTTGGTATTCCTGTCTTACTGTATGCAGGGGATAAGGATTACATTTGTAATTGGCTAGGAAACAAAGCTTGGTCGGCCGAGTTACCTTGGTCAGGCAAAGATACATTTACAAATGCTACAACTACTAATTGGTATTCTAAAATTGATGGTGAATATGCTGGCACTGCTCAATCAAACGGTTTATTGACATTTTTAAGAGTGTTCGATGCAGGTCATATGGTTCCATTTGACCAACCATCAAATAGCTTAGATATGGTTAATAGATGGATGAGTGGTGATTATTTTTTTGCTAAACAGTAGCGTATTACTGTTATAGAGAAGAGAAAAGATTCGTATTTTGAATTTTTGTATGTAGAGTTATTTTGGTAATCTTTCTATTAGATTTTTATTTGTGTATTTATTTAAGGATTGTAATTAAAATATGTGAATTAAATCTGTTTGTGAGAATTTCAGTGTGCTGAGCGAAGCTACTGAAAAATATTGACATTTACCAATTTTTTTGACATTACAATATGTACAACCATTTTTCTTTTGTTCTAGTTAATCATCGATAAATGTCCACAGGAAATAAGCTGATTGATTCAGCTCTAGAAGCAAAAAATTTTACACTTGCTTTAAGATTGATTGAAAAAAAAGTTCAACAACAACCGTCTTCATCATATAATTTAGCTTGTAAATGTTACGTACTTGCAAATTCCGCATTAGATGGAGATTCTAAAGTAACGACAGACGAAGCATTAAACGCATGTATTGAATTAACAAAGAAAACACCATCAGATCCTAAAACTCTTGATTTGTTAGATACAACATTTCAATTACTTGATTATAAACCAAAAGATGATCTGTATGAATTAGCAATCAGAAAATACCAAACAACTGCATTAGCTTATGAGTGGTTTAAAAAGACTGTTGATACGAATGATATAATTGGAATGCAAAAGGCTGCTATGTCACTTTCGAAAGGCTTTAAAATTGAAACTGAAAATGGTAAAATGATTAAACTTTGGGCAGCTGCAACCATGTATTTAGTTATTGAATGTTGTAATGAAAATGATAGGTTATCAAATGGTAAAGCATCATTATTAACAATGTTAGGTTTGAAAATCATGGAAAGTGTTGAATCTGTTAGCCCAAATGGATTAAATGCACAAGAGCTTTTTATCAAAGCTCAATTATTATTGAAAAAGGGTGAGTATGAAGCATGTTTAAGTGAATTGAAGGAATTTCTTGAAAAGGAAAGCGATTTGGAATTAATATTAGTTTATTTCAACACTTTGAAAGCTAATAATATGTGGAAAGAATTGTACGAGTCATGTATTAATTATTTAGTCAATATTGAAGTTGATGATTGGGATACTTGGAAACTTGTAATTTTGTCAGCACAAAAAATCGGTAAGGATGATGAAGTTGAAGAAACTATAAATAATTATAAAGTTGGTAGAAACAGCCAATTAGCAAAAATTCAAGTCATACCACCATTTGATTTACAGCGTAAAAAAAATGCACTTGAAGGTTATCTCAATTTATATATGCATAAACTATGTTGTTATTTAGATTTAAAATCGTTTCTGACAAATAATTCAGATGATGAATCTAATCAATTTTTACCAAAGAATGATATTTTTGAATTATTAGAATCACAACTAGAAAAGAAAGACATCAAATCAGTTTTAGATGGTGATAGAATCGCATATGAAAATGATTTAAACATTTTAGTCAATTATATCAAAATTAAGTTATGCATTAAGCCCGAGCTTTTAGAAGATGCACAATTTTTTAATGATTGTTGTAAATATTATGAAATCACGAAACATCTACAGAATAAATTGGCAGATTTCGATTATTTTGCAGGATTTGAGTTTATTCTAGTTTCGATTCAATCATATTTATTAGTTAATAAAGGGTTGGTAAATACTCAAACCTTTATGAATCTAGCAATTTTACTTGAAAACTCTTTGCTTAAAAACAAATATGAATTTCATATGCAATTATGGCTAGCTCACTGTTATTTAAATACAAACATGATCGTCCCACTAAAAAGGATTTTTGATAACTTAAAGATTAAAAATGTTCAAATTGATACATTAGGTCCATATTTTATAAATCATTTGTCATCAAGAACACGTAACGATGACTTAATTTCAACTGCTGCTAATTTTTATTCTCAAAATGTTGCGGCGGAACTACCACCTATGGTTATGTCATGTTTTGAAAATTGCACATTTAGCAAATTGAAAGGTTTCATTGAATTTAAATTAAAAGTTGAAAATTCTATTTCTCATTATGAAGTAATTATTGAATCCATTCAACATTCTAGATTAAATAAAGAAAATTCGACTGATACCATAACCATGTACTATTTACCATTTTTAAAAGACGCCTACAATAAAATTATTTTAGATGGTAATGATGTTGATACAGCGTTACATGATAATATTGATAAAAAAATTATGTGGGCATGTGGAAATCATTCAGTCAGTGGAGAGGTCAAACAACTACTGGACACCGAATTTAGTAAAATTTATGATTTCAAATATGTCGAAATTTTAACACTACGTGAACTACTCATTTATGATCAACACAGCAGAGTCTGGAATGATTACAAAAGGAGATTTGTACAATTAATATCAAATACAGATAATATAACGTCATTTTCAGAAATTGAAATTTTATTGTTAAGAACCCTTTCTTATTTGTTGACAGCAGATAACACCCAATCTATGCCTAAAATATGCAATGCTCCAACTAATCCATTATCACCAACCTTTAACAATTACTATATTTCAATTCAAGATTTTGAACGTATATTGACTACAATTATTAAGCAAAGTAGTCAATCGACATATTTTGGAGATAAGAAGACCCGCTCAAAGTTGAATGATGTTCATAAAACATTTAAGAAACTATGTCGTGAAATTCCAAGAGATGAATTTGTTACCATGGCCAAGGAGAGCTTAAAGCATAGTAAATCAGAAGCCCAAGATTGGTTCACAAATAATGAATTCGGCAAACAGTTTAATGTTCCTATTGATGTCGTTAATAAATACTATAAGAATTTCGACCAAGATATATTAAAATCAGTTCGTGAAATCTAATATAGAGAACATCTTAAGTTGTATAATATTAAAATATGAAAAAGATCTAAAAATTTATAAAGAATGTTTAATTTAATTATAGATGTTAAAAGCAACTATTTTTTTGCCTTTTCTTTCTTTTCTCTTGTTTTAACAGGAACAAGTCTTTCCTTTTTACCCCAAACTAATTTATGAGTTTTC
Source organism: Pichia sp. NRRL Y-12830 (assembly GCA_030564565.1). Taxonomy (NCBI): domain Eukaryota; kingdom Fungi; phylum Ascomycota; class Pichiomycetes; order Pichiales; family Pichiaceae; genus Pichia; species Pichia sp. NRRL Y-12830. The sequence goes on from JAJLVO010000001.1 coordinate 154,740, forward strand.
ATAAAACTATCAATGGTTGCTTGGTCAACTTTGGCATGATTTGCTTGGAAATTTTTAACGAACTCTTGCAATGTATCAATACATAATTTCTTTAATTCACCACTTAACAAATCACCCTTTTTATAAGAATCATATGTCTCTTGTAAAAATTTGTCATCATCTTTGAAAAATGACAGATATTGGAAAGCAACATCAATATCAGGATTACCACCTAATCTACGATGATCTTCAGCAGTAACTTGTCCACCGGAAAATGCATATTTATTAATCTTTTTTTGAATTTGCTTTGGAGTATCAGTCATAAAAATTGCAGTATTTTCATCAGATGCTGACATTTTAGTTGTTGAGCCTTGTAAAGCTGGGAAAAATCTTGAGTGTAAAAGCGATGGTTTACTAAACTTTAATTTATCTGCAACATCACGACAAACACGGAAATAAGGATCTTGATCAATAGCACATGGGATAAGACACGGTGTCTTTGGAGGCAGACCTAAGACATCGGGAAAGGAAGATGGGAAGGCAGTTGCAATTTGAACTGATGCAAAATGTAATTTACCAATAGAATCACAATCTTGAAATCCAAAAACTGCACGAGCAGTTGAAGTGGTTATTTGTCTTGAAACACGAACAACAGTTTCATAAAATGCAGGATTCATATATTGTAAATCAGAAAAAATGAAAGTATTTTCAGGGTTAAAACCAACAGAAATAATATCTTTTGCATTATCAATTGCAAATTGTTTAACGTCTTCAATTGTAAGTTTTTGTTTGAATAAAAACTTTTCGTCATCTGTTAATTCAATGATTAAAGGAACATCAAAAACTTCTTGTAACCATTTGGTGAATAGGAAAGGGATCATATGACCTAAATGCATTGAATCTGAGGATGGTCCACGTCCAGTATATAAAAAGAATGGTTCACCATGTTCATACATATCAAGAATTTTGGAAAAATCTCTTTCAGAAAAGAATAGACCTTTTCTCAAAAAATGATGTGGTTCTTGACCTGTAACTTCACGGAATCTGTTTAATGTTTCTTCACTAATTCTCTTTGTACCAAATTGTGTGATAAGTTTATCATAATCAATTCCTTGAGCTTTACCATCAACGACAGCCCCTTCAACTTCCCATGGTGTAATTTTTTGTTCAGCTTCTCCAGAAACAGATAAATCTGCTGTTTGCTGTGCAATTTCTTCTGTCATATTATATGTTTGTGTAAAAAGTTAAATAAAAAAGAAACTTGTTGATGAATCATGTAAGATGCACAAAAAGAACGCAAAAAATGAAAAATGAAAAATAAAAAGTCGAAAATTGAACAATTAACAAATAACGAATAATATTTAATTGATCGCACAAAACATTTATTGAGAGACTCGGTACAGTTAATAAGGTAATTAATTGTTCACCGTAAGTTTTCCAAGTAAATTCTAGGGTATATATTATATAAATGCAAAATAATTATAAAGTAAACATTACTCTAGTTATACACTAACACCGCTATTCATGGACTCAGAATCTGTGATAAAATCTTCATCTTCGGTGTCTTCTTGAGAAATTTCATTCCAATACGCATATGTCAGTAACGCAAACCCAAAGATAATTAAAAGATATCCTATGATCTGGTCAAAAGTAATTATTATATTTCTATACTTCCATTCATATAAACCAACAATCATTATTGTAATCAGGGAAGAAACTGAGGACAAAACTGGAGATGTCAGTGACATTAGTCCAAGAAAGGCGACACTGAATAACATATTAGAAAAGATACTTGCAATTATAATTAAAATAACTTTTGGGTCTGTTGGGAGTTTGAAATGATGTAAACCTGTAAGTTCAACAATTAATAAACCTGTTCCAAGAAGAAAAAACGTATTTATACCTATCAAACACATGATAAAATTGGAAAATGTTGCTTGTCTTTTTGCACTTACAATTTCATTTGGTGGACAACACCATTTTTTGTAATAAACTTCATAAAGACCATATAGAATTGCACCAAATAAAATAATCAAGTTACCTAATAACCTATTTGGATAATCAGCATTACCATCAGAAGATGAATTATTACCCATATAAGCAACAATGAAAACACCAACAATTGCAGTTAAAACGGAATTTGCCTTAACCCAAGAAAATTTTTCATTTAAAACAGGTATCGCAAAAATATAGGTTGTGAAAGCACTACAATTATAAATTGCGGTAACATCACTACCAGTTGAAAATGCCATTGCAACATACCAAGTTAAACCAGCAAAATTTAAAATGATACATAATAAACAAGACATTTTGAAAATATATTTAAATGCATCACTCATGAAAAATTGTGTATAATGCTTGAAACTCTTCTTTGGATCCCTAAATAAAATCTCGTAGTTTAAAATATTTTCATTTGCTGTTAATTCAATTGTGTGAAAGATATTTTGATGTTGAGCTTTTACTGAACTTGCAAATGATTTTCTAAACCCTTTCCAATGTTTACCATCTATTTGATTATAACCCAGCTTAGACAAACGATAACGTTTGAAAGTTTTAATTACTGCAATAGCAATAAATTGAAGTGGCCATAGCGCCCACCATGAACCATGGGTTAAATACAATAATAAAATTGGTTCATCAAATCCATAATTTGTATACAAAAGACTTATGTATTCAGTTTGTATTACAAATGTTATTAGTGATAATAAAAACAATCCAATTACAAACACGATTTTCAGATAGGAGAATCCATAAGCAGGAGTTTGCGTGTTTATGTTGATATTGTTATTATTGTTAACGGTGAAGCTATCAGTATTTCTCAAGTTTGTACTTGCATGGCTTGTTTCGAATGAGGGAAACGTGGAGCTGGAAGAAAATCTGCTAGACTGTGCATTAGAGTTGGCCATATTGTGCAAAACAAATTGAGCACAAAAAACTCAGGATAGTTTTGGGTTGAATAAAAAGGAACATCAGCAAATAAACATCTAAAGTTAGAGATAGAAAAACTAAAAAGGTCACTTTGGAATCCCGAGCTAACACGAAATAGAAAAGAAAAACCAATTTTGATTTTTTGAGGCGTGTTTAAGTTTAAGTGAATTCTGTGGTTTATTATAGAGGCCGACAGTTCACTATAATTTACCATTTTTAGCTGAACTGATAAATGCGTTACCTTTTTGTGATTGCATTTTAATTTATTATGTAACACCTATTAAGAATCAAAATTTTGATATAAGGATGTAATAATAAATCAAGAAAAGATATTGATTTTCCAGATTTATCACTATTATTTATTAGTTATGTACTATGTGTTATGAAACCATAAATAGACAGACTAATTTGACTATTCTCTTAAACGCAGAGATTTCATCAGTTGAAAGTCAAGCAGCAGTGGATTTTGTTTTTGAAAATGCAACTAGTTTTCTAATTCGGTGTTAGCAATTTCCACCACAAACAACATGTATGCTTTTGCAAGTTTCAACTAAAATTACATGCATTTAGGTACACCAATGAATTTACGGAGTTAGAGTGACAAACTAGTATAGCAAGAAGTAGCTAAATTTTAAATTTCAAGAATTTTTATTCACCCATAAATCAGTGGATAAGCTGAGCCGCTCTCGGAATTTGCTACCGAAAAAGGCGACTTTTGCGACTTGCTGTCACGCCGCGACAACAAAGGGTGTCGCAACCGTGGGCATGCCTTCCTAATCGGGCGAGCATTTCCCGACTCAAACCCGGGTCGTATCTAATCTCTGGTGCAGATTTATGTCTTTCGTGAAAAATGAAAAAGGTTATCGTCAAAACTGTTCGAATAGATTAGACGATGAAATATAGGAGCTTTAAGTCAATATATGAAGAATTAACTTTCAATTTCTCTTTATCCAACTGTGGTTCATCTAACTCTCTGATTTCACATTGTCATGTCGTCAAATGAATCAAGAGTTTCAAAGCAATCAACGAATAAACCAATACCAAAACCCAAAAAGACAAAATCTAGAAATGGTTGTGTTACATGTAAGAAAAGAAGACTAAAATGTGATGAAACCAAACCTTTTTGTCAAAATTGTGTTAAGAGAGGTATAGTTTGTGGTGGGTATGCAATAAATTTTAAGTGGAGAGATTTTTCAGAATCTTTAGTTCCTCAAAAGCATAGTAGCATTCCTATACCAATTCAAATGCCACAAAATAAACAATTTATCCAAACAAGTCAACAAAGTAAAAAACCACAGCCTACAGAACAATCACAAGCACAAGTACAAGCACAATCACAAGCACAAGTACAAGCACACGCACAAGCACATACGACACCATCAATTTCAACTCAAGAAAAACCGGATCATTTGAAACAAGCTTTAGAAGATGCAACTTTATCAGTTACTGGCAAATCAACTCAAGAAATTGCAATTGCTAACATACTTATAGCAAATGGCAAAAATCCAGAATTAGCTGCTGCAATTGCATCAACTTTAGTTGATCTAGCGGATAGTGAAAATATTCAACAATTATTATCTTCAAAAAAATCAAAATTGGACCAAATGAATTCTAGTAACACAGAAAACTTTAATGACAAGTCCAAAATAAACGATGAAACATCTGGAAATGCTCAAACAAACAAACCTATACTTGATAATAAGCCTGAAAATACGCAAGAACAAGAAGCTTCAAAGAAACAACCATTTGATAATTCGACCCAAACCTTCACATTACGTGCACTGGCCGATGATGCATCAAAAATACCTGCGAGTCCTGTATTCCCCCCATCTCCTTTCAACGAACCATCCTTTTCATATGATAATTTTCTTATTGCAAATTCCAGCAATAAAAAGTTCTTAAATCCAACCTTAATACCACTGCCTTTTTCCAAAAAAGCTCAAAACTTCAAAAAGGATTCTCCACAACTGCTTAATATACCATCCCCAATATTCCCCAAATCTCCCAACCTTTCTGCATTTTCCTTAAACTATAATAGCAATAACAATAATAATGAACAAAACCAAATTATTTCAACTCAACATACCCCAAAATTTATTGATGAAATGGATACAGGATTTCACCAATACACTAAGTTTTCTCCTCTAAATCCTGACTTATTAGATAGTAGGAATTCAAATAATATATCAAATTCTCCAAAACTTCGGATATCTTCAATAATTCAAAATCAACAAAATCCAACTTTTTTCAATGTGGCAAACATCTTGAATAGCGATCCAGGAAGTACACCAATATCTCAATTTTCTTCCCTAACTTCAAATTCAAATAATAATGAACAGAATTCAAATAATAATGAACAGAATCCAAATATGAATCATCATTCAATTGGGGTATCACCAATATTTGAAATTGACACCCCAAGAATATTAAATCAATCAAATCCTGCATCTCCATATTCAAATTTACTAAATTTTAGTACAAGTATTGGTCAAAGTCAAATACCTAATGATAGAATCAAAAGATTTGAAGATATTGATGAAAATAATGTCAATAGTAATGAAAGTGCAATTATTGAAGAAGCAAATATAATTAACAATGATACAAAGAATTACAAAAGTTCAAGTTTGGTCCACAGGGTTTCATTTTCTTCAGTTGCTTCAAATGATAATGATAAAAGCAACAACCAAGAATCTGAAGCAAACTCCCCTGGCTCAATTGTAAGTTTAACAACAGATTCAATTGGCCATTCGAATAGACCACAACTGCATTTTAGTCAAAACCCAGTTAATTTATATGCATTACACTTGCCTGATGAGCATTTAACAACATTAATAGCATTTGACCAACATACATCTGGAATTATGTCAATTAAAAATGGACCAACTGAAAACCCATGGAGAACATTTTTATTACCAATGTCAGTTGACCATCCGGTTGTTAGAAGTGCATTATTGGCGATGACATGTTTCCATGTTGCAAGAGGTGATTCAGTTTTAAGGGCAAGAGGTGTGAAATATATGAAAGATACAATTGTATCACTAGTTCATGGTTTAAGCACCGATAATCATTTGATTACTGGTGATGAAAATAAGTTAAGTGATCCAGAATTTTCTAGAGAAGTCATCAAAAAGACTCCCCCTGATGTTGCATTAGCAACATGTATTGCATTAGCAATGGGTGAAGCTTGGGATAGACATATTAGTACAGGTATTGCCCATTTGAAGGGTGCAAAAACAATGATTGTTAAAGTTCTGAATAAACTAGAAGGTAAAAAGAAGAATAAAAAGAAAAGAGGTAATAGTATGTCAAGATCCCATAGTGTTGATGAAATAAATTCAAGCATTACGAGTAACTGTGGAAGTATTAATGAAGATTTTGACTCAAAATTAAACCCACCTAGTACAAATAATTATAATAGTGATAAAAAGTTACCAAAAGAATTACAATTTTTGGTTAATGCATGGATTTATTTTGATGTTTTAGCAAGAATGACTGATGCAAATGAAGATTATGATGGTGAAGAAAGTAGTAATGATGATGATGAAGAAAATGAAGATTTTAAAAATAATAATAATGAAGATGCAATTGATGATGAACTTTATCCAAATACATTCAAAAGTTCAGATAGGGAAAATTTGGAAATCGACGATGATATTATTGTAAAATCTGTACCATTGAAAAGAAGATCAACTTCCATCTCAACGAAGAGGCCAAAATTAATTGCAAAGAAGAAAAAAAAGAAAGAAATTGATAGTGCATCAGTTATTAATAAATTTAGAAGTTTTAATTTGGAAGATGGTGATACAATTGATCCCTTATTAGGGGTTGCCCAGACGTTGTTCCCGTTAATGGGCGAAGTTGCTACATTAATTAATCAAGTTAGAAGATATAAATTGAAAGTTTTAGCTAAATTCGGCAATGATAGTAACAACAGTAACCACACTAATAATAATGGACGTGATTCAAAAAATATTAAAACTCCGTTAAGATTAATAACCCGTACCGTTGAATTGAAATCTGCAATTGAACATTGGAAACCACCGTTATTTCATAATGCACAGTATATTAATCAAACGGAAGATCCAAAATTTGATTTGAATGCAGCAGTTGCAACTGCTGAAGCTTATAGATATTCAGCATTATTATATTTACATCAAACAGTTCCTGAAGTTCCAAGTTCAACATCTCATAGTTTAGCTGAAAATGTTATGATGTTGTTAGCTAGTGTTCCAAGTAGTTCAGGTACTTTAACAACTCATATATTCCCCTTATTTGTTGCATCATGTGAAGCAAGACCGGGAGAAGAAAGAGCATGGGCAAAAGAAAGGTGGGTTGAATTAGTTGATAAAATGTGGATTGGTACAATCGATAGAGCTTGGGAAGTTGTGAAGGAAGTATGGGCTAGAAAGGATGCTTTCTCTGGCAGGAAAAGCACCAAAAATTTTAATGGTATAAATGATGATTTAAATGGAATTAATGGTACACTAAATAATGATCGTGAACTTGAATATAACAAAATTAAAAGAAGAATAAGTATGGTTATCCATGGGAATGATGAAGATTTAGTTAATGATGAAGATAATAGTGTTGGTAGCTGGACTCACTGGACTACAATTATGAAGGAATGGGGTTGGGAAGTTTTACTTGCATAGACATTTAAAACTTAAAATTTAAATAAAATTACATAAACATTTTTCTGTATACATAGAAATTGAAAAGAATATATTCTAACATATAAAATCAAGCATCAAATTTACATTTATCATAAAATGACTCCCATAGTTCAATTAAAACCTTTTGGTTTTCAATTAAACTTTCCCAGTAAATTTCAACCATATTTTTAAAATCTTTGATTTTATCAAATTCAAATTTCAATAATTCACTTTTGAAAACTTTATCAAAACTTTCTCTAAATTTAATTTGTTTACTTAAAACTAAATTTATGCTTGATAATTCATTATCTAATCTTTTAATTTTTTCAACTTGTGATAGATTTTTAGATTTAAACTTAATTAAACTATGCTCTTTCTTTTCTTCATGTTGTTTTAAAGTTGAAACACTATTACAAACTTTCAATCTATTTTCAAAACAATTTCTGACAGATCCAATTAATCTAATATATTCATCAACAGTTGAACCAAACGTTAAAACCTGTGAAACATTACCATTATCAAGTAGTTCTTTAATTTTGGTCTGTAATTCTTCAAAATTATTCAAGATTTCTGTTATCTCAACATTGACTTCTAAATCACAAATTTGCAATAATACAGTTGATACATCATTTAATGATAATGTTAATTCTTCACGTTTTTCCAAAATCATGTCCAAACTTTGACTTAATTGACGTAGTTGTTGATCAAGATTATCAATATATACTTGTTTTTCTAAAATAAAAGAATCTTCTTCAATATATTTTGGAGTATTTAATCCAATTAAAGAGCTAAAAAATCCACTACTTGATGATGACTCATTTAACCCTAAACTTACAGCTGAATTTAAGAGTTGTTTCATTGTATTCATTTTTATTTCTTTATTATCAATTCCATTATAACCATCAACGTTATCATCAATATTATTGTCTTCATTATTTTCAGCATTGTTATCATTATTATTATCGATAACATCACCATTATAATCAATTATGATTTCACTACTTTTTGAATCTTCATTAAAACATTGAGATTGTAAGAAAACTATAAAATCAGGATCTCTCTGTAAAACTTTACGTTTTGAAATTTTGTTTAGCATATTTTCCAATGCCAGCCTTCTATTTTCAATAAATTTATCATCAAATCTACCATATGCTTGCTTTTCAGGTGGTGGAGGTATAATATAACCAGGATGATTGTTTAGTAATTGATGATATAACCAAAGGAAATCATTATATCTTCTTGTAACAACTGTATCTTGTAAGTTTAATAAATTACATTTTGATTTTGTATTAATTGTGTAAACAACATGTGCACTTGTTAACTCACCAACTTTAAGCGGATCCCCAACTGTTATATCAAATTTTTCTGCATCACCATCAACGAAATTATTATCAAAATTTATTGAATTTGATGATGATTTTGAAGAATTTGACTGATTTTTGTTATTGGTATTAGTATCATCTAAAATTTGATCCTTGTTGATATTGAAAAGTAAAGATTCTGATTCATTTATAAATTTCTGTTTTCTACTAGTTGGTGATGATGATGTCATTAAATCAACAATATTATCATTATTAGTTGATAATGGTGCAGATAATGGATCAATTGTAGTGGATGTTAAAGATAATGGATTTTCTGATTTTTCTTTATTCTTTGTAGGTTCTGAATTTAGCAATGCATTTTTAGTTACTCTTCTTGGTCTTAATACTTTAATTTTCCTATTCGGTGAAACAATTCCTTTGTATTTAGATGAACGGTCAGAAGAGGTAGGTAATGATGTTTTACCGGAATCATTATTATCCTTTGTATCAGGTCCCGTTAATGTAAGTAGATTTTCTAATATGGATTCACCATTAATGTTATTTTCATTATCAGTTTTTAGAGGTTTAGTAGGTGAAGTAAATAATTCATCATCATTGTTATTTTCATTGTTATTTTCAATTTCATCATCAGCATCTTTTAAAAACGGATGAGACGTAGATTCCTTTGTAAGTGAATTTAATAATTGATTTTTCTTTTCTTTAAGTAAGTTAATATCCATATGGCTGTTAATATGATTACTTACTTCCTTGGGAAGAGATGATGCTAAAAATGGATTTCCTAAATCTGATTTTCTATGAGGATTTGAATCAACATAATGTACATGATCAGCAGGTGTTTCATCATCAACTTCATTATCATCATTATCATGATTATCATAATTACTATCATTCAGTAATATAGATTTCATTGTATGTGCAAGTTCATTTTGGATCTTAAATTCATCAACATTATCAACATTATCAACATTTTCATGATCATCATCCTGGGAAGTATCATTATACGGGGATTGTGTTTTGGTTGGATCAACAGAATCACCCCATAGCGATTGGTTTGGATAATGTGAGTTTGAATTGGAATGTGAATTTGAATTGGAATGTGGAGCTGGATTTGCGTGTGGATCTGAATATGGATTATTATCAAAAGATTCATTTGAATATGTTCTTTCATCATTAGACAACGGAGTGTCCTCCCAAACGTTACTACCACTCATACTTGAATTCATTGTTTAAATACCAACTAAACGGATTTCAGAAAAAGACATAATTCTTAATGTCATCTTCATTGATTAAGCAGCAATTAAAATTTGTGAACACAAACAGCGCCTACAAAACGAAAAAAAAAAGATCAGTATTGTACACTTACAAGTTTAGACTTCACATTCTAAATCTTGGGTTTAACCAGACAAATAATATTACTCATGGGTGTTGATCAAACCTCTTTCTTTCAACAATGTGTGGATATATATGAAGAATCGATGCCTGAAGAACAAAAGATGAAAAATAAAACAGTGGAGGAAAGCAAGGATGATGAGGATCGTGATAGTTTTTTCCAGAGATCCATGTTGATTTATAATACATTGATATCTATAAATACATTAATTGATACAATTCGACCTCAATATTTGATTATTAATTCCAAAGAGATATCCGAAGATGAGAAATTAATTATAGACACGGAAATCAAGATAAAAATTCAAAAGATTTCAAAAGATATTAAAAATTTACAAGATATAGAAAGCAAGATATCCAAAATTGAATTAAATTCTGTTGAATTATCACAAACTTTGAAAAAAATCGGATTCAAATTAAATGATATGAATGATTCAACATTTCAATTCATTTCTAGAAATTTAATATCTATGGGTGATTATTCAGATTATTTAAGTATCCGTAATGGAACATTATTAACAATTTTTAAAAATATAATCAAATCAAATTCTATCATGTTGAATAAAACGATAATTAAATGGAATGAAATTCATGATAAACGAATTGAACGTTTAGAACAATTGAAAAGATCGACATTAAGTACGAGTTTAAATTATAATAGTAATAATAGTAGTGCCAACGATGGTAATGAGAATGATATTGGTGAACATATTGTTTCTAATGAATATGAAAAATTACAAACCGAATTACCACAACCAGAGTTAATTCAATTGCAAAATGAACAAGATACTTTATTAATTGAATTGAAAAAGGGTACATTAGAAACAGTAGGTAAAATTGAATCCACTATGATTGATATTTTAAGTATGATTAATGAAATAGGTATTCAATTATCCATTCAAAATGAAAATATTTCAATACTGGATGAATTTAAAGATGATATTTTACAAAATGTGAAAAGTGGTAATACAGTTTTGATTAAGGCAAATGAGAAAAACAGTAAATTTAATAAATCTTTTGCATGGTTTATTTTCATTGCTGGTTTAATACTTTTAATTGTTGATTATATTTTATAAAAAGGAAGAAGAAAAAAGGAGGAAAAAAGAAAGAATAAAGGAGAAAAATGTTTATCTTTATATTTATATATATATTTTAATTAAATTTTTTTTTCGTTATTCGTTTCCATCACCTTTAACAAATCCGGCACCGACAATTTCACCTTCTTTTCTTAATACAATTCTATCTAATTTTTCATCATTGTCATATGAAGAATTGATGATTATAGGGATAGGATCGTCGGTTTCTATAATTACATTACATCTTTGATTTGAACTTAAATGTTTCCTCTTTTTCTTCTTTAAGGTGATTGTACCATCATCATTTTCTAATCTTGATTCTATCCATTTAATTGAATTTAATTTTGAAGAATATGAAACGTTATTCAAAAATAAGATGAATGACGAACCAATCAACAAAGGTCTTGATAAATCAAAAATATTTAATTCACAATTAATTAAATTTGTAGATATAATGGATGGATTTTTCAAATTATCGATTTTAGTAATCAAATCACCAATTTTAATAAAATCTGAATTTTTCAATTTTGTTAGTTTTAAATCAACAAAATCTCCAATTATACCTATTTTTTCAACAATTTTATCATCTTTTGATTTACCAACATTACCAATAGTTGAAGTAATTGAATCAACAATTGCTAATTCTTGAGATGGATAAACTATAACAGATTCACCCGGTTGAATCATACCAGATTGAATACGGCCATGAATTATCAATTGATCTGATTTTTTGGAAATTAGAGAACCTGTATCAATCGAACCATAAGTTATATCATTAATTGTTAAAATGAATTTACTATTTGAAAATTTAGTTAATTCATTGATTGATTTATTAAATTGGATATTTAAAGCAGTTAAATTTTCAATTAACGTTGGACCATGATACCAAGAAGCTGCTATTGATTTATTAACAATATTATCACCATTAAATCCAGAGATTGGGATGAAGGACAAGTTCATTTCTAATAATCCTAATTCATCAATTAGATAGTTTGATATTGTGTCTTGAATATGATTGAATTTTTCAACAGACCAATTAATGATATCCATTTTATTAATTAATAAAGTCAAACTTTTTATACCTAAATTGATGGCAATTTTCAATTGTTCGAAAGTTTGACCTTTAAAATCATCAATTAAATTTGAAGTTGAATCAATTATAACAATTGCAATATCAGCTTGTTTTAAACCATTGATCATTTGAGGTAAATAATCTTTATGACCTGGAGAATCAATGATTGAGAATTTCAAATTATTAAATTCGAATTGTGATTGAATTATGTCCATTGTAATACCTCTACTTCTTTCTTCATTAGTTTGATCCATTATCCAAGCTAAAGAGAAAGAACCTTTACCAATGGATTCTGCATCTTTTGATAATTTATGTAAAGTTCTTGAATCAACAATATTCAAATCATATAATAATCTACCTATTGTTGTTGATTTACCGCTATCAACATGGCCAATTACAATTGAAGATAATAACGGTTTTGATACTTTATTTGATAATTCATTTTGTAAATTGATTTTGTTTTTAGGTTTTGTAGGAAGCGGTATTTTTCTCTCTTTGATTTGAACATTTGAAATATCGGTTGTTATGGATTCGATTTTTTTATCAGGTGTTGCTGGAGATGCTAGTTTTTCATTATTGAAATTTTTAGTAATTTTTTCAGCTAAATTAGGAGGCATGTTAGTATTTTCTATTAGAAAGGAAGAAAAAGCAGAGGATAGTTTCCTTCTCTTAGTCAATGGTTCATAATCGTTTGAGAAGATGATGGATGGTAAAATATGAGTTGGGTTTGGTTGTATGAGCTGGAAAGATGATGAGGTGGAAGTTGATGGTTTACTAAATTTAGAAATGTCAATATGGGTGGGCTGGTTGTTGGGTTGATTTGCTGGTTTAGTTGGAGGTATATCAGATATTAGCGGTGGCGCAGATATTATTTCAGGTAGATCTGACTTTAAAGAGATGCAAGTGTTGGAACAAGTTGACTGAGATTTATCAAGTTGTCTCTTCTTAGACAATAAAGCATTTAAACCATTTGAGTTTATATTTTTTCTCTGTAATAAGTTTGATAAACCATTAGATTTCGTATCATCATTTTGAGATTGCAATTTTCTTTTCTGTGCAAGTAGTTGTAGTTTTGACATTGGTTTGAGGAAGAAGATGGAGGTGGGATAATGTAGGTTGAAGTATGTGTATGGATATTTTGCGCGTTGAAATATTGATTTCTGATTATGAGTAAGTGGTAAATGAACAACAATAACTAAAGAGAAGATATGGAAGAAAGAAAAAAGGGAATAGGAGATAAAGAGAAGAACAACCTAAACAAGATACATACGCCTATGATTTTCGGTGACAAATTGAATTGCATTATCAAGATTGAAGTTTGACTCCCAAAGATATTCCTTGAGAAGATCGTCATCAATTTTGTAATTTTTCAAAGACAGCTGAGATTTGAAAGATGGTAGTAAGTCGTGTAGGAGCTCGTAATCATCATCGTTCAAATCGTCTTCATTGAAACGGTAGCCGTCATCGTTGTCGTCGACGTCTGAGTAGTCCGAGTACATGGTGGGATACCTCACTATCACAATCACGACCGCTACCACTGCTTCTGCTTCTTTTCCCTAACGTAGTGGGCTGCACACTGGTACCCAGACGGGTTCTTGTCCAAGTAGCGCTGGTGGTAGTTCTCCGCGTCGAAAAAGACGCCCAGCGGCTCCACCGCCGTGGCGATTGTTTGGTGCGGGTACCACTCGTGCTGGAACCTGTCGCGGGCGGCCAGCGCGGCGCGGTGCTGGCCGGCGCCCGCCGTGAACACCGCACTGCGGTACTGCGCCCCACGGTCGTTGCCCTGCGCGTCCAGCGTCGTGGGGTCGTGCATCCGGAAGAAAAAGTCCACCAGCTGGTCGTAGCTGTCGTGCGCGGGCTCGAAACTGACCGCCACGCTCTCTGCGTACCGCGTGCCGCCCCCGCACACCGCCTCGTAGCTGGGCGGACGGCTCGCGTCGCCGGCAGCGTCGCCCTCCCCCACCGCATAGCCCACCCGAACGTCCACCACGCGTGGGAACTGTCTCCGGAAAAGATGCTCAACCCCCCAGAAACACCCTGCTGCAAACACCGCCAATTGACTGCTGTCCGTCTTCTTGATACTGGATACAATCTTCATTCTTGCCTTGTATTTGATTCCACCGGGGCCAGAATTGGATACCAATACCACTCAAACCAAGAAGAAGAACATCCATATCCGTGTCCTCGTTATGTCTTATTCATCCTACGCCCTTGCAACACTCGCCCACGCCCTCAACACAGACACCCACTCCAGTTCCCGCCCATCCCCATCGCCATCCCCGCCGCCATCGCCATCCCCGCCGCCAAATGCCCACCCCGCCCCCCTCTTTGTCACCTACCACTCCCAGAACGGCGCGCTCCGTGGCTGCATCGGCACATTCTCTCCGCAACCGCTCCCCTCGGGAATCGCCCACTACGCCCTCGTCGCCGCCCTCGAAGACCCACGCTTCCCTCCCATCACCGCCGACGAAGTCCCAACTCTTACGTGCACCGTCACCATTCTCGCCCATTTCGAAGATATCACCCTTGAACCTCTCGATTGGATTGTCGGAACCCATGGAATTCACCTAGTCTTCTCTAGTCAAGGTCGTATCCATTCTTCAACTTTCCTGCCTGAAGTTGCACAAGAACAACATTGGACTCAGTCTCAAACTCTTAATCAACTCATCAAAAAGGCTGGCGTAAAGGCTACTTTCAAAGAGGTTGTTCCTATCAAGGTTGAAAGATATCAAGGTATGGTGGATTCTGCGTCGGGCGACGCAATCTGATTATTTACCGATTATCGATTATCTCATCTATATGATGAAATATGAAATATGAAATATGAACTACGTTTTTTGATTTTTGATTTCCTTTTTCATCCTTCTAATTGGATTTTCTATTTTTTTTTTGTTTTTACTTTTCTACTTTTATTTTATTTTATTTTATTTTTTTTTTACTTTCTGAAAAATTTTATTTTTTTTTCCATTTCACACTATCTTAGTACCTTTTCATTATTGAATATATACCCTCTTCCCCCCCATATTTTACCCAATTTAATTTACTTTAATAACCAAAACACCCACAATCACACCTACCTTCCAATATGTCGGATGATCTAATTTGGCAAGTTATTAACAAACAATTTTGTTCATTCCAAATCCGTCCTCATCAATCTCAAAATAATCAGGATTTTTGTCGTAATGAATACAACGTTACAGGTTTATGTGATCGTAGATCATGTCCATTAGCAAATTCTCAATATGCAACAATTAAACAAGTTGATGGTAAAATTTATTTATATATGAAAACTGTTGAACGTTCCCATACACCGAAAAATTTATGGCAACGTATACGTTTATCCAAAAATTTTAAAATTGCATTAAATCAAATCAGTGATAATTTATTATATTGGTCTGAATTTAATATTAATAAATGTAAACAAAGATTTACAAGATTAAAACAAATTGCTATAAATGAACGTAGGATGGCTTTACGTGAAGAAAGAGGTGATATAAGTGAAAGATCTTATGTTGGTGTTAAACATAAAGTCAAAAAGAGAGAAGAGAAAAGAGAACGTAAAGCTTTAGCTTCTGCTAGAATTGAAAAGGCAATTGAAAAGGAATTATTAGATAGATTAAAGAGTGGTGCTTATGGTGATAATCCTTTAAATGTTGATAATAAAATTTGGAAAAAAGTTTTGGGTAAAATCGAATCAACTAATGAAACTGATCAAAATGAAGAAAATGAACAAGATTTGGATTCTGATGATGACGTTTTATTAGATTCAGAAGATGAAGATGAAGATCAAGGTGGTCAAATTGAATATGTTGAAGATCTAGATGAAGATGAAGACGATGAAATGGTTGATATGGAAGATTTAGAAAAATGGCTAGGTAATGATAGTGATGATAGTGATTCTAATAATGATGATGATGATGACGATGACGATGAAGCTGATGAACAACCTGAACAATCAAAGAGAAAGAAGATAAAGACAAAGAGAGCAAGAATCGAAGTCGAATACGAAGATGAACCAATTACTAATATCGCAACCAACTAATTAGTTAACTAGTTATTCAATTAAAAATCTGTATAAAAATTTAAAGGCTTACGCCTTCCTTATATAAACCAATCTTTACTTACTTCAAATTTACTATCATTGGTTGTACCACTACCAAACATACCAATAACATCATCAAATCCATGTTTTTTAACTAATTCATGCTCCCAACGCATTTCAATCGCTTTCGATTTCTCTAATGCCGTCTTTGCCGTACCCCATGAGTATCTAATATTAAAATCCCATCCATACCATGGATTTATATCACTATTAATAAATTTAATAGTTTTAGGATCTGATGGATATCCTGATCCCCAATCTCTACCATTTGATGATTTCTTAACAAACCAATCTCTTGTAACTTTAGCAACTATACTTGCCGCTGATACAATAGGATACGTATCATCTGCCTTTTTTTCAACTTTAATATCTAAAACTTCTTCATTTGTAAAATATTTCCTTAATTTAATTGTATAGCTCGATGGTGGTCCAACTGTATCTATAAAAATACCATCAATAATAACATCTACTTCAACTTCTTCTTTAAATTTATTAATTAATCCACGAATTAATCCAATCGTTGTCTGATGTGCTTGTTCATTCAAATTAATAACACATTGACTAGGTCTTAACATATCTCTACTAATATCAATTGCAGTTAATGACGTTATACCATATCCTATTTCATTACTATATGATTCATCATTACATATTAATTTCATTAATTCCCATCTTTTAACATCTGTTAATTTCTTAGAATCTGCAAATTCCAATTTCGGTAAAACTTCTTTACTATATTGCGTAATACAATATCCTAATGAATAAACCATAGGCCCAATAATCGGTCCTCTACCCGCTTCATCTATACCTATTACTATATGTACTGGCTCTGTAGCATTTCTAATGGATTTGGGAATAGCAGAAAAGTTCGTGTATGTATGCAATGGTGGTGGAAGTGGAACCGTAGGAGGTTCAAAATTAGACATCTTTGTTCAGTTAGTTAAGAAAGTATTGTTGATGAAACACGTTAATTTTGGTCTTTTTTTATTTTCGTGTTGTGGGAAATATGAAATATGGAATATGAAATTTCTGAACATGGTAACCCCATACATAATATCCTGCATACTCTATATTAAGTTCTACACGCGCTATTCCTACCATACCGTAACCATTGGTACTATATTGAACGTGTCTTAGCATAGTTCATATTAATATATTCTCAACTGGTAATGTTTTGATTTTAATTGGGTCCACAATCAGTTTCTTGGTGTTGATGTGAAGATCATAAAGTATATCCCTGCTGATATTACGGATACCTCACCTGTTTTACTTTTTGAACATGATTGTTTGCAGATAGATTGACTGGCTTAATAAAGTTACAACATGGATATTTTCTCATAAAGAAAATCTCTTACTTTCTGCAAGTTCCAACAAATATTCCACATTCAGTTGGCAAGGAATTATTTCGATGCATCATATATCCTCATGTCCTACACATATTATCTTGACCATGGTTTAGTGATATCTCCCAATTCTAGCCATCATAAAAAATAGTTTGTCTAACTACAAACTATACATTTGTGTAGAAAATCCTGATCACGTAAATATCAGGTACTCAGTTACACTCTAGAGCCCTACATTTTTTTTCATTTCTTTATAACCTTATTATAACCCATTCATAGAATTTATAATTTTATTATCAAACTTAGAAATATCAATAATCAAACTATTAAATTTAAACCATTCCTGCCACATTTGATCATTCTTTGAATCCACATTTTTAAATTCACTTTTAAACTTGTTAACGAAATCTTGTAACATTGTTACATTTGAATCAATCAAAGCTTTCAATACCAAATTAATGCTATTTTCATAATTTTCTAAAACTTTAGAAATCTCGGAATTATACAACCTTTGTTCCTTTAAAAGTTCTAGTAATTCCAAATTTGTTAATTTTGTATCATATAATAAACTATTTGGATTATTTGAATTCAAATTATTACTTTTCAAATCACTTATATTCCCAATTTTAGACCACAAGTTATCAATTAATTTATCGTTTTCAATACGTAAGTCAAGTAATTTTTTAATCAATTCATGAATTACATTTTCGTCATCTAAATTGATATTCTCTAATAATTGAATATAGAATTTATTATAATGTTGGTCATCTCTATTCACCATATTCGCCGTTGTAGTTGATGTTGTTGCTTGTGCTCCAAACATATGTAATCCCAGACTGTTGTTTTCGTTATTGGGATTAACTCGATTAATGGATTTAATATGAGGAAGTGTTAATGTAAGCGGGGGTTGGGATTGTGAAGATGACATCGATTCTGGTCGTGTTGGCAGACGAGGTGGCATTCTTTGAGAAGGGGCTGTATGTTTGCAATTTGTTCAAAAGAGTAGGAAATAAAATATGGACATGAATTTTGAGTTTAGTCGAGCTTGATTAGGAGAAAGTGATTGGACAAAGATTTTTTTGTTGTTATTTAAATATCATTTTTCAAACGTCAAATAAACATAAATCAGTAATATCGAATTTTAACTCAATATATTGATTTATAAAGCCATTGTTAGAGTTAATATTAATTTCCACATCAATCAACTTCACAGCTAATAATACAAATATAAATTACTTTACATGGTTCTATAATTTCTAAATTCTATATACAAAAAAAATCTCCAATATTTTTATAAATCAGTAATGACACGTCGTATGAAATCATAACTTGCCCATTGAACAGCCATACTTGGCATAATTTTCCACATATTTGCAGTCCATCCTTTATATAAGCCTTTAACACCTTCCTGTTTAACAATAATTGTTAATGCATCCCAGGTATTTTTATATTTAAATCCCAATGAACCATCATTCATTGTAGCAACTTGAAATCTTCTACGTAAAATATCAAACGGATAAACCATTGATTGTGCTATACCACCACTTAATGCTCCAATTAATAAAATAACTGAAGTTTCGATAGTTTTTGATCCATTATCCCAATCTGGATAAACATATTTAAAATTTTCTTTCATTTTTTCAAAAATTGAAAAATTAAGTGAAACATAAGGTGCAACACCTAAGCTTGTCGGTATAAAGCCTCTATAGAGACCTTTTATTCCACCTTCTTTTAGAAAAATTGTTTTTAAATTACCCCACATTGATAAATCAAGCTTTTGTTTAACAACATCAGTAGTATTTAAACCTTTCAAACTTTTTGCAGTTAAAACACTTAATCTTGTTTTAACTAAATCCATTGGATATGTACCTGCAACACTTGCTAGACCACCTATCATACCACAAGTTAATTTTTCTGTAGTAGTTAAGTTTCTTTCACCATTTGTCACATAAATTTTCAAATTTTCAAAAACAGCATATTGAATCGCAGTATATGGAACAATTCTGATACAATTTATACCATTACCTCTAAATAACCCTTTATAACCTTCTTCTTTATAAATTTGTGCAATGGTAGACAGTGTACCCTTTTCATAAGACTTACCTGATCCAGTCCCTTGGACTTGAAAAAGAACTTTGACTCTTTCCATTGGTGAAACTGCGGTTCTCGATAGTGCACCCGCAGTACCACCACAAATAAATGATAAATATGGATCCGTTTGTAAAACTTTAAAAATGGAGAGAACTCCCATGTTCTCCGTACTAGCATTGACATCCGTAGCACTCATATTGATTTAAGGTCCTGATGGTTAGTCGTGGTGAAAAGTTAATTATCAGGTTAAACTCCACAATATTAAACCATGAAAAACTGTTGAAATTTGTGGATAAAACAATTTTCTTAGTTTTCTTCCATTTTCAACATGTTTCCAATTACGATGAGAGAAAGAGATCGAGATATGTTTTCAAAAGAGTCAACTGAGATGTTGACTATACTATAATTTGTACACTTTCTATTAAATGCTGGTTATTATACAGTATTATATATCATCTAAGCAGGTATATTTGTGGTGTATGGGGTCTAATAAAAAAATCAATTCGTATGAATAAATTAGTAATGGGTAATTGTATGTTTTCTAATATTTTCAGTACTCCAAAATTTTAAGATCAAACAATGACTTTTCCACCTGTAACTTCCTTACCAGTCTTTTGAATCTTTGCTAAAACGGTTTCGTAGTCGACTGAACCGGTATACACATCAACGGTTTGAGTTTCAAGATTTGCGTCAACTTTTTCAACCCCTCCAAGTTTGTTCAAAGCTCTAGTAACCGCACCTGAACAGCCTGAGCATGTCATTTTAACATTGAACTGGTAATGCATTTTGATTGGTTTATTAGTTGTGAAAAGTTATGATTATTTTGATTTAAAGAGGAAAATGAATTATATTGAAAGTGTGGAAATGAGGCAAAATTTTGTGACAAAGTAAAACTTAACGGACTTTATATTACTAATACCTCATATCCATTATTTTGCATTTTAAAATTTAAATCCTCCAAAACTATTACAGAATGGGCACCGCTTCACTAAGAGACAGACTCACTAAACTACAATCCAAAACAAGGAATGTTGGTGTTTCCAAGTCTGTACCAGTTAACAAAAGACAGAAGAAGTCATTTTTTCAAGCAGATAGTGCAGTTGAATCTGAAAATGTTCTTGAACAAATCACAAGTTCAGTCTTACCACATTTGCACTTTCCAAATGTTAACCTTACTAGGAAAGTAAATAACGATGCAATAATGATAGTAGGTGAACGATTGTCAAATTCATATTTGTTCCCACAAATCGGTGTTGGAGTAGGCGTTTCCGGTTTATTATCACAAAATTCTAAAACTTCACGTATATCAAGACAATATCCTAAGATTTTCATACAAGATCAATTGTATGCATTATATTCAGGACAAGAAACACAGGTTGATTTATGCGTTAATGATTTAGTAATAATGGGGAAATTACATGTTTTAGATATGAATTTTGAAAATTTTGGCTTTACTGTATTGGTATTAGATGATGAATTTAATCGGATTTTAGATTCAAGTTGTAAAGAATCCGATCATCTAATGTTAGAAAATTACAAAGATTTATTACTGTGTGATACAGAAGCGACACAACTAACTAATACTTTGTTATTGAATGTAAACTTAAATATTTCAAAATTAATAAACATTGGATTAATTTGTATATCTTCCTCTGAAGCAACACCTGGGATTTATAATATCACATTACCACATTTAGGTGGACTATTAAGAGTTGTTAAAAACTCTGTTAAATGGATAACTGAAACGACCTCGAAGACAAAAGAAAGAATGATTTTAGATTCCGAACTACGTGAAAAATGGTTTAAACCTTATATTACAACAAGGGATAAATTAACGAAAAAGCAAGATTCTTTTAAAAGAGAATATTATACAACTGATAGAGTTGGGACGGTAAAAGAAAAACCAGTCGTTGTGGGACCCGGTATAAATATTGTTAGATTTAGAGGTATTGGAATTGACTGGGTCATTTCTTTGATGATTGGTATTGGGATTCTAGAAACATTTGATTCACCTGTCGGCCATGTTTATAAGTGGACAGGGAAATCTTTATAAGTTAGTGTGTATTTAGATATTTCAATAACGTTTCCATGCAAAATATAACGTTGTCTTTTGGTCCACCAAAGCCAACTCGTAAATAACCTGGGTATCCAAAAACTTCGCCTGGGACAAAAGCAACATTTTCGTTCTTAATTAAGTCTAAACATAATTGATATGTATCTTTAATACCATTAACTTTAACAAAACATGTAGTACCTGCCTTTGGAAAGAAAAAATCCAATTTACAATTCGATTTAGTAATTGTATCTTTGATGACTTCCAAGTTTTTAATACACAGTTTAGCATTTCTTTCTATAAGTTTAACTTTATTTTTTAATGCGTACGTTGCAACCATGTCATTACTCGAAGAGATACTAACAATGTTATATTGCCTCTTTGATAAACAATCTTTAATAAAACCTTTATCTTTGGAAACAATCCAACCTAATCTTAAACCAGCTAAACCAAATGATTTTGACATCGAACCTGTTGAAATACCTTTATCGTATAAATCGGCAATTGATTTTGGGGTTTCATCTTTTGAAGATGAATGGTATAACGAAATATAGACTTCATCAGATAAAACGTAAATATCATTCTTTTGAGCAATCTCAATGATTTTATTAAGAATATCAATTGAAATGAATGCACCTGTTGGATTATTTGGAGAATTCAGAATAATTACTTTAGTATTTGGCTTAATTAAAACTTCAAGCTCCTTTATTTCAGGTTGCCAATTATTTTCTTCTTTCAACAACCATTTATCAACTGTTGCACCAAAAAGTTTAGGAACTGAACCTAATTGCTGAAAAATTGGATCAATTACAATTGCATGATCACCTGGTTGAATAATTGAATAAAATGATAAGAAATTTGCACCTGTACTACCATTTGTAATAACAATGTTATCGGAATTAATTGATTCGTAGATGCTTGAAATTTCATTTTTCAAATCTTCTGATCCATTAATCCACCCATAGGTTAATTGATTATTTAGAAATGCATCAATGTCAAATTTAATGCCTGTTATATCCTCCAGATCTGCAATGGATAATGGTGCAGGACAGGTTCCAGCTAACGAATGCTTGACGTTATGCAAATGAGTAGATACAAATTCTTCTAGAAGAAAAGGGTCTTGTTTTGCCATATTTATGTGTGCTTAAATAATGTTTGAAACTGATCAGTTATGAATAAAGTAGTGGCGGTGTTAGTTATTTATAGTGATAAAATCATATTCATCACTACCAATTGGACAGAAACAGTAATATAGCTAAGCATGAGTCATATTACAAAAGATTTAGTTTAAAATTCAAAATTCAAAATTGAAACTTGATCTAATCTTTCACCAATACTGCGGAGCGCGTAAAACGTAAAACGTAAAACGTAAAACGTAAAACGTAAAACGTAAAGCGCGAAGAAACGAAGAAATTGAAGAAACGAAGAAACAAAGAAACGAAGAAACCCTCAATTACTCGATTCTCTGTTTTTCATTTTTCATTTTTCATTTTTCAGTATTTTTGTCGTTGATGCTTCAGTTTCTCCCATCCACTTTTTTACTGATTTGGATTATTATTTTTCTTTCATACTTTTTCTCTATTATTACTTTTTCTTTTATCAAACATCTTCCTCTGGGCGTCATTACACTGCATTCCTCTAGTGTGATTTGAAAGCCTGGGCTGAGGGATTCCTATTTTCCAATGGGGCCCGTTCTAGTGGTGTGGATGTAAGATTGACTTTTCTCTCTTAAGTGTGTATCTCCGGTTGATGAGCTATGCTTTGACTCTTTCGGTCATGTTCACTTAAACATCCATAAATGTAATATTTCCCTGATTATTTCTTACGTGGTTTCTTGATTTTAAAAAGTAAATCTAATGCTTTAACTTTACCTGATTTACGTTTTGTCTTTTGTTGATCAGTAGATTGTAATTTTATCTCATTTAAACTTTCCTTGTCTTGTAACTTACCGCATCTATTGACCCAAATACCATCACCTATAGGTACTTCCCATGACCCAATTTCATTTTGTTTAACATTAACAATACCCATCCAATTTTTCAAATTATTCCATTCTTTACATTCACCCACAACTACATAACCCTCCAATTCTTGATATTTCCCCCATGGGACAAATAAAATGCATAATTCAATTGAATGTCGCTTATTATAATTGATGTCTAGTAGGTTTTCAGCAATACAAACTAACCCCACTCTACCTTTTAACTTTTCATTATATTTTTCACCAACATTTAAAAATTCATTCATGTTTACTAACGGTTGAACATTTTTTAGAGTTTCCTTTGATCGACGCTCGGGATATCCAAATTGGATCAGATATTCGGGCGCAATTATTCTTGTGACTCTAGACTTTTCATAACTTATTGAGCTAAGTGATGATTCAGGAAAAAAATGATTTGCTAAATTTGATGTTGTTTTAGGTAAACTCCTTGAAAAAAGTTTAAATGTAACTACTATTGAGTCATCAGTTTCCGGATTAACAAATTCTGCAAAGTATCTAGACATTTGTAGGTTCTAGGTGAAATGTGAAATGTAAAATGTAAAGAATTCTGGAAAAACATCAACATGTTTCGTGAATTCGCACAAAACCAGCAACCACTACTTTATCTACGATCCCTAGTGGAATAAAAATTAAAAAATAAAACGTTACACGCTAGACTTTACATAAGCACAAATATAAAAATTAATAACATTACAGGGTTCGAATAGAAACACAATCGTGGTAAATAGTCAAATTCAATTTAATTGAACATAATTACCTGGGAAAACACCTTGAACCCCGTTTAAATCTCCGGTCCACCAACCATTTTGATCAGCAGTACGTTGAACAATACGTATCACATCACCAGCACGAAATGTTAAATCACCTGCTGTTTGTGCAGTATAATCATATAGTGCAGTACATGATTCACCCCCTGTGGCAACCGGTGGCGGTGCTCCATAACCTTGGGGTGCAGCTGCAGGAGTTGGTGCCACTGAAGACAACGGAGCTCCATAAGTTGGAGGAGCAGCAGTGTCTTTCTTATCACCATAACCACCATAAGCAGGTGTCTGAGCAGCACCATAACCTGTAGCAGCACCATAACCTGCAGCAGCACCATAACCTGCAGCAGCACCATAACCTGCAGCAGCACCATAACCTGCAGCAGCACCATAACCTGCAGCAGCACCATAGCCTGCAGCAGCAGCACCGGCAACACCAGCAGCACCATAACCAGCAGTTGTTGCAGTTGTTGGTGGGGTACCATATGCAGAATCTGAACCATAAGAATTATAAGTTGAAGCGGTTGATGGGGAAGTAGCAGCTGAAGGAGGTCCTCCATAAGAAGGCGGTGTGTAAGTTGGACTTTGTTCATTTTGTAATTCAAATCTTCTTCTTGTCATATCCAGTTTAGATTTTGCATGACCCAGTTTAAAATTTGTAATTCCAATAGCATCAGTTCTTTCCTCAATGTTGCCACGCTTTATTTCGAAAGCTTCAACGATATCCTGAGATAAATCAAAATAGGGTATTTTCATTTCTTCCATTCTGGAAGATAATGTATAAAAAACATTCAATTGCATGTAATACAATGAAATAAATAAAGGCTTCACCATTTCAGCTTCTAATTGAAATAAAATTGGTAATTCAGTTTTCATCATTTCGTTATAATAATCAAATTCTTGCTGAGCAACTGCAACTTCATTTTCATATTTATACATTTTTTCTTCATCTTTAGCATTTCTTTCTTTTTTGTTTTGATACTTAGCTAAAGAGTTTTGATGTCTGTCTAAATCTAGTTGTTTATGACCTCTTTTCTGTGACATTTTACGAATTGATTGAATAACTTTAAGCAATTCGTTTGCTGGTTCAACAATCCTGGTTTCAATTAATTCTAAATCTGGTTTTAAAATCTCCTTCAATTCATTAACAACATCACGGTATTGCTCACAAGCTTCAATACCTTCAGGATTACCTTCTGGTATAGTTGAGTTTGGATCAGACATTCTACCTGAAATTGGTTTATAAATTTCTTCAATTGCTTTTGAGAATCCCAATTGATGATCTAACATTTCATTAACAGCTTTATGATATCTTTTTGACTCATCGGCCAATCTCTTAGTTTCAGTTTCCAACTCTTTAAACCGACGTTCAGCATCGGTGTACACCGCATCCTCGGTGACAGTGCCCATATTCAACTTCTGACGGAAGTTCTGTGGCGCCCTAACAATGGCCTTTTGAAATCCCTTAAAACTCATGGTTGTTGTGATCTTTCTTTGCAAAAACACAAACTATTAATTCTGTGAGAGGCTTGAAGAAGTGATCACGGCGGAATAAGATTGTAGATTAATACTCTGTTGAGTGGCGAGCAGTTTGAAAACTACACGGGGTACGGGTGTTCTCCCTCATATCCTTATTTCTTATTTCTTATTTATTTATTTCATGTGTTTTCCCGTTTTATGTTTAACATTGCATTAGCTCTCTCTGTTTGTATCCATTCCAAGCCATCCCATTATCTCAGCCTAAAAGATGTCATCATCACACCCGATGTCGCCATCCAAAAGCTCCATTTCTTCTTGGCTCAGGCTGCGGAAGAAGTCAGATTCTAACAACGACAACACCAACATTGATACAAACACTGGCTCAGCACAACATATAAATGGTAATACAAGTAGTAATTCAAATTTTAGTACAAATAGTAGCACAAATGGTATTTCAGCTAATATATCACATCAAAATCATGATCAACTATTTTTACAGGAAGACACTTCTAAAGATTCCAGCAATATTTCACAACCTCTCAGTGACACATCCCATAATTCACAGTCAACTTCTGCTCTACATGCTCCGATTCCAATGAAAATTCAATCACGTAAAAATAGTAATGCTTTATCTATACATTTAATGTCTCCTCAAAAATCATCAACCCCACAACATTCTCAAAATCAACAATTATCATCATCCCCGACCCCATCTCGGCCTTTTTTGGGATTTAAATCAAAATCTTCACACTCATTTCGGCCATTGTCACAATTTTTAGACTCTACATCA
This sequence comes from Pichia sp. NRRL Y-12830, assembly GCA_030564565.1. Lineage (NCBI taxonomy): Eukaryota > Fungi > Ascomycota > Pichiomycetes > Pichiales > Pichiaceae > Pichia > Pichia sp. NRRL Y-12830. The sequence goes on from JAJLVO010000001.1 coordinate 181,779, forward strand.
ACCTTTAGTTCAAATCAACAAAACCAGAATCAAAATTCAAATGACATTTTATCTTCTTCAGTTAATTCTAACGATAAATTGAGATCTCATCGTGATTCATTTCTGCAGCAAAGACAATTGGATATGATTGGTGATTCTCCGATTTTCGGTTGTGATATTGAAACTTCAACAAAAAATGCTTCGGGTAAAATTTACATTTCTAGTATTTCAACAAATAATACAAAAAAGCAAAATGATTCAGACGATTTATCTGTTGAATACGGTAAAGCACCACTAGTTATTATTCAATGTGGTTCATATCTCAAACAAAATGCTTTAAATGTTGAAGGAATATTTAGGTTAGCGGGTTCAAATAAAAGAATTAAAGAGTTACAAATTATTTTCTCAAGTCCTCCAAATTATGGTTCAAAGATTAATTGGGATGGTTATACAGTTCATGACGCTGCTTCATTATTAAGAAGATATTTAAGTTCATTATCTGAACCTTTAATTCCATTTAGTTTTTATGTTTCTTTTAGAGAAAAACTAATTGAAAAACCTGAATGTATTCAATATTTTAAGATTATGGATAATAAAGATTCGATCAAAGCGTTTAAAAGTGATAAAGAAAAATATACACAGTGTGTCCATCAACGTCGTAAATTATTAAAAGAATATGCAATTTTAATTCAGCAATTACCTCCAATTCAAAAAAGAGTGCTGTTTTACTTACTAGATCTTCTAGCTCAATTTAACCTTCATTCAAGCAAGAATAGAATGCCTGCAAAAAATCTAGCTGCGATTTTTCAACCTTCAATTTTATTCCATCCTACTCATGACATGAATCCTGATGAATATGCAATAAATAGTTTAGTTATTGAGTCAATGATTACTTATTCTCATAAAATTTTAGCGCAATTTCATAACAATAACTTAGATGATAGTAAAAAGCTGGAAGATCCAATTGAAACCTTAGATGAACAACAGAATAATAATGTAAGTGACATGATGGATGATCCAGCTTGTGCAAATAATATTTCAACATCTGACATTAATCAAATTTTAGAAGAAGATAATGAATTAGATGGTGGTAATGAATCGAACGTTTTATTAAAACCCACTCTTATAATTGACCAACCTGATGATTTAAGCTCAAAATATTCTAAAAATTTTAATTCTTCTCCAATGAAAGGCTCCCCGTTAAAAAACGTAATTAATCCAGCACCACAGTTGATAATTGATGACTTTGAAGCTCCGAAAACATTATTTTCAAGTCCAAAGCCAAACCGTTTGAGACCTTACAGTAAATCATTTTCACAGGCTCCACATACAGAGGTTGTTAGAATAACCGCTCCGGTTAAATTATTTGCAAGTAAAAATGAGTTACCAAACAGTGAAGATAATCTAAGTAGAGTTGTATCAAATCAAAGTGCAATATCCTCATTACTGTCTTCAAAAATGAATTATGAAAATAAAGACAATATAAATACAAATGAATCAAACCTTGCAGAAGAACTAGGGCTATCATCACCAACTGCTGATGTTAATTTTAACTCAATGGTAAATATAGGTTCTGATCTTTCGTTGAATTCTCAGAATAATTCTTCAAATAAAACTAAAAATAATATAATTAGTCAAACCATCGTCAGTAACAACCTAAATGTAGACAAACATCATGATTTCCTTCCTGTCACTCCAACTGCTGAATCTATGGCATTGAAGGAAAAAACACCAGATGCAGAAATTATCAACAACCCTAATATGCAAAATGGTCATATGGATGACTTTAAATCGGAGGATGCCACTGCTAATCAAATTGACGAAAATGATGATACATGCGAGAATTGTTCAATCCCTGATAAACAAAGTACATACAGTACGACGACAACAACAACAACAACAACAAATGCAGCTACAACAACTTCAAATAGTATTACAGATAGGAACCCAAGAACATCTTCAGCCTCACTGGCATTTTCTTTTCAACCTTCGTTATTACAAGGTCATGTAAGTAATGAAAACTCACAAGCTTCAATTGTTAACGATACCAACTCTAAAGAAGGTAATCTATCATTGAATGACGAAGTATCTAATAAAACTGAAATTTCAAAAAAGAAAAATTTGCCATTGGATTATGAGCCAGTCAGTGTTTTAAATAATGACACTAAAAATGATCCATTACTTCATCTTAAAACTGCAATAACTCCAACGTCAGAAAGTTTCAATGCAAGTGATGAAAATGATGAAGCGGATCAAATTCAAGTAAAGAAATCGTCAAATAAGAGTAATAATGCAAACATGGATCAACCTGAAACTAGGTCCTCAAGTTTATTTAATTTTTCATCTTCACACAAAATTAGTCTCAATCTGAATAGACCTGATCCATCTGAATCACCTGAAAAATCACCAACTGAATCTTCCGATAAATCCAAGGAAAAACGTAACTGGTTTGATAAATTGAAACCACGTTCAACTCCAAAACGTTAAACTTCTCTGACTATATTTACGAAATCACTTTCACTTTCACTTTCACTTTCACTTTTTTTGTTTTACTTTCTGTCCGTCTTTTATTATTATCCCTTTTCCTTTTTTTTTCTTACTTAAATCTTCAGATTTTTCGTTTAGTGCTCATCATAATATTTCAATAATCACTTATTATAATATTAATGTTTATCTAAACTTTCTTTATATAATTAATGCTTTACTACTTAAAAAATATTATACAATTCAAATATATAGTATTTGTTTGAAATAATTAGTTTAGTTTTCTTTTTTTTGGAGTTGGCTCTTCCATGATGAAATCGTCATCTTCTAGAACGATTGCACGTCCAGCCGTTTTATTATCATTTGTGTTCTTTGTCTCACTCTTTTCATCGTGCATAAGCAAGCCATCATCTTCAGTTTCATCATTTTCTTGTTTTGTTTTCTTCAACGGAATGTTTAAGTCAGGAAGTTTAACTTCAAAATTTGGTTTATCAATCACATAGAGTTCAATAATATCTAATTTTTCATCGGAATCATTGATTAATAATACTGATTCATTTTCAATAAAAGTACTTAATTTCTTCTCTAGATTTTCTTCTAAATCATAGTCATATAATAATTTAGAATCCAATGTCATAATTTCAACATCATCTCCATAGCCATAATTTTCTATCAACCTATTTCTTAAATCAGATAACTTTATGTTTTTCAAATCAATTTCAAGAATACCTTTTACAATTGAACAGGCTTGACAATTTGTATTTGGCTTTACTAATTTTGATGAATTAACAACTTTATCAGTTGATGACGAATCAAAAATCATCTTAGAATGTGATATTCTATCTTCATCCCTTTTATGGATATAATAATTAACGCTTGATAATGCAGAAAATCCAGCTATAATTGCATTCATTGTTGCAACCGCAGGAATAATATTACCTGCAATTTGTTTTGTATCAAACTCGTTTTTGGTTGGAATATTAAATATAATTGACCTTAAATTTGATGTCGACATTACAAATTTTAACGTATCATTATCATCCTTATCAAATTCAACCCTTTCACCTTGACGTAAACGATCTGATAAATGTAGTAATGAGCTTACAAAGGTTTTAATAATATCATCAATTGTTTCCTGTGCCGATGAGGTTTCCGTATACTTTCTATTTAATGTGGGACTTGAAATTGAATTTATAATAGCTTTGTAGTTTGCAATTTTTTCAATTGATGGTTTTTCTCTTGAGTTCCAGAGCTCAGGGATCCTTAAAAGACGTTCAATATCATCTATGAAAACTTTTTCAAACATTTTAGTAACGTAACCAAAATCTTCCACACTAGAATTCATAACTAATTTTTTCAAATCCGCTAATTCGTTAACTTCCTTTGCAGATGCTTCAGCTTCTTTTTTATTGGCAAACTCAGGTGAATCAGTTTCTGTGTTTTCGTTATCTGAATTGTCTGCAAATAATTGCGAGAACAAAAAATCTTTTGCCCAAGTAATACAATGAACTGGTTTTGAAGGGGTTGATCTGATTGTACATACAGGAAAAGTCTTTCGAGTTTCCTTTGGAACGCAGTGAAAACATTCAGTATTATATGGATAAATAGGTTGAGTTTGACCTTTTAAACCTGTTGTACCACTTTCATACAATGGAAGATTCAAATAAAGTGAAATCCTATTGACATAAAATCTAGCTTCTAAATTATCCAATGCATTATATATAACATTAAATTGCCTAAAAAATGATAAGGGAAACATTTTTTTATCTAAAATACTACCATGATATGAGTAAAGTTTTGATTTATAGGTGAAAAATTCAACTGCTTTAATTGCAGTCTTTGATTTGGATTGTTTGATATCTTTATGACGAAATAAAAATTGTCTATTCAAATTGGATAGATCAATTGTATCTAAATCAAGAACATGAATTTCTTTAATATTCATCATAATCAAATCTTTTAGCAATTCACAGCCGATACCACCAGCACCTACCAATAACACTTTTGAATCTGCGAATGAAGTGGTTTCTTCTCCAAACATACGTTTAATATAACTATCTACCGCCATACCTGTTTCTGGTATTATATCACACCATAAAAATTGGTTTTTTTACCTTATGCTTTTTAGCATAAAAAAGAGAAAGAAACCGCCAGAAATGTTAAACAATATTCATCTCAATATCGCGTACTATGTTCAACATGAATGCTTAACTTATTTATTCGAATTTTTTAGTACGTGTTCTTTCTTTGTTTTTCTTACTGCAACAACTAGACAAAATCATGGCCGGTGACAAATATTCAGTCATTCTTCCTACTTACAATGAAAGGGAAAATCTTCCTATTATAACATACCTCATTGCAAAAACTTTCACCGAACACAAACTCAATTGGGAAATCGTTATTGTTGATGATGCGTCACCAGATGGAACACAAGAAGTTGCAAAACAACTTATTAAAATTTATGGTGAAGATCACATTCAATTGAGACCCCGTGCCGGTAAACTAGGACTTGGTACTGCCTATATGCATGGATTACAATTTGTTACTGGTAATTTTGTAATTATTATGGATGCAGATTTCTCCCATCATCCAGAATCTATTCCTGAATTTATTAAAAAACAAAAATCAGGTGATTATGATATTGTTACTGGTACTAGATATGCAGGCAATGGTGGTGTTTATGGGTGGGATTTAAAGAGAAAACTTATCTCAAGAGGTGCAAATTTTCTTGCAACAGTCGTTTTAAGACCCAATGTTTCTGATCTTACTGGCTCTTTTAGATTATACAAGAAAGATGTTTTAGCAAAGATTATTGCAGCAACCAAATCTAAAGGTTATGTTTTCCAAATGGAAATGATGGTTAGAGCTAGATCGATGAACTTTACAATTGCTGAAGTTCCAATCTCTTTCGTTGATAGAATTTATGGTGATTCCAAGTTGGGTGGTGATGAAATTGTTGGTTACTTAAAGGGTGTTTGGACTTTATTTACTACTGTTTAAATGATTTTTTCATGAATTCTGTATCTATATATATTTATGTTTATTCGTGAAGCTTTATAATAATAACATTTTACATAATTTACAAACATTTCAAAAAAATAAATTGTACATTCCTAAAACTGTGTGCATCTAGTTTCGTTATGAATATTCTGGCATTTAATACAACATACACGAGCCGTGCATTTAATACACGAACTATAACTAACACCACCACAAATTGAACACAATTTTTCAAGTTGTAAAGTGTTTGGTTTAAGTTCTAACGGACTTATACCATTAGTTATTATTCTGAGTTCATTTTTATTCAATTCATCATTAAAATTTGTCCATGTCTTTTTAGATATCAACAGACGCTTAACAACTGCACTTGCAGTATTATTGCGTTTAACTACTAAGCCGGTTATATTTTTTGGTATTTCAAACTTTATATTTTCATTATAGTTTTCTCTATTTAACTCGTCAAATCTTCTATTTGCACGTCGTAACTCAGCAATCGATATGTTGCTTTCTCTAGATCCATCAGTTAAATCAATGAATTCACTCTCTAATTCTTGCGTTAAAGATTTTGATTTAGGACGTGCAGTTAAAAACTGCTCAGCTTGAATCTGTTGAATATTATAATTGACACGCTTACGTTTAGACGATTGGGATCTATCTCCACTTTCACTCATATCTGATCCATCAATTGCTGAATCTCCGTTTGGTGTTGATGATCTGACTGGTTGATTGTGGGTAACATTATTTCGCCCTCCCCCGCCATACGGATTTGCATGGTATAATGAAGAAAAGTATGTATTTGAGTCTCTTCCTCTAGGTATTTCCTCTACTCCTGGCATTATTGTTTGTAAATTGTAATTTTTCTATTAAAAGGTTTAAGGTTTATTAAAAATTTAAAAGAAAAATTAAAACTCAAAATTCAAAATTCAATTCTGAAATTCATGACAAATCGCTGATACGAAGTTTGGAAAGTTAAACTAAATTACAAATCACATATATATTTTATTTGTTTATATAGAATCATCTTTTATAAACAATATCTACAAGAAATTAACTACTTGGAATTGTCCAAGTTTATAATACTAAGAAGTCTATTATGCAAGTCTTCCAGTATCTGTTCAATGCTATCAAAATCACAACATATTGAATCGTGTAGGAAAACAACGCCACCAGATTTTAGCTCAACGGGGAACTCTTCACCTTTAAAATACTTAGAGAGAAGTGTAGTCACCTTAGTTGATAATCCAATTAATGCATCGCCTGTTCCACAGTAATCAGTAATAGTTGATATATTTTCAATACTACCCGTTGTGTTCGTTTTCATATCACCTAATGAAATATTAAATTTAGAATGTTTCTTTGAAACGACATTAATTTTGTGCCTCAATTCCACAATAATCTCGAATTGAAAAAAATCACTTATTAATTTTGTGGTCTTTCTTTTACCACTATTTAGGAGAACATCTAATTTGATTGATTTGAAATACAAAATTCTTAAATTTTCAATATTCAAAACTGTCGGTAAAAATCCATGATCTGGCATCAATTTCAAACCTGATGGATCATTTTCCCAATCAATTTCTTCGTTCTTCATATTAAACGTTTTCCATTCTTGATCTTTTTTAGCCAATAATTGATCAACTTTACGACAATAAGGAAGTGTTAAGGCCAAGAATGAAACAAGTTCCTTAATTGATTTATTTGTAACCGGACCACTTGATATAATTTCATTTAAATATTCAGAATGTGATGCGTGTGGATTTTGCTCCGGGAATTCGATAACTGTACTTTCTGAATTAGTTGACGACATTTTTATACTAATTACTTCATTTTCATACTCACCATACTTGAAAGTGACACCGTTAGACAAAACTTTAATAATAGTCAAATCAGGATTACTACTGATTAGCTTTAATAAATTCAAAGTTTTTGCAAATTTCTTTAAAAATAATAAGATATTTGATAGAATTAAATCATCGTTTCCCAATAAATTATCATTTCTGGCCAATCTAAATTGACGTGAAAGATCAACATCAGACTCAATTTTAAAAATGTTTGTTTTTGAGTTATATTCAATCGTGGTTGAATTTTCATCGATATAACTAATATCTGGCAAATTCCATATACATTTTTCAACATTCAGTTGTCCATATATTTTTGCATTAAGATCACTATTTTTGATTGAAATTAATAAAACCAACGAATCTCTTGACGATTGGATATGAAACAAAGATTTATTTTTGATTACAAGAATTGCATTATCTGATGTAAGATTGGAATTATTAATATTGAAATTTGATAATAAAAAATCTTTAACCAATTTATCACTTGAATTTAAGATTTTCAATTCACAACCTTCGCCTTTCAATTCTTTAACAATTAAATTAGATATTAATTTTGAACTTGAAATCTTAACTAAATTTACCAAATCATTATAAGACAAATTTCTAAAATATTGCGTTTGAGTTTTTTGATTATGTGTTGGTGTCATTTCTGCTTGTTCCTCTTGTTGTGTTTCTAATTTTATTTGTTTCTGTTGTTCCTTTGCACCAATATCAAAGTGAAAAGTTGAATTGAATCCCGGTGCATTTTCATTCAATTCATTTATAGCAAGTTCACTATACCAATTGATACACCATTGGCCTTCAGTTGATTGAATTTTACAACACCATAATTGAACAGATGATTGAAATCCAAAACTACCTACAAATATTGCCCAGCCTATTGGCCAATCTTTTCTTCTGTAAATACTAATTGATGTTAAAACTGACTGTAGTTTTTTATTTTTTAAGTTTGAATAATTTATCTTTAACTTTAAAATTTCCTCATCTGATACTCTGACTGATTTCAAATCAACCCATCCAGCTGCACTCATCATTGAAGAAAATTCAGATTCATTAATCAACATTTTTAACTTTAAAATTTCAATAAAATTTAAACTATTACCTTTATTTATTTTAAAAGCTGATCGATTCATGGTATTTGAAGGATTTTCAAAATAGCATGATCCACTTAAGGAATCTACACTATATGTAATGAACTTAAATTGTGATATTTTAAATGTTAACTTTTCAGAATTATTTGATAATATAATGAAGTTTTCAACATCTTCAACTGAATCGATGATTGACTGTTTTAGTTGCAAAATAATTGATTGAATATGTATTTTAATAATATTATTAATTAAATTCAATATATCTATACTGCCATCAACTTCATCTACCAATGTAAGGTGATGAGATTCATTTAAAACACCATCCTTAAACCATCTGAATGATAATTCTGGCAAATCGTCAGAATTATTAAATTTACCAATTTGAATTGTTGATGCCTTCGCATATTTTCTTTGAACCCAATAAGTTATAGTAATTGATGAACTTTCTGAGTTATAAGTATGAACAAGATTACCCCTCCATAAACCCATTCGTAAATCAACTAATTGTTTATGAATCAAATTAATTTTCGATGTAAGTGCATAGGTATATAATAGATCATATAAGCCGTCCAAACCTTTACTTTCTAACACTTTGTTTGAATGCTGTTGAATGTTATGGAGTGCATGTGGATCAGATTTGATAGTTGCTTTCTTGATTATTTTTGAATCCAATTCAAACCCCAAATTAACATCAATTAACTGAAATTTTGAATCATTTAACATTGATAGTGAACATGAAAAGTAGTTTGGCACGTCAAAATTTATACAACCATCTTTAATTTGGAAATTTTGAAAAAGCTTTGGAATATTTTCTAGTAATGACATTTTAATTGATAATTCAACATTCAAATTTTTTAAGACTTTTAAAACAAATTCAGGCGATAACTTTTCTCTTTCTATGAAATTATAAGTCGGTAAGTTCGGTCTTCCCTGTAGCAAAACTTCCAAAGATGTTAATAAATCAGGTTCGGGCATTTTAGCACTAATTAATGATGATTTAATTGAACCAAAGGATATTATATTACCTGTAATTTTTTCATTCTGCTCACGTAACCAAACAAAAAGATCAACTAATTTACATATCTCTTTATAACTTTTGGCCCATTTGCAAAGAACATATAATCTAACAAAGTTTTCTCTCACTGAAACAAGCATATCTAAAAATTGTTTCTTTCTTTCAACATCGGGTTGAGTTGAAAATTCCATATACTTGAAAAACTCTTTAAACTTGGCATATGTATCTAATGCAACTCTATCAACTATCACATTTAATGGTATCATATTTGTAGTGATGTGCGGTATTGATGGAGGTTCAACGTTGCTATTTTGATCCGCCGAGACTGTAGTTAACATTTGTACTTCATTAATCATCCCCGTATCCTGAGCTGTTTGCCCAGAACTTAATTTTTGGGTTTCTATAAGCGTGTTCCCTGGGATGGGCGTCTGCTGCACTGATGCCATTATGTGACTAGATAAAAATATGTAAATGTATGTATTCTTTCCTTACCACCACTGGCAATAGTTGAAATCATAAACAGTATAAAATTTGAAAATTCATGTTAGTAGTCGCTGGTTCTTAATGCAGGTAATCGCTTAAATGTATCCATATTTGTTTCTGCTAGCTAATCTTGGCACGTTTGGACCCTTTTTTAGTCCATTTGAAGTACAATTTATTATTAAAAAGGATTGGAGGTTTGAAGAGTTTGTTTCAGTATTTGGAACTGTTTTTTCTGCATTTTTATCATTTTATATTCTGAGAATAGTGCAAATTTGTGTTTTGAGGGTTTTAGGGTACTATAAAATCCACTAATCATGAATAATCAAGCACTGAACACCAACCCAGCTGCTCATGAAATAGATTATGACTTTGGTGAATCTCCAATGTTAAAAAGTTCTGGCCTAAGTGATTTGAAAACTCCACCTTTACAGACAGGAACTGTATTTAACGGAGATGATGATGATAACAACAGCAACAACAATAACAATAATAATTTTGATAAGATCCACAATTTACCAACTCCAATTGTGGTAAATCAACCATCAAATAAACCAATATTTAACTTTTCAAGTCCAACCTTGAGCCAAGATCATGTATTCTTGAGTGATTCTGAAAATATAGGGCCAAGTAATATTTTAAATATAGAAAATTCGCCATCACCCGCTTCAACTTTAAGAATACCTAAAACACGACTGAAAAATGTTAAAAAAAGATCAGTTTTGATTGATTCTAATATTTCATTACCACATGAAGATAAAGAAGCACCAAAAAGATTTATTTCAGATTTTAAAATTAACAATAGAGATATTTCAAACGATCATTTAAATGCCAATATTAAACCACCGAACACGCCATTAGATTTGTCAATGCCAAGAGTTAATTCGAATGTTCCAAGTTCTACGTTTTTGAAAAGTATCCAACCTGTTGATCGTGTTGCTTCACTACCAGTTTATCAAAATTCTTTTTGTACTAATTATGATTATAATACTATTATACCGCAAACTGAAACAATACCAGAAGTTTCAGAAAAAGAAGACGTTTCAATTCATCCATTACATTTATTAACATATTCAATTGATGGTATGTGTCGACCTCAAAGATGGAATGTTTCATATGAAATTGGAGCTGGGTCATTTAGTAAGGTTTTTCTTGCGAATGATGGTGAAACTTCATTAAAAGTGATAGATGTTTCGTTTAATACAAACAGTAATAAATCTGAGGAATTACATTTGAGAATTCAAAATTCACTTACAAGGGAGTTAGAAATTCTGAAGACATTAAAGCATCCAAATATCATCAAGTTAGTTGGTACAGACTATAAAGAAAATAATACACCATGTAACAGAGTTATCCTGGCAATTGAATATTGTAAAGGCGGAGATTTATACTCATTTGTTGTGGAACATAGACGTGAAATGCAACCTGAATTAATTAGACGTATATTTTCAAATATTGTCTCCGCAATTTCTTTTATGCACGATAAAAATATATGTCATCGTGATATCAAATTAGAAAATATATTACTTAAATATTCACAAGTTGAATTGTTTACATCAGATGCAAATTTGTCAGATCATAGATTACCGATTTTAGTGTTATCAGATTTTGGTTTAAGTAAAAGAATTGATCCATCAAATCCATTATTACTAACAAGATGTGGATCAGAAGATTATGTTTCCCCTGAATTATTACTAGGTATGCCATATGATGGTAAGCAGAACGATTGTTGGTCGACAGGGGTTGTGCTATATACAATTTTAGAAAGTAGATTACCATTTGATCCATTACCTACAGAAAAGGATAAACCTTTAAGAAGACAATCAAAACCAGCACATAGAATAGCAATGCTTTTATGGTCGTGGTATTTAATGAAAGACAAAAATGAAGCTGCAAAATTCAAACAAGGTAAAGAAATTGTTAAACTGTTACTAACTAAAAGGAATAAAAGAGCCACAATGAATGATATTAAAAATCATCCTTGGTGTAAGCCTTATATAATTGAATCTTGATAGTACATGTGTAATATAAAACTAACGAACTATTATATTATTTTTTTTGTTGTTGTTGTTGTCGTTGATGATTGGATATCGAATCATATATAAACTATAAAATAAAAAAGAAAATTTAGTAAAATGAAACAAAAATTTTATATAAAGGGTAAAGCTAATGTAAGTTGGAGTAAGCTATAATAAAAACAATTTAATGTAGTATAAAGTAAAGTAAGGTAAAGGTAAAGATAAAGATAAAGATAAAGGTAAAGTATAGTATATTATAGTATAGTGTGTCGTTTCGTATAGTAAAAAGTTATTTGCCGAGAAAACTAGAGAAAACTAATTGTAATTTGATTTTCATGATAAGCCACATATTTTTGTATAAAGAAAAAGAAAGAAAAAGAAAGAAAAAGAAAGAAAAAAGAAAAGAAAAAAGAAAAGAAAAATGTAAACACAAAAACAATGAATGTTTAGGTGTCTTCTTGGACCAGTCAATTATAAGTAAATAAAAAAATAGAATAAAAATGACCCTAACTTGAAAGAGGTTAAAAATCTATTAATCAATAAATGGAAGATAGTAAAGGTTTTAGAATATTGGTATGTTTTTGTTTGTTTTCTTATTTGTTCATTAAATCATTAAAACGCAAGCAATGTGCACATAAAATCAATCAATTTTGTTGTTCATTCAAAAACCAATATTTATCTTGAAATAATTCGTAGTTGGATATTTCAAATTGAAACATATTGATCAGATTTGAAAAAATGTCTGAATGAAAATGAATTGGCTCACTGATCTCATTAAAATGATAGATTTGATCAGATTGTGGGAATTGATCTTGGACAACATATGAATTTGATCTATAAGATGGAATCGGATCATTCGTAATCTCATTTGAGTGTAGTAGATCTGCTGGGGAAACTAAGGAGTTAGAAATGGAATTGTTTGATGAATCAACTTTGATACTTCTTTTTTCTAATTCATAATCCAGTAATGGTTTAAAACTTTTTTCTAAAGGTAAAATAGCACATAACCATATCCTTGTTTTATAAATTTTGAATAATTCTTTAATTAAGCCCCTGAAATCTAAACGTTGTAAACAATAATAGTAAATAATTAATTTTTTCTTATCAAATTGAAATTCAACATTTTTAATAATCAAATTCAAGTTCAACGAAGCTGAATAGTTCAAACAAATTCTATAAGCCATAATTTCATCGTTGTATTTCAAAATCAATTGATTTAATTCATGGGGTTTAGCAAATCTTAAAATTTGTTTATTTGGTAATGTAATAAAATTCTCATCTTCATTAATAATTGATTTCTGGTGATTATTAGTAAGACCATTGACATTATTAAAGCCTCTGTTATTAGACGAAGAAGATGGTTTTGAATTTGAATCTGCCGAACTATTGCCGAACTCCAAACTTTTGAGATGTAACTTTTTCTTCAAATAATTGAAAAATAAAGCAAATTTAAATTCTATTATGGGATTTAACACCATAACCAAATCTTTACCTCTGTCACCTTCGATGATAATCAAATCTTTTGGCATTAATTGCAAATTTGAATTTTTTGGAAAAGAAATAATATCCAATCTACCATTTTTATTTAAAATTAATGAATAATTTTTATTGCCCATATGATTTGAAGATCTTAGATCTTCGTTTTGTTTTAATAAAAATTCTAATAATTTATCAACTCTAGTTTGAACAGCCGATAATTGCAAGTTTGGTAATTCAGGTGGCTGATTTGATGCTAATCCTAACAAACTATTCAATTGGCCAACAACCTGCATTGCTATATCAAAATCTCCAAAATATTGAGAACATTGACTAAACTGTCTCTTCAAATCAGGCGATGTGATAATTGTATTTGTTGATTTATTTAACAGCAAGCCATCATCAAGCGAAATATAAATTGAATCGAAATCAGAATTGTTGCTAATATTATTAGAAGATTTTAATAAGGGATTAATTGCAGGCAAAGAAGAGTAATCAATACTGTTGTTTCTATTATTATTGATGTGTGAAGAATTTTCGTAAATTGTATTTCTGATATTACTATTTAAATTTTTAAATTGTAATGGAAAAGATTTGTTATCATAATTTATTTGATTGCTATGAACATCACTTGCATAACTTGGACGTCTATTGAAAATATTACTAACTCCACCTTGAAGTTCAATTGGTAAAGTAAAATTTGAATTGTTCAGGGTTAAATTTTGATTTGATGTTAAATTTGAATTATTAAAAGAGTTAAAATTATTTAAATTTTGAGATAAGCCTACAGTGGAATTTGAACCAGAAATTGAATTTGAGTGGGAGTTTGGATTAGAACTTGAATGAGATTGAGGTTGGGAAGTGGTGTTCGAGGTAGAATTTGATGATGGAATTAGTAAGCTTGGTTTTAAAGTGTTATTTATCAGAACAGAGTCCTTGCTAGAAGAACTAATTGAAGAATGGGGTGATATAACGTACTCGTCATTTGAAGATGTTGGTAGGGAGAACTGGGGATTTAAAAATAATTCATTATCCACGGTATTGTTATTACTAGTATGACTGTTAGCAATATTATTAAAATTATTACTTAGTAATAGATCATGTTGTTGAGATTGTTGATAGTGTGGGTATTCGACTGAATAAGCTCTTCTTTGTTGAGAACCTTGACAAAATTGAGGTTGCGTTTGCTGTTGGTAAAATTGGTATTGTGAAGAATATTGAGGTTTTTGTTGTTGTTGTTGTTGTTGTTGTTGTTGTTGAAACTGGTTTTGACTTTGCATTTGGGTTGAAGGATTTTTAGAAGAAGTTAAAGGTTGAGCTGGATTGTTCATTATCGAAGTTGCAGTGTCAAATGCAAAAGTAGATGAAACGCCGTTCATGTAATTAAAGTTATTTTGACTGAAAGTCATAATTCTGTTTCTTTATTATTGTATCGTATTGTGTCGTATTGTACCCTATTGTAATGGTATTTAATGTATCGTATTATAATGTAATGTATTTTATTTTTATATTATCCCGTGATGGTTTAATAGTTTTTGCCTATTAGATGTATTTTATATATTAATTTTTTTTTATTTTTTTAGAATGGTCTATTAGTTTTTTTTCTAAGCTTTTATATATATGAACGTTTTCTGTGGCAAAATTCAACGTAACCGTGATTGATTGTCAATTCAAATATATCTATATATGTATAGTTGTATAGCAAAGGATATTAATGGTTATTGACAAATAGAACACAGTTTACAGATAAATATCTATGGTGAAATGTAGAATTGGAAAACGTGGCGATAACCAATAAATGAAATGCGGAGATAGCTTTTTATAAAGGCTTATGGATAGCTAGGCTGGGCTGGGCTAGCTTTTTAACAAAGGTGTGTTATTTGGAAGTAAAACAATAGGCAGAGCTTTCCGGTAGTATAAAATAAAGGAAGATTATAAAAAATAATACGAAGACAAGAAGTGGCAACAACAACAAGGTTTAACAAACAAAACAAAGAGCTAAGCATGATCAATACGAGGTGCAGTGACTTCGATAAAAGTTCGGGTGGCAAATTTTAAATTTCAAATTTTGTTCTTAATTTTTAATTTTTAATTTTTAATTTTTAATTTTTAATTTTTAATTTTTAATTTTTAATTTTATGATTATTGTCTTCAGATATAACTAACGTCTTGTAGCCCTTGATATCTAAAGTATAATGTAAGTATTAATAGATCTAAATAGACATAATAAAAGTGTAGATTAAAGTTAAAGTTGTTTTTTATATAAATCTATATGATTGTCTACCAGTATATAGATATGATTCCTTCACTTGTACAGTTATGCGACGGGATCCCATCCACTGGCACACCTGAGTTCAGGCGCGTCGATCGACTCTAATTCTGTTATAATCTCGGTTTTAGATTATTTTAATATTTATTAATTATATTTATTAACTGCTAATTTGTGTTTAGGAAAAATTTTAATTATATTTAATAGCAGCTAATTTGATATAATATTAATGGTATAATTGGGGGAACGTTTATATATATATACGTATACTATAGTAATGTAAAGATGAGATTAAGATTAGTTGTAAAGTATTATAAATAAGTAGTACATAGTATATTGCATCGTTATCTTACTATTAAACTGTAACATACTATTGAACATTTCTGATGTACTAATTTTCTTTTATGTACGTTTAAGTGACTATTTTGATGCTAGACGTACTAGACCGATCAACAAGTGGAACAAGTCATTAACACATCCACGATTGTACCAAAGCCATCATATCACCTATTGTTTGGATAAAACAGTCGTTCTAGAAGTAGAAAGATATATTTTCTTCAAAATGGCATTATTTAGTATTATAACTACATACAATTATTAAATCTTGTAGTTTATATATACCTAGTTCTCTATAAACTTAGCATAAAATCTGATGAAAACTCATATGCCCATTTCCAAATATCGGGACTGATTTCATACCCTGCAACAATCATACCTAAAAATTTGTTGTCATTTTTCTGTTCAGTAATCATCTTAGCAAAAGAGTTCTTAATTGATTTGTTAAGGTCGTTAAAATATTTAAGTTCGGATTTGTCAATTTTTAGAAAGCTAAGCAATTTGAATTCTTTGATATAAACTATGATGCTATCTTTCTTTTCATCAAAGACTTTTAGTTTAACTGTTTTAATTCCCCATCCATCATCACTTTTTCCATACACATAATTGTCATACTCTTGAATGATTTCAATTTTTTTGATAATAATATATTGTGGTTTATATTCACTAATATATTTTAGTTCTTTAATTAAACTATAATTTAAATCAAAAAGTTTACAATTTTCTACCGATTTTTTGGTTGATTTTTGGGTTGACTGAATAAAATCTGGATTTGAAGTTGCAAGACTTCTACTTGGTGTGTTTTGATATTTAAGTTTATTAAGCATCGCAATTTCTGATTTTGATATGTTGTTGGGTATTATGTCACTATCATGATTATCCCCAAGTTTCCTTCGTTTTGTGGATAAATTATTGCTCACATATTCATCGTGATTGCTAGATAAGGTATCATTAATGCTCTTATTAATGGTCATATTATTGTTATCTAGTTTGGTAGAATTTTCATTTTGATTATCAAAATCAAGTTCAAAATCAAAGTCAGAATCAGAACACAAACCTGTATTGTCAGTTGTATAGACATCAACAAACCCATCCCAAATGTTTTCTTTCCCAAATTGTAGTAATCTTTTTCTGATTTCAGTTTTGAGTATGACTGAAAATGAACTAACACATGATAATTCAACTATTTGAAAAAATATTTTTTCTTTAATTTTACATAATAACCAAATATTAAAATTTTCCAAATACCAATTTGAATCATATTTATCTGAATATCCATCTACATAAAAAACATGTGAACCTTGGCTGTCGTATATTCTAACATGATCATATAAATTAACTTTATCTTTCAGTCTATTGCACAAATATTCAAAACATTGTGGGTACATAACAATATCATAAGTTTTGCCACTTAATTTTTTTCTTTTAAAATCCCTACCATCAAAAAATGAAAGTTGATTAAATCTATTTTTTGTAAAATCAGTCATATGTAAATAGTATGGTTGACGTAATGATTTCGAATCACATTCGTTGGTAACTCTTCTTGAAATTCCTAGCAACATTCCGACTGTAACTGAATAGTTTGGTGGATCTGGTAATTCATCAAGGGTTTGAACAAAAGTACTGTCAAATTTATCGTCAACAATATATAATGATGGATCCATCCTCTGATAATTTTTTTTTTGGTTTGGATAATTGAAGTAAGTTTGTATTTAATTTAGCTAGTTTTTCTTACTTGTAACTTCAAATTTCATGATGAACATTCTAAAAAGAAAACGCGTACCTATTTCAGATGATGTTATTTAGGTACTGAATCAAGCGATTAATATTACAATTTTTGTTTTAATAATTAATTAATAGATCTATATTAACAGAAAGATGCCAGTTGATGACTCAATCCATCATTGAATCTCAAAATATATAAATAGTGTGTTATACAAATATGATGATGGAAAATATTTAAAAAAAGGATAAAGTAAAACAAAATAAAAATTTTATATGAATAAAAAAAAGCGTGATATTACTGTTGATAGAGAGATAATACATTATAATTTATTTTCATTTGATAATATTATTATTTCAATTCAGCGAGTTGAGCGTTGAATATCTTTAAAAGTTGTTTGTTTGTATGGTTCATTTCTTTAGAAAAGAATTAATCTAATTGATTACCTTATAAAGTTAATTTCTTTGGTTGTTCCCAAGGGTTTTCTTGGTTAGTGAAATGACCGTAAGATGCAGTCTTAAGGTAAATTGGTCTTGCTAAGTCTAATTCCTTGACTAAACAACCTGGTCTTAAATCAAAATTCTTTCTAACAATTGCAACTAATTCAGCAGATGATTTATCAGAAGTACCATAAGAATCAATGTAAATAGATAATGGTTCAGCAACACCAATTGCGTAAGAGAATTGAACTAAACATCTCTTACATAAACCTGCATTGACTAAAGATTTTGCAACCCATCTTGCAGCATAAGCTGCAGATCTATCGACCTTTGAGAAATCCTTACCAGAGAAAGCACCACCACCGTGAGCACCCCAACCACCATAAGTATCAACAATGATCTTTCTACCAGTTAAACCGGCATCACCTTGTGGACCACCAATGACGAATCTACCAGATGGTTGAATGTGGTAAACAGTTTTGTCATCTAATAAGTGAGCTGGGATAACCTTCTTAATAATATGTTCCTTAATTTGAGATCTTAAATCTTCAGTTGAAATATCATCAGAATGTTGAGCAGAGATAACAACGGTATCAACTCTTAATGGAATAACTGCACCATTATATTTCTTATATTCAATAGTAACTTGAGTTTTAGTATCTGGTCTTAACCAAGCTAAAGCACCGCTTCTTCTTGCATCTGCCATAGCAGCATTCAATTTATGTGCTAATAAAATGGTTAATGGTAATTTTTCATCAGTTTCATCAGTTGCATAACCAAACATAATACCTTGATCACCTGCACCTAAATCTTCTAAAGCTTTTTCATAATGTAAACCTTGAGCAATATCAGAAGATTGTTGTTCAATTGCAACTAAAACGTTACAGGTCTTGTAATCAAAACCTTTCTCGGATGAATCATAACCAATGTGCTTAATGGTATCTCTAACAACTTTTTGGAAATCAATGTTTGCCTTGGTGGTAATTTCACCAAAAACCATAATCATACCAGTCTTGGATGCGGTTTCACAAGCAACCTTTGATAATGGATCAACAGCTAAACATGCATCTAAAATTGCATCAGAGACTTGATCACAAATCTTATCTGGATGGCCTTCACCAACGGATTCAGAACTGTTAAAAATCAAAAAAATTGAAATTGCTTGATTAATGTTAGTACTCCAATTTATAAAAAACCCAAAAAAAAAAAAAAAAAATCATGCTATCAAATTGATACAATGCTGGATACATACGTAAAAAAGAAGTTTTCAGTGGACATTGTAGAAAAGGGATATAAGTAACTTAGACAAGCACGCTTAAGGGAAAGATTTCAAAGCAAAAAAATCAAATCTTTCATGAGAAGGAGAAAACCTCTACTTTTTAACTGTTCCACGTTTTTTCAAAAATTTCTTCACTTTCACATTCTGAAAAACTGATTTTGAGAAAACGCACATGCTCGTTGCGCTCGTACCGGTTTTGTATCAAAGAAATAACTACCCAAATTTTCCCCAATTCAGTTGATTTTACAATACTGTTATGGTCAGCAAGTATCAGTACTGTCATCTAAACAATATACTATTTGATGTGCAAATAGATAGAATGTTTAGCCAATATCTGGAAATCTACAGTTATGCATACAGTAAAAACTAGTAACGATTAGATTGTTTGTAAATTTCACATTCTGACTTCGATAAATTAACAATCAGAATTTTGAAAATTGAGCATGTGAGAAACCGCTAATTATATGCCTTTATTTCAATATCCGTGTTTCAATATCTTTAAGACTGATCTGGGGACATTTATAGGCATGCTTATTTTTGGTAAAAATCTAATTACTTGTAGTTTCTTCTTATAAATAATCACTTTCACACTATCAGAGGTAATTCGTGAAGAAATGGGGGAGTAATTTAAAAAATTCTGAATATATATCACGTGTTTGCATGCGGTATATGAAGGTACATAAACATCCTTGCGCAATAACACGTGACTTCAAAATTGGGCCCCTCAATTTTCATTCTTTTTAGCTAACTTACGTTGTGAGATAGGTAGATAAATAAATATTGATTTACTTTAATAATTATCTTAGTTTTAAACAGGGAATACAAAATATAAAATACTAAAAGGAAGGCGAAGATTACAAAAACATAAATGAAATTTCTTTAAATCTTTGGTTTTTTCCAAAAATATTGTTTATGTGTCTTTCTGCAACTTCTCAAATGTGATGAAGAACCTTTTAATTCTTCAACTAATTGAACTCTTTGGATTTCTGCATCTTTTTCTGGAATATAATAATATTCTTCGTCTAATGCTTTACCCGCCGCATCTTTACCTTGTCTAAAAATAACACCAATACAATCAATATTATGAATCAACACACATCTTAATTGAATCTTACTTAAGTTGTGTTTTTTGATTGAATTTAATTCTCTTAATGAGCTAAATGGTGTCTGTAAAACTCTTGCATATGCAATATGATTTGTCACTAAATTAGAAATATCATCAAGCTCAGGAACGGTTGAAAGAATTGCTTCAACGCTCTCTTTTGGCATGTTTCTAAGAGTCTCTTCCTCAGTTTGTTTAGCCTTCTTTGGTCTACCTCTTTTTTTATTTTCTTCAAGATCACTGGAATCTTTAAGTTCTAAGCTTTGTGATCTTGTTGTTTGAGTCAATTCTTGTAATTCAATTGATGAAGGTAAAAGGCTATCAGTAGGCTTGGATTTGATATTATTGTATTCATTATTTTCAATTAAATTCATATCCTTAACTTTATTTGATTCGCCAACTTCTTCAAATTTGATTTTTTTGTTTATTTCCATAATATATCTCGGTTTGGTGAGCTCGCTAGTTGAGATGTCAGTATTATTGACATTTTGAACAGGTTGAAGATTGTTGTTGTTATGAGTTTCAGTTATATCGGTTAAAGGTTTTCTAACAATTGAAGATTCAGTATTTTTCAAAAGTGTAAATGCTCCATTATTTTCTTTGTTTTCATTACATGTATTAATTGCATTATTATTCAGTGAAGCTACTGATATACTTGGACTTAAAGTTGGTGTAGTTCTTGGAGTTGGACGTTTGTAAATAATTGTGTTTGATAGAACTTTCTTTTCAATTGGTCTTGGATTTGATGATAATAATCCATTTTTCTTATTTTCAATCTCTCTTAATGTCGGATGTATTGAAAATTGTAATCTTTTTTGTTCAACAATCTTAGTTAATTCACTAATTGATAATCTTTTTTTTGGGATTGTGGATTTTTGAGTTTTTGAATTAATTGAGATTGGATTGCTATTATAAACTAAAAGCGCTAAATCGCCTCTAAAATCTAAAACGGTGCCTTCAATAATTGGCATTCTAATTGTTTCATTCTTTAACATATAAAAATTAGTAAATAATGGATTTTTATTTAAAATTCTCGAAACATTTGAGTTTAGTTCGTCGTCAGTTTCATTTAATTCATTAGAGTCATTGAATTCAGTGGATTCTTTATGTCTGTTAGATTCTTTGACTAAAATTCTGTATTCTTTATCTTTAATATGTTTAACATTAATCAATTCTGGAATTGTAATATTTAAACCATTGAAACCAGTACATTTAAGTACAATCAAATGAGTCAATGGTTCATATTTTATTTCTGCATGAACTCTGGAAATCAATTTGTTTGAGGAATTTAATTTGAAACTGCATGATAAACTTGATCTACCAATTTTAAATGTATCACCACTTAAGGGGACGTTAATTACATTTTCGAAGTTCGATTGATTTAAAGCATCCAAAGTATCAGAAGTTGGAGTTAGGGTAGGACTTGACTTTAGTTTTTTAAAGCTTTGATTTTCGTTTACTTCTGGTTCAGGAGTTTTAACTTCTTTGGTTGGAGAATTAATCAATGAAACGTCATTATCATCATTATTAGCATCACTAATAATAGTTGTATCACCCAATGAAGATGATGGATCAGGAGTAACATACGCATTATCTTTCTGTAAAACATTTTGTTTCAAATTGAATTTTGAAGCAACATGTTTATTAGTTAATATACTTTCCTTATAATTAATGATATCATCTTCAAAATCTAATTCACTGTTGAGCAATGGTGAAGACGGTGGGAATTGATGGTTTATATTCATCTTTATGGTATGGATAAAAATAAAATCTGTAAAAAATATAAAGTCAAAAGATTCAAAGTATACTAATGTCTACAGAGTCAAAGAATAACGACAATTTTTTGCTACCACGTACAACATCACCAAAAGATAAACAAACGCCAAATGCCAGACGCGTCGCACAATGGGGGAAACTAAAAACTAAAACCTGAAAAAAAAGCGTGAAATAAAAACATCATGTAAAAAAACATTCGTGTTTTGATTTCGGGTTAATATTTTGTGTATCACGTGTATATTCAAAGGGCTTTTTGACTAAAAAGTACAGTCACAAATTTAAGGTTTCCCAAACAATGCGCGTTTCAGCTTTTTGCATCAAAAATATCCACCCGCGCACCGCACACAGTTACTGGTCACTCTGACAGCGAGGTTGGGAATGTACGCAATATTCAGCAACCACTATACATTTTTGCTCACAAGGATATGAATACCTAAAATTTTATAATATTCTTTTATTTTATAAGTAACTATCTACAAACAATATGAGTAGTATGTACAACTTTATTCAAATTTAATAGTACTTTTTATACGTTCATATACGTTGATTATTGCGATTATTGTGATTTATGATGATTCTAAATACATGAAAAAATTTTGAAATTATATGCAACTGAAAAAAAAATTGTAATAAATAAGGAAATATAAGATAGAAACTTTATACAGTGAATTGCACAAATGATGGATATCTGTTTCACAACTGCTAATTTTATATTGTTGAATTATACTTTTTTCAGTCAAAAATCACTAATTATAGGAAAATCAAGAAATTATAATAATTTACTTAATTAAATAATTTTGCACACTTGAATAGGCAGATAGTCAAATTTTAAATTTTGGGCAATTTAGTTAATGAATCATTTTATTTTATTTTACAGTAGTCATTTATTCTTCCACTTTTATGAACAAATACTAACTCAAACTATTTTTATTTTATTATTTTTATTATTACAGAGGGTACTCCATCTTTAGGTAAGAAACACGTCAAATCCCACACTTTATGTAAGAGATGTGGTGAAAGATCATTCCATAACCAAAAGAAGACTTGTGCTTCATGTGGTTACCCAGCAGCAAAGATGAGAAAATACAACTGGGCTGCTAAGGCAAAGAGAAGAAGAACTACTGGTACCGGTAGAATGACTCACTTAAAATACGTTTCTAGAAAATTCAAGAACGGTTTCCAATCTGAAAATTAAAGAATTTTATATTCCAAGTTTTATAAATATAATTTAATTCAATTTAAATAAAATCTTCTTATAGTATTTTTAGATAATTCAAAATCAAAAATCTGCTTTTTGTGGTATTAAAATAATTATAATTTACTTTACGCTTGTAATCTATAAAACTACCTATATAAAATCGTGCATTTCATAATCAAATTTATCCTCTTCATTGTCATTTAACTTTAAATCATTAATATAATTAATACTGTCATGTAATCTGTCGGCCTCATCGCCAGTAACTGATAAACTTACAATATCTCTTGCAATATCGATAGTTTCATCAGAATAGTTAAATTCAATTCCATTGTATATATCAACTTCAATCTGAATTCTATTTCTAATTAACTTTTCCTTTTCAACTTCATTCAATTCATCAATTAATAAAATTGAATTCCACAATCCAAATTCATCTAATTCATTCATTTCTTGGGCACCACTAAGTAAAAATTCCTTGAATCTTAGGTTCTTCCTTAAATTGTTTATAAACTTAATTGAATGATTTTTCATATTTATACTAGAAATTCTCAATAAAACAATGATCATTTCACGTAATGTCAAATTTGAAATCTCGTTTATTTTAACTAATCCTTCTTGAGCAATTAAATAGTGAATTATTTTAACACTTTTTGAAATAATCTCAATTTTTAATCCATTATTTGCACTCCTTGGTGACCTAACTAAAATTTCTTGTTCTTCACCAATTAGTTGACATAATATTTTAACTAATTTTAAGTGCGTTGTTAATGGCAGTGAAATCATTATCAATGATGAATAAAATAATTCAAATAAATTTAAAATATGTAACTTTGTTTGTAAGATAAAATTTTCTTGATTTTGAAAATGCTCTGAGCCATCTTTTATAATTTTTGAGTAGGAATCAAACGAATTGGTATTCGGATATGAAGTTAATTCTCCTGATGATATTGAAATCATTTCAAGCAATTCCAGATGATTATTGCTGCCAATACAATTATTCAAACCAAATATGTTAAATTGAATTTGTTTTGGATTTAAACTTGTTAAGAATTGCATAGTTTGCTCTAAAATTTTAATTGTAATATCATTTGCCACTTTTGGTTTTGTAATTGAATTTATCCTCATATTTGCAAATGCGAACCTATCGTCATCATTGATAGAATTAATTAAAATATCAATCACATTGTAAATAAAATAAACTGGGGTCCTCTTTGATAAGAGACTATTAGTTAATAATTGTTGAGGAATTTCTTTCCAAAAATTTGAGTTTGCTTGAGAATTATCAAATGTGAACACATGAAATGACGAGATTTTACTTAATGTCGTTAATGTATCTACTAAAAAAATTGTTGTGAAAACCTCTAAAATCTTAAATTGCATCGTCTTTTCAATAAAATTATAGTTTAAAATTTCATTATTTTCTTTATTTTGTAAAGTTTCAAAATAAAAAATATGATCACTACCAGGTATTGAAAGATACTTCAATTCGGGTTTAAATAATTCCTGAAATTCTGATAATAGTGAGACTATTAGTTTGGTTGTTTCTCCAATTAACACCACATTTATTGCTTTTGGTTTATAGTTTAATGAAAAATTAATCAATGATAGTAAGTATGGTAGAGGTAACAAATGCTTTACTTCTTGAGTTAGACTTTCAATAATATATTGAAGTAAAATGTTTATAAATTTTGATAGCAAGTTATCAATTCTATTCTTATCTTGAAAGTTAATTAAATATTCAAGAATTGCAGATTTGAAACTTGTTTCAAATTTGAATATTTGAAAATCATCATGGGAATAATTAAATGTTGATGAAATGTTTTCGAGATAATTCAACGTTGGCTTTTTCATACCAGGTATAATATAATGAGTAATTGATTCGATAAATAAGGTCTTCTCATCTTGAAAAAATGTTGCTTGATTCATTACAACGACTTTGATTTCAGGTTTGGAATCAAATTGAGTTTCGGTATTATTATTTAAAATTTCATGAATCGTTGTGTTTTGTGTTGACATTGATATATTTTGATTTGTTGTATTCTGAGTTGACGTTTCAGGTTCTGAAGTTTCAATTATCCTCATTTTACGTTTCCTACTATTGGACTGGTATAAGTTTTTATTTTCAGAAACTAAAAATTCATTTTCTGACTTCGTTTTTGATAAATTTTCATTTAATGCATCAATATGCTGTTCTTTTTCCTTCAACAATTTATTAAATTCTTGTTTTATTAAATTTTGTTGTTCAAGTTGATCTTTCTGTAATTTGGCAATTTTATCTCTCAATATTGCATTTTCTCCTTTAACTTCATAAACATTAAAATTTGAAGAATTATCTTTACTATTGGTTGTAATATCTGCATTGGCTGTATTAGTCGAATTTTTGGAAAAACTATTCGAAACATGCATTGCCTGTTCCCTCAGTTGTTGAGTGAATTGAGCCTTTTCATATAATTGGTCAATATCAAAATCATCATCATCGCCAAATGAATCATCATATGCAGACATGTTTGTCGTTGTTCAGAAGATACTCTGTCAGTAAAACCAATAGTAACGAGAGTGATGGTATGTGAACTTTATCTCAACGCGTCAATCTACAAATTCATGTTTACTGGATCTTTAATGTGAAGGAAATTTAAAATTTTAAAACGCACCATCAATAAAATATGAAAAAAGCTGGAAAATCTGCTTTAGCAAAGTGAATTTTTGCTACTAGAGACGTTAAACAACGGCAGTTGATGAAAGTTCTCTAATGGTTTTAAATAATCTTGCAATCTGCTTTACAAATCTCTGTTATTGCTTCTAGACAAATCCAACATGCATTGTGAAAAGATGAAAGCGCTAATCTTCTTTTTCATGTTGAAAATAAAAATTTTTTCAATTATCCATGTTTAGTAACCGTCCAACTTCGTACACTTTCCGTTTCTATAACTAAACACAAAACAACCATGGTTAGTGATTCCAAAGAAAGAGATGCGTTCACAAAGGCAAAGAAACTCGGAATAAAGAGAGATGTCCCAAAAGCATCACTTGTTCCTGTGCAGCCCAAACCATTAAGTTCAAAAGATAAAAATACAAAGAGACTTATAGTTGTTCTTACACAAGCATGTCTTGAAACGCAGAAAATGAGTAGTAGTGCAGGTTCAGCACACGACAAATATGTTTTACTTAATTGTGATGATCATCAAGGTTTATTAAGGAAGATGGGACGTGATATTTCAGAAGCAAGACCAGATATTACACACCAATGTCTTTTAACACTACTAGATTCGCCAATAAATAAAGCTGGTAAACTACAAGTTTACATTCTAACAACAAAAAATGTATTAATTGAAATTAATCCATCTGTTCGTATCCCAAGAACTTTTAAAAGATTTTCAGGTTTAATGGTTCAACTTCTTCATCAATTATCAATTAGAAGTGTTGATTCTGAAGAAAAATTACTAAAAGTTATCAAGAATCCAATTACTGATCATTTACCAACTAAATGTCGTAAAATAACCTTATCGTTTGATGCCGAAGTTGTTAGACCTCAAGATTATATCAATAAATTAGATGACGATGAAAGTTTATGTGTTTTCGTTGGTGCAATGGCAAGAGGTAAAGATAATTTTGCAGATGAAATGATTGACGAAAAGATTGGTTTATCTGAGTACCCATTATCTGCTTCTGTTGCTTGTAGTAAAATGTGCCATGGTGCAGAAGATGCCTGGAACATTCTTTAGATAAAATATTGTGTAGACATTAATACAAAAAGCCATGAATTTTTAATCCTCACATGAAAATCGCATCTTTTTCCCAAAAAGGAATATTAAGTAAGCCACGACAATTCACGTGTTGTGGTTTTTGCCCATTTTAAAACTTTTCAAATGCCTATTTTTGCTCCCTTTTTCTCTTTCCTCTATAAAAAGACATCTTTCCTGTTTTGTTTTGATTATTAAACTCTCTTTTATTTTGTTTGTTTTATGTTTTATGTTATTTTATTTTTTTTTGTAGTTAAAGGAAACCAAGTATCATTGATTCCAATATTTTTTGCTAATTGTATAAAATACCCAACTTTTGACACGAATTAATAATGCCTATCTTTGAATCCCCTGCAATCTACGTTCAAAGTACATTCACTACTTTGGCTACCTATTTTATCCAACATGCGTACATCAAACCAGCCATTGATTTACATTCAACTGATGCGAATTTTATACCATTAAAACCGACAAAGGCGGTTTATATTAGAAGAGATAATAAAAATAGACAAACTAAAATTAATGTCTTTGATAATAAAGGTAATAAAATTTTTACCATTGAAAGACATTCAGCCTCTACTCCAACTTGGTCAATGTTCACTTTTCCACATAGACATGAAATTGTCACTATTAGAGCTGGTTTTTTCTTAAAGTCTTTTGATTTCCACAATAAACCAGGTATGCAACATAGAGTTTTACAAGCAGAAAACGGTTTAAGTGGTAGATTAAAGACATTTTATTTAGCTGATGGCCATAAATATGCCTGGACAAGAGGTGCTAAATTTTTAGAAAAGTTTACAAATCCAGGTGGTAATGAAGAAGAAACTAGAGAAAGAATTGCAAAGGTTAGGTTAATGAGACAACGTAAATTTGATTATGAGCTAGTTATTGATGAAAAGAAAGTTGATTTAGAAGTTGCAATTGCAACTGGTTTCCTTTGTATGATGACTTTCTGGGGTATGGGTGATATTACTGAAACTGTTGGTCCAACATACATTCCTGAAACAGAACCATCTGTGGAAGCAATGGCATCACCTCCAGCGCCAGTACCAGCCACAGCCGCTGAACCAGTTGTGGTTGAAAAGGTTATTGAAAGAATCATTGAAAAGGTTGTTCCTGTTGAACGTATTGTTGAAAAGTTTGTTTCCCCAAGAAGAGCTGCAGCCAATTTTAACCCTACAAATATCACTTTCGAAGTCGAAGCAGACGAAGATGCTGATGTTATCATTGAAAAGGCATAGATTATCAAAATAAAAATTAGCTGTAACGACTAGGTAGATTGTATTGTAAGCCATACACACGTAATCGAAATTATATTGTAATATTGCGCGCCCAATCTGCTGGATTCATATCTCTATATCCACAGTTTTCTATGTATCGTCAGATGGAGGCCTAATGAATCCCTATAAAAGCTTATGGTTCTGCATGGTTATTACTTTCAACATGTTTCTATCTATTATGTTTTTTTTGAGTATAATACACAGCAGAGGGTTATTAGATTAAAACTACAGTTGCATCAATTCTGATAGCTGTTTTTATGTCATATATTCACAGACTTTACAACACTATCGCTTGACTACTTAATTGAATCATTTAAACATTTTACCATGCCAGATACTGACCATTTTATCTTCAAAAAATCTAATAAGCCCTTACCAATTTTTTTCTTATCACACGGCGGCCCAACATTTGCTGATAAAAATGATAAAAACGGTAGTGATCTAGGAGCATGGATTGCAACTCAAAATGTCGGTAAATACATTAAAGATACAGTTAAACCCGATTTTATTATTGTAATTTCTGCACATTGGAGAACGGATGAATATAACAAAATTGAAGTTTCTATTGCAGGTGAAGGTGAATCTTTGTATACGAAAAATAATATTGTTTCAAATAAGATCAAACCCCAAGAAAATGCTTTAATTTATGATTTTTATAATTTCCCTACGAAATTTTATGAATCTCAATTTCACACAATCACAAATAACTTTATTGCTAGTGATATTGTTAATACTTTAGAAAAATCAGATTTGTTTCAAGCAAAAGTTCAACAAAGAGGTATTGATCATGGTGTTTTTGTTCCAATGAAAGTTGCATTTGCTGATACAGAAGTTCCAGACTCTGGTAAACTAGATATCGATGTTCCAGTCATTCAAGTTTCATTAGCTGGTACTTCTGATGTTGGAATTCATTACAAATTAGGCGAGACATTAAGTAAATACAGAGATTTAAATGGTACCATAATTTTTTCAGGTATGTCAGTCCACAATTTGAAAGATTTAAGTATTGCAAGGGCTAATGATAATAAACCATTAGAATATGCAGAACCATTTAACAAACTTTTAACAAAAATATTGACAAATCCAAACAAAAGTGAAATTTTGCAACAATTGCAACAACTTCCAGTTAATCCTGATTGGGTTGATTATTATAGACGTTCTCACCCAACCAATGAGCATTTATTACCTGCAATTGTTGGTGCTGGCGCTTCAAGAGGTGATGAGTGTACCCTTTTATATGAAAATGTTTCTGGTTCTTTAGGTTGGAACTTATACAGATGGGGCTCAATATTTGATAAAGATTTATGATATAATTATTTTATCTTACTACATTATTTTTATAAAATTTCATGTTTGTATATTCCTTAATCAAGCTAGTATTTAGAGATGCGATAAGAGAGCGTCAATGAGAGAAAAGCCGATACTCAAAATTCGCTGAGCCGAATTTGAAATTTCTAATCTATTCCGACAAAGATGAAACACCCTTATTTTTATGTGTTTCATCTTTGTTTTCAAAAACTTTTCATACTACTTTCAAGTACTGACAACATGTAGGTACACCAAAAAGGCTTTCTAATTCGACTGTTTAAGTAGAGAAGTATATTTTCTGGAAAACTTCAAAATTTTTGTTATTATTGATCCATATTATCTAACTTTATTATGACAGTATTTACGCATCCAACAACAATAAACACATCAAAGTACAGACGACCATATTTGAACTTCAAAGAAAAAGCTACACAATTGTTAGTAAATCCATATTCAGTTGTACTTGCTTTATTTATTATAAAACTATTTTTTTTTCTAACTTCATTGGTTAATTCATTAGAACAAGCACAATCACAAATACAGCTAATGTATAGTGGACTGGAAAAATATGCTTCAAACTTGGTTTCATTTCCACATTATATGACAAAAGCATCAAATTTAATGATTGCTAAGTCAATTGAATCCGCAAATAAAGGTTTGGTCAAGACTTTACAACTAATGATAACTGCATCTGAAAGTTTAATATTTTTTATTATTGAGTTGTCAATTGGAACCTATGCCTGTCTATTAACTGCTGCAATTGATGATACTGCAATAGCTGCTTTAAATGCAACTGAAAACGTTATTTCTGTTGCTAATGAAACTTTAATTTCATTTGCCAGAGATTTAAATGATGGACTACAAGATCTAACAACAGTCATTAACGAAGTGATTGATACTGTGGATGATACAGGTGATGCTTTAAAACATTTGTTTGGTACTAGTTCAAAAAGTACAAATACTTCAGCAATTGATACTGGTATAAAGCATGTCAATTTAACAATTTCAAATATGCAAAATTGGCAAATAAGTGGCAATATTAATGATAAAATCGAAAAATTAAAAAATGAAATACCCGATTTTACAGATGTTCAAAATTATACCCAGAATATTATTGATATTCCGTTTAGTGAACTTAAACGTCAAGTTTCAAATCACCTTAATAAAACCTTTGATTCAAATGAAATGTATGTTCCAGTCAAGACGAAATTAGATTTTTCAGATGGTAAAAAAGAAATTGATAAACTATTTTTACATCTAGTCAATGTTGCCAAAACGTCAACCTATATAATCATGGGATTAGTTGGATTTGCAATCCTGGCATTTTTAATTTATGAATTTTATATTGAATTAAAAGATTGGACCAGAACAGTTGATGCATCAAGACATTTAAATTATGCAAATGAATCATATTATGATTCTTCTGCTAAAAAGAAATATAATATCGAAGTTATTAAAACTGTTCAAGATAGAAATTCAAGTTTTTTAAGTTTTATCATAACTGAAAAAATTTTTAAAATCAAAAATCCAGTTTTAACAAACAATATAAGATGGGTAATAAGTTATGCTGCATCGCCAATTTTATTACCCTTTCTATTACTGGGATTATTAGGAATTGCATCAGTTGTTTGTCAATATATCATTTTAAATTTGATTGGTAA
Organism: Pichia sp. NRRL Y-12830; assembly: GCA_030564565.1. Taxonomy (NCBI): domain Eukaryota; kingdom Fungi; phylum Ascomycota; class Pichiomycetes; order Pichiales; family Pichiaceae; genus Pichia; species Pichia sp. NRRL Y-12830. The sequence goes on from JAJLVO010000001.1 coordinate 213,275, forward strand.
AATTGAGTTTGCATCATCAGGTTCAGAGATTTTACACAAAACTCAAGTCCAAATTTATTCATCTTTTAATGAATCAATGGATTCGTGGACAAATGAAACCAATAACTATATTTTAAATTATCAAAATGATGTTAATAATAATCTGTTTGCGTGGGTTGATACAGCTGCAATGTCAATTAATAATACAGTTAGTGCATTTGATGAAAAGATGAATGCTGCATTAGATTCAATATTTAAAGGTACACCACTATACACACCAATTCAGCAAATCGTTGGATGTGTGATTGATTCAAAATTGAAAAAAATTGAAAAAGCCATGACTTGGATAACTAATAATGTTCAACTAGAAATGCCTGAATTAAATCCAGAAGAAATTATTGCAAATATTGCATCATTAAAAGCAGCTGAAACAAATGATTCTTTTGATGATAACATTGAGGACTTCAAAAATAATGCAAAAAAGATGATAAAAAATGTTCTAAAGTTTTATAGGAAACAATGTAATTCATTATTATACGTTTCAGTTATCATTTTACTAATTTGGTTCTGTTTTGTATTAGTTGGTTTAGGTATACTTTTTTTCAGAGAATATAAAATAAGGCAGAGTAAACTAAGCGGAATTGATTCCAATGATTCTAATAATTCTGATGTCGAAAAAGAAGAAACAGACTTAACACTTGTAGCTCCATTTGATAATGAAAGTTTCAAAACCCTATTATACCGTGAAAATTCAGAACACTCATTTACAAGATTTTCTAAAATGATTCAAAATGTTAAAGATCAATATCTTAAAGCAAAAGAAAATTATGTACGAACGCCGACGGAAGTAAATTCAGAAATGGCCCACTATTTACATGATACTTATGATCTATTTACAGATGAAAAAAGTAAAATTTTTGAGACTAAACGAAATTTAAACAGCGAAGCAACTGACAGTAATAAAGAAACCAAAGTTGAAGAAATAAATTTATCAAATTCGTTTAATTTGAAGGATTTGTCACCGAAAAATAACAACACTAATGATTTAAACTCCAATTATGCCCACGATATTCATTATTATTGCAAGAAAAATACATGTAATGACGGGACATTTTCAGTTATTGGTGAGAATTTAAGCTCAATCAACAGGGCAAGATGCTGGACACCGTGAAAAATACAAGTTTTGTAACAGAAAAATGGTGTAAACTTAAAATATGTAATCGATTTGGATGTTTTTTATTTTTTATTAAAAGAGTACAAAAACTATAAAACTGTTTTATATAATGCACAACATACGCATAATTTAGAACTTATTCTTCATCAGCAGAAGACTTATGCTTTTTTTCCTTTTTTTCCTTTTTTTCCTTCTTTTCCTTCTTTTCCTTCTTTTCACTCTTTTCTTTCTTACTCTTCTTAATTTCACCATCATTTTCATTGTCATCATTTTCAGCTTTCCTTTTTTTGGATTTCTTCAATAAAGGATTTTCTCTAACGTCTTCTTCAGGTGCTTCATAATCCTGTGATTTTTCTATTTGTCTAACTTTTTTCATTTCATCTTGTTTTTGTTTCTTTTCTCGTAATTCTTTAACTTTCTGTTCCTTCTTATTCAAAAAATATTCACCAGATTCAATTTGAAGATCGACCTTACGAGGTAACTGTTGAGGTGGAAATGGAGTGTAAACCTTTTCTTTCTTATTTTTAGCTTCATCATCTTTAACTTGCTTAGGCTTCTTACGTGCAACAGACTTTTTCTTGAATTGTGGCAAAAATCTTTCCCAATTTTCGGTAGCCAAATCAGGGTTTTTAGCCAATTCTTTTCTAATCATTAGCTCTTTAATATGATAAATTGGGTGAATATTTTTCATACAATCTTCAATAACCCTTCTTAGCGTTTTCAATCCTTGATGTGGTCCCATGACTGCAACGGTATTACCTTGAACCAACATATAGCAATCAGTCAATAATTCCAAAGCTTTAAGGGTATTACCATTTGGACCAATTAATCTTTGTCTTCTCTTAATAAACCTTTCTTTATTTGAAACTAAACCATCAACTTTTATAACTTCACATGCAACATCATCTTGTAAAATTTTGACTGCTTGTGGAAATGGAACTGATCTACCTAATAGTCTAATTAAATCTCTTGCATTTAAAATTTGAACAGGGTCAAAAGTTTTTCTAGTTGTTTTAACGGTCATTGAACCTTCCACAAGATTTAATGTACAATCAATATGATATTTTTGAAGTGCTTTTGTGACATCTGCCCAAACTTGTTTAAGATATTCTTCCCTGTATTTAGGAAAAAGTGTCATAAATGAAGACTCCTCAAGGAATGCAGATCCACTTGCGTTATCTTCTGGTTTGAATTCGTCTATCTTCCACTTGTCAATATCTGGGGTATCCCAAGGCTTATCCTTTTTATGTGTGGAAACCATTTTCTAGCTTATATTGATATTTTGATGTACAGTTTAAAAAAGGATTCAAAAACAATTAGACTGTTTGTTTAAATCTAAAGAAAATTCTGAAAATTTTTTTCATCAAATTGAAAATTACAGCGCTCAATTAGGAAATTAATTTTTTTGTGCAAGAATTTTTTTATTTCTTCCAACAGTTCTTTTCCAGAAGCATCGTCTAGAAAGAAAATGGATACCAAAATTAAGCCACAGAAACATGGAAAAAAAGGTTCACTCTCATCTATTAAAAAGAAACAATTAAAACCACCTTCAAAAAAAAAACAAAGATCCCTTACAAAAAGCGCTAAGGTAATGATAGAGAAAATGAACGTTCATACTACAGATGATGATATAATGAATATTATGATGTCAATGGAAACTGAAACAGATACAAAAGCTTCTGCAGATGGTAATGAATTAGATGAAGTACAAAAGCTGAAAAAAAAACATGGATTGAAAAGTCTCCAAACTCAGCAGTTGAAAACTGATCAGCGCAAGGATGAACATGTCGCAGAGAAGGAGAAAAAAGTGCAGTCCGAAATTGCTGAGCAACTCAAGATAATAAGTGACTTTACTTTATAAAGAATCTAAAAAATCGTGTAATTCTTTTCTAAGTAAGTTCAGTTCAAAAAAAATACCCCAGTAAAAGCAAAATTCAAAATACAAAATAACTGTAAAAAAAATTCTGTAAACCCGTCGCTATAGCCGAAAACAGAAAAAGATAAACAAACTTGAGAAGCAACATCAAGTTTTTGTTTTACTTCATTGAATACAGCTTTTGATCTCTTTGTTACTAGTCACATTCAAAGAATAAAGACATAACTAGTGAATATGTCGAATACGAATTTATTTACCGAACATTCCAAGTTGGTTTTGTCTGAAAATAAATTTCTGTTGCAAAAATTACAAGAATTGAATCACAAAATTAAAATCAAAAAAACCCAACTTTACAATATTGAAACAAGAACAGAAAATTTAGATATTTTTGAACAACATATGAAATCTTTAAAATTAAGATGTGAATTTTTAGATAATCAAATTTTAAACTTAGAAAATACACATTCAAATATTCATAGCTATAGATCAGCACAACCAATTTTACGACCATTTGATTTCAATTCGAAGATTGAATGGAGAACAACTGAAACTACATTAGATAATTTATCCACGGAATTTAGGTACTTAAGGGAACAGCTGGTAATTGCAAATGATCAAATTAATACTGATCCCTCATTTAATGATGATTCCACACTATCAGCTTCAACCAATATTGTTGATACGACCAGTTCTATTTTTTCTGAAATCGAACCTGATTTAACTGACAACACATGTGCAGTCTCTTCATGTTCGAAGGTACGAAACAGAGCAATTGAAACGTTATTAACCAAATCAGAAACGTCAAATAACAGTAAAAAAGTATTACTAAAGATGGAAAGTTTCTTAAACTTTAATGAAAATATTTCCCCACATAAGCCTTTGATATCAAATGGAATAGGCCCATTAAAAGGATTTAAAATAAATACAATGACTGAGAATCCATTAATTGAAAGTGATGTTCAAAGTTTTACGCATCTAGTGCAAAATAAAAACTCAATGAAATCAATCAACAAAAGACTTGATCTCATTGAACTTCCATCAATTAATGAAGAGTATTTATCAGATGAAAGTTTTGCTGAATATGATGGAACAGAACATGTTTTTGATACAAAGTTAAACCTTGAACATGAAAGTCCTAGTAAATACTATGCTTTTTCAACTATTAATGATAAAAGAGAGCACAAACGGCACTCTTCATTGCCCGAAAATCCGATTAACGAAAACGAGTTTGATACGCCGTATGAAGATCCACTTCGACATGTTTCTTCTCATGATACTGGCTTAAGTTCTCGATTTATTTCAAATAATATAACAGATTTATTATTCAATCATGATCAATTATCAACTTTTACTTCTAATCCAAATTTTGTTGCATCATCACCGAATTTCAATAGTAGGAATGATGTAAAACCGATTACAATTCACAGTAATTATGAAACTGACAATGAACTAGCAAAGCTAGTATATGACTCAGATGAAAGTTATGGAGATGAAAATGCAACTCCATTGATATTAAAAAAACATTCCAAGATGAGTTTATATAGATGTGAATCACACGAAAGTACGTTTTCAACTAACACAAAAGCAACTAAATATTTTCCTTTGAGAGAAAAAAATTTAGATTTAAAAGCACAAACTATGAAATGGTTAAAACCCAATGTTCCGATAGTTTCATCGTCAGTTCAACCATATGCTGCCCCAAAAAATATTTCGATATCCAAAGCCAATGCTCATGATGATATAATCAACATCCTACATTCTGGTGTTAATAATAAAGAAAACACCGAATTAACAGAACCTTCAACACCAATAAAAATATCAACTACTCCAATTAGCATTTCAAATAATTTATCTTGGATACCAACAAAAATATTTGCATCACCCATGCCAATTGCCAAATCAATAAAAGATAAAGCAAACAATGATGATACTGAACCAAAATCATCTTGGATTTCAAGTTTTATTACAAATTCTGCATTTAAAAACCCTGAAACTGGTAAACTGATAAGCAATACTTATAACAGTAATGATCATACTTCCTTAAAATCGAAGAAAATCTCAAAAAATCTACTTACTGATAGATCAGTAAATTTTAATGGACCATCATCAACTTTAACGATAAAAAACAACGGTAGCAGAATTATCAAACATGGCTATGGATCAAGCTTCAATGAAAACGTTTTAAGCTCAAGAGTTTGTCATACTGCATTAAGAGATGCTCTACAATTTGATATGGTATAATAGCACAAACAAACACTTTCATAATTTTTGAATGCACCTATTTTTACTTTTACACTTTATTTTTTTTGTTATATAATTTCTAATATACAAAGCTAACGTAGATCTCTCAAATTCAAAGTTTACTAAAAGATTTAATACCCATTTTCCTAGTTTTTGCTAACATTCTATCCAACCTATCTAAACTGGAGCCTTTAACCGAAGGTTCAACATTGTTGATTTTGATAGATTCAGAAGATGTCAACCGTGTAACTGCAGCCTTTGAATTTGTAACAGATTTTGAACTTGTTGTAACTTGAACATCCCTAATAATATTACCAGTGTTCGGACTGATTTTAGCTTTCTTTTTAGTTTCCTTTTTGAATGATGCGGTAATGGAAGATGATTGTGTTGCTAACATACCAAATGAATTAGTTTCAAAATCTTCATCTAAACTTACTGGTTTTGTTAAACTAGGATTAATGATCGAGCCACTCTTGGAAGACTTTAACTTTCTACTCAGTTTAACATTAGTCTTCTTTTTCAATAGTTTTAGTTGTTTCGAACCATCAATATCATCATCATCAGTATTGTCTGATAAAACATCAGATTTTAAGCGTTCAACTTCTTGATCTCTAAAGGAACTAAATCTAATATCATCATCATTTTGAAATGATTTAAATTTACGTTTTTTCAAAGATAGTCTTGGAATTTCATCGGTTCTAGTATTATTCTCGTAGTATTCTTGAAATTCATTTTTTTCAGTGTCCATATTTTCATCATTTGCATTTTCACTATTTAACTCACTTAGTGAATTTGTAAAAGAATCTTTATAAACTGATATATGAGATGGCAAATCAACTGTCATTGCATCAAAGAATGGTTTTTTAGGATCGTTATCAGAGATGTTAACTTTATTTCTTTTCATTAATTCGTTTCTTTCTCTTAGTTTACGCCTTCTTATATATTCACGCATTTTTAAGTATTCATCATTTTCATCATCCTCGTCATCTGATAGACCATAAACACCATCTTTTGCTCTTCTTTCAGCTAATTTATGTGTTTTAACATCTTTATACGTTTTAGAAACCTTTTCTTGATCTTCAATTAATTCCTTTTCAAGTTGAAGCTTTCTTAATTCATTTTCATCAATGTTTAAGTTACTTGCATCATCAATTAATTTTTCATCCTCACTATTTTCTTCATCTGAAAAATCATTATCGGAACCGCCCGTACCTTGATAGTCGTCTTCTGATTCCACTGCTTCCTTTTCCATAATTTCACCTAATCCCATTGATTTAAATTCTCTTTCACGTTGTTTTTGCAATCGACGCTCTTGTCTTTTAGCATTCTTTATTAACTCAGCTCTTATTTGTCTAACTCCTTCGGATTCGTCATCATCAGACTCCGGTTCCTGATCCTCAGGTTCTTTATGTTTTCTGCCAACCTTGATTTTTTCATCATCGTCATCATCTATATCATCATCCACATAATGATTATCTGCTTTATCTTTTTCTGAATCTTTTTGTGTACTTTCACTCAACTGAGTAGATTTTGTTAATTGTTGAGTCAAAATTGTTAAAGAATCAGGTTGAGTTTCAATAACTAAATTTTGTGAATCCAACAAATGCTCTAATTGAACATGACTATCAGTGACATCATCATCATTGTTATATTCTTCATCAGCTTTCAGCTGTTTTGTTAAAAACGAAGTATCGTTAATATTATGAATTTTCGAAATTTCAAGAATTGATTCTTCGGTTTGTTGTGTTTGCAAATCAATTTTATTTTTATCTTCATTAGCATTATTAAGTTGATTTTTTAATTTTTCAAATTTCTCAATACCAGTCAAACCATCGTCGTTCTGTGTTTGTGTTTTGTCATACATGTGAGTTAATGAAAAATTGAAATCTTTAAATGCATCAGTATTTGAAAGTTGAAACTTATTATCATTAGATTCAATATGTTGCGTTGATCGAATATTATTTTCATCATTAACCTCATTAACATCATTAACCTCATTAACATCATTAACCTCATTAACATCATTAACATCATTAACATGATTAACAAGATTAACATCATTAACATAATTACCGTCATCATCGTTGTCTTCATCATCAGAAATATCATATTCACTTGAATATTCACTATATTCTGGATCATCATCATGTTTTAATTTTCCATTCAACAATAAATCTCTTTGTTGCTCTAACCTCTCTAGCTGTTTTTGTTTCTTTGACTTTAAGCTTGAATTTTTCATTTGCTCATCTAGTAACATTTTGGCTAATATATCATCAGACAAAATTTCAGATTTATTTGAATTCGAAGTTTCTTTTTTTGATAGTTTCAATTTTAACTGCTTTGCATTTAATTTTTTAATTTTAGTAGATAAAGTTAGCTTATCAATTTTTGCCATTTTTTTTTGTCTTTTTTTAGAGAAAAATAGTTTTATATCTAACATTTTAGTCTTTTTCAGTATTGAGGAATCAGGATCATCAGAATCAGAATTTGAATCGTCAATTTCTTTCAACTCTTTGGATTCTATCTCAAGATCTGAATCATTATTTTCAAACTCAGAATTTAGATCAACTACTTTATCACTAGTTTTGATATTTTTTTTAGAACTTTTTACTTTAAATATGGGGAATAATGATGGTGGTATTACTGATGATTTACCCAAATAGTTTGGAAACTTTGAAGTTGAAATACTATCAGTTGATTCTTTTTCTCTTGCAATTTCAATTTCAGTTTCATTTTCGTCATCTGAATTTTTGTTTAGATTGCTTAATAAACTTAACTTTGAAAATTTTGTTGGCTTGATAAGTGTTACTTTTTCAATTGATTTTTTCAGTAAATCATTTTGCCTAATTAACTCTTGTTTTTTCAATTTATCTATTTTTTTCTTTTCAATTATCGATTTACGATCTTTTTTCTTTGATATATTTTTAGCATTAATAAATTCATCGTGATCATAATCATCAAAAAGCAAAGTTTGGTTTTCATTTGCTCTTTTTTCAGCTCTTAGTTTTGACAATTCTATTTTTCGAGCCAAATATCGTTGTTCCTTGGTCATACTTGCATAATTTTCAATTCTTTTACTTATTTCATCATCTAATTGATCATTATTAATAGTATTTTCTACTTCTTCATTTTCGTCAACAAACAATGATGATAACAGGTTAATCTGTTGAGGTTTTGTAAAATTTGGAATTGCATCGTCATTTCCAGTATCATTACCATCCTCCTCATCTTCAGTATTTCTGTTTATGACATGTCTGTTTTTTCTTATTGGTTTAATGTCATCATCATCATCATCATCATCATCATCGTCTTCATCTTCATGTTCGTCTCCTGGCGCCATATGATTAAAATGTTTTTCATCATTAATTTCATTATCCTTTTGTTCTTTTTCATGATTGATTTGTTCGGCACTGTTATCATTATCAATGTTGAAGGCTTCTAAAGATTGTTTAATTGGCTTAGCAATGATTCGAGTTTCAGCAGCATTAATAAGAATTGGATTTTTAGTAACAGCATCTTGATCATTATTATCTTCTATAACGTTAAGCTTTCTGGTTGGTTTAATAATTTCATCATCATCATCATCATCATCATCATCTTCTTCTTCTTCATCTTCTTCATCTTCTCCATCTTCTCCATCTTCTTCCTCATTATCTACATTATCATTTGGATCAGTGTTCAAAATTTGAGTTTGATCAATAGATTGTGTTACATCATTGTTTTCAACATTTAATTTAGCTTGCATTCTTAGCTTAACCCTCTGTAAAGCACTGGTTAATTTAAACCTACTATCCGCATTTTTTTCTTTATGTTTATCATCATCATCTTGATCTTGTTTCATATTGTCATCATTCATTTCAAATTGCTGAGCTAATAGTTTTGAATGATGAACGTCATAATCGTCGTAATCGTCATCTTCATCATTACTATCACCATGGATATCATTATCTAATTTATAGTTATCATCCAATTGTGGTTTCAATATAGTTGTGAGAACATTCTGCGTCTGATCTAAATCATTAAAAATTTCCATTTTGCTATATATGAATTTATTATCTTGTGGTCAAAGGTATAGTTTGATTATGGGGTTAAACACAGTTTTGTAACGTTATTTGGGTTTAAAATACTAGACGCGTAATGCAAAAGCAAAAAAAAACACGACGCGTCACTAAAGAAAAACAAAAACCAGAGAAGAAATATATTAGTTTGTGGTATTCTGAGGTTTATCAGAATTAGAGTCGATCGACGCTTTTGACTTTATAATCAGGCTCATTCCTTGCCTACACTCTATGTTGGGGGTGTACGGAAGTTTACATGATCTTAGTACAAACGAATATCACATCGTTAAACTGGACGATTGAGGGATTCATGCCATTTACACCTGTTACTATCATAGATTTATATAGAACTAACTTTTATACTACTTAATTATTACTACATCTAATTTATATTTTCCTAATACTATAACTTTAGATATCAAGGGTTACACGACGCTAAACAGTGAATAATTATAGGTCTTTAATTTTTAGTAATTTCTAGTTCATAATTTTTAGTTTCAACTTAGCTTTGGCTCTAAAAACGTGCATTTTCACATGTGCGAATGCGAAATCATGAAAAAGTAAAAAATAAATTATGCAAGTAAATCACAACGCTGATTGAGAGAGCACATGTGAACATAGCATCAATAGTGGGTTTATTACAGCCTACGACAAAAACCCGCCTGTTGCAAACCACCAATTCCCAATCCGCCACCGGTAACTGTCACTTTCCTCACACGTGCCGTTACCTGTCATATAAACATCACCAAATGCTTCCCCAACTAATAAATATTCCTTATCTAGGCACGTGGACGCAACGTGGCATGCCGTTTGCTTTCCTGCACTATCCCCGGACGGAGATTTGCCTTCTGTAGATACGTAGCATAGTAATTCTCCGCTTCCGGCAATTTTTTTCTCCGTTGCTGTTTGCAGTAAATGCTTACAAATTTGAGCGTTCGTGCCGGTTGTTCTGTTCTATCATCCACTTAACACTGAGCTATAAAATAACAGCAGTTCCCATTATACGCTTCTTTTACTGATCCGGTTCTCTTTTCTTTTGTTTCTCTATTTCTTTGTTTATTTCTTCTATCCTTGTCTACTACAAAGTCCTTCTTCTTTTTCGTTTCTTTTTCTAACCATAAACAATGCCTTTTAAGTCCCTCCCATCTATTATTAAAAACGAAATTACATGGGGTAGAGACACAACCTCCCCCGAAGGCCGTCAGGTCTTAGAAGTTACTGATAAAGATGGTAATATTGTTACCATCTATGAAGATGACATTGCTCCTAGCGGTAAAAAAGATTATTGGCCAATTTTCACCGCTGGTGCTGGTTTATTCTCCGATGGTTATGTTAATAACTCTATTGGTACTGCTTCAACTTGTCTTAAAATAATTTATGGTAAACAATATACTTCATCAAATGCCCTTAGAAATGTTTCTGCTATTGCATTTGCTGGTACTGTTGTTGGTCAATTATCTTTTGGTGTTTTCTCTGATTACATTTCAAGAAAACTCGGTATGTTAGTTTCATCTGCAGGTTTGATTCTTTTTTCAATTCTAGCTGCAGGTTCTTGGGGTGTTGGAACTCAAGCTCATTATGGCGGTAACGCAGGTGGTTTATTTGCTGCTTTAACTGCTTATAGATTCTTCCTTGGTTACTTTATTGGTGCTGAATATCCAACTGGTTCTGCAGCGTGTGCAGAAGCTTCTTCTTTATTACCAGCTGGTAAAAGAAACAGATATTTTACTTGGTTTACTAATTTTATGATTGATTTTGGTTTTGTTATCTCTGCTTTTGTTCCAATGGTTTTATTATGGATTTGTGGCCCAAACCATTTACAACCAGTTTGGAGAATCACTCTTGGTATTGGTGCAATTCCTCCTATCTCTTTATTCATTTTAAGATTATATTTTAATGAAGGTAAACAATTTCAAAAATTAAACTTTAAACATACAAAACTTCCAATTTTATTAACTCTTAAATATTACTGGGTGAGATTAACAATTGTTTCAATCATTTGGTGGATTTATGATTTTTCAGCTTATGCTTTTGGTATTTATTCTTCTCCAATCTTAAATACAATTATTCCTGATAATGATTTATACAAAACATTTGGTTGGAATGTTGTCCTTAATTTGTTTTACTTACCTGGTTCATTCTTAGGTGCAATTGCTACAGATTATATTGGTCCAAGATTAACGTTAGTTGTTGGTATTTTCTTACAAGCAATTGTTGGTTATATTATGGCTGGTTTATACTCAAAATTGGAAACTGAGATCGGTGCTTTCGTTGTTGTCTATGGTATCTTTTTATCATTAGGTGAGTTTGGTCCAGGTGATAATATTGGTTTATTAGCTGCAAAAACTTCTGCAACTCCAGTCAGAGGTGTCTATTACGGAATTGCTGCAGCAATCGGTAAAATTGGTGCATTCGTTGGTACTTACGCATTTCCATCATTCCAAAATCATTATCCAGGTGTTAAAGGTTACCAAGTTCCGTTTTGGTTAGCATCTTCATTAGCCATTTTTGCAGGTTTATTGGCTTTATTTGGTTTACCAAGTGTCGATCAAGAAGCAATGCAAAGAGAAGACTTCAACTTTTTAGCTTACTTAGCTGAAAATGGTTTTGATATCTCAACATTAGGTGATGGTTCATTACTTAACAACAATTCTTCTTCTGATGAACAAGCTATTATTGAGCTTGAATGCGATACAAAAGATAAGGAAAATACTGATTTTTAAAACATTTTTTCTTGATATAAGCCTTTATTACAAACTTTTTCAATTTACTTACTTCAATTCACCAGTTTCGTTATTTTATAAACATAGCATTTCTTCTTCCATATAATTTTTATGTATACGTATTTTAGCACAATTTTCTATTTAATATTTAATATTTAAACATTTTAAGTAAACATATTCTACTTTAAACTGGTTGTTAGAATTTCACTAATTAGTTTCAATTCTGTGCGTCACCAGTCGCTAATTAAATTAAAAAAAAAATAGAACAGTTCCATTTATTTCCATTGCGATCAATGCGATTTTAAAGGCGAAGTCGTCATACAATTATAATACACTCTTTAAATAATTGATGTTTGCGACTCAATTGATCACTGAATAATAATGGATCAATCATTTACATTTACAAATAATTCGATGATTAATTCACCAAACCTTAATACATCAATACCTGATTCAACACCAAACATGAAATCATCCACTACATCATCATCATCATCAACTCCTGTAAACCAATTAGAAAATGATGATCCAATGACTTCCAAACCACAAAATTTAGTTCAACCTCCCTTACCTCCACCACATAGACAAAGCACAGCTTTTACAAATTCTGCGATAAATCCAAATTCTAATGCTAATAGGTCAAATTCAACACCTACACCACGACCACCACCACCACCACCATATCAACAACAGCAACAGCAACCACCTATAGTACCACCACATCCATCTTCAATAATTAACAGACATTCTCAAACAAATGGAATTCAACAACCTAGCATTCAACATATACAACATCCACAACAACCACAACAACCACAACAACCACAACAACCACAACAGCATATTTCACACCATCAACAACAAATAAACAATGGTAGATCATATTCATTAGAAAAATTACAACCGGGTACAATTTTAACAGTTGGTAAACATCAGGTTACGGTTGTGAAATATTTAAGTGCAGGAGGATTTGCACACATTTACGTTGTTAAAACAAACCCAATGGAACAAGGTACTGATATTGCATGTTTAAAGAGAGTTATTGTACCAAATAAAGAAGGTTTGAATCAATTAAGGGCAGAAGTTGAAGTTATGCAAAGATTGTCCAAGGCCGAAAACATTGTTAAGTATTATGATTCAAATGCCAGCAGATTACCAAATAATCCTGGAAGCTATGAAGTATTGGTCTTGATGGAATTATGCCCGAACAAATCGTTGCTAGATTTCATGAATAGCAGATTGAAAACAAAATTAACAACAAATGAAATTCTGAAAATTATGCTGGATATAAGTAAAGCAATTTACAATATGCATAAAATGAAATTGATTCATAGAGATATTAAAATTGAGAATGTTTTGTTAGATGAGAATTTTAATTTTAAACTGGCGGATTTTGGCTCAACATGTCCAGTTTTAAGAGTCCCTAGAAATCAACAAGAGTTTCAGATTTTACATAATGACATTTTGACTCAAACAACCCCACAATATAGATCACCAGAAATGATTGATTTATATAGAGGTTTACCAGTTGACGAGAAATCAGATATTTGGGCATTGGGTGTATTCCTTTATAAATTATGTTATTATACAACACCATTTGAAATTAGTGGTGAATTAGGTATTTTACATTCTGCGTATACATTCCCAATTCAACCAACATTCCCAAATTCTTTAAAAGCGTTGATTAATTTGATGTTACAAGAAAATCCAATTTTTAGACCTAACATTTATCAAGTTTTAATAGAAATTTGTAAAATTTCAGGTTTTAACAATGAATTAATTCAAAAAATTACTACTGATAGTGGCTATATTGACTTTTATGGTTTAGGCGTCTATCAATATCCATCAAATGACCAAATACATCCAGCGATTGAACCATTTACTCCAAGTATTGTTCCAATGTATTCACCTTTCAAGACCTTACCAAGAGATCCACTAGAAGTTCAAATGGAAATGAAAATGATGCAACAACAACAAGAGCAGCAAAATTCAGCGATGGCTCAGCAGCAACCTCCACAAGCCCAAGCCCAACCACCTTCACTACCTACTAAATCTTCATCTTCTTCATCATCTAATTTAATTGAACAACAACAGGAATCATTCTCGATTCCAAATGTGTTACCAAATCATACAAGTGATAGCAATAATATTTCAACAATCGAAGAAGCTGATCCATTTTCGATGCACAATTTGAGTAAACAAAAAAATGAAAATATTAATACTGAGTTTGGTATTATAAATTCATACAGTAAGGAATCTTTAACATCAAACCTAAACCTGGATAATTCAACGAATTATAACACTACTAATACTGCTGCTACTACTGCAAACAATGATATTTTTAACGGTGATGACACTGAAACAAGGTTTCCTGCAGTTTCAATACCATCAATTCATATAAATTCAATTATTAAACAATCTACAAAATCATCATTGTCATCACCCACAATTGATAACAGTACAAATGTTATTTCAGGTACAAATGATCTAGGACAACTGAACTCGTTACAGAGATCCAAAAGTAAACGATTTAGTAGTAATAATCCATTCCCAAAATCCAGTAATTTAGACATTGAAAAGACAGGAGATAGTATTATTTCATTCGAAGATATCAAAAATGATCTGATTAATTTAGATAACGAATCAAATATTAATGATGTTCAAAAAATTGAAAATAAAAGTGCAATGTCTTTGAATAGGAATGGTAGTATTTACAGAAGATTAAGTACTGAACAACTGAGTCAAGAGGTAATTAACTTTAGTGATGATGATGAAGGTGAAAATAACAATGAAAGTGATGGAAAATAGATAATATATTAGCTTCTTATTGATAGTATATCATTACAATTTTTATTTCGTTGTTTATGCTTACAGACTACAATTTATAATTGAATTTTACACTCTGCGATACTTGTATAAAGCATTTTTACGATAGTATACTCTTGTTTATTTTAACTCATAAACATCGAATGTAATGGCATTTAATAAATAAGATAAATTATATATCTGAAATAAATAAATAAATATGTAAATTAAAAAATAAATAACTAACAAATGAACAGTATTTAATTTAAATTTAATATGGTTTTTAATTTTGTCTAACAAAATTGTTTTTATTGTTATTGTTGGTGTTGTACACGAATTTTCAACATTTTACTGAAAATAAATAAATTGTAAGGCGAATTGTATTTCTGATAATTGTATAGTAAACGTATATATCAATTGATTAAAATAATCTAATGGTGTGCATGACCTGGTTCTTCATCAACTGGGAAAACAAACCAATCATCAGCCTTATATTCTTGAGTAACAGCACCTTCAGATGTAGCAACGTCAACAGCAGCAGAATCATAAGCTGCTAAAGCATCAGCACCTTCAGCTTCTAAAGATGGAATCTTTGCAGCTTGTGGTAATTTCCATGCTTTAGTTGCAGATTCAGCATCAGCAGCAGTAAGTGGAGTTGGCTTGAAACTCTTTAATTCCTTAACATATAAATCAGAAATAAGGTTAGCACGACGTGCTGAGGTGGTGAATTGTCTAACTGCTTGTCTGAACATTGTTATTTGGTTAGCTTAATTTAATTAGGAGTACCTTTTTTTATACTCAAACATCGATGAAGTCTCTTTCTTTACCAGTGTTGAGACTTGAAGAAAGCTCAGCGCGGATTGGATTGAAGGTACACGGGCTGCGTAACCAATTGAGGGACGGTCGACCCTAAAAAACAGGATAGTTGCACCTGTACTACAAAGTTTGTGGTTTATAATTAATAGATCAGGATTAGTACAAATATTATAAATCATTAATATGCATGGCCACACATCACATCTATAAATCTGCATCGTCTTCATCTGGTAATGGCATTGCAGCTGCTTGATCCATTTCAGCTTGGTATTTAGCCATTAATTCAGAATCAACTGTAACTTCAGGTGGTGCTAAAGCTGGGGATTCAACAAATTCTAATTGATTGTTACCAACTAATTTTCTTGCTAACCATAAGAAAGGTTTTTCGAAGTTATAGTTAGATTTTGCTGAAATATCAAAATATTGTAAATTCTTCTTTCTGTGAAAAGTAATGGTCTTTGCTTTAACTTTTCTTTCCTTAACATCAACTTTATTACCACAAAGAACAATTGGAATGTTTTCACAAACTCTAACTAAATCTCTGTACCAGTTTGGAACGTTCTTATAAGTAATTCTTGAAGTAACATCGAACATAATGATACCACATTGACCATTAATATAGTAACCATCTCTTAAACCACCAAACTTTTCTTGACCTGCGGTATCCCAAACGTCAAACTTAATTTCACCAAAGTTGGTGTAGAAAGACATTGGATGAACTTCAACACCTGAAGTAGCCATATATTTCTTTTCGAATTCACCAGTTAAATGTCTCTTGACAAAGGTGGTTTTACCGGTACCACCATCACCGACAAGGACGAGCTTAAAGGTAGGGACTTGTTGTGCCATTATTGCTGTGTATGCCAAAATAGGGATGGGGAGATTAAAATCAAATAACAACAAGTTGATGAAAGCAAATCAGAAAAATGAAATGAAAATTCAACGAAATAAAAAAAATGTTTTCAGTTTTCAAATTGCCACCGAGAAGAAAAAAGGGCGGTCGACGCAACTTTTTAGGATTTTGAATTTTGGATTCTTACAAGGTTAGTACTAATATTGACTACAGGTCATATTACAAATGGACAAATATATCCTTTCATCATTAAGATAGTAATCGAAAATGCTGTGACTTGTAAAATTTTGAAGTGATATATAGCGACTATAGACTTTCAATTTTTTTAAATAAATAATACCCAGTTAAAAAAATGTTACCTGTAACTATTACACGTAATATCAGCATATAATTATACCACCATAATTGATAGATTGAAAAATTAAATAGTATGCTGCACAAGGCCAGGAGGTAGTTTGGGTGATCTGATTTTACCGGTATTGGTAGTTATAGTTTGGGTGATTTCCTCTATTTCGGTTATCATGCCCATATCCATAACCATATAGACTAGATGGGGTTTGCCTTTGCTGTTGCAATTGATGTGGTGATTGTGATTGTGATTGTGTTTGTGATTGTTGTTGTTGTTGTTGCTGCTGCTGCTCTTGCGGTCTACTATTGTATTGACTACTATAGCCAGCTTTAGATTGCCCCTGTCCTCTATAACCATAATCTCTATTTGCATATCCATAACCATTATACCTTCCTGTACGTCCTTGATATCTTGTAGTTGTTGTTTTTGTAATTCGATTTACATTATTAACGTTGCTAGAACTTATTTTATTGTTACCAAGACCTCCATATTGTACGAAAATTGCATTTGGTGGTGGGTTTGGTAGTCCAATATAAGTTTTCGGAGTTTTCAATTTAAAATTAGAACCGTGTCTACCAACAACTACTCCATCTTTTTTATATCCGCCATTTTGACCTGGAATAGCTGCAAAAATACCAATTAGTGGATTGTCCTCTAGTTTTAGGTCTTTATTGCTGAATTGAGGATATTTCTGTATTATATTCTCATAATACTCATTGTGTAGCCTAACATGCTGTTTTCCGTGAATATGGTTTTTTCTTACACTGAAGGAGTCATGCGTTAATGTGCTCTTACAATAGTCACAACGATATCTACCCATGGTTACCAAAGAATAGCTAATTCACTACAGAAAATGCAATACATATGTCGATTTTGCGGTTTTAAGTTCATGTTAACGTCGCTCGTCTTGAAAGGGAATATTCAAATTTCAAACCTACAGAATCGTTGAGTTTAGTCCTTGAGAACACATATTTTTTTGTCTAACTGTTGCAAAATCCATTCACTATGACTACTATATTACCTTTAAAGTATGACCCAACATCTAAGAAGGTCTCTTTACAAGATACAGTGCCGTTAAGTTCTGCGAAGGATTTACAAATTGAAATATCGCAAATAAATACACTATATTCAGATTTTATCAAAGTCAACGCAGAATTTCCGTTACCACCATCTAAAGAAGCATTTACAATGAACCTGTCTGCAATGATTAAAAAAATGCATGTCTCTGCAACTGATATGATGCGTAAGGGACAATTTAAAGAAGCATCAAAACAGTTTGATATCGCATTAGGTCTTGCAAGTGCAAGATCAAAGCTTGAACCATTTCAACCAACATTACAAGAAGTAATGATTTGCCTTATGGGTAGATGTGATGCTTATAACAATTGTCATATGTATGTTGAAGCATTGCAAGACGCTGAAGTTTTAATTCTTTTAGGAAGTACAATTCCAGACAATCATTTAAGAAGAGGTATTGCAAATATGAACATCGGAGAATTAGCAGTTGCGAAATCCGATTTTGAAAGAGGTCTTGCTTTTAATCCTAAACATCCTATTCTTCTGAAGTTATTGGATATGTGCAATACTTTGATTGGTGAAGAAAACGGCGATCTTTAAATAATAACTACTCATTTCTTCCCTGTATAATAAGCAAGCGTAATAACCGCGTTTTGTTGAATTTCTTTTGTGACCAAGCTAAAAATTAAAATTTTGTATCCTTTACGTGTTTTCATTTATATTATCATCATTCTTTAGAATACTGGCTACATCCGGTATGTCCAAGTTTCTAGATCTTGATGAGGCAGAAAACTATTCACCTACATTGACTTTTCGTAAACAAGAAGCTGATGGGTCAAATCATTTGTCTGGAACTAATGCTGTTGATCGAATAATTGCACAACCAGCAACTAGAATTTTGGATAATAAATCAACTCTACCTACACTACAAAAAACAAATGATGTAAACAATAGTGATTCTATGGTTTCATATTTGAAACAACGGCAACATAATTTACAACAACAGCAACAACAACATCAATCACAACAGCAGCAGCAACAGCAACAGCAAACCGTACCATCAAATGCATTTATTCGACAAAATATCCAATCGCCCATACCTTCAAGATTGAAATCTCCAAATGTATCATCAGCAAACACAATTCCTGAAATAAATGGTACAAAATCATCAACAACTTCAGTTCCAAGATTGAGTAATATTGGTTCAACTTCATTAACCAAAACCTTATCATTTCCGAGACCAAGTAAATTTTCCACTTTTCAATCAACGGAGCCACTACCAATAACAACGGACACATCACCTCAACAACAACACCTGAAATTACAACACATACCTGACATTTCTCATGGCAGCCTTCAAGATATGACTTCCACTTCAATACCCAAACCAATAGTTAAATCTACTTCGCTACCCAATCATGATTCAATAAATCTGGGGTTTATTGATTTAACATCCGAAGAGGAAGAGAACGATTTTAATGATAATAATATCTACAACAAAAACGAGAATATATCAAACTTTGACCGCAGAAATCCATTCTCAACTTCCAAAGATGGAGCAGCTTCCAAAAATTCTGCCCCAGAATCTTCAAAACACACAGCTGACAATCTAGCATTCAATAAATTTTCTTATAATGATAATATTGATATTAATAATAAGTCAGGCTCAGATTTAAACTCAGATTCAGCTTCCGACGATGATGATATAGTTATAATAGGTGTAAATCAAAATGTAGATAATTCATTTAATAATGTAATAAATAGTCAACATGAAAATACATCAATGAACATACAAAATGCAATACCAAAAAGTAGTTTGAAAAGAACATTAACACCCGAAGAAAGTGAAAATGCTAGAAAAAGACAAGAAATTTTGCAAAATAAAACCAAACTCGTTCAAGATAATTTTAAAAGGGAGGAAATCATACAGCATCAAATAGAACGAAAAATGGAACTTGAAAAGGAAAAACATGAAAGAATTAGGGTTAATAAACTACTAGAAAAATATACTCCAATTAAAGGACTACCAGAGAAATATCAAGTTCAATTTCCAATATCAAGTGATTTTACCATTGATACCGAACCAATATTACCAAACTCAATCACAGAATTAGAACTTCAGCAAGAAAGAATTTCAAACATTAGCCATCAATTTAGAGCCGGGGTTTTTAGAGATGAGAATTTAAGATCGATGCATTCAGTTGTACATAGGATTAATAAGTTTACAGACTTGTACAATAGAATCGATTCATTTTTAAAAAATGTTTCAACTCTCCGAAATCAAATTCAAGAAAAGGCTAGAAATACAAGAGGTTTAATAAAAGCAGACATTAGATATAACCAAATTTTGAAGTTTATTGATTCACATGTTAAAATAATCTCAAGGTATTTTGGCGAAGCTGGGATGACAATTGATAAATTGAAAGAGTTTAAAAAAGAAATTTTATTAAGAACTAAAAAATGTGAAACTGTTAGAAATATATTAATATTTAATGGTATTGCAGATGTTGGAAATATTCAATTAAAACCCGTTAGTTCATATTTGAAATATTTAAATGAAACAAATTTAATAGTGAATTCAATAACTGAAATTAAAAAGTTTTCAAACAATGATGGTGCTGATACATTAGCTACAATCAGAGAATTCTCACTAACTCCAACACTTTTACTTCCGATTCACTTACCAGATGTTAAATTCGAAACTCAAAATCGTTTTCTTCTTCCTAAAGAGTCTGGAACAGGGAACCCAATTTTGGATAGATTTGATATAAACAATCCAATTACAATTGATGATGACGATGAGGCAGATTTAGCAATGTTTGGGAATTCAGCCCTTTTTGGTAGATCGAGAGATTCTGCTATGCCATTTTCAAATGTTTATAACTCTAATTTAAATGATAGTGATGGTATTAAAAATTTGATGGAATCAATCAAAGTTGTTGAATTTGAAGAAGAAGGTCTAGCAAATACTCCCAACGAGTTATGTATTTCATTATTAAAACATCAAAGAATTGGTTTATCATGGATGTTAAAAAGCGAACAAGGTGGTAATAAAGGTGGTATTTTAGCTGATGATATGGGTTTAGGTAAAACAGTCCAAGCAATATCATTAATTCTAGCAAATAAATCAACGAACCCAGAATTAAAAACGACTTTAATTGTTGGACCAGTTTCTTTATTGCATCAATGGCAACAAGAATTTTTAATGAAAATTCATAATGATCAAAAGCTATCTATTTATATGTTTCACTCGACTAATAAAGTTAAAACGTTTAAAGAACTGGCTGAATATGACATTGTTCTAGTTAGTTTTCAAACCTTAGGATCAGAATGGAAAAAACATTACAAAAAAGAGCTGGAAGCATCAAAGAAAAATGGTGCTAAGGTTAAACCAATTAAATCACCTAAAAATTTTAAATCACCGTTTTTTACAGATGATGCGTTTTTTTTTCGTATCATCTTAGATGAAGCTCAATATATCAAAAACCATGCGACAATTGCATCCAAAGCAGTTGCTTCATTAAGTGCAACCTATAGGTGGTGTTTATCAGGTACTCCAATTCAAAATAAAATTGAAGAATTGTATCCTTTGATCAGATTCCTAGGCATTAAACCATATAATGATTGGCAAAAATTTAATCATAGTATCGTTACATCTATTAAACACAATAGGTCAAGTGGACACCAAAAAATCCATGCTCTTTTGAGTGCAATTTTATTACGCCGTACAAAGGATAGTGAAGTTGATGGTAAACCAATTTTAACGTTACCTGAAAAACATTTAATTGAAGAAAAGGTTGAAATGGAAGAAGATGAAAAAGAATTCTATCAAACTTTAGAAGTACAATCTGCTAAAACTGCTGATAAACTATTAAGTAAAAGACAACACAAAAATTATTCATCAATTTTGACTTTATTATTGCGTATGAGGCAAGCATGTGATCATGAATACTTAGTTAGACTTGGTGATGATGGTGATAGAACTGCAAGATTGGAACGATTTCAAAAAGGTTTTGAAGCTTTGAAGGACTATGAAAATAATGTTTATAGTAGAATAAATGCAACAAGAGAAACTGGGTTTGTTTGTATTCATTGTAATGAAGATTTGGCGGAAACTCAGACTTTACTTTTAAGTAAATGTGGTCACTCGATTTGCATGGATTGTCATGATGAATTTTTCGAAGATAATGCTGAAAGTTCATGGGAAGGTGGTAAATCTGCTAAATGTTCTGACTGTGGTGTATATAATTTATCAAGTATGTCAGTCGATTTACAGTTGTTTGAAGCATACGATGAAGGGTTAGATTGGAAAAGTATTCGTAGGCGTTTTGATTTAGATTCAAAAGCTGGTGATAAATTTTGGAGATCTGAAGCAATTGCGAAGTTTATTAAAGAAGATGGTAAATTGGCCATATCTGCAAAAATTAAAAAAACTTTAGAACTTATCTCAAATATTCAAACAGAAAATCCGGGTGAAAAAATTATTGTTTTTTCACAATTTATGGCATTTTTTGATATCCTTAAGCTTAAATTACGTGAAAACAATACGAAGTTTTTACAATATGATGGATCAATGAATATGGAGTCAAAAAATGATTGTATTACACAGTTTTATCAAGATCCAGATGTTCATGTTTTATTATTATCATTGAAGGCAGGTAATGTGGGATTAACTTTAACATGTGCTAATCATGTTATTATTTCAGAGCCATTTTGGAATCCCTATGTTGAAAAGCAAGCTCAGGACAGAGTCCATAGAATTTCTCAAACCAAAGAAGTTTTCATTCATAGATTATTAATTGAAGGTACGATTGAAGATCGTATTATGGATTTGCAAAAGAAGAAGGAAGAACTGGTCGAAAGTGCACTTGATCCAACCGCTCGAAGTAAGATTGGTAAATTGAGTCGTAGGGAACTCGGTTTCTTATTTGGTCTTAATGGTTTGGCACAATTGGAAGATGATTAAAATGTTTTATAAAATTTGTATATTAATGGGGTTAGCTTAATTCATTTTTTATATTTTATTTAGTTAATGAATTATGAATTATGTATGATTTTATTTAAAGACGTTTGCAACGCGTTACTTTTTTGACTTTTTTTAATATCACCATTTAAAATTCAAAGCAATCGAAATCAATTGAGTTTCTTTTCTTTATATACAAGCATACAATGAGTCTTCTTTATAATCAAACGAACAAACAAGTTCAACAATTACGTCGAGACTTGAATACGTTTAGAGCATCCATTAAAGAGTCCAATGAATCAAAAAATGTATCATTATCATTAATTGGAGCGATATCAACCACAATCACAACAGTGAATAGATTATTAGTAGATTTTGAAATTTATGTATCAAATCAAACTGATCTTGAAGCACAAACAAAGAATAAGAAAAGACTAGTTAAATTAAGAAGTGAATTTAATGAATCAAAAACTGAGTTTATTGAATTGAAAAAAACTAGAGAAGATAATTTACGTGAGTTTGAGAAAATACGCAAGGATACTGAGCGATCAAGTTTATTCAAACAGAGTAATGATGATGCAGTTATGACTAGTGGTATAAGCGATAATCCATATTCTGTTGCTAATAGATCCAATAGAAAGCAGATGAATCAAATTGAAGCTGAAGAAAAGGGTATGTTATTAGATCAAGAAATGAAATTACAAAGTGGTAATGCAAAATTAGATGAAATTTTAGAGTTCGGACGAAATGCATTTGATGATATTGTTGAACAAAATGAAACTATTTTAAAAGCAAAAGAAAAAATGAGTCAAGGTTTATCAACCCTAGGTGTAAGTCATTCAACAGTTCTGAAAATTGAAAAAGTTATGTGGGAAGATAAGGTTATATTTTATATTGGTGCAGCGTTGACATTGTTTATCATGTACATTATTTGGAAGTATCTTGGATAAGTAAATGTTATATAATTGAATCGAAAACTTTTGGTAGAGTAATCGAACAATCTCCAATAAATTGCCAAATTTTTGTAGTATTTGAATATTTTTCAATATCCATATCTTTAACCGTATTAAAAACAGCAATTTTGCCGCCTTCATTTTTCACCATATCGATGTATGAAGCAGTTGGCCAAACACCATGAGATGTACCAATAATTAATAATAAATCCACCTTATTTTCAACTATAAATTCATCAGCTTGATCAATCAAATTGAGTGGTAATGATTCACCAAACCATATAACCCCAGGTCGTAATAATGAATTACATACTGGACATGAAGGTAACTCGCTTAATTTATCTATAAGTGGGAGATTTGAATTCAAATTTTTGTATTTTGTTGCATCTAATTTGTAGGTTAATGGGTCATTGAAATCGTAGTCTTGATAATTACACAAAAAATTAGTGCATCGTACTTTAAACAACGAGCCATGAAATTCTAATAACTTTTTTGGGTTATGATTAGATTTTTGATGCAAACCATCCACATTTTGAGTAATTGTTAAAAAAATAAATTTTGAATCACAATTACTTAATCGTGAGATTACTTCATGCCCACCATTTGGAATCGCCATTAATGCATCATGTCTTCGCAATGCATAAAATAACCAAACAATTGCAGGATTAATATCAAATGCATCCAATGTTGCAAGATCGATTGATGAATAATTTCTCCAAACGTTATCATCTGACGCTGTATTATAAAGCTCAATACCTGAAGAAACAGATAATCCCGATCCAACAAGAGTCAAAATTGTCATTTTTTTTCCATTTTGTGTATGAGATCGTATAAATTCCTGAAATGACTTAACATCATCATCAGCTAACATGTTTTGTAAACTAATCACTAAAAATTGGGGTTTTATCCATTACAGAATTGATAACAAAATGTCCGATTCATGACGGGAAAACTAGCTGCACCCGTGCACCGGGGGAAAAACAAAAATAATTCGAGGGCGATTTGTTTTTCCAGAGTTAATTTCCAATTTCCATCTTTTTGGCTTCTCGTCAGTTATGTTGTTTTCTTTAACTACATTCTGATTTTGTCATTTTATTTTATTTTTATTTCAAAAATTAAGTTTTCGTGTTTGGTTTAAACAATCACTTTACTTTAGATCAATAAATTAATCTCCCGCATCATTATGGTTTCCAGATCAATCACCGATAAGGAGAAGACTTATATGAATGATAAAATTTTATCATTTATCGAAGAAATTTATAATTTAAAGGATGGAAATGGAAATGAATTTAGTTATGCGTTTCATGCATTACCATTACGAGCAAATATTGAATATTACAAAGTAATCAAAAACCCAATGTCATATTCTAAAATTAAAATGGCTGCAAAACACAAAAGATACACACATCCTCAAGCTTTTATTAACGAATTAGTTCAAATTACTTGGAATGCAAGATTTTTCAATGAAGAAACATCTCAGTTTTATAAATTTGCAGTTATATTGAATAATTTTATTAAGGATACTATTATACCTGATTTGAAATCAGACTTTAAAATTTTTTCTAATGAATCTATTGTTTATCCAAATTTAGGTAAATTACCAAATGATGTTGACAATGAAGGTGTTGATATTAATGAAATTAATAAAATAATTGAAGCTAATGAACCGCCACTAAAAATTCATATTGAAAACCCTAATCCCAATTCAAATTCAATCTCAAATTCAAACTCAAATTCTATTTTAAACCTCAATTCAAATAATTTAAATTCAACCCCAATACCTGATGGTGATGAAGATGAAGATTATGAAGATAATAATCAAAATGATGATGGTTTTGATTATAGAAGCATAACAAATCAACAATACAATCCAAATTCTTATGTTTCTAAGATTGAAGAATTAGGTAAATCAAATATCTTTCAACCTTCGAAAAATTATAGTAACCATATTCCAAATAGACAAATATTAGAACAATGGGTTAAACGTGGTAGACCCCCAATTGTTGATAAACCACATGAACAAAGGATTAAATCAATTATGAGAGGTCTGAAAAAGATTAAAATTGGTAATAAAACTCTTGTTTCATTTTGGGATAAATTACCATTACAACAAGAACATCCAGATTATCTTAAGATTGTTAAGGAACCAATTACAATGTTAGATATTAAAAGTTTAATTAAACAAAGGTACTATAAAACTGTCGATTCATATGTTGCAGATGTTTTCAAATTAATCAATAATAATAGAAATTATTTTATTCATGATGAATTTATTAAAAATAATTTAAATATTTTAGAAAGTAATATTTCAAGATTATATCAAGTTGAAATGTCAAAACCCGATGTTGAATTTATGTCAGGTCATCAAACGAACAAATTCCCATTATCTGAAGTTACTTTTAACAATAGAACATATAAAGTTGGTAATTGGATTTTAATTAATAATATAAATGATCCGTTAAGGCCAACAGTTGCACAAATTTTCAGATTATGGCAACAAGAAGATGGAGAACTATGTATGAATGTTTGCTGGTATTATAGACCCGAATGGACAGTTCATAGAGTTGATAGACTATTTTTAGAAAATGAAGTTTTCAAAACAGGTCAATATAGAGATCATTTAGTTAGTGAAATTATTGGGCCATGTTATGTTGCATATTTTACAAGATGGCTTAAAGGTGATCCGGGTATTAAATTTGATGGACCATTATTTGTATGTGAATTCAGATATAATGATAGAGAAAATACCTTTGCTAAGATTAGAACTTGGAAGGCATGTTTACCTGATGAAGTGAGACATTTAGAAGATCCTATTAAACCGTTAGTTTATAATAGAGTTTTAAAGAAATTCCCATCACCAATTAAACAATTATTGTTACCCGGATCAACATCATTAAGTCCAATTCAACAACCAATTATTTTAAATCTTAATTCACCCCCATTAGTTGGATCTGTTTATGTACCAAGAGATACAGATGAAGTTGATTTACATTATTTTGATGCATCATTAAGTTCGACACAATGTAAGATTTTTATACCACCAACATCAAACATTAGAATTCCAACATCAACAACGGCATCCCTAACACCAACAATGTCAACTGCATCATTAGCGAATAATAACAACACAATTTCAATGATGAATGAAAGTGCTGATAATGAAGATAAATTAATTCCTGGAATGAATCTAATTAATATGAATCATAATAATAGTCATCTATCATTAAGAACGAGTTCAACATTTAAGACGTATTCTAAGCCACCAATTTCAATGCCATTACCAATTTCGATTCCAACATCATCGACACTAATGTATCCGACATCACATAAAATTATTAAATCACCATATAATTTAACAACATATTCATTTTCACAATACCATTCACCATCTACATCATTTACATTTTTAAGAGAAGGGGGAGAAAGTGAATTAGATGAAGAAATTCTGAAAAGCTATTCAAGAATTGATAAATTCAATTTAAATAGAATTAGTAAAGCAAATTTAAATCTTGAAGACGGAGTTTTAAATATGAATAATTTAGTTTGGTTTAGATCTCCACCATTGAAAATATGTGATCGAATTTTAAATGATGAAGTTTACGATAATTCAAGCAATAAGAATGCTATTAAAAGGGTTAAATGTGGTCATAGTGTTAAATATTTAAGTTGGAAATTGAAAAAACAAAAAAAGGATAATAATAATTAGAATTTAAAATAGTGAAAAAAGAAAAGAATATATTTAGAATAGATAATTTGTATAATTATTCAGTGTAATTTATGTAAAGAAAAAGGGAGAAGCGTTTCTTTTAGTTGATTAGAACAATATAGAATAAAGAAGTCAGAAAAGTAGGCTTGAAGATAAGTTAGCCCTTCAAGGGATAAAGGAAAGGCGTAGAATATTTATTATCAACAGCCATTACGGCTATGAATGGTTTATTTTTTTTGAAACGGAAATACATTGAAAAAAATGCAAAGATTTTTATTTTATATTATAAAGCAGTAAAAAAAATGCAAATGTAAACTATAAATAAGGCCTCTATCTAATCAAACATCCCCCAATATTGTTCAACATTAAAATCACCAGGACTTTTCCATAAATCATTATACATAGTAAATAAAATAGTTTGATCAGCAGCAGAAGATTCTGCAATTGATTTAATAGCCTTCAATTGTTCATCTTTACCAGGAACACAACTACCATAAGTATCACCTTGAGTTGGCCAGCCGGATTCACAAATTAAAGTATCTTTACCACATAAATTATTCATTTGAGTAATAGTATCAACTAAGAAATCACCAGTATCTTCAGGTGACAAATTACCATTCCAAAATGAATGTTGGTTAACAGCAACAAAATCACAAGAATTACATAATGATGGGTTATTTTGAAATGCTACAACAGTATCAACAGTAACAACATTACCATTATAGCCTTGACTTGATAATAAAGAACGACCTTGATTAATTGCACTTATAACAGTTGATATATCATAAGTGTTTGCATTTAACCATTCGTTACCGACATTAACAGCGTAGATTGCATCCCAACCTCTTGATGATGCTTTAACTTGAGTTGCTAGTAATTGAACATCGGATTTTAATGAATCAAGATAATATAAACCTGCAAATATTTGTTGTGATGGTGATAAATTGTTGAGTAATTCAGTAACGATATTACAATCAGGTGCATAAATTCTAATAATATCAAAGGATGAAAGCAGAGAAATATCAGAAGCTATTTCTGATGCTGATTTACAACCACCTGAATTGGAATATGGTGAGTATGTTATACCTTTACCTTTTGATGCATAGTAGGAAACCGAACCTGAAGCAGAAGAAGTACCTGTAGAAGAAGTACCTGTAGAAGAAGCACTTGTAGAAGAAGTACTTGTAGATGAAATACTTGTAGAGGAAGTGCTTGTAGATGTAGCACTTGTCGTTGAAACAGTTGTTGGAGTAGAAATAATTGTGTTTGTAGCAGTGGTTTTCGTTGTTCCAACATCAACACTTGATGGAACTTGATTTTGCACCAATTGAAGAGTTGGAACATCAATTGAAGATTGATCAACACTGGACGTTGCTTCAGTTGATACTCCCTTTTGCATATTATTATTTAATACTAAAGATAGAGTTTCTTGAGGCGAATCAATTGTTGAGGTTGGTGTAGTTTCTTGAGTTTGTTGGAACTGATTAGCCATAACTAAATTAGTGACATATACAGTAGCTGGATCCGCCTCGGCATCTGCATGTCTTTTATGAACATGATGCATATGTTCAAAGGGTGCAGCACAAGCTAAGGAGATGTAAGTAAGGATAACAGCTGATAATTTCATGATTGGTTTATTTGGTTCCTTTAATTAGTTTAAAAGAACCCAGAAAGTTTAAACCAAGCATATAACACACCCATGGATGGGGGGATTAATGTTAGCCTTTATAGTCGCAAACGTACCTGATTCAAAGGTGATGGATCAGCATTTTCATTGTCTCAGATAAACAAACACGCTTTAAAATCCATCAGGGGCAGCAAAAAGAAAACAGAAAACAGAAAACAGTAAAACGGGTTTTGTTATTCTTTTTGGTCCTGGCACAACCGCACGCGTTTCGTGTTTTCGCCTCGAGGGGGGCTGCAGAGTAGGAGACTTGGAGGGGGATTAGTCTGTTCATCCAGGTTGCAAGGCATTTCCACCCCGTCCAAGCACCCCGTCCAAGCACCCCGTCCAAGCACCCCGTCCAAGCAAGCACCACCCTATGACCCGCCTCCCCCGCCTCTCCACCGTCCAACTCTGCTTCACCAAACACGCCCCTCCAACAACCACCGTCCCCAGCGGCCTCCCACCCCTGGTTTTCCTCCACGGCCTCTTTGGCTCCCGCTCCAACAACAGGGCCGTCGCCCGCTCCTTGGCCGCCCGCCTCGCCACACCCGTCTTCGCCCTCGATTTGCGCAACCACGGCGATTCTCCCCACGCTTCGCCGCACGACTACCCGCACATGGCGGCCGACGTGGAGGCGTTTCTCGCCCAGCACGCGCTGCCGCCGCCCATTCTGCTGGGCCATTCCATGGGCGCCAAATGCGCCATGGCCATTGCCCTCCGTGCCCAATCCCGCCTCGCCGGCCTCATCGCCATCGACAACGCCCCGGTCGATTTCACCGCCGGCAATACGGGCTTCTCCAAATTTGGCCGCTACATCGCCGCCCTCCAAAGAATCGAGGCTTCCCACGCCACCTCCCTCAAAGAATGCGATGCTCTGCTTCGTCCCACCGAATCGTCCCTCCCTATCCGCCAGTTTCTCCTTACAAACATGAAACCAACCGCTGATGGCACCTACAAATCAAGGATTCCACTTTCCATTCTTGCCAACGACATCAACAACGTCTCTGCTTGGCCCTACCCACCGCCTCTACATTGGAACGGTCCCACGCTTTTTGTCCGTGGAACCCAATCCCCATACATTGCCGACGAGTATCTCCCAGCAATCGGGGAGTCCTTCCCAGCGTTCCAGTGCGCGGACCTCGACGCCGGCCACTGGGTAACCGCCGAAAAGCCCAGGGAATTTGTTGACGAGGTTGTCCGGTGGGTGAATTCGAGAGAATGGTGAGGAGCGGTAGTACTCAGTACTTGAGTGGCCGACTCGCGTCCGTTTTATCGAAAAAAAAAAAAAATAAAAAAAATATGCGAAAAAGAAATTAGAAATCAGAAATCAGAAATCAGAAATCATCCACCTGTTAATACTGATGGACCTTTGTAACTAGTATCTATTATCTATTTATTTATTTAGCTATCTACTACCCCTCTTTTGCATAACCATTTCCAACAATGCTTAGATCCCAACGCTTCTTTTCAACTTCTAGACATCTTCTCAACAAACAACATGATGTTGTTGTCATTGGTGGTGGTCCAGGTGGTTATGTCGCAGCCATCAAAGCGGCACAATTAGGTTTTAATACTGCTTGTATTGAAAAGAGAGGTGCCCTTGGTGGTACTTGTCTTAATGTTGGTTGTATACCATCCAAATCTTTATTAAACAATTCCCAGATGTTCCATGAAATCAAATCTTCTGCTTCAAAGAGAGGTATCGATATATCTGGTGATGTTACTCCAAATATTGCTAATTTAATGAAGGCAAAAGATACTTCTGTTAAACAATTAACTGGTGGTATCGAAATGTTATTTAAAAAAAATGGTGTTACTTACTACAAAGGTAATGGTTCATTTGTTGATGAACATACCGTTAGAGTTGATCCAATTGATGGTTCACAATCTGAAAATTTAACTGCAAAGAATATCATTATTGCAACCGGTTCTGAACCAACTCCTTTCCCAGGTATTAAAATTGATCAAGAAAAAATTGTTGATTCAACAGGTGCTTTAGCATTAACTGAAATTCCTAAAAAATTAGCAATTATCGGTGGTGGTATCATTGGTTTAGAAATGGGTTCTGTTTGGTCCAGATTAGGTTCTGAGGTTACCGTTTTAGAATTCCAAACTGCTATTGGTGGTGCAGGTATGGATGGTGAAGTTGCAAAGGCAACTCAAAAATTCCTGTCAAAGCAAGGTATTAAATTTCAATTAGGTGCAAAAGTTTTAAGTGCAAATAATAATGGTACTGATGTTGATATTAAATTTGAAGATGCTAAATCTGGTGAAGTTAAATCAATTAATGCTGATGTTTTATTAGTTGCCGTTGGTAGAAGACCATTCTCTGAAAAATTAAATTCTGATGCAATCGGTTTAGATTTCGATAAGAAGAATAGAATTGTTATTGATTCTGAATATAAAACAAAACATTCTCATATTCAATGTATTGGTGATGTTACATTTGGTCCTATGTTAGCGCATAAGGCTGAAGAAGAAGGTATTGCAGCTGTTGAATACATCAAAACTGGTCATGGCCATGTTAATTATGCAAATATTCCAGCTGTTATGTACTCACATCCTGAAGTTGCTTGGGTTGGTAAAACCGAAGAAGAATTAAAGGAAGCTGGTATCAAATATAAAACTGGTAAATTCCCATTCATTGCAAATTCAAGAGCAAAGACAAATATGGATTCTGATGGTTTCGTTAAATTTATTGCTGATGAACAAACTCAAAGAGTTTTAGGTGTTCATATAATTGGTCCAAATGCTGGTGAAATGATTGCTGAAGCTGGTTTAGCAATCGAATATGGTGCTTCTTGTGAAGATATTTATAGAGTTTGTCATGCTCATCCAACTTTAAGTGAAGCATTTAAGGAAGCTGCAATGGCTGTCTTCGATAAACCTGTCAATTTCTAAATTTAATGTTTTATCTTTATTTATCATTCAAATATAAAAAATTACTTTAATTGATACTACTAATTACATATTTTATATCTTTAAATTCTTATTTATTATTTATTCATTCAATTTTATGTTTTTTCTTGTTTAATACTATTATTTATATAAAAATTTAAATAGAAAAATAAAAAAAATCAGATTCCAAATATTTCATTCACCTGGACGCTATTACTATTCTTTTTTTTATAATTTCCATATCTTAAGATTACATCCTAAGATTCCTGCAATTGAGTCATAGTTATCGGTTTTAACGTTGGTGATGGTAACTAAAACTCATGAAAGTTGTAAATGTTTCGTTTATTGAAACTATTAAAACATTTTACAGGCAATTCAATTCTTCTTACACCCAGTTAATCATGTTTTTACTTCCTATAACTTAGCATAATCACCCCCACCGTTTTCTGCTTAAGAAAAAAAAAATTAGTCTTTGAAGTCACGATATTAAATTCCGCTTCTCCGCGAATCGAGACATTCCTCTTATTTTTACTAATACAAATTTAAATTTCATCATCACATAAGGAGATCATTCAACAAATAGGAACAGAGAAGTCCTTCAAAAAACAAACAATAAAAAAACGGCAATCATACAAAACAACTATGGAGACATCCACTGAAGAAGTACTTGATCCAAGAACGGAAACATCATGCAAAATCACATACTCTCAACGTTCAATGATTGGACATGGATCTTTTGGTTATGTTTATAAACTAAACTTATTACCTTCAAATTCAGAAGTAGCCATAAAATCAGTTTTACAAGATAAAAGATTCAAAAATAGAGAATTGGAAATAATGAAATTAATTCATAATGACAATATTGTCAATTTATTATATTATTATTATAAAAATAATAATAAGGATGAATTATACTTAAATTTAATATTAGAGTATGTACCTGAGACGTTATATTCATCAATTCAATATTATTTTTCAAAAAATAAATCAATGCCATTACTAGAAATTAAATTATATTCATATCAATTATTTAAATCCTTAAATTATATTCATTCATTAGGTATTTGTCATAGAGACATAAAACCACAAAATTTATTAATTGATCCAATAAAATGTGTTTTGAAATTATGTGACTTTGGTTCTGCTAAAATCCTCAATCCAAAAGAACCTAATGTTTCATATATTTGTTCAAGATACTATAGATCTCCAGAATTGATATTTGGAGCAAGAAATTATACAACAAAAATAGATATTTGGTCTTCTGGTTGTGTAATCGCAGAAATGGTTTTAGGTCAACCTTTATTCCCTGGTCAATCGGGTATTGACCAACTGGTTGAAATAATTAAACTATTGGGTACACCTTCAAAGGATGAAATTAAATCAATGAATTCAAATTATATGGATCATAAATTCCCGATAA
This sequence comes from Pichia sp. NRRL Y-12830, assembly GCA_030564565.1. Classification (NCBI taxonomy): domain Eukaryota; kingdom Fungi; phylum Ascomycota; class Pichiomycetes; order Pichiales; family Pichiaceae; genus Pichia; species Pichia sp. NRRL Y-12830. The sequence goes on from JAJLVO010000001.1 coordinate 246,772, forward strand.
TACGATCAATTCCAATTCATAAAATTTTCCCTAATATTGAAGTTTTAATGTGTGAATTGTTTAATAGAATTTTTAAATATAATCCAACTGAAAGAATTTCCGCAATTGATGCATTATCTGATGCTTATTTTGATGAACTTAGGTCTAAATCTTTTCAAAATTCAAATGTTCCAAATTTTAGAAATTTTAAATTAATTGATAATGATATACAAATGCCAAATTTATTAAATTTCACAAAACGTGAATTAAGTATGGATCCAAAATTATATGACAAACTGATACCTGATTGGAAACGTTCAGAATATGGTGAGGGACAGATGGATTTTTATACTTCAGATGATCTAAAAAATCCTGGATTAAATTAGTCGAACGGTGTTGGTGTTATTAGTGATGATGTTTTTATGTATTATTTTGTTTGTATAGTTTCTAATGTTTTCATGTCATTGTAATTTAGTTAATAAATTAAATATCAAGAAAAACGATGAATAGTATTATGTATTATGTATTATATTATTATGCCATCTAATCTGACAGATATCCTTGTAATTTTCACAACCGCACATTTTTACATGTCACATTTCTAAATTTATTGATTGTTTATCTTAGTAGATTTATTTTACAATATATAAACTACTCAATGTCTAAACGTAGAGTATTGGGTACATCTACAAACCAAAATGGCACATCTTTTATATCCACAGAACCAAAAGATATAGTATGTCCAATTTGTAATATATCAATTAATTCAGTAAAGGAATTAAATAATCATGTTGATAAAGTTCACTTACAAGTAAAACCACAAACGCCGTCACACCACAAGCCGAAGATACATAAGCATTCTAAATCAAAAGATCTATGCAATATTTCAAGTGCTCATTTTATTAAGATAAATAATGGTTCAAAATGCACATTCTTAAATTGTAAATATAAAATTAACTCCAAAAATCCATTAACTAATTGCACTAAATGTGGGAAAATTTATTGTTCTAAACATAATAATATAAATTTTAAGCTTGATAAAGATTTAAATATATTAACTGAACATACTCATGGTGGTATTTGGTGTAAATGTTGTTTATCGTGTCTTGAAGACTTTGAAAACTTGAATCATATTAACCAATCTCAAATAATAGACAAAACAAAAGATTTTAAAATGTCAAGAAGTTTGAAAATCAAAGATAATGAATTAAAACGATTATTACTTGAAAAAAGATTTGAAAAAATAAATCAATTTATAATTGATGAGTTCAATAAATATCATAAAGTAAATGATTTAAATTTCAAATTTTTTGAAAATAATTTGGTTAGTTGGAATACCAATAATAACATTAATTGTTGTTCAATTTGTGATGTACAATTTACATTTTTTAATAGAAAACATCATTGTCGAACTTGTGGTAATGTTGTTTGTAATGATTCCAAATCAGGTTGTTCAATGATTGTTCCATTAGAGATTATATTCAAATTGTTGAATTCGAACAAGGAAAAGGAAATTGATAATTTTGAAAATATTTTAGATGTTTTAAAACATGATTTACTAGGTATAAGGATTTGTCTTAATTGTAAAAAAAATGTACTTAATAAAAAGATTTTCAATTTAGATAAGGAAGAATTGAATAGTCATGAATTCTTAAAAATTTACAAACTATGGATTTTAATCTTAAATAACTTTAATACCAAAAATTTATTAATAATTAAAAATGATGAAGATATAATGAATTTTGTTAATTTGATACAAAGATTAGATAAATTAATCAAAAATATCGATTATGTTTTGGAAAATGATAATACATCACTAAATGATGAATTTAAAATCTTGAAAACATTGAAAACGAATATAATAAATTATATCCAGTTGAAAGTACCAATCTTAAGGAGAGCTCAAGATGAAAAATTACAAAGGGAACAAAAAATTTTAACAAATTTAATCAACAATAAACCAAAGTTAAGTCAACTTGAAATTAGAGAAAAACGTGAAAAACTAATGGTTTTAAATGAACAAAAGTTTCTTGTTAATAATATGTATCAAGATTTCAAAAAGCAAAGAAGATTTGATGATTTGAAAACTTTAGACTCGAATTTACTTGATATTGAAAAGGAAATTACTCAATTAAATTTAGAATTAGGAGATGAATCATTTACTACTTAAAAAGATATATAATTTATTTAGAAATAATTAATCATATTTACTTTTCTTTTTATTACCCTTATTATGTTTTTTACCCTTACTTGCAGCAACAATCTTTTTATTGTAGGCAGCACTTGTAATTTTACCCTGAACTTGATTCATATAAAAAAATTCATCATCTAACTCATTTGCTGCACTATATAAAGCAGCTTGTTTACCACCATAAGTTCTTGAACGATAAGCTTTATTTTCATCGTCTGTTGATAAATGACCAGAGAAGGTAAATTTATCCAAATCTTTAGATAAATCAAAGGTTTTAACTGTTAAACCCTTAGCTTTGATTGCACTCACTAATTGATTCCTCCTTTGTTCAGGTAAATGTGCAATAGTATATAATTCTTTATTAAATTCTTTACATTCATCATCGTAAGCTTTTGAACCATCATCATGTGGTGGTGGTTCAACGTATAATAATTTACCATTAACTAAATCTTTTAAAATATATCTTGCAGCTCTACTTTCATCTGCGGAACCAAAACCTTGTGTCATATAACCTCTCGATCTTGCATATGCTGTTAGTAACTCTTGTGAGGTTGGAATACCAGTACCACCTTCGGTTTCTGATAGTGTTGAAATTGTTATACCATAAACTGCTTCAATAAAATATTTTGGAATTCTTCTACACACTAACTGCGTTGGGCCAGTATATTCTCTTAATTGATCAATTGGTAAAACACCATTACAAACTAATTCACCGTTTGTGTATGCAAAATTGGGGAAAACTAAACCTGGACAATCACATAATATAACTTTATCGGATAACAAAATTGTTTGGAAATGCTTTGTTTTACCCGGTGTTGAAGAAACTGAAACCTTTTTAGATCCGACTAGTGCATTGATGGTTGATGATTTACCAACATTTGGATAACCGACTAAACCAATTTGTAATCTCTGCGGTTGACCTTCGGGTGCTTCAGTTAATGGTTCTGGGGCAACTCTTAGGAATAATTCTTCCAATTCTTCAACTGTAATAATACGTGTCATTTCTCTGATATCTTCATCCTGTGGTTCATCTTCTTCGTCAAAATAATAATTCTCTTCTTCTTCTTCTTCTTCTTCTTCTTCTCCTTCGATTTGTTGGCTATCTTCGTGCTCTAAGTCACTTTCAAAATCATCTTCATCATCTAAATCATAATCATCCATTTTGCCCTCCAATTCCTCAAGTTCTTTTTGAAGTTTCAAATATTCAGCTCGTTGTTCGTCTGATAAATCCGAAAGATCAATATTATCTAAGTCATCATCATCAATTTCACTGAAATTACTATCTTCATCTTCATCTTTGTCTGCATTTCTACTGTCAGGATTATAAACAGGTGGTAATTCCCCATTGTGCTCATCAGCATATCTTTGTAATTCTTCTTCTTCTAACCTTTGTTTCTCTAAAATTTCATTTGCCTTTGCAGCACTAAAGAAAGTATACTTAATACCATTTTCTTTAAAATATACAGCCCAAGCAAGTCTTTGTTGATACGTTAATAAATCTGCTTTATTCACTAATAATAAATTTCTTTTCGATGGATTCAATTCTTTAACATATTTTTCTAAATCTCTGGATCTAAACAATAACGGATTTCTTGCATCAACAATTTGAACAACTAAATCGGATCTTTCAACAACTCTCCATAATTGTTTCCAAACCATAATATTTCTTTCAAATGGGGTTAATAATAAATCATGATCTTCTTGTAAAATTGCTAAACGTCTTCTCCAATCTAAAAATGCATCACTTTCCATTCTTTCTAATTCAAATTTAGTGGTTGTAGCATCCCATTTTGGTCTTCTTGGAACAATTAAATCTTTGATATGTTCTTTTTGGACTTTAAATTTTTTTGCCTCTTCATCTGAAGTTAAAAGATATGGATTATAATTACCTGTATCAACCGCTTGATTATTGATTCTAATAATTTTAACACTTGCATGTTTTTCAGCTGTAAAATCAGTATCAGCTAATTGAGCGGTATTTAAAAATTCATCTAAAGCATTTTCTTGTGTAACAGATCTTAATTTAACCCAGTCGGCCTCGTGTTTATCAGTTGTAAATCTCATTTGACCGTCAGGCAAATAATAAATTTGATTTTGATTTTGCTTTGCATTTTTAATTGTTCTTCCTAAACCAATGGTGTTTTTATTTTTATGTTGAGTATTCTTTGGACCCTTAGGTGGTTTCCATTTTCTAGTTTCAACAGACTTTGGAGGCATTGTTGTTAAATAATTTTATTAATTTTATTAATCAAAAAAAAAAATGATTTGAATTTATGTAAGATACAATAAAAATTTTCATGTTGAAATTTTAAATTTTGAGACTTTTCAAAAAAAAAGAAAATCGAAAATCTTAAAACGGAATGCACAGCCGGGAAACGTATTTAATCTTCTGTGATTAAACCTGTGAGTTTATTTCAAAGGTTATTAACAGCTTTTTCTATCTGGAAGGGACAGAAATGCTACATTAAGGTGCACGTAGTCTATATAAATATAAAGCTTGTTGTGCAAAAAAAAATTCAAAAATAGAAACAAACGTCATTTGGATGCAAAATGTCGTATCAAAAAGATTATCGAGGCAAAACATGGCTGTGAGATTATTCATGAATTTGTGTTCATAGCGGTTTTTTTGCTTTTGTTCAGTTAGATCAAACCTATTTGATCTGCAAGGCATTTTACACATTAGTCGTTATATACATACATATCTCTTTTTGGGACTATATTTTAGAACATCAACAGCAGGAGAAAGATGGTTATACAACGTTCTGACTCCTTTTCAACTATAAGTACTACGGGATCATCGCAATTTATTGACGCAAGATCTGCTTTTACAGATGCATACTCTCAGACTGTATCTCAGAATGCAAGTGAAAAACTAGATAATCAAAATGTTGAAAAAAATAAAGAAAATATTGAAAAGGATAGTATGAATTTTGAAGATGTTAAATTAAATGATAATAATACCCATGTTAAAACTAAACCACCAAACAAAGTTCGACCACCAAAAGCATATGTCTCCAAAGATGACAAGATTAGATCGTTTCAACAACAAAAGATGGAAAACGGCTATCAGAAAGAAGATAGCGACTGTCATGAATATATTTGTTCAAATAATATGCTTGCTGTTCTGGATTTACCAAATTGGAAATTTTGGGTATGTGGTTTATGCACGATGTGTTGTAATACATGTGTTAGTTCTTCAACATCTGCAGTCAAGACAACCGCAGTTAGATAATCAAATGTATTCTCATATTGTTTGTTTTATTTCAAAACTTTTCTAGATTATATAAATTTTTCTCCTCTTTTATCATCATATTCTTGTGATTATATCTAATAAACTAATCAGCTTATTTGAAAAACCTATCTGAATTTGGTTGCATCCATGGTGTGTCAGTATCCGAGTACTTCGTTAATGGAGTATCAAAAGGTAATCTAAGTCCGATTTTTAATTTATTTCCATTTAATGAACTCGCCTCATCAACTGTATCTTTACCATAAGTTGGGACCAAAATAGGAGTCTCGTTATTTGGGTTTGAAACCTTCAGCAATTCTGGTGCAATAAAAATGCCAGCTTCAAACGATGAAATATCATACTCAAATAAGTTATATGCCTTATACTTACCCCATGCTTGGTGTGAAATATTTGCAGATGTCATTAAAAACCATTTAAGCGTTTTGAAATTATCTTCAGTAACTGAATATGTTTTAACATGTGGTGATAAATTAGATCTACCAGACTTTGAATTTTTGGGTGACTTTGAATTAATTGTCCATTTATACAAATACTTTTTAATATCATCGAATTGTTTTTGATAAGCTTTCCATTTACCGGATGCTGTGAAATGTAATGCAATTCCAGATAACGCACCACCTTTTGAACGTAAAACCTCTTCTTCGGTTGGCCAAACAATAATTGGTTCAAGTTTATTTTTACGTGACTGGTACTGATAATCGGCCTTTTTGATCATCGGATACCCTTTTTCTGCACATGAAGTCAACAAATAAACTAAGATATTCCTTTTCCAATTATCACATGGTCCAGCAATTGTTGAAGCTTGACCAATAAACTTACCACTGAGACTTTCTAATTTCAACATATGGATTACTTGCCATAATCTACCGTACCCAAATAACGGTTTTGAATGAGGTTTTATCAATTCATTCCAGTTATCATATTGGCAATGGCTTGGTGTTGATGCAATAAACACAACATCAATTGGCGAAAAATCGTATTTACCTACTTCGTTAATTAATTCATTTATATCAGAATTTTGATAACTCAATAAATATGCAATAAAATCACGTTTGAAAACTGCACCTGTATCTTTTTTAATGGACAAATCAGGCTGATTAAAGTCAAGGTAACTAGAAACAATTTTGTGAATTTTTAACTGTGGTGAAACCCAACACATTTGTGTCTGAATTAAATGATCGGCTTCAGTCAGGTTCATTGTATGAACAACAATTTGACAACTAGAATCTTTGTAAAAGTTAACCATTAGTTTAGTGTGGTGTGAACCAAATTTAGGGAGTTTATTTGTAACATCTATTGATTTTATATTGTAATTTTCCCAGGCGTAATCACTAACATGTAAGAAGTCATCACTTGCTTTATTAACTAAATGAAATTCACATTTGTCATTAGTAACGAATTTCCTTAAATAATCAAAATCAATTAACATATTAAACTGATATGTTTTAATCAAATCCCTAGAACCGACTAAATCAGAGAGAGAAACTGAATCTCTATCACCATGAGCTCCAAATTCTGAACAATATTGTGGATTACCAATCATTCGTATTCTTGACGAACGATCATTAATTGATGTATCAATCAATTTTGTTTTATTTGTGATGGGAACTGTTGTGGTTGTTGACTTTACGTTAAATTGAGAAAACAAATCAGTCTTTTGGGTTTTATTTGGTAATATATTCATATCTTCAGTCGTATCTAAAGACCTTTTCAATCTTCTTTCTGCAGCTTCCGCTAGTTTTTGCCGCAATAATTGTTGTGAAGTCAAAACTGTATCTTCTCTTACAGAACTTTCAACTTTGATAGGTGTGCCTTCTTCTATTGATCCTTCAATTTCAATCGTTTCTACGATTAAATTATCCTTAGATTTAGATTTGGGCACTGTCATGATTATATTATCATCGTCTGATTGAATTTCAATTGGTCCATCATCGTTAGTAATTATCATAGTAGAGTTGGCACCAGCTTCATCATCTGAGTCTAAAGATATAACTCTTTTATTTGACATATTTTACGTGCCTAACACTGAAAGCAATTACATATGAACATTCAGTTGTTCATTTGCATGAAGAGTTTTAATTTTAACAGCCGTAATAATACCCAATTGGGATCTAAAAAAAAAAAAATTGGAAATTTTGTACATCATTACTAGAATAGAAAAACATGATTAATTACAGTATACTATATATGAAAATATTTAATATAAATAGTTAAAGTGCTTAGTATAATCTAAAAGCTGGACCCATAGATGATTTGATAACTAAGGAACCGACGTTTTGCCAGTTTTTCTTTAATAAAGAAACTAAGAAGTTGATGGACATCATAATTTGGGAAACTAAAATATCTTCTTCCATTTCAACGTGACCGACTGCAACAGCTAAACATAAGACCTTCTTTAATTGGAACTTAATGGTTGACTTTTGGTCATTAACCTTTGCGTATAAATCATCAGTGTGGGAAACTGGAGTTGGGAACTTACCAGCCTTAGATAATTGAGGACCTAATAATCTTGGAACTTGCTTAATTAAAGTTTCAGAAGCAATGAAAGCGTTATATTTCTTTGCTAATTTTTTAATTAACTTTTTGTTCTTGTTTAATTTCTTTAAATCATCAACGGACATAGCATCACAACCTAAACCCTTTGCTCTATCAACATCAAAAGCATCACCAAAAATACAGATGGTCATGTTTGGTCTTGGGACTTGTGGAAGTCTTAAAGTACCAGAGAAACGCTTATCTCTTTGAGGATCATAGTTCTTTAAACCGACTTGTAATTCAACGGTTTCTAAGAAGTTTCTCTTCTTAGTTTCAGTGGAGTACTTTAAAAGCTCCTTGACGTTATCTCTAACTTGAGAAGTGTTAACCTTGGACATGATTAGATGATTGTCTCCCTAGAATAGGTATTACCTTGATATGGTTTGATCGACGATGTTCTAAAAGTAAATTCAAAGAAGAAGCAGTGAAGCTCCAACATCAGAGGGTAAATTTTCTAAGAGGCATTTAGTGGAGTGAAGCGAAAAAGTTTTAAAACAAAGAAAAATAGCTGTGCGTGAATTGTTTTAAATACCCTTGTACACAACACGTGACTTTAAGCGAGGGTTTGAATTTTAATTTTAACATGATATATGACAAGTCTGAATCCACTGATAATTGATACTATTAAGCAATACCTTATTCAATTAATGACACACTGTGGTTATAAGACAACTTTTGAATCTGTTTTTTTCTTTTGCTACATAATGGTTTTACTGATACAATGCATCCAAATACGATTGTTTAATACATCTTTAAATTTATTGAAATCAGCATCTTCAAATCGATGGCTTAATAGACAAACGAATGATTTTTTTACCAAAAGAGCCAAAGAAGAAAATTTTAAATCAAGGGCTGCTTTTAAATTACTACAAATTGATGAAAAGTTCAATATTTTTGGTAAATCCAAAAATCATGGTAAATTAACATCAAGATCAATAAATCATGGTAGGGCTCTAAATGTACTTGATTTAGGTGCTGCCCCAGGCGCTTGGAACCAAGTTGCCTTGGATAGATGTCCTCATGGCTCTAAGATTTTAGGTGTTGATATATTACCTTATCAACCGCCCCATGGTGCGTCAACAATTCAAGGTAATATGTTAAGCAAGGGTACGCACAAATTGATTAAAGAATTCTTTAGATTATCCGATTTGCAAAAGAGAGATAAAGTTCTCCAAAATGTTACAATAATTTCCAAATCTAGTAAAACTATAAAAGCTTTAGAATCAGATGCATCAATAATTGATCAAGAAAATGAAATACATAAAATATTTGAAACAAATAAATTAAGCAGTAATAGCAACAGTGAGAGCACTAGTAATGATACTGAAACAGATTTGAAATTTTTATACCCAGTTGATGTTGTTTTAAGTGATATGTATGTACCGTTTCCGAGAACACATGGCTATGCAAGTTCAACTACTAACAATCCGTATTTTAGGATGGCAAATACCACTGGTTTAGCGTTTAAGGATCACGCATTGTCTATGGACCTTTGTGATGCCGCATTAATTACAGCTATTGATTTACTAAGAAAGAACGGTTCTTTAGCCATAAAATTCTTTACTGGTGAAGAAGATAAATTACTTGAGTTAAGACTACGTAAAGTCTTCAGAGAAGTCAAGAGGTTCAAACCTCAAGCATGTAGGCTGGAATCAAAAGAGTGTTACTTTGTCTGTTTAGGTAAAAGAGAATATGAAGTTGATAAACTAAAGGTATTTACAACTTTATAGTATGTAAAACGTAATTAAATATTAATTCTAAGCAGTTTTTATAAAGTTTGTAAATTATAAAGTATAAAATAGTTGGATTATGCCCATTTACCAATTAACGCCATGATACCTGCACCTAATAAAATACAGAATACACAATAAAGCAATTCATTTGTATTCTTCTTAATTTCTTTATTGAAGACAAAATCTCTTGCAATAAATTCAACTAAACCGGTGTAAATAAGAATACCTGCGGATAAAGCATCCAAAACTCCAGATACGATATTTGCAGCAAAAGTGTCACCACTATAAGTAGTTCTGACACCAATACCAATTGCAATGGAAATTGGGGTAACCAAACCATAAGCAACACAAAGTAAATATTTATAAGCTTCTGGTTGATCATTTGGCCATGGGATTGCTGATAATCTTGCACCAATACCTAAACCTTCAAAAGATTGATGGAAAACTAGGACAATATATAATGTTTTAAAATCATCATAAGCACAGGAACCCAAATTTAAACCGATAATAACAGAATGAAAGATAACACCAGCCTCTAAAATTAAAAATGCAGCAAATTGTTGTTTGAATTGATAAGTAGCAGCAGAATAAATACTTCTTTGATCAACTTCAACACTAGTTTTTTTCATAACAGATTCGTCTTCAGCATTACAATCATCAATGGCACAATTTTCAGAACTATTATTTTCTGTATTACCAGCATTTGTAATCAATTTCTTAACATCGACTTCTTCTGCAGAAAAACCATATTTACGTTCGACATAAACTTCAGAAAATAATTCAATTAAAAAGACACCAAAAACAGAAGCAAGCATTAAAGCAGGAACCCAAGCATAATCAGCCCAATGACCCCACATACCAACACAAGTAGCGCCACCAATTTCAGCATAAGCTGGGTCCATTAAATGAACAAAAGCAGTAGCTATAATAACCCCAGCACCAAAAAACTTTGCAAATAAATAAAACCAAACAGAAACCTTCCATTTAAACTTTTGTGATAAAATTGGGAATAATGTAACAACTGTTGAAATTACACCAATCACAAAAACGGAACCAATTCTTGTACCAATACCACCAGAGAAAGAAGATTCGGCATCAACCATACCTTGAATGACACAGATTTTGAATACATCTGGAACACTATCATCAGTTAAAGTAATATTATCTGGGTCACCAAAGACAGACCAATCAACCATTATTTTAATATAAGTAGTTTATTTAATTTAGTTATTTTTAAGTGAAAAAAAGGAGTATTAGAATATCATCTTGTTTTTAAGGAATTTTTTGGTAGCAAAAAAGCTTCTTATATACAAATTTAATTGCAAAAAATTTTAACAAAAGAATTAAAATTTTTAATATTAAGTTTATTATGATAACCAGCACTGTTGTTATTTTAGTATAAACTTTCTCAAAAAAAGAATATTTAAATTGAAAGTTAATTTTGACGTTTATTCAACAGTTATAACCATCATGGTAGCAATTATATTTTTGAACTGTAAGGGTAGCGCGTGTCTTTTTTGTATTATAAAATATTCGGTTTTAATTCTTCCATATCAAGCCATTTGTCTCAAGCTTTCAAATTATTTAAAGACTTTACTACTCTCCAATAATATGAACCCAGAATAATTAGGTAATTTATTTTGATAAATATATATAGGTTAAACTTACGGCTAAATTTTAATAAAAATACAAGGATAAAAAAAACAAATAAAATCTAACTGTCTCTGTGTAAATTTTCATCTTTGTCAGCAACTTCATCAACCGTTTCAACCGCCACTTCTTCTTCTTCGGCTGCTGAAAGTTTTTCTTGTTCTTCTTCTTCCTTTGCATCTTTAACTTCTGCAACTGCGTTAGTGCTGTCATTGACCACATCTTCTGTAGTTTCTTCTGTAAATTTTTCTATTCCATCCTCGTCAAGAGCTTCCACATCAGTTAATCTTTCACTTATTTCCTTGAGTGTTGGAAATTCAGAAGGATTTTCACTGGGTAATAAAATTCTTGAACCAATTTTACCTTTTGTACATTTAGTCAAATCGTCTTTCCAAAGTTTTGTTAGCTCATCCAATTGCTTAACATCACCATTATAAACCAAACTTAAAAATGAAGCTTCTGTGAATCTATTTGATTTCTTCAAAATATCTAAACATGAATTCAGATCGTTTGCCGCCCATGATGCTGCAAACGCTGAATTATATTTCCCATTTTGTATACATGAATTACTTAATCTCTTTAATCCTTCAATATTATTAAATGATGTATATAATAACAATAATGATTGATAATCTTTACTATTTTCAAGAGATTCAATTGCTAAATCAAATTTCCAATTTGAAAGTGCTGCATCACCAAGTTTTTTCCACTTATGAACTGAGTCTTCTTTTGTTGCAATTTCTAATGCTAAATTGAAATTTAGTGTCTGAATTGCCAAATCAAATTTTTGATCAAAATCTGTTGATAGTTCTAATGCTTTTTCTGTATAACCTTGTTCTTCTAAAAATCTTGCAATTTTATTTATATCTCTTTCGTCAATGTTATTTATTATTGAGTCGGCATATTCTAAATCACCTCTCATAACAACCGTTTGATATTCTAAAACAGATAATGACAAGTAATACGAAACAACATTCATATCCTTATCAGAAACATACACTTTGTTATCTCTTGATAAATAACCTAATAAGAACATTGTTTTATCAAAATGAGCCAAATTATAAATTGAACCACCAACTAAATAATTCAATCTGTTTGAAGCCGATGTATAAATAAAAACATTTCCAACCCATTCACCTGTAACAATTTGATCTTCAACATCAAATGCAACATCAAATGATTCAGATACACCTTCTTCTGGATCAATTGTACCATTATCTAAATGTTGTTGAAAAATTTCTTTATTATAAGTTAAAGCATAAGCAGATTCATTTGAAGAAATTAATACTAAGTCTCCTTCATCAGACCAGTAAACGTTTTCGGCACCAACAGAAATTGATCTCACAATTTCACCAGATTCCCAATCATAGAAGATCAATGAATCACCGGATTTAACAGCTAATAGTGCACCGCCAAAAATTTTATCAGCTTCATCAATTAAATTAATTTGACCATTAGGTTTTTCTTTAAAATTCTTAAAAATTTTGATACTTGATTTTGATTCTCTAATTGCATAATAATTTGAATCTTGAGCCCAAACAAAATCTAACGCTTGACCATACATTTTATTTCTCCAAGCTAATGAAGTGTAAATTATATATTCGTCATCTCCAGTAACAGAGACAAATCTGCCATTTGGTGAATGAACTAAAGAGTTAGGAAACACTTCAACAGAACCAAATTCCTTTTGTGATAAGTTCAAGACTTCACCGTCTTCAACAGTTGCATCTGAGGATTTAATAACTGAATGATAAACTTCATTGTTTTTACACCATATAACTTTACCTGATTGATCCATTGATAATAAAGGTTTATCGTCACCTAATTGGAAAACAACATTACCAGCATCGAAACCAACAGCAACTAATGAAGAATTTTTTCTTGTTGAAATACACCAGGCCCTTTCTAATCTGTAATTTAGAGTTTTTTCTAGTTTATACGTATTGCTATTCCAAATTTTAATTGTTGAATCTTCAGAACCAGAAATAATTAATGGTAATTCTGGATGAAAAACAGCAAATGAAACATTTGAGACATGACCCTCGAGTGTCGCCACACAAGATTTAGTTTGATAATCCCAAAGTTTGATGCTTTTATCATCAGACGAAGTTAACAAATAAGGTTTGTCACCATGAGGATAATAATCAACATAATTAAAACCTTTTGATTCTGGAGCAGTTAAAGTAAAATTTGGAGTTTTTGAACCTAATGACCAAATTTTAACAGTCTTATCTAAACAAGCAGAAGCAAATGTGTTTGGGTCTTTTGGATTAAAAGCAATTGACATAACATAATGTTGATGGCCTTCAAAAATTTGCTCCAGCTTCCAACTATTATCCCAATTCCAAGATTTGATTGTATAGTCATCTGAAGAAGTTAAAACATACGGTCTTGAAGGGTGTACAGCAATTGACCTAATATAATCAGGATGAGCTTCAAATTGAGCAACTTTTTCACCTGTATTATAGTTATAGACTCTAATTTGGAAATCATCAGCACCTACAACAATCCAATTTTTACGAGCAATAAACTTACCTGCTCTCACAGGAACATTTGTGACATCAATTGTTTTAACAACGGTTTTTGTTTCATAAGAAAATATTTCAACTTTACCACTATAAAGTGTTGTCAAAATCCATGGTTCAGTTGGATGGAAATCAATACCTTTGACACGGTCTGATCTAGTACTTGAAAGTTTCTAAAAAAAGAAAGACAATGAAAGAAAACATAACTAATGTTAGTATTGAATCTAAACTGATTAGCAAGAAATCGCATGCTTTTAAATGTAGTTCCAGTAGAATTAATCAATTTAATTGAAATGCCTAATAATAACATTGTTTGAAATTGCTTGAAATTGAACGAAAACATTGGAAATCAAAATCAACATATATTGGTCAATACTTTTAAGACGTAACAATTTGCATTTGGATGAAATAAATACATACTTTAATGTCTAGCTTCATGGTTGTACAAATAGCAGTCCGCTTTGATGTAAATAAACAAATCAAACTACAGACAACGTTCCCTTTGTGTTGAACATATGAATAGAATCGAAAAGGAGTGCGTGTTGTGTTGTCCTCTGAGAAAATATCGAAGTCGATAGACGCAATAGAAAATGCAGCGACGAAAATTGCAGGATTGCTCTTTTGGCAATACAATATATGGCAATCCATTTGGAAAGGGATTATTATTATCACGAAAAGAGTTCGGGCAACAAATAGCAAAGAAAACAGAACAACATGTGGATTTTTGATTGGTGTAGGTATGGAATGACAAGGAAGTTTATGCTTGATTTTTTTTCCAATTGTTTCGACGGATTTTACTTTTTTATTTCAAGATTTGATTCGATCAATAAATGAATAAATACTAACATTAATCATTATTTTACTTTCACCTTAATTTATTAAAGTTCAAGATGCGTTAGCTTATTTAGGTTTATGGAATAAACATGCTAAATTGTTATTCCTTGGTTTGGATAATGCAGGTAAAACAACACTTTTACATATGTTAAAAAACGATAGAATGGCAACTTTACAACCGACTTTACATCCAACTTCTGAAGAATTAGCAATTGGTAATGTTAGATTTACAACTTTCGATCTAGGTGGGCATCAACAAGCAAGAAGATTATGGAAAGATTATTTCCCTGAAGTTAATGGTATTGTTTATTTGGTTGATGTTGCAGATCCAGAAAGATTTGAAGAATCAAGAATGGAATTAGATGCGTTATTGAGTATGGAGGAATTAAAGAAAGTTCCTTTCTTAATTTTGGGTAATAAAATTGATTCTCCAAGAGCTGTTAGTGAAAACGAAGTTAGAAACTATTTAGGTTTATTACAAACTTCTGGTAAGGGTAAATGTAGCGAAGGTGTTAGACCATTTGAGTTGTTCATGTGTTCAATTGTCATGAGACAGGGTTACGCTGAAGGCTTTAAATGGTTATCACAGTACATTTAATCAACTATTTTTCAGTTTTAATTTGTAATTTGTAACTTTTTTAATAATCATTTTTATTTGTATTTTACATTTTTAGTCTCGATAACTTTTTTTAAATTAAATATACACAGTTATTTTTGTTTATTTATGATATTTTATCTTCTCTTATTACCAAAAGCTGTGCTTGAACCTTCACTACTTTCTAACTTACGTTTCTTACTGTTCTTTTCAAAATATTCTTTCTTCTTTTCCTTTTGTTTTTCAGCCTTATATGCCTCAATCTTTTCCCGTGATTTGATCTTCACTTGCATCTTTGCATCCTTTGTTGCTCTTCTCTTACTTTCTTTTTCATTTCTAATTGTTTGAACGGTTTGAATCAATTTCCTAGCGTTCTTTTCTTCGGCATCCATCACAACGGCTCTCTTTTGTTGATAGGTTTTTTTAGATTGTTTCTTTAACTCTTGGATTTGAGATTTGAATGGTAGATTCTTTTTGACAGCTGTCGGTACCCGAATCGAGTGGAATTTTCTTTCTTGTCTTTCAATTTTTTTATAAGCTGAATCATTTTCACGAGGTGTTTGAATTTCATTCATTGCTCTAACTTCACCTGTTAATCTCATACCTTTCCAATTAGTTTTATCTTTCAATAATAGCGAGGTAACTGGATTATAAAATTTCTTTGGTTTGACCGGGTACCAAGTTCTTAAGATAACAATATCACTCATTAAAATTCTGTCCTCAAATGTTGCCCTGAAATGACCTTCGGGGTGTGATAGTGCACGTTTAATTTCACCTCTAATACCAGAAACAGTTTTAATTGATGCACCTTCAAATTTTGCAACTTCCATAGCAGACGTAAACATATCTTTAATAAATGCAGTATTCCGATAAATTTTCTGTGGGTAACCTACTAATTTTAATTTTTTGACAATAGTACTATCAGCATTCAAATCTTCAACTATACCGGTCGCTGCAATTCTGAATGATCCAGTCGTGTGATCTTTATCAACAACTTGAATACCACAAAATGTTGTATTTGGTGCAACTAATGGGCCATAAAAAGTTGTAGAACAATATGCGTGTTCGGGAGTGTACTTTAACATTCTATTTCTAGTTCTTGAATCTGAAGTTGTATAAATTGGTAAAGTCTGAAATCTTCTCCAACCCAATGATAAAATCAATGGATCATTTGTTTTGAGAATTTTTTTATGCCATCTATGTCTTCTAATTCTACCATTAATTAAACCAAATCTTTCTTCAGTACTTAGTAAACCACCAACAATAATTGGAAATGTTGGATCAAAATTTTCAATGAATTCCATTGGCAATGAATCAAATGTTAGTTTGACATAAGAGCCAGCAGAATAACCTTCAATTTTGGTCCTTGCTTCAAAATCTAATTTAGTCAATTCAGCTTTATTAATCTCAAGTTGCTTTGCCATTTTGGCCTTTTGAAAGTCATACCAACTATCATGTTCATTAAATGGATCATCATCACCTTTATATTCTTCCTCTTCTTCAAATTGTTGTTTTAATTTGGCTTTCTTCTTCGCATTTAATTCTCTTTGCTTTTCAATAGTTAAACTACCTTCATCAATTTCCTCACTCCCAGAATCTTCTTGATCGGATCCATCTTCAACTTTTGTACCAATACCCATTTCATCTTTCAATTCTTCTTCATCAAAATTAGTAAAGTCATCTTTCTCCGATTTTTTAGATTTTGAATCAGAATTTTGATCAGCAGAATTTCCATCAACTTCTCCTGCTTCTTCATCTCCTTCTAAGTCTTCGAAATCTCCATAAACTTCATCAGCTTCGCCCCCAACTTCCGATTCATCTTTTTCCATTTGGATTCTTTGTTTTGCTGATAAGAAAAACCTTTTCTTTAAAGAAGCAAGAGCATTACTATCACTTACCCATTTGTTTTTTAACGTAGCTAATTCGACATCTGATTGATTTGCCTCTTCAATTACTTTTTCTTCTTTCTTTTTAAAGAAATCCTCATCTTCTTCAGTGTCAGACGATAATACCTCTTGTTCTTCATCTAACTCTGTTTCCTCTTGTTTCCATCTCGCAATAGCATCCTTAGGATCAATATTATTCATATAAATTAATTTGTTAATATCCCAAGTTTTTTTAATTTCAATGTTATTTAATTTACCGCCCATTGATTTCCATTTTAACAATTCATCGTCGTCGTCTTCCTCTTCATCTAATTCAGAATCAGTTTCAAAATGAAATTTTTCATTGGTTTGAGTAGTTACAGATCTCTTCAATTGTTTAAGTTTGTTTTCTCTTGCCATGTCATCTGCTTCGTCGTCAAAGTTAGCTAAATCGTCATCATCAATGACATCAACATCATTTATTTCTTCAATTGATTGTTTATGAATCCTTGGATTTCTCAACTGTTTTCTACCAGAATCACCCTTATATTGAATCATTTCTTCTTCATTATCAAGACCATTTTCTTGATTTTCCTCGTCTTCTTCATCTTCTATATTTTCATTAACATCTGGACCATTACTAAATAACTTAATACCGGAAGATTTTGATTTTCTTCCATCTATTATATCTGCAGCATTTTGTAAATCATAAACTAATTTTTCACCAATAACACCCATATCTTCTTCAGATTGGAAAGTTTTCTGGCCTACATCAATGTAAACTGCATCTTTATCGATCAAAACACCATGGACATCAGACATTGGAGCATAAATAATTTTTTGTTTATCTTCTAACCTCTTTCTACGTTTTGTTGTCTTTGCAGGTAATGATTCGCCATTTGCTTCGGCAATTTTTCGTTGTTCTCTTTCAAAATCTTCTAGTTTTTGTTCAAAATATGGAGTTGGACATGGGTCGGGTAATTTTTCAACTGCAGAAACAGTGAAATCTCCAACACCAGCTAAATGAACTCTTGCATCTTTACCTGGTAGTGGAGTACCATGTAAATAACCATAAAGTGCAATTTTTCTATCACATTTAGGATCTTTCTCAATTATTGATGGATGAGTTAAATCCACGATTCTGTCGGACAATAAATAAGGATGCTCATTTCTCCACTTTAGAGGTCTAAACTTCATGACTGATATAAATCGTGATAAATTTAAAATTTCTCTATCAGGATATCTACCATTGATAACACCGGATAAATAAAATAACTTTGCACCTTGATAAACTTCAGTCCAAAATCTTTGTTTTAATCTTTTCTTTGCAGCTCTCATGGTTGCAGGTTTTTTAAACAAATCTAAATGTGTTGTAACACCTAAAACTCTTGGCATACCATGATGTTGAGCAATATTTAAAAATTCCATAGTTTCCATTTCAAAACCAAAATTACCATCCATCAGCAATAAAACTAAATCTGCAATTTTAGCAATATCAATCATTGAATTAAGATCATTTGAACACTCAATAAAAGTTAATCTTCTTCTTTTACCACTAACGACAGTAATTGGACCTTTGATGTCGGAAACAGTTGTCTTTGTTAATCTACGAACTAAAGAACGAATTAAAGTAGTTTTACCTGTACCTGGAGGACCAACAACTGCAACAATAATTGGAGGTGGATCATCTTCAGGAGTACGGTCAACCATTGGCACATGAAATTTCTTTTCACCTAAATCACTACTTCTAACAGCTTGTCTATGGAGTTTACCAGGTTTGGCAAATGCAAAAGCTTTAGCATTTTTTCCTTGGGAATGTAATTTCTGCTTTGCTGTATTTTTCCTGGAATTTCCAGCTCTGTGTTGTTTATTGGATTGTTGTGAATCCATTTTGATGGTTGTATAATGGAACTATTGAGGAACCTTAGAAGATTACGGAAAGATTTTGAAGATTAAAAAAAATTTCATCAAAAAAAACTAAGTTTTCATGTTGAAAAAAAAAGTTAAAAAATAAAAAATCAGAAAATAAAAAATAAAAATTGAAGTTGAAAAAAATAAAAAATATTTCGAGATTACAGTGAAATTCGATATTCGATACCTTGGCAATTTCTTTCAAATAAGATTAATTAAAAGACACATTATTACATTGTATGTAATGGTATAAGAATACTTCTACCTTTTTAAATAAAATTTTGTTTTACATTATTTTGTTTTTGTATCAATCTTAGAAAAAAACATTTTAAAAATTTTAGGTTTCTACAGTGTAACAAAATATTTCTGTAAATTATTGATAGATGTCAACTTCTTAAAAGAATTTGTTTACATACAACATTTTAAATTTAATTTTTCAACCCAAAAAATGTATCATTAGCAAATCACCTCTGTTTTATACTGTTTTGCACAAGTTTAAAAGGTACATTCCTTTGCAATCTTGTTATATCCACAACAATATTTATTGTGGCATTTGATTACGTAAGCATATTTACGTAACTATGCTTACGTAAAATATTTTGCCGGATATAATATTAGGAATTATAAGATTACAGTCAATTGGTTATTTTGTGTAAATGGGCTAAAAATATATTATAAATATTATATGCTGACCTCTAGCTTCAGTGTAAATTATATATTCTCTATATATTTTATAAATTGTAAATAAACGGTTGACAAAGTTTTTACAGTGACAACGATTCTCGGCATATGAATTCTGACTTGAGAAAAGTCAAGACTATCGACGTGACCAGGTCAGAATTCTACTATCTTAAGGCGTAACCGTAACATTGCGAAGGGCAAATTGAAAGTTAAAAATTGTCCCAGACGAAATCTAAATCCATCATAACTAACTCTCTTCTATTGCCAGTTCCATTTTTTTCTTTTGCTTTAATCCGTCGACGAACAAAAGGCTTGAAACTTTCAACAATTTACTTCAAATTTATTACCTTACTATATACTCATGATGATGGTAGCTGATAAACCTCAATCAATTTCATTGGCTCACGGTCAAAGCAGCAGTTTTCCCCAAAGCAGACAACAGTCTTCAAAGTCCAAAAATTCTGCTAAATCCAAACAGTTTCACCCAAAAGTTGATCAAAAGGTTCAAAAAAACATATCCAAGAAGTCTTCTTTCAAACCAAAACAACAACAACAACAACAAAAATCACAAAGCCAACCTCAATTTCCTCAACCCACAAAGAAGAATAATAAGAATTCAAAGAAGGATAATAATAGTAAAACTGCCACCAACAACAACAACAACAATGCTACTAATAACAACAACACTGATAATAACAACAAGGTTTTTATTCCACCTAGAAAAGTTGAAGTTGTCTTTAATAATAATAATAGTAACAACAATAGTAAACGTTCAAAAAGAGCTATTTTAAAGAGTACTTCTGACGATTTAAAGCAAACCACTCAAGATATGAAAAATTTATTTTTATCTTCTTCCGCATCATCACCAGCTGGTTCAAAAGCTGCTGTTGATAATAATAATAATAATAATAATAATATCAATAAGTCAAAATCTCCGAAGTCTCCAAATTCTCAATATGCAAAATTAGAGGAGCATGAATTCAGTAGTCCAAAACTGCCAGATGGTAGAGAACCAGATTTTGGTAATGGTTCAATGCATTTATCTAGATCATCAAGTTACGATTCTTCAACTAGATCCAAACTGCAAAGTGCTTCTTCCACTAGTTCAACTTCGACTGACAATTTTAAATACGCCGGCTCATCTTTTCACGCCGAACCCAAAGCAGTTACTTTACCAAAACCTTCTTTTTTTAGAAGCAAATAATTTGCATGAAATTGTTTACTTTTCCAACTTGCATTATCTTTTATCAATTTTTTGTTTTCAATTTTAAATTTCATGATTTTCATCATAAATCTAACGTCAATTTTTTTGCTGTTTTCAATATTATTATTGTTAGTTTTCATTATTATTTTACATTATACATTTTTATTTTCATTTTACACCACATTTGCCTTTAGATTTCAATGAATAGTATCATTTTTTTTATTATATCATTTTTTTTATTATATCATTTTTGTTCCATTTTTGTTTCTCATTTTTGTTCCATTTTTGTTTTTGCATTTTCTTGCTTTTATTAACTCAATAGTGATTTTTTTGGTTTTTGGTTTGATGATTTTACCATTTTTGCCGGATTTTTTTACACTTATAAATTTTTTTTGATTCTTTTTTGAATTACAATAAAGTTTACAATGATGAACAACATATATCATTGTTTCATTCAAATTTTGAAGTTTAGGCTTAATCTCAGTTCATTTCATATTTGAATTATTATGATAATTTCATATTACTAAATTTAAATAGTTAAGATTGCTAATTTTTTTTTGTTTCTTAGGGCTTCAAATTTTTAATTTTTATTTATTGAGGATTGGGCTCTTTTTATATTAGTTGCATTTGCATCTAAGAT
This sequence comes from Pichia sp. NRRL Y-12830, assembly GCA_030564565.1. Taxonomy (NCBI): domain Eukaryota; kingdom Fungi; phylum Ascomycota; class Pichiomycetes; order Pichiales; family Pichiaceae; genus Pichia; species Pichia sp. NRRL Y-12830. The sequence continues at coordinate 268,365 of JAJLVO010000001.1, forward strand.
ATCATATTTTTTGGAATTTCATAAATATTTGTTTTTATCTTAAATTTCCGTTTGCCTCTTCTACTTTATATGTTTGTATATTAACTATTTTTTTGTTTGATTAAATAATAAATTAATAGTTAATACTGCGTAATCTTTATCGTATCCGCGTTGTTGAAAATACCAGATGTGCGTAAATTTTGTACTATTGGGAAAATGTTTTGGATAATGGTTATTCAACTTCTCTTTGTGTAACCTGTTTCTACAAAATCTTACACATAGGAAATTGAAAGGTAGTGCAGTCCTACTACCATTTAAAAATGTCTGAAAAGGAATCCAATATTAAAAATTTGTGCCTGAAGACAACCACAAATAATGATCAGCAAGTTCCACTACCACAAAGTCCTGTCTTTACAGGTACTTCATTATCAACCTCAACAACAACGCCGACACAAGGTAGAGGTTTTTCAAGACACCGAGAGTCAATCACATCACACCGCACGAGCTATTCATTTAACCAACATTTAACTAGCTCAGCTACCCATTTAGATGTCAATGACACTGAAATGTTTTCAGGTGCTGCCTCCAATGTAATTCCAAGTTCAATTTCTTCATTTCACCATCATAACCATATTAGATCTCCAACTTTATCAATTTCAAGTGCAAATGCAGGTGTTGATTATTTACTATTAGATTCAAATTCACGTAATACGACAGATGAATTTAAAAACAACGAAAATTATCCAGATGGTATAAATTTAAATAATAATTATGTTGATGGTGATAATATAGATTTTGATTATGAACCTGATTTTCATGAACGTTCAAACTTTAGATTTTTTAAGTCTGAAGAGATTGAATCTGCAAAGGGTGTTTCATCATTAGCTAGAGTTTCAAATGATATTAACAATGATACAATAAAAATTGATTATGATACCAATTGGAACTCGTTTGCTGATGACTATGCAAGTGATACTTATTCATTTCATTCCGAATTAGAAAGATCAGTTAATTCACATACTAAACTATATAATAATAATAACAATAATAATATTGGAAAATTAAGTAATCTTATTGATAATAATTCAAATAATTCATATGGCAGTACGGGTGAAAATCCATATAGCGAGTTTTTTAGAGGAAATGCAGAACGTGAGCTGGTTGCAGATGAGGAACAGGATTTACATATTTTTGATAATGAAGATGATGAAGATGACGAAGGATTTGAAGATTTAATTACAAAAAATGAGTGGAAGGAAACAATGAAAAAACGTGAATCTATCAAACTACATGATAAATTTTTCAAAAAATTTCCAGCACTTAATAAAAACCAAAGATTTTACATTGCTGAAGAAGATTTAGTTGTTGGTATTGCTGGTTATGAAACAACTTGGATCAACTTAATTGTTTACAATTTAATATGCATTTTCACACTTGGTTTAGCTGCTTTGTTGTGTCGATGGATTCCAAGGTGGAGAATTAAAATGATGGGTAAGCAAGTTCCTTTAGGTAAAGCTGAATGGTTAGTTGTTGAGGATGAATATGGTTCCTTAGAAATCCCAGCAGTTGACAGAAAATGGTATAACAGAAACATGAGTACGTTTTTACCACCTAAAAAGATTGAAGAGTTGAAAGATGATGACAATGTCGATAACAATAATGATTCACAAGATATTGAATCCTATCAAAGTAAACAAACAGGTGTTACTCATGCATACACAATTGATGACATTGATCCAATTGTACCAATTCTAATTTCGTTTGAGTACAGATATATGAAATTATTTTATGATCCACTGGATGATCTTTTCAAATTACCAAATAGTTGGATTGATGAGAAATGGTGTCATTACCCAGATATTAAAGATGGTATTACAGAAACAAATTATAAATGTAGAAAAATGATATTTGGAGAAAATCTTATTGAAATCAAGGAAAAGTCAATCTTCAAACTTTTAGTTGATGAGGTTTTACATCCTTTTTATGTTTTCCAGATTTTTTCCATTTTTCTTTGGTTAGCTGACGATTACTACTATTATGCATTTTGTATTTTTTTAATTTCAGTTCTATCAATTATTGAATCATTAGTCGAAACGAAGTCAATCTTTGAAAGAATGAGAAAAATGTCAAAATTTGAGTGTGATGTTAGAGTTTGGAGAAGTGGATTCTGGAAAGAAATTAATTCCAATGATTTAGTACCTGGTGACATTTATGAAGTTTCGGATCCTTCATTATCAATTTTCCCATGTGATTCGATTTTATTGACTGGTGATTGTATTGTTAATGAAGCAATGTTAACAGGTGAATCGGTTCCAGTTTCAAAAATTTCAATTTCTTCTGATATTGTCAAAGATTTAGAAGATGAATTTAATAGTGCAAAGTTTTCAAATAGATTTGCAAAATCTTTCCTATATAATGGTACAAAAATTGTTCGAGTCAGATATGGTACGTCTGAAGAATCCGGCGGTAAAGAGCCAGCTACTGCGTTGGTTATTAGAACCGGTTTTAATACAACAAAGGGAGCATTAGTTAGATCAATGCTGTTCCCCAAACCTACAGGCTTCAAGTTTTACGAAGATTCTTTTAAATATATTGGAGTTATGTCATTGATTGCAGGATTTGGATTTATTTTTTCAACAATTAATTTCCTTAGATTAGGATTGGATTGGTCAATTATTATATTACGAGCCTTAGATTTAATTACAATTGTTATACCACCGGCATTACCAGCAACTTTGACAATTGGTACTAATTTTGCTTTGACAAGATTACGTCAAAAAAATATTTACTGCATTGCTCCAATGCGGGTTAATATTGGTGGTAAATTAGATGTTTTGTGTTTTGATAAAACTGGCACACTAACCGAAGAAGGTTTAGACATTATGGGTATTCATATTTCAAACCCACTACGTGATCGAAAAGAACATGAATTCACCGAAATGTGCAAAACAAATGATGAAATCTTGAATTCTGGATTTGATAACTCTGAAAAAATATTTGCCGCAATGCTTACATGTCATTCATTAAAAATCATAAACGATGAGCCAATAGGTGACCCCCTAGATGAAAATATGTTTGGATTTGTTGGTTGGAACATGGTTGAAGATCCAAATGAAGATGATATATTAAAAGACTTTATTGATTCAAGAATTCTCTTAACTTCAACATCACCAATTTTGTTTAAGAAGCAAAATGAATCAAACTACTGGATTCAATTAAAAGAATTTGAATTTATTTCGCAACTAAGAAGAATGTCAACAATTTGTATTAAATCTTCATTGAGTCCTAATATTGGTGATGAAATTGAAGTTTTTGTTAAAGGTGCACCTGAAGTTATTGAAACTATTTGTTTACCTGAATCGATCCCACAGAATTTTAATGAATTATTATATAAATACACTCATAATGGTTATAGAATTATTGCATGTGCATCAAAAAAACTGAAGTTTCCAAAAAATAATTCCAAAGATATATCATTCATTGGTGATTTAAAAAGAGAAAATATTGAAAATGAATTAGAATTTGTTGGATTTATTGTATTTGAAAATAAACTAAAAGATTCAACAACCAATACAATTGAACAATTGAGAGATGCAGATTTGAGAACTGTTATGTGTACAGGTGACAACGTTTTAACTGCCGTCAGCGTTGGAAGAGAGTGCAAAATTATTAGTGAGACTTCAAAGGTCTTTGTTCCAGCATTTGATTTTGAAACATCAAGAGAAGAAGCAATTGAAAATAGAGAAAATAATAGGATACCTCCCATTATTTGGACAGAAGTCGATGATCCTGGATTAGAATTAGACAGCGTTACTCTAGCCCCATTAGATATTAATCAAGATGATAATTATTGTTTAGCGGTTACAGGTGACATTTTTAAATTTATCTTAACTGAACTAGAAGACAAAAAATTATACATTGAAACAATTTTAATGAAAAGTTCAATTTTTGCAAGAATGTCACCAGATGAGAAACACGAACTGGTTAATCAGTTACAAAAAATTGACTATACAGTTGGATTTTGTGGAGATGGTGCAAATGATTGTGGTGCATTAAAGGCAGCAGATGTTGGTATCTCATTAAGTGAAGCTGAAGCATCCGTCGCAGCACCATTTACATCACGTAAATTTGAAATTTCATGTGTTTTAGATGTTATTAAAGAAGGTAGAGCATCATTGGTTACAAGTTTTTCATGTTTCCAATATATGTCATTATATTCAGCAATTCAATTTATAACGGTTTCAATTTTATACAAAGAAGGATCAAACCTAGGTGATTTTCAATTCTTATATATTGATTTAGCATTAATCATACCAATAGCAATTTTTATGTCATGGTCAAAACCATATTCAATAATTGATAAGAAGAAACCGACAGCAAACTTAATTTCACCAAAGATTATTATACCATTATTAGGTAACATTTTAGTTTTATTATTAGGTCAACTAACAATTTGGTATTTTATTAAGGACAAACATTATCCATGGTATGTTAAACCAATAGCTGGATCAGATGATGAAGTTAAAAGTACAGATAACACATTACTATTCTTTTTTGGAAATTTTCAATACATTTTAGTTGCATTAATGCTTACCATAGGACCTCCATATAGAGAATCTGCAATCAAGAATACACCATTTATTTTAACATTTTTACTTACATTATTATTTTCAATTGTTTTAATGATTATAGATCCAAGTTCAAGTTTTGGCGATTTAATGGACTTAACATGGATGAGCTTTGACGCAAAATTATGTTTAATAATTGGCGCACTTATAAATTTTTTCATTCTAAAACTGAGTGATAAGTTCATTCTAAAGGGATTTGCACAATTTGTTAAAAGATCAATTAAAGGTAATGGAACTAATAAAAAATTCAAAAAATTCAAAAAAGAATTTAAAAAATTAGTTTAATGCTAACTTCTATATTTACAATTGTATCCTTTTTTTATTATATTAATAACATTTAATTAATTAATCTTATTTGTTGTGTGTAGTTGTATGAAATCTAAAAAAAAAGTATAAAAAGTAATAAAAAATTATTAAAAAACCTTAAAAATTTGAAAATCCAGAATTCAAATTATAAGCAACAAGGAATGTCATGTTTATCTAGTGAATCAAGTAATTCCCACATGATAATAAAAAAAACGGAAATAAGTGCGTTCTGACCAATCACAATCAACAGTAAAGTAAGAAACAAAGAGAAGCATATTGAGGTAATCCGTTGAAAATGTTCAAATTTTTCTGGATAGTTGCTTCTGAACGCAAGATTTAAAACTTAAGAATTCTTGTAAACAGGCATCCTTACTCATGTGTTGATATTTACTTGCAATACACTTGCCATAAGCAATAGAAAGTTCTGAGCAGTTTGCAGTTGCAGCCATGAGCCTGGTTGCTTGTTTAGTTGGTTGTTTCTTAAGAACAGACATGGTGAGTGAATTTTGTGAAGTTTAATTAATAGATAATTGAACGTTCAAACGATTGTTTACCCAGTTTTCTATCTAGTAAACAATGATAACTCAATTATGTCAACGAGATAGGAACGGTTAGTTTTTTATTTTCTATTTTCTATTTTCTATTTTGTGAAAAAGTCGTTTCCCGATGTGGAAACAATTTCCCATCAATTTGACGATCTTTTATTTTTTGGTTACCTCACTTCTTTTTATGTTAGAGCAATCTCAGTGGTTGGCAGTTAATGGAACCTTTGAGAAAATGTGAAGGAATTTAGGGTAAACTACCGTGTCAGTTCGCCAATTATTTGGATGTTTGTTCCTCTAGCTTTTAGTATGCTTTGTATAAATCTGAATTTTCAGTTTTCCAAACATATTAATGAACTTAACTAGCTAATTACTAATTACTCAATCTTATGTCAGTAATTAATTTTTCAATAGTAATTTGAAACTGAGTTTTGTAAAAAGTAAAAACGATGCCACAAATTTAGTTAATCAAGAAAAGAGTAGATTTATATATAAGTTAAAGCTGTTGGTTACGCAATTTAAAAAAAAACTAAAAAGTGGTTTCAAAATCCAACCTATTCAACTTAGAATCTAAAGAAACCTGATAATGTATGCAACTACCCAGGTTACATGTTGAAAAAACCAGTTTTAGTTTTTTCTTATTTCTTATTCCAGGTTTATTAGAAACAGAAAAATTGAGAAATGGCGATTTTTGATTTTTGATTTTCAACATGAATCATCAGCTCAACTTTGTTCTATATTATATTTTATTTTAGTTCATTTATTTTATATTCAATTTGCCTTCCTGCTTGGATTTAGTTTGAAGCTAGATTTGGCTATATCAGCTAAATCATAAATATACCTATTAAATTAAAACTTAGGATTCAATGTCTCTGCAAAACTTCAAGTCATTTCCTGATCCACAGGAAGCTTTCGATCCCCTTTCAGAAGAACAGCTTGCCATCCTCGAGGCTCAAGTTGAATCGGAACACCCAGTAGCTACGGTTCAGAGCCAATTCAATTTCGGTTGGGGATTGATCAAGTCTAAAGATGATAGTGATATTAAGGCAGGTATAAACATAATGACCGATCTTTTTAAGTCTGTTCCAAGTAGAAGAACTGAATGTATATATTATTTATCACTTGCTTGTTTCAAAATAAAAGAATATAGAGAAGCAACAAGATATATTGACACTTTATTATTACACCAACCTGAAAATAAACAAGCTATAACTTTAAAAAAAATGATTGAAAATGAACTAGCAAAGGATAGTTTGATTGGTTTTGCTATTATTAGTACTGCAATAGCTGCTGGTGTTGGTGTTGCAAGTTTTTTCATGAAGAAGAAAAATTGATAAAAAACTAACATCATTATATACCTCTCTATTTACCACTTTATATATAGTTTTTATAAATTCTATTGTTACAGAAAAATTACGAAATGAAGCCCTTTTTAAGAAATTGATGAATAAATATACAAAAAAAACTTTTATTTGAAGCTGAATTAAATTGGATTAAAATAAATAATAAAATATAAATAAGAAGATATAAATTGAAAACATAAATGAATTAAAGTATTTCGAATTATACTAAACTAAACCACAAAAGATGAGCTTCATTTTTCGTTTGATGAAAGGTAATGATCATTAGTTAGAAGTAACCAAACCACCTTCTTCGCATAACGAGTAGAACACTGAATCCTTGTTTTTTAATAGATTTTTTGGTGTATCAAATTCTTTAACTCTACCTTGTTCTAAAACAATAATTCTATCACTATCAATAATTGTATTTAATCTATGAGCAATTGTTAAAATTGTTCTATCTTCAAATGCTGTTCTAATAGTTTGTTGAACGATTGAGTCTGTATCAACATCAACATTGGCTGTTGCTTCATCTAAAATTAATATTTTACAATTCTTTTTAATTAGTGCTCTAGCTAAGCACATTAATTGTCTTTGGCCAGCAGATAAATTAGAGCCGCCTTCACTAATCGGAACCAATAACCCATTAAATCCAATTTTTTCCTTACTTTCATAATCTGCATACATCCTTTTAACATGTGTATCTAAATGTGATAATTTCAATGCATCCCATAGATCACAGTCTTCAAATTCCTCAATTGGGTCCAAATTAGATCTAATTGTACCTCTAAAAATTTGAGAGTCCTGTGGAATAATCGATAATTTAGATCTTAAATCATATAATCCAATTTCTGATGTATTGATATTATCAATTTCAATATTACCTTCGACTGCTTCAATTATACGGAAAATTGCTAGAGTTAAAGATGATTTACCTGCACCAGTTCTACCAACAATACCAATCTTTTCTTTATTTTTGATTGATAAATTAATATTTTTCAAAACAAGATCAAGTTCTGGTCTGTATTTAGTTGAATAGTTTTTAAATTCAATTTCTCCGCTGAACGGCCAATTAGTAGACGGTCTTTTTTCTTCAATAATTTCTGGTGCTTCAGATTTTAATTTTCCGTATTCCATAACTCTTTCAACTGAAACAATGTTTGATTCAATGTCAACGGTCATTCTAACAATCCAGTTCAGCGCTTGCGTAACTTGTAATGAATATGAAACCGATAAACCAACTAAACCTGGCGTGACTCTACCCGATCTTAATGTTAATATTAATAAGCCCGATGATCCAAGTATAATAAATGATCCTAATAATTCTAATCTAACAGCTAACCATCTATTTGCCGTAACTGATGGATGATAAGCACTCATATTGACATCCATTTTATATTGGTTTAAAAATAAAAATCTAGTGGCTTGATCATATGCTTTAATGACAGAAACACCTGTTAAAGTTTCCTGGAAATGAGCAAAAATTGGTGATTTTGAAACCGATTCCAATCTCTTTAACTCTCTTGATGTAAATAAATAATACTTTTGATAATATCTATAAATGAAAAACATTGGAATAACAAAGAAAATAAATTGCCATGTTGAGTAAATAATAATCAAAATTGTGAATGTGACTCTAATAGAACTACTGAAAAACATGGAAAAAACTCTAAACAAAGTTTCATCAATTTTATAAATATCATTTGAAAATCTATTCAAAATTCTACCAATTGGTGTAGTTTCAAAAAACTCCATAGGTGCTCTTAACACTGACTCTAGCATAAGTGCATGTAAATATTTAGAACCAGAAATTGAACAAAGTAACCATTGAACTAGTGATTGAAATAATGTACATAATGATGCCGAAAAACAGAATAAAAGATAAATACCTAAATACTTCCACGGTTCTGGATTGTAACCAAGTCGTGTATTAAGCTCAGACCAATGTTTTAACCAAATATTTGAAGTGACAGATAGTGCCATAGCACCAATAATAAAAACAAACAAAAGCAAAACATGGTTAACACCACATGCTTTAGCATAGGTGATATAAATATTCCAATTTACTTTACCTTGTTCATGCTTTTCAGATCTACCAGATTCCAATTGATCTTTTTCTTGATTTTGAATATCTGTGGTAAAATCTTCTAATTCTGCTTTCTTATAATCACCTTTATCTTTCTTTATTTCATCAATTAGTGTAGCTGTAGATGCTTCGAGTGTCATATCAGTTGTTGATGGAACAGCAGAGTTAAGAGTAGGTTGATCTGCCGCTTGATCATCAATAACTTGCTCTTCGGTTGATTTTTGCTTTTCGTTATCATCCTTTCTACCGTATTCTTTGATCAACTTAAATAATTTAGAATTATGCCCATGTAAAACAATATCCCTGTAATTACCTTCCTCAATGATTCTACCTTCATTCATCATTGTAATATGATCAGAAAATTTTAAAACAGCCATGCTATTAGTTGCTAAAATTCTACATTTATTTTTCAATAAACCCTTTGATCCCAAAACATTACTACTAATATGTTTACCAACATGTTCATCAACAGCACTCAAAACATCATCTAATAAATAAACGTCTGCCCTAGAATAAACTGCTCTTGCTAATGATAATCTTGCCTTCTGACCACCCGATAAACTAATACCCTTTTCACCAACTTGAGTGGCATCACCGTCTGGCAACATTTCAAGATCTGAGAGTAAAGCACATGCATTCAAAGTTTTCTGATAAAATTCATCCTCATATTTACAACCAAATAAAATATTATCTTTAATCGTACCATTCATAATCCAGGCAGTTTGAGGGACATATGCAACGGTACCACCAACTGATGCAATCCCTTTTGTTCGATGCAAACCACCAAGTAACGCTTGAATCAACGCTGATTTACCAGAACCAACTTTACCTAGAATACAGTTCAATTCACCCTTTAATGCTTCAAAACTAATATCCACTAATGCAGTTTTATACGGTTTTCTTGACCACAAAAAATCAGCATTTTCAATTTTAACTGCAACTTCGCCATTATTCAAAACAGCAGGATATCTATTAATGACATCATCTTCAATTTCATCTGCACATAGAAAATCAGTCAATCTACCAAGCGCAACTTGCGATTCGATAATATTACCAATGGTCCATGGTAATGCCATTAATGGAAAACCTAACAAATTAAACAATGCTAATGCTGTAAAAACAAGATCAGTTGTTAATGGAATATCTTCATATAAATACATGAATAAACCAAAAGTTGAAAAACTGACCATAAATGGAGTTGAGTTGAATATGAACTGATTACCTGCTTGGAAGATACCAATTTTTTTTAAATTCTTTAATTCTTTTTCATTTCTAACAAATGTCAGCTTTTCTTTATAAGGATTTTCCCATGCATACAATTTTAATGATTTAATATTATTTAGAATTTCAGAAATTAACCCAGTTCTTTCATCTTTGACTTTCATCTGATCTTTTTGCAACTTCTTTTGAATTTTAAACACTTGAGTATTTAATGGAACTGTAATAAAAAGGATCAGGACACCCAACCACATTGCGTTACCAACTAAATTATAAAGCGAAACTAAACAAAGGACAATTTGAAATGGTCCGGACCAAATAATTTGTAAATTTTGACATAAGTCTTGTAACCTTTGTGTATCAACGGACATTAGATTAACAATATCACCAGTTGTTCTTTCACTTTTTGCTTCAACTGATAAATCCAAAGATTTTTGATAAACAATAGCTGTTAATGATGATTTAACTTTAATTGAGGTATCATACGATCTTTCAAAATATTGATGTAAAGTAGCAGTTTGTAAAACTGATAAACCAAACATTCCAATAACAATCATAAAACCCCTGGTTAATGGAATTGTTGTGTCATTTTTGAAATCGTTAACAAAAACAATCAATTGTTTTAATAGTTGTGGTTGCATAAAGGCAATGCAATCTTGAATCAATTTGAAGAGCCCACCAATAACGAAAGGTACACCAAAAGATTTTGTTAACGCACGAGCTAATGATGGCGTACTTGAATTATTGAGTTGTTTGTTCCAATTATTTTGTAATTTAGTTGACAATGTTTCAGTTTTCAAAAAGTTTGGTAAGGGTGGTAAATCTGACTGCAACAAAAATTTTTCGTAACCTTTTTGCATTAATGGGGTCATCCAAGTAAATGAAACTCTACTAAAGATGTTCGAATAGTCATAGACACTATAACTCTCAAGTGGATCAATATTTAGTTTCGGATTAAAAACAACTTCTAAGATGAAAATTGAAATTGAAGAAAAGGTGAATGCTGTAGTTAAAAAGATTTCGAAACTTGAATAATGCCTTAACGTCACATTGATGACTCTAAAAAACCCAATGATTCCAGAAAAGAACCAAAAAACTATTAACGGAGTTTCAGAAACATAAGTTTTGTAGTATTCAGTATAAGTGAACACAAATGCAATTGAAATTGCAATTAATGTTGCAAATGTTGATAGCCAAATTGTATCTTTGAAAAATGAAACACCGGAGATAATATAATGTGAAGCTTTAGCTGTGGTAACGACTATACCAAGCTGAATAAGAAATGTAAATAATATGAGTAATAACTTAAGTCCAAAAATATTGTTGGCTTTTGAAGATGTATTTTTCAAAGATCTTAAATATTTGATTCTGATAAATGAATGAACAAAGAAGTAAAAAATTAAAAGATTCATTAATATACCATTTAAAAAGCACGGAGATGGATCGGATAAATCACTTAAAAATTGGTAACCATTACCATCGTAACAACCACAAGTAATTATTTGTTCAGAAGTATTTGCAATAATTGCATTGGAAGACACCACTGAACTAATCACTTCTGTATCGTATAGATAAGAAGAAACCGAGAAGAATTCACTGGGGAAATCCTCATAGGAAGCAAATCGAAACATGTAGACAATATTGAATCCTTTGCTGTGATATACACCCGACTGGAAAGGATAAATTAGAAAAAGTAGAAGGTAATAATGAAAAAAATATGAAAAACATATGAAAAACATATGAAAAACATATGAAAACCACAATTGGCAAATAATTAGTAATATGATCTCTAGGTAGTGAAAAAAAAAGGAAATGGTTCAAATAGGCAATAATTAGAGAGGTAAAAATTTGCCGTTCTCGCAACATGAATTGGAGCTTGGATTTTATCAAATCCTTTCTTCGGGTCCAATAATTGCTTGCACCCTTCCCCCCCCTCATTCCCCCATAAATACAATGTCAAAAAAACATGATTCTATTTTACCACTCACCACCGACGACATTTTAGGAGGACGACCATTGAGCTCTGCAAACTTTGACAGGGTTTCGCTGACGGGTTCAATGGCATCTCAAAGTTCTTTGCCATCTGTTGGGTCATATGCTCAAAGGCAATCACAAAGAACTAGAAATAAAAAGATACGAGATAACTTAAATTCTAGGTTAAAATTTCCAAAATATTTTAAACGTATGTTTGTTTTTAAATCCCTAGATTTTGAAACTGCATTTTGGGAAATGATGAATTTAATTTATAATCCAAAGCGTGTTTATAAAGCATTATATTATCAAAAACAAACAAAAAATAAATGGGCCAGAGATGATCCAAGTTTTGTACTTATTTTATGTTTTTTTCTATTCATATCTGCGGTGTTTTGGGGTTTAATGTATACATCTGGAATTTTAGGAATATTGAAACTGATTTTATATATGGTAATTTGTGATTTCTTACTATTTGGTTTAACAATTGCAACAGTTGGTTGGGTTTTAGCAAATAAGTTTTTTTTATCACCAGGTGGTCAACCTTTAACAACAAATTCATCAAATGTTTTGGCACAATATTTCAATTTTGATTCTATTCTTGAATGGACTTACTGTTTTGATGTTCATTGCAATGCATATTTAATTATTTGGTTATGCCTTTATTTAGTGCAATTCTTTTTTATTCCACTACTTAGGATGAATAATTTCATATCAACAATCATAGGAAATACATTATACTTTTTTGCATTGTCTTATTATTTCTTAATTTCCTTTTATGGTTATAATGCATTACCATTCTTATACAGGACTGAATATTTGTTAATTCCAATTATGTTTTTTGTGATTGCTTGGGTATGTTTAACTTTCACTGGCGTTAACATTGCCAATATTATGTGTAACTCTTATTTTGACTGATTAAGAAAATTTATTAATTTTGTATACAATATTTTTTTCTATAGATAACTTTGAAGTAAATGAAGGGGTAACTATGATGAAAAAACTAGATATTAATACATTCAAGAAATTCGTCACTACTATCTGAATCACAATTTGATGTGTCATAATTTTGTTTCCCATTTTCATTATATTGAAACTCGACTTCTTTATCATCATCATCATCACAAGAGGATTCATAATCAGAATAACAAACTAAATAATTATCATCATCATCACTCGAATTGTAAGAATAAACATCATTCACTTCCTTTTCATCAAAATTCATACAAATTTCTTTTTTAATATTCAATCTGTTTACAATTACAGAATCAACTATTTGACCTGCATTTTTTAACAAACTTAAACATTTACTTTGCTTTTCTTTTAAAGTTTCGTTATTTAACCTTTGCGAATGTTCAAAAATACCAAGCAAATAAGATGCTCTATTTTGAAGTGGAGTTTCAAAAATTGGTTTATTTGTTTTGCTTTGAGCCGTCGAATAAATTATTTTTTTTTCATTATACCAATGCAATTGTTCACTAAAAGATGGAATGTACATTATTTACTAAGATTATTATAGCAATGCTTGCTGTTTGCTGAACAGAATTTTGGCAAAAACAATGAAAAATGTTTTTAACAGATGTAAATAATTTTCAAAACCCTAAGATGAAGTTATCCCTATTTTCAAAAATTTATGAAAAACAGAGATCGTATATTTTTGAAATACACAAAATTACACATTGTAAAAACTATAATGGAATAACTCAAATATGTACATGGAAGTGATTATATATATGCATCAGCTGGTATTTGTCCTTTGCTATTAACAAAATTTTGCCCAGCAGTATTGTAATCCCAATTACTTTGTTCACAGAGCATTAAAACAAATTCTAATTTCAATCTTGTTTCTTGCATAACTTTCAAAACAAGTTGCTGTTGATTAACATTTAATTTAAGGGCTATATCTGGTGGTAAAGCTGAAATGATTCCACCATTATTTAATCCCATATTACTATTATTGTTGTTGTTATTGACTGTGTTATTCATGGTATTAATAGGTGTAGTGTTGGTTGGCAACATTGTGGTTGGAGTAGGAGTTGGAATTAGAGTTGAAGCTGGGCTTGGCGCTTCACTTGTGTTTGTAGTTGCACTACTTATAAATTCAGATTTCCAAGTTGGTTTATTAGAATATTGCTTAATACAAAGCATATCACTTGCAACAATAAACGCACCATTTGGACCAGGCACGACGATAAAAACTCTATCAAAACTTCTTTTCTCTAAAATTCCTTTTCTGTGAGTACTTCGGTTATTGTTTCTATATCTATTGTTACCAAAACCACCTTTATTTTGATTTGACAAGTCAGCAAATTGTTGTTCTGGTTGCGAAACTTCTTCAAATTCTCCATGAACTGAAATAATCATACCATTTAATGATGGATACGATACTGTTTCAATTGAATAGTTTTCAGGATTTGTTGTTAATGTGTGTTTTGTCTTTGGTAGGCATTTGAAAGTTGTTAAAATTTGATCCGGACCGATTGATAACCTTGACATACGAGATTTTTCGTTTGAAACTCTTTTCAAATTTCTTGATTGTGGTGTATAGTTATTCCATAAATCTGGAGATGAATTTGACCCAAAATTTGTTATTACTGATGAATCACATTGAAAAGAGAATTGCGATTGTTGTGTATATAATGACATTAAATCTAATCTGTTATTGTCCCAAAAATTGAAGTATGAAGTAAGAAAATTAGTTGAAGCTTTTGACAAATCATTATTTTCAAAAAACATATTTTTTGAGGCAACAGGAAAGGATAAAATTGAGTTTAATTTTTGTTCGTCTCTAACCTGTGTTCCATCAATTATAACCAATCTTGGAAAAAAAAGAACTAATTTTTGGATTGCACTGGCATCTTGAGATAATGGATTACCTTGAATTATTAATTCTCTCAATGAATTATATTTATTTTTTAATCGGTCAAAAAACTCAATTCTTCTAATATTATTATTTGACAGTGCAATATTTTTTATATTTGGAAATGATAATGATAATTCCTGTAACCACCTCGAATGATCGTCAATATTATTATTTGTTAAATTAATTGAGTCAATTTTAATTTTCTCCTGTTCAGCAATTTTAATCAACGCAGGAAAAAATTTTGAAGATGTATTAGAATTCGCAAATAATCCAGTATTTATTAAATTTTGGTCATTTTGAACATTCTGTAAATCTAACATTTTAATTTGTGAATTATATCTTGATCTTAAAAAATTTCTTAATAATTCAATAGTATTAACTTTAGCACCACTTCCAAGATTATTAGTATTATTAATACCAACACCATCGATTATTCTAATATGTAAAGTTTGGTTCGCAAATCTCAGACCAGTACATTTAACTAAATCTTGTGCATCTCTCATGGTTCTAACTTGACCTTGCAATAATTTTCCACTTGGGTCAACACTTGTATTCATGACCACAATTCTTGCTTTACGACTCAAAAAATTAATCAAATCTTGCTGTGGTGCATTGTCCCAACCTTGAATTTCAACAGTAATCATATTTTGATTTGCATATTCATTTGCCCTTTGTATTGTATGTGATGAGTTATTATACCCACCATGACCTCCTCGGTTATTATTGTAACCACCTCTACCACGATACATTGAATGGATATTTATTAAAATGTAATGAACTATGCCGAACTGTCAATTAGAAAAGTTGTATAATATTTCAGAGGTCTTTATTTTCAGTTCAAATTGTTTTTTTTTTCAACAGGAATAAATTGAATCTTATAAGGATTAAGGACTATAGACGCTATACAATAATTTTTTTTCAACTTCTGCAACAAATAAACCACCTTCGTTCGCATGTAGAAAATCGAATATCGTATTTATCATCAATTTTTCCTGGGTTTTACACCATAACTTGTCATGACTTCTTAATAGAAACTTATTCATATTTTATTATTGTTTTTTTAATTTATTTATGATTTTTTTTTTGGTTAAAATTTCTTGAAATTTTATTGAATAAATATATTATACATGTTTCTAATTTCTGTTTCGATTTGGTTGGTTATTAATCTCTTTATTTTGTAACAATATTTATTTGCAAACATTGATCTTTTTATCAAGCTGTTGTCTTTGTTTACTTCCTTTCTTTCCATCTTTATGAGTAACTTGTTAGAGGAAAAATCCAGGTTTACAACTTGTATTAGCAGCTCAAAGCCTAAAAAACAAAATGCGACTACCGACCGTTGCAAAAGTAGTTTTTGTATTTACTCTTTGCTACATACCACAATAGTAATTAGTGAAGCTAAATACTAAATATTTTAAAAAATAGCACAAATATATGAAGATGTGCAGGTGTTTAAAAATAACAATTTATAAAATTATTTTAGCTTAATTAAGGATTAGAAAAAAAATGTAAACGTGAGTACATGGAAACTAGTGTTTTTTTTGTATATAAATCGTTTTTTGTTTGTATGGTCGTTCAAAATGTTCATTAAAATTATTTTTGCTTTATGTTTTTATATTTGTTTTTGGTTGTTGTTCATTATTTTAAATGTCAAATTTCAACCAATCTAAATCGTCCATATTAATATTTGTATCATTATTTTTATTGATCTTATCAGTATTCTTTTGATCGTTATTAAGTTCAATATCCTCACTCATACTAACAATACAATTACTCAAACCAGATTTGGCATTTGCTGAATTTAAATTAGATGAAACCCTGATTGCATTCATGCCTGCGCTTAAGTTACTAAAATTTGTAGATTTTTCTTGTCTAAGTGATGTATTATTATTACTGTTATTGTTGATACTTGTTTGAAAATTTGAAGTTGAGGGAATTGATACTACTGGGGTAACTGGAGATCCAGAATTATTACTGATGCCAGTATTGTTTGTAGGCGTGTTGTTATTACCTAAATTAAAATTATTTAAACTCATTGTTAAACTACTATTTGGATTTAGAGCAAAGTTTGATAAAGTGACAACATTACCATAGGATAAACCACGCTTATTATTAAGATCCTGATATAAATTATATGATGATGTAGATGAAATTGAATTATTTCTCGATATTGAGCGAGGTCCATTAAATGATATACTATTTGCAGGTGACACAGCTCCTAAATTTGACATATTTATTGCGGATGAATTATTAAAATTGTTATATGGTGAATGAGGAGTTGCAGATGATGGCGAAAATGAAACAGTAGTTAGTGGTGATGACGGTTGTGAGTTTTGTGATGTCGATAAGCTTAATTTTGATTTTCTTCTTTTGAAATGTGGTATATCTTGAGGTTGTGATGGTAACGGACCATTTGTAAATGATGAAGAAGTCGGTGTATTTGGCGATGATGATTCTTTTGATGGTTTTGGTAGTATTGGTACATTTTTAGCTTTTACTTGAGAAGGTGATTGCGATTGAAATTGTAATTGAGATTGGGATTGGGATTGAAAATGAGATTGTGACTGCAATTGAGATTGTGACTGCGATTGAGACTGAGATTGTGATTGAGATTGTGATTGTGATTGTGATTGTGATTGTGATTGTGATTGTGATTGAGATTGAGATTGAGATTGAGATTGAGATTGAGATTGAGATTGAGATTGAGATTGAGATTGAGATTGAGATTGAGATTGAGATTGAGATGGAGCATTCATTGATGCAAGTGGTATTGCCGAACTGGTTGACTTTAGTAGTATTGGAGATAAAGTGTTTGGGATTGAAAAAGTTGATGAAACAGTTGCAGATTTAGATGGTAACTGATATTGCGTCTGGTGTTGTTGTTGATTTATAAATGTGTTTATATTATTTGAATTTGGAAAACTTTGTGAATAATAGAAAGTGGAATGTGGAGAGTTTTTCGATATTGAAGATGATGTAGAAATTGAATTTGCATTACTACCAAAATTAGAAATATTTTTGTATCCTTCACCTTGAGCACTTACCGATTGCCTTTTTGAATTTCTCTTTTTAATAACATCAGTTTTTAAAGATAATGGTCTCATTGTACCATGTAGCTTTAAAAATAAACCACACGCGTTACATAATGTGTTACCAGTTGGATCTTTTCTCCATAAAGGAGTTTTATTGGTACCACAATTGTTACATTTTGTTGAAGACTTATTTATAGTATTATCTTTTGTTGGAGCAGAAGAAGAAATTGAATTTAATTGTCTGGCATCAGTTTGAAGCTTGTTAGGCGGAGGAGTTGAACCAAGCAATGAAGGTGATGTAGTTTCTACAATACTAAAAGTTCTAGGTGTTTTCATTTTAACTGGTTTTTTAGCATTTGTACTTATATTTGAGCTTGAATTAAAAGTAGAATTATTAACAAATCTATCAGTTGAACTAGAATCTAAGCTTGAAGGATTATTTGAAAGTATGTTTTGATTATTTAGAGAAACTGAAGTTTCTGATTTTATTTTAATATCTAATGGTTTAATAGTAGTTTGAGGTGGATGTACACTGTTAGTTATTTCACCATTACCATAAATACTAATACTATTAGTGTCAGTAGGAATAGTAGTATTATTAGCCATATTGTTCAAAGTATTCAAACTGTTTACATTGGTCATGTTGATCATATTGTTCATACTCTTAATACCATTCATACTGTTCATACTGTTCATACTTTTCAAACTATTATTAATGTTAATATTATCAGCAGTACAATCATTTTTTAAGTTCAGTTGATTGTTTGAGTTTTCTGAAGAACGTGTTGAACTTGAATTTAAATTTATACTCGTATCGAGATCTATATTTGAGCTTAAGTCACCAGAATCACTTATACGTTGCAACTCTTTGAATACATCTAAATCAATGTCATTTATTAATAGATCATCATCATCTTTGAAGTCCATTATATCGGAAAATGCATAATTTTTGAAATTATCCACAGGTTCAAGCTTTTTAGAATTACCATTAAAATTAGTAGTATTTACATTATTTGGACTTTCAATCATTGAAATAGGGGTAATCATTGTTCCATTACTATTATTTCTATTCACTCGATCATTATTATACAAACTTTTATCATTATTATTGTTATGAAGGGTATTGTTATTGTTAAGATGACCAGTGCTAATATGAAGATTGGAATTAGAAGTATTAGTTGTATTAGAATAAAACGGAAAAGTAGCAGGGGATGAAGACAAAGGAGTGAGTAAGTCTAAAGAAACAATATCTTCGTTATTCATGTGGTTTATATATGTATTTTCATGATCAATAGAATCTTTAGTATTAGCGGTGTGTTTTTTTGGAGTGCTATTGTTATTTTTGGTAGATTGAATGGATATGCATTCTTGTCTAATGGACCTGTTCTGCATTCTGTCATAAAGAGGCAGCAACTTCTTTGCACTAGCATAGATATCCCAAATGGAAGCGGAGTCCATGGTTAAGATGCGTGGATGTGTACTTTAACAAACAGCAAAGAGTTATTGGTAACGGCTGTCAAGAAATCGTCAATTCTTCTTCTTTCTGTCAGACAAAAGAAAAAAAACTAAAAAAAAGAAAAAAAAACTAAGAATTTCGTTTCAATTGTTTTAACTTTTAATTCTGTGATATTCGAATTTATGGCCATAATCATATACACTTCCGTACACCTCCAATATAGAGCGTAGGTAAGGAATGAGCCTTATATTATAATCCCTATACTATATCTCTTTTCTTATATACTCATTTATAATCCTTTATAAATCACTCTTACATATCACCAAAACTGTACTTGTTTAGAGATTAGCTGTTAGTTAATATAATTACGAAATATTAAATAATCTAAAACCGAGGTTATAATTCCCGTTCCGTCGACCGACGTCACCATGAATACACTGCAGATCATTAAACATATCGTTATCATTATAAATTAAATACTAACTTCCCTACATGCTTCTTTTGAGTCTTTCTTTCAGTTGTCTTTCTTCTTCGTCAAGAAGCGATAACCGCATGGCTTCTTCGATCAGTCTTTCCTCAAGGTGCTGTTGTTGTTGGTAGTTACGTGCTATTTGACTTGGACGTCGATTACCATGACCGTGTCTTTGTCCATGTCTTTCAGCATAGCCAGGTTCATCGTTATCCATAAGAGATGTGGCATGCAGAGCAGTGGCAGCAGCAGATCTTTTTGCCATTTTAGTACGTGCAGAAAGCAAGTTTTGTTCCCAGTCCGGCCTAATTGTATCTATTGTAATAACATTATCATTATCTGCGGGTATTGATGATCTACGTCTACCAACACTTGGTTCATTATTCGTGATGTTAGGAAAACCAATACTTCGTTTTTGCATTTTCTTTTGTTCGAATTTTTCCTTCTTTGTACTAAATGGATCGGCCAGCTCAATTTCGGTTAAAATTGCATTATCAGCTCCATCTTCTTCCTCTTCAATAATCGTGTTATCAATAAGTTTAAATTCACCCGCTTTACAGATACCTTCAATACCAGTGCTGAAGTCCTTTGGTGATGTATAAATAACGCCAAAGTTGGATACGGCACAAAATGGACACTTGACTGGTTCACTAATTAATTTTTCAGGATCTGTCTCTTCTTCTGCAGCTTGATTATCATTGCCTTCTTCATCGTGTGGAAAATGTGGTTCTGATCGTTTCATTTGAACAAAACACTCAGTACAAATTGGTTGTGAACAACACCTTGTGGTATTCAAAATTTTAGGAAAATATAAAAAACAAATTGGGCATTCTTCTGAATTTTTATATAAGTGTAATAACAAACTGGTTGATAAAATATTCAAATAGCGATTTGGATCTTTAATAGAGTATCTGAAATCTTTTTTAAATCTGCTATTTTCAAAATTTTGTAATTCTGCTGCTCTCTCTTTAATCTTATCAATTTGTAACTTGGCTTCTTTACGCCTAACAGAATTTACTGACATATGCAATTTATGTTCATTTGGATCTTCATAATCAACATTTAAGTCATTTGGTTTAATATTTTCATGAAGTGTTAAATTTTCTCTTAAATAATCCAAAAGTTCATCATCGGTCCAGTATTCATTAAAATCTTGTAGTGGGGTAAAAAATGGTGATAATTTTCTCTTTATGATCAAACGTTTAACAATATCAGTATTGTAGTCTAAATCGTATTTATAATTATCAAACGGGGCCAAATAACCACCATCGACATTTTCATCATATTTGATAACCAGATCCATAATTTGTTTCTCCCTAATATTAATGCGTTCTATATCCTTTTCTCTTTTACGTTTAGTGATACCCTTACTAAAATTTTGTTTATTCTGACGTCTTGCATTATCTACCAGATATTCTCTTGCAAATGTAGAAGCAGACATACCTCCATCAGATTGACTTCTAAACCTGGCTGCTCCAGAAGACCCAGCAGTCTCTTTACCGGCTGCATTCCCCATAATTATTGTGGAGTGTAATTTTTCTTATCCACCAAAGATAAACTGTTCTCCTCCCCCTTCTAATCAGTAAATGCATGAATTTCAAAATTTATCCCTCGACTCACAGTTGACAAATGAAGAAAATGCAAAAGTGAAAATTGAAAACAGCTCCGGTTTCGGAGTCACTCGAGAAGTAAAGATAAATGATTTTTCACTCTTTCACGACAAATCTATAAAATTAAACAATACAATACACTAAATACTATACAATACAGATAACTTACATCTTAATTTTTTGTAAATCCATATCCAAATCCAACGGCAATTCCTAGAATAGAACCCAATAAAAACATACCAAATAATATCCAACTCAAAAGTTTAAATTTTTTGTCAAACTTACCAAAAATTTTATCCAATTTACCAGTCGCAATAATAATAAAAAACGGAGGAGCAAATAAACTTAAAATTATCAATAGAATTGCAGACTTTGAGTCACATTGATTATTGTATTCAGAGTGATAATATGATGCTTTTTCAAATTTATTCTTTTCTCCCTTTTCTAAATCTGTACTTTTTTTCTCATTTGGCAACAGCATATCTTGTGACTGATGTGACGATGGTATTGATTTTTCAGAATCTTGCTCATTTGGTGAAATTGAATATATGTCATTG
Source organism: Pichia sp. NRRL Y-12830 (assembly GCA_030564565.1). Lineage (NCBI taxonomy): Eukaryota > Fungi > Ascomycota > Pichiomycetes > Pichiales > Pichiaceae > Pichia > Pichia sp. NRRL Y-12830. Next base: position 290,422 of record JAJLVO010000001.1, read on the forward strand.
TTGTGTTTGAGTTTAACTTTATTATTATTGAATTGTTTGGCAACGAAAGGTTGTGTGTGATCTTTTTTCATAAGTGATTCAGTACTGGTATGATATGATGAGTTATGAGATGAATCAATAAATGAATCATTTGGATCCGAAGAGTTAATCGGGTCTGATAGAATATCTGGTAAAACATGTAAGTTTGCCTTGTCAATTTTTAACCTTGTTTCATTGTTTTTATTATTATTTGGAAACAATGGTAATACTGAAGCAGATGATGTGTCATTCAAATTTAAGTTGAACTTTGGAATTTTTGATCCAGTTGATTTATTAGTAAAATTCTTAATTGTTATTATAGGATCCATATTTGTAACCAAGTTTCCAGGTACTGATTTTGTTGAAAAATCCCTATCACTATTATGATAACTTGATCTTGAATTAATTGTACCAAATTGTAAATGTTCCGTTGCAATTGTTGCATCTGAGTATCTTAAATTTGAATTAGTTGAAAATCGCTGAGTTGATAAGTTATTAGTTCTTATCTCTTGTGGTTGGCTTGATACTGATAATTGTTTTTTAATCGATTTATTAGGATTTGTTATTATTACGCTATCCTCAATAAATAACCCAGCCGAGTTTCTTTGGGCATTTTTGATTTGTTTTGAAAGTCTACGAGTTTCTGATGATGAAGAACCATCTAAACTTGATGTGCTATTACTAGTATTTGGTTCGGATGATGATATTGAATCATCTTTACTATTATTATTATTATTATTATTGTTGTTGTTGTTGTTGTTGTTGCTGTTGTTGTTGTTGTTATTATTATCATTATTATTATCACTATTATTTGCATTATTATCAGTAATATTGTTGTTATCATGACTATTACTATTATTATCACTAATATTATCACTATTGATATTGAAATCAACAATATCCTTTTCAGTAATCTTATTTCCATTTGCATCAGTTGGTTCTTCATCAATGTAATTACCAAAAATTTCACTTGTCATAAATTTGTTACCAATAAAATTTAATGAATCATCCCAACTGTTTTTTAATGTAGAATTTTCTGAAAAATTAATTTGTGATTCAGCATCTATCGGGGTGATCGGTGGTAATTGAGATGGTTGATTATTTGTTGTGTATTGATAAAAATAAGGATTTGATTGATTTTTTGAATGTCTTTTATCTAATCTTTGTATTATTTGATTTCTTTTTTGTTCAATTGAAACGACACTTGTATTTTCTAGTGAATAGTATCTCTTACTTGTATGGTGGGAGCAATTGATTGAACTTCTATTAATGGAACTTTTGGAGGTATTTGTTACATCACTTAAAGAATTCGTTGATATTTTTGATGAAATTGAGGATGTGTTTTTTTGTAATCTTGATAACTTCCGAACTGGTGATTTATGTGATTCCTTTCTATTTGAATTTTTCAGACTTTCTGGAGAACATTTTAAACTAAATAACTTTCCATCATCAAATAAATCAGTTTCATAAGTTGCATCATTATCTTCCAGATCATCTTCAGATTCTGAAAAAAAAAGTGTATCTTTGTTTGATTCAATATTAGTTGTATGTATTGGTACATGTTTTGGAGGATCACTAAATATCACAATTTTGTCTTGCGTATTAATTTGCATCGTTAAATGATTGAAATATAGTATAATAAAAAGTATAGATAAGACCTAATGCAGCAAAAAAAGTGTATTTAAAATGTTCGGAAAGACCTAAGTTCTATTGAATTTTTTGAAATTATACAGGTACAGTGAAAGCCAAATATAAGAACTGTTTCAAAGTGTATCCTTGTTGACCTCAAGTTCACGTAAATAACTAATATAAAAATAGTCTAACTAGATAACTTTCAGTTAAAGGGTACGTATCCATCCACAAATGAAAAACAACGGAAAGTAAATTGAAAAAAGAAAACCGAAACAAAAACATAAAAACATGCAGACAAAAACATTTACAAAAAGAGCAACCGCGTTTCTGCACAAAGTGTTCATTTATGATACACGTACATGCATATTTGTTAAAAGGTATCAAAAACTGGATTATGATAATACATAATCCATATATTCACCATGCAAGGTTTGGTCCAGTACTCCGAAAGCGATGAAAGTGAAAGTGAAAGTGAAAGCGAAGAAAGTATACTTAATAGGAAAAGGAAATTGGTTTCTTTAGCAAAACCTCCACCCAGGATCTCCAAAACATTTTCTAAAACTCCGTTAAAAGTATCTAAACGTTTGAAAGTTGCAACAGAATCAATGGAAACCAGTTATATTTATTTTCCTGTCATCGTAGATGGTGAACAGATCTCGTTTGATATTAATAATATTATTAGTAGGATCAAAGAAAGTATACATTTGTTACACATTGATTTTGAAATAACAAATCTTGTACAAAACTTACTTACTTTATCGAACAATTCATTACATATTTCAACAACATACAATTTTACAAACACAACATCAAAGTTGGATATGTTAATTAATGAAATGAGATCAAATATCGAATTAAAATCAATTAAATTTCCAATAATTATTGATTTTGAATGTATGGTACGATTTCTTCCAAACAGAGACAATACCAAATACTTTGCAGTATTAAAACTATCTTCAAATTCTATGAAAACCATCAAACCGTTTATACAGTACACAAATTCTCATAAATTTATCACTTCTCAACCATATGACGTGAACTTTTTGCATCTTTCTTTAGCTGAAATCACCACAAGTACAAAGAACTTATCCTTTCCAACCATAACCATTCCCAACAGCCCTTCCATAGCCCTAGAATTTCTTTGTGTCACCAGAGGACGTTCAATTATCCCTATATTCCCAACGGAGCCATCACGTGCGGCGACCGACGCAAAATAAACTAAGCTTGCCACTGAATTTCGGTGGCAAAATTAAAACAACAATTCGTTATGCTTTAGCTATACAGCCAGCCCACATTTTAAAGGTAGCCAATCAGTTGTGCCAACCTCTTCTGTCAATTTGGATACATCATGAATAATAATTATTCTCCAAATGATCCACTATATATACCTGATACTTCTAATGTTGATTTATCAAGTATGACCCCACAAGAACTTAAATTATATAAATTATACGGTAAACTGCCAAAAACTAATGACATACTACGTGGTAAGTTAAAAGATAGAAAATTTTTTGATTCAGGAGATTATGCTATGTCCAAAGCTGAAGGTAAAAAACCTGAACAAATTGGGGTTTTGAATCCATTACAAAATCCTGAAATTGAAAATGTTGCTAGAATTAACAGAAATTCGGTTGTTGGCAGTGTGTCTAATAATGGAGCAGGCGTTTTAATAAAATCAAAACTCGAAGATGATGTTACTGACAACAAGAAAAATTGATTACATACACTTGGCATCAGCCTTCCATTCAAATTTACAATACATTGAGATTTCATCTCTTCCTTTAGTATTCAACTCATTGAATTAAAAGAATTTGAAAAATGAAATTCACCAAAGATACGGAGTGTATTTATTACTTTTTTTTTCAATCGTTAAACTAGTAGTTTTACTTTTGTACCTATTTATTTTTTTTTGTAAGTTTAAAAAGAAGATATCCTTTCTGGATCTTCTTTGTCTTTTTTTCGAATCAATTTAAATTGATTATTAAATTATATAACTTTTATTTTCATTTATATTAGGTAAAGTTACATAACTCAACAGTTATAAAGAAAAAACTAGAGTAAAGCTAAATGTCCATATGCACCAACCAGTCATCCCAAATCAAAATAATGTATTTGACTTTTTAAGTTTAATAAAACTAACACAAATAAAAAAAACAAAACATCCTCTCCAAAGTGAATTTTCATTACCTTGTTCAATAATCAAATTGTCGTAAAAATAAGAAATCAGTGAAAGTATAAGCGAACTTAACAACTCAAATAACGAACAATCAATATACTTGGAATAAAATATGTTAATTAATAAAAACATTAGATTGGCTTGTAATTTTGAATGCCAATTAATTTTTTTGAAAAAATAAATAATTCCAGCAAGTGCAACACACAGTTGTAAAATTGACGTATATCTTTTATCAATCGAATTATCGTTTTTATTATTCTTCTCAGGAAATAGGGATACTAATGAATGTAGAATAAAATCCAATATAAGAAGGTTAATACCAATGGTAGTTGAAATATGTTTGTTAAAATCAAACATTATAGAAAATTTGTAACTATTTAATATTGGCACAAGAACGGGTATTATTTCGGGGTCATTAAAATGCAAACTGTTGAATAGGTAAAATATAGTATATCCAAAACCTAGGGTCTTAGAAACGTTAATTAAGTTAGAAACTAATTCATTGTCCCAAACTGAGGAATTTATTAAAGAGATTGAGTCATTTGGAGATTTTGGTGGTGTTATTTGTTCATAAACATCTACTCCGAAATCATCTTGGTTTTCTATATCAATAGTACTCCTTCCACCATAGATGGAATATAAAGGTGGGTCTGTAAGTTGTAATGTTGAAGACTGATCCTCGGTATTCAAATAGAATCCGGAAACATCTAATATGTGCGTCATCCTTAGTTATGTTTAGTAACAATCAGTGAAACAGAGCCAAAATCAAAATGGCTGAAGAAGTGGACATCTAATAGATCGATTCTATTATAGTTTCCGCTACCACCTTATTCTTATTTTTCTTTTTCATGTTGAGAAATGTATTAATCCCAAAAAGGAAGTCTTATGAACAAGAGACGTGTTGGTTTTTTTTGAGAAAGCTACTTATTACAAAGTCACTTCAACATCTATTACATATGGACACAACAAGAGCCATGGTTGATGTATACACTACTGCTTACTCCCAAGTGGCCGTTTATGAAAGTGTGGTTAATGGCTTCCAACTTATGCGACGTTGTGATGATGATTGGGTCAATGCCACTCAGATTATGAAGATTGCTGGCTTTGGAAAACCACAAAGAACACGAGCTTTAGAAAGAGAAGTTCATAAATTGGTTCATAGGAAGGTTCAAGGTGGTCATGGAAAGTTTCAAGGGACATGGGTTCCTCTGGAAGTTGCTAAAGATTTGGCAATGCGTCATAACATTCCAAAAAGTCAATTGGATGTTCTCTATTATAATGCAGAATCAGACCCGCCTGTACCTCCAAAGGATAGCAAAATCGTGAAGCAAATAATGTCTAATAGCTCAATTAAAATAGATGAAAGAAAACGTCCTTTGAAAATTGACGTTAAGTCTTCAAATGTATCAGATTCTAAAAATTCCAATTCTAAGTTAACTTCTCCACAAAAATCTGAAAGAGATGTCGATATATTTTTGAAAAATATACAACGACCAAATGAGCTGCCTTCACTACACAAAAACTTAGTTCCCATGACGCCAATTGAGACCAAGTTAGGCATGCCCCCCACGTTTGGGATGTTTGATGCAAAAAAAAAAACATTACATTCAAAATCGAAATCAGTTTCCAATATACCTTCTCAACTGCCTGAATTGACCACTCCAAGGCCAAATGTAACATTTTCATCTTCCAACCCATCATCTGCTGTCCACAATGTATCTTATTATCATCAACCAGTACAAAACCACCAATTTGAAGTTCAACGTGAATTACAAATACTTCAAAAACAACAACAGCATCAACATTTGCAACATCCACCTCATCTTCAGCGTCAATCGAATATGGCTGATTTATCTCAGCTAAGTATAACTCAACCCGATTCAACATCTCAGTATTTTATCAATAATCAAAATAACTTAAACTTGCATAACCTAAGTATGGCTTCAGTACCTGATGATTTAGGAGATGATTCGAATAACTCAATTTCGTCTCAAAATAATTCTCAAGTATCTTACGACTTGAATTCAAAACAAGTCAATTCCAATCATTTACATCTAAAATACAACCAATACACAGATTCAAACGCCAATGAATTAAAACCTCCATTTGCACATTACCATCATTTGAGTTCGAAGCCTCAACATTTATTGCAATTACAACAACAACCACTGTCAGCTCCCATTATTTCAAATTTTCAGAATGTATTTGAAACCCCAACTCAAATTTATAGGCATCAAAGACATCATTCAAGTCCACATATAATTGTTCAATCTGATCATCAAATAGAAATTCCTGTACAAAGCGGCGCTTTGGTTAATAACATCAACGAGAATAAAAACAATAATTATAATACTAACAATAATAATAATCAACTTGATAATGGTGAATTTTATACAAATCAATTGATTGGATTTTTTGCCAAGAATGAACCAGTACCTGAATTTTTATTTAATCCACCAAGAGATTTCAATATAAACTTACCAATCGATGATGAAGGTCATACTCCACTGCATTGGGCATCTGCTTTAGCGGTTGTTGATATAATAAAGTTGCTAATTGAACAAAATGCCGATCCTTTGAGCCTAAACAATAATGGAATGAATCCACTTACCAAATTAATTCATTATAATAATGCATTTAATATGTTAAATTTTAATTTGATCTTACCGTTACTTAAAGATTGTGTTGTTGTCCCTGATGGTAATAACCGTACCCCAATTCATTACTTAATGGAATTGGCAAAGACCGAAAATAAAGAGGAGTCTTCACATTATTATTTTGATGAAATTATATTGTTTATAAAATTACAACAGAAGGAGGCTGAAAAATCAAATAAAAATAATAATGCAACTATAAGACAAATTTTACCACTGCTTATAAACCATGAAGATTTAAATGGTGAAACTGCATTGCATTTAGCAATTAAAAAAAATTCTCATGATTTTATAGTTAAATTGATTAAGAATGGTGCTGACATAACAAAAGTAGGTTTGAATAATCTACCGCCAGAGGTCTTGAAACAACTACCACTTTTTGATGATGAAAATGATTATACTGATAATGCTTTATTACCATTTACACCAAATCATCTTTCTAATGAATATAATAATATTAAAGCGAATGGACTCAATCAACATAATCCAAATATTCAAATTGATGATAAAAATCCGTTTTTAATCCAAAAACTTGATTCCTATGTTACCACTGATAACACACTAAATTATGATTTAAACAAAATGACACCACAGACGATTGTTTTACAAAGAACACCCGAATCGATGCATGAAAATCAAGAAGATAAAGAGAATATCTTTCATAATTTAATCGTTGATGAGATTGAACACTCAAAGTTACTATTGCCAAATGTTACCTCAACACCAACGGTTAAAACTAATGTTGGTCTAAAAATCGCATTCCCAACCAATGGAAACGATGAGGAAAGTGTTGAAAACCTATTGAAACTTTCATTTTCTACGGTTGATATTGATGAATTAGATGATTTTGTAAAATCATTTCCAAATTTAATATCACAATTAAAAAACTCTTTACATAGTAAAGATGATGAGTTAAAACATAATATTGAAACAATTAATCAGTTGAACCACGAAGTTAAAACTATTACAACAAAAAACTTTAAATTTTTAAAGAGAATATCAAAAGTTGCAAATTTGATTTCTAATATTAATTCCAATTCAAGCTCAAATATATCAAAAATTGCAGATTCAAGTAACGAAATCATCAATAGTTTTATAAATTCGAATGTTTCTAAAATTAATAACTCTTTGAATGAAAAGTTCAATTACTTACACCAAATTTACGAAAGATCACAGGCTTTAGAAGTTGCAAAATTAGTTAAAGATGAAGAATCTGCAATACTTCAAAATCCATCAATACTTCAAAACAAGCTTCAACTTGCAATTAAACTTACGTTATTACAAATTAAACGAAGAAAAATTATTCAGCAAACTTTAGAATCTTATCTTGATGAAAATATAAACAACGATGTCTTTCATTTTGACGAAGGCGCAGTTGACATTAATGCCCCAAATGATTTAATTGACGATTATCGTATGATGAAATCAAAACTTACAGTTTATAAAAAATTAATCTCTCAAATTTGCGGATTACGTCAAAATGATATTAATAATGATTTATTGAATGAAATTGAAAAAATGTTAACATAGACAAATAAATTCTCTTTTTTTGAATATAAATATATCGCATGCTGCTTTTTTGCATTGTTTTGTTTACATTCTACTGCTTACAATTTTACACTTTTATGTACTGCTTTTTCCTTACCTTTTATAGATATCCACTTATACTTATTCTTTATTATATTCGCTTTCAAAATATTTTTATTCCTGGGATATGTACGGTAACCTGAATATGAAGAGAAATACAAAAAAATCATAAATTCAAATAATAATATAATGATAATATAAATAATTATCTAAATAATAATATAAATAATATAAACAATAGTAAATAAGTAGACTAAAAAACTATTCTAATTATTTTACTCTTCAGACAAGTCAACACCACCTATTGCCCAAATTTCAGCTTCATCTTCAAATTGATCCGAAAACATAGTTTCCTTATCACCACCAGCTGATATTCTATCTCTTTCAACATTTGCTAATCTAGTTGCAACCCTCTTCACATATTCAGTAATAGACCTTAATTGTAAAACACTACCTGGTGCAGTAGTAACGGTAGTTGCACTATTTAATGAAAAAACCCATTTGTTAAAGCTCTCATTTGATTCGTCAGCAACTAAGTTCAAAACTGCCAAAATTGCCTTTTCACCTGCAAGTTTGACTGGTAAAATTGGATCACGAACACAAGCAAAGACTGCTGGAATTAGTAAATCAAAGTTAGGAACAACAATTGAACTATATTGGTATCTACAAATTGTCCTTACTACAACTAAGGATAATCTTCTTGTATCACTTGAATTTGAACTTGGTGAATTCATTGAAACACATAATTGAGTAACTAATTCACGAATTGGAAATTCTTCAATGTTTTCAACTTTATCAAGTGATAAGAATAACTTACCAATTGCAATTGTTGAGTTATTAGTAACAAACGATTGGGTTGATTTCGATGCCAAAATAATAAATTCACTTATTTCACTCGATAAACCACAGTTTAGAACAGATTTTGCATTATCCTTCAAAAATGCATTCAATGTCAAAATCGCAAATCTTGAGGAATTTTCATCTTCTAAGTTGGCTGAAATAATTTTATTCTTTAACATATTACCTAATTCGGTTATAGTTAAAATCTTTGATAACGCACCCACTAATCTAGCATATGCAACTGCGGCCCCAACGCCCGCTTCTTTATTAAACATTTCTTGTTCGACTAATGACATGACACCATTTTTACTTGCTTCGTTCATCTTTGAACCAGCTTTGTTAACAACTTCCAATAAAGCCTTTAAAATTGCGGTTTTAATTTCAATGTTGTTTGCATCAACTGCCTTCGCATTATTCAATAACTCAGTAACTAATGGATCAACCTTTGGTTGATATTCAATTAATGTACCTAATGCTTTTGCAGCTCGAGTTCTTAGTAATTCATTTGATGGATCACTTAATGACTTAATGAATGTACGTTGTAATTGTGGAATAAAAGGATATAAAAATTGTGGAATCTTTGAAAATAATTTGTTTAAGGCTAATAAAATTGCACTTTTTATGTCACTGTTAAATCTTTCACCAATAACTCTGATTAGTGGACCAACAATAAGCGTAACAAATGGTTTTAAACCAATAGCTGGCGTATGATCGATGACAATAGAAATACCATTTGCTGAAACTTCCCTTTGTAATGGGTTACCATACATTAAACCGTGCAGAAAAACTGGTAAAATACAACCAGGACCTCTTGGCAATGTAAATGCATATATATCTTTTGAATCTGATTGAATGTAAGATAATGTTTGTTGAACTGGAATTACTAGTTTTTCTAGCATTTGTTTAGATTGCTTTTTAATAACAATTGATAAGGTTTCAAATGATTTCGTTGCAAGTCCTTCATCCTTGTCATTTAATAAATAAATGCATTGAATAACTATATCTTCAGTGTAAATATTGTAATCAAGATTTGATTCCTTAAAGAATTCCGGTAAAACATCAAATATAATATTCTTCTTTTTAATGTCATCGTGCTTCATCAATGATAAAATTTGTTGTAATAATGGATGACAACCTTCATCGGAATCGACGGATAGCAAAGTACAAGTTAATGCGGAATATAACTCTTCTTTATCACCTAAATCGCCAGCAATACCATCAACAAGTGCATTGATAATGGTTGACAAACGTTTATATAATGCATGACCAGCTGCTTGAGCTAAAGCACCAATTGCACGACCATTGATTGGTGGTGTTAATAAAGATGGGATCAAAATTGGGAAAATTACATCTGACTTGGTTGACATGATTTCTTGTAATGCACAAAGAGCATCTTCTGAACCATCTGAACTGTTTAACATTTCGAGAAGTTGTGGAATAACTTCATCAACTGCAGAACTACCAATTGATTCTTGTAATGAATCAAATGCTTGAGCTGCAGCTTCTCTTACACTTGGAATTGGATCAACTAAAGCCTCCTTAACAATACTAACAAAAACATCTTGATGTTCAATAACATTATTAGTTGCAGTGGATGTAATAATTTCATAAATAGCAATACAAATACCTTGTTTAGCATCAGAATCACTACTAACCATAGTTTCTTTCAATGTTGGTAAAATTTGACCTAATGCATTACCACCAACTCTTTTTATCATATCACCTAATGTTGCGGCAACAGTACTTCTTTGAATATCATCAGGAGAAGCTAAACGACGAACAATAATTTGAAGAAGTGTTGGCATTATCTCCTTGAGAGTTTTAGGGGTATTGGCAACTAGTGCTTTCCAGATATTTGATGCAGTCGCCCTGACACCACCTGAAACATCCGATCTACAAACAAATAATGCAGATAAAATGTTATTTCTTCTATCATCACCTAACACTTCATGGAACGCCTTAGCAACGTTTTTGGATAATGAAACATCGTCAGCCAATTCTTGTTTACCACTGATACCAGAAATTTTGAACAATAGTTCTCCAGTTAGTTCCACGGAAGATAATCTGATACGAGCATTATAATCAGATAAACCCTTTTCTAGTTCAGGTAACAATAAATCAACAGCCTTCTTCGCATAATTATTAACAATTAAACGACCAGTACGTAATGAAACATCTCTAATTTCTTCAATGGAATCAGCTAAACCAGATAAAATTGGGGGAATTGTCTTTGATAGATATGGTGCAAATTGCGAACCAAAACAAACAGGCAAAAATAATAATAATGGCATGAAACCTTCACGGACAAACGCTTTGGCAGATGTGGTACCATTAATAATGATTGGCAACATTTCTTCTAATTTAGAAATACCAAGACCACTTATAATTTCAGCTAATGCTTGTGCAGAACCTAATCTGTTACCTGGTTTTTCTTCATTTTGTAGAGCAACTAATAAATTGGAGATTAAACCTGGGAATTTTTCTTCGCCTAATTTCTCAACTAGAGAACCTAAAGCACGAGCAGCAGTTGCACGAGTCTGAGGAACAGGATCAACAACTGCTTCGTTCAATTCATAGATAAGTTGTGATAAATATGGCATTAGATCATGAGTATCAACTAAAATCGCCATATTACCAACAATTTGGCATGCTTTCTTCTTGACATTTGCAGATCTATCTTGCATACCTCTATTAATAACACGAATAATTAAAGCTAACGATGGACCATCAATATAATGGACAAACTGAGTTCTGATCAATGAGTCTAATGCATCATTGGTGTATTTTGTAGGATCACCAATTGCTTTTAGTAAAATTGGAACTAATTCCTGAATTTCTGGATTTCTAATAACTTCACCGAATTTCTTTAGTGCGGCATCTGCAGCTTTCCTAACTTCTTTATGTGTATCATTTAAAACACCGACAATTTCGGGAATAATATTTGGTAAAGATGATGATAATTGAGCTGGATCTAAATATGCCATAGAACCAAGTAATTCAACTGAACCTTTCTTTGTTCTCCAAGCAAAATCGTCAAGATTATTAATTGCGAGGGGAATCATCTTTTTAATACCATAACTTGTAGTATTTTTCATGATAACTCTAGCAGCATAATCTGTGGCTTCTCTAACTTCGGTAGATGAATCACCAAAACTCTTTAAAACAATAGGTAAAATTTCAATAACATAAGGTTCAAATAATGGACCAAAAGATTGTGAAATACATTCAAATGCAAATAAAACTGATTCTCTTTTTTGTGTATCTTTCTTATCGTCTGATGCCTCTGTTAAATTTCTAATAATGTCATACTCACATAATGCTTTAATACCGACACCTTTAGCTAAACCAGCAATACCGTACGCAGCACCTCTTCTAACAGCTAACGATTTATTTGAGAATAGTTTTTCAAAAAGATTGTCAATATAAGTAGCCAATCTAGATTGGATAAATGGGATCAATGGAGAAATACATTCCGAAACTGCATATTGGACATCTTCAGATGGTGTGTCTAGTGATTCTAATAATCTTGCAACAATTGATTGAATTCTATCATCAGATTTATCCAAATGACGGGCAAGACTACCGTACAAAATAATGACGGATTCTTTAACCATATCTTGAATTTTTGATTTTTCATCCTTTTCAGTTAAACATTTTTCAAAAATTGAAATTAAAGTCTCAACATTACTTTTACCATTGTTTTCAATAATTTTTAAACCTGCATCTTGTAATTCTGATCTGACGATTAGTTCTTTATCACCAAGTGTTCTTTCTTCAACTAAAAACTTGAAAAACTTTGCAACTTCATCGGTTTTGGTGAAAATGGAAGTTAAATGTGTAATAGTTAAAGCTACACCACTACGTTGTTCCCATCGATCCTTTTGGTTGGCTGAGCTTTGAATAACTAACCCAAAATCATCTAACTCTACTTCAGGTGGCCTAGACATAACTCTAAATAATTCTAATAAATCACATAAAGTTGATGAAAATAATTCTTGTGAGCCAAGTTGTATAATTGAAGCAGCAAGCGATTTGGCAACTGATAATCTAATACCGTTATCCAAACTACCTAAATATGGTATTAGTTTAGATGGAACATCTGAAGTAAGTTCAAATCCAGACTCAGACCAAATAGTCATAGCAACTTCTCTATTGTTCGTGACATTATCAAAACAGGAAATCCATAGTTCTTCATTAAACTCCAAATCAGTTAAATCAAATTCTTGATCTAATGCTTCTAAAATTGTTGCTCTAACAAAAACATTTGCATTAATTAATGATTTAAGAATAACATGCATATCAGAATCAGAAATATTAAGTGAAATATTTTGACACAATGAAACGAAACACTCTTTTGCAATTTTTGCCTTCGATGGTAAAGCTAATAACTCAACTAAATGGGTAATAAGTGAAATTCTTGGGATTGTGCTATCTTCAAATAAATCAGAATTGGACGAAATGATTTCCAACGCTAATGTTAACTGTTCTTCTTCTGGTGCATCCTCTGAAAATTCAGTATTAACTTTGACAGCCTTTTTACCATTTCTTATAATATATTTTTTACCATTTTCAATAACTTTTACTAATAAAGGTAGAACATACATTAATGTTAAATTATTGAATAATGATTTATCAGAACACAACTTTAAGCTGAATAATTGCGATGCTAATAAATCATCCAATGATTTACCAGTATATTCAGCAGGAATAGAATCAACAGAATGTAATCTTAAAGTAGATGAACCAACAAATTTCATACTTGAAGTACCTGATAAGGAATCCGACGAAACAACTTCAGATAATGTCAAAAAACATTCAGATGCTAAAGCACCAGTTAATTGAATTGCTGTTTTAGAATGCAATAATTCTAAAAGATTTGAAATTGCAATAGGAAACCAGATATTAGTACCGTTGTCAACAGATTTTGCTTGTTTAGAAAGACAAATAATAACTTCTAAACCACGACGAAGTTTTAAATATTGTCCATTAACAGAATTTCTAATATTTTTCTCTAACAATAATTGGTTATTAACCTTCTGTTGTTCTTCTTTGGTTAGTTTCTTTGTAATTTTTTTCTTGGCTTCTAATTCTTTACGAACGCTTTGTTCCCATTTTAACGTTTCGGAATCTTTAGATTTACCAATACTAACAGGAGTTTTTGGTTCTAAAACATCAATTACCAGCTCGCCATCTTTACCTTTCCAAATGTTTAATTTATCAACATCAAGATCTAAATGTGGAACAATTGATAAATCAGCCTCTACAATCTCTGATAATAATGGAACAATCGAAGCCGGTGAAAAAAATGAAATAATTGAAGTTGTCGAACAAGCTGCATGAAAAACATCATTTTTCAAAATATCTTCAGATGGATCTGATAAAATTACAGCAATTCTATTAACTATATCGTTACTGTATTTAGCAACAATAGCACCAGGATCAATATGACATTTTTGACATAAACTTACCCAACCGTTCACAATGTCTCTTAAAATTTTATGCTCAAAAGGAATTAACAAATCAACTAAATGTGATTCCAAAATTTTGTTATCAATGTTGTGATATTGATGGAAAGTTGAAGATATTGTTGGTAACAAATATCTAAATTCATAATTTAGTTCGGAATGAAAGTCAACTTGACTAATTAACAAATTAATTGCACTAGTTAATGAAGAACCAACAACCTTTTGGTTTATTTCGTAATACTTAGAAAGTAACTTATTACCTAATAGTCTTGATCTAGGAGCAAAATTTCTTGAAATTGTTGCATACAAAATAGCTGAACCAAATAATACAGAAGGTTCAGATAAATGTCGAGATAATAAAAATAATGATCTAACGTACCATTCTTGTGATTCCTCAGTTGTCAATTTAGCAATAATTTTTAAATTTGTAAAACAAGACATGTTTGATTCTGTCTCTTCGACCGCCTTCTCAACAACTTTGAAATCTTTTAATTTATTTTGAAGATCAAAATTTTCATAAGCTTCAGTTAACTGAAATAATGTTGCAATCGATGAATAACCAGCGGATATGAGTTTGTTATTAATACTTGGTAAAGGGGAGGAAATACATTCATCAAAAGTTTTTAATAAAGAGTCAGTAATACCTGTATTGAATAGATCAATAATTTCACTTTCATTTTCAATCGATAACACTGAATTTAAAATTGACGTACTAAATGATGTTGTCCATGCAATTCTAATTGGTAATTTCTTTTCTTTCAAACCATGATTCAATAATTCAACAACTTTGGACCTCAATTCAAATTTATTTTTATTGATAATTAAGTAAACAAAACGTGAAAGTAAGATTTTTAGTAATTGCGATAAAACAGCTTCATTGCTTTCCTTGGTAACATAAGGAATAATTAGTTCCAAAATTTTTTTTGAAGCAAAAACTAGTGAAACTGGAATTGAATTAAAAATTTCAAAAACAAGGTTCTTTTGCTCAATTGCCGATGAAGATAAACCTTTGAGAATTTTGAATAGTTCATCAATATATGAAATATATGATTCGCCGTCGTCATTAATCATATTTTCAGAAAGAATAATTGATAAAACTTTTGATGCACCATTTCTAACTGTTTCCTTTGATGCCTTTAATGAAGTAAATAACTGTGTGAAAAATTTGGTTTTTGAAAACGCAGGAATAACATCAAGTGCTTCGTAATTCAAAGATCTAAAAATAGGTGGGCAAAAAACAGCAAATGTTAACTCTGAGTTTCTTAATGATGCTTTCTCTAAACCTGGGATTAATTTTAATTCAAATGATTCTATTGATAAAAATAAATTAATAAAGTTACCAAATAATTTTAAGGATAAATTGTTCGAATTGATTTTGGTTGCCAAACTATGTTTGACAAAAAAATCAACAATTTTTGACTCTTGTTCTTTTAAATTTTGAAATGCTAGCTTACTATACTCTGCTGATAATGATAATAAACCAATAATTGAAAGAACACCTGAGCTTGGTAACTTATCATTGCAAATATAATCAACTAAATTTGTAATTAATCCAGGATCATTATTTAGTAACTTAACAAATAAGGAAGTAACATCGTATTGAAATGACGAAATAGCTCTTAAATGATGTTTACTAATATCTTCAATTTCTGCATATTCAGAAACAATTGAAACCAAGTTAATTAAAGTAGCAATTGAGACCTTGAGTAGCGACTGAAAGTACTCTTTATTATGAACAAGTTCAATCACATAACAATTCCAAGAAATCAAAACTAATAAATCTCTAATTGCAACTGGTTTAGTTGATTGTTTTGCAATAAAAGCTAAAATATTTTTTGAATATTTTTCAGCATCAATTTTTATAAAATTGGAAAAGGATTGTAAAACTAATGTATTAAATTTAGATTCAAATGGGTATCTTGAATATGTTGATAAAATGGCAAATAAGATTAAATCTTTGTGATTACACTCTAATTTTTCACTTTCTTCATTTAATACAGTATTTAATTTAAATAATGATATATCTAACTGATTTACTGATGAGGATTTTAATTGTCCTAGCAAAGGAATAATTTCTTGTGACCATTTATCAATAATATCAGATCCTTCAGTCATATTGAAACTAATCTTCAACTTTATACCGAATCAAAGGATCTGGTACTTTGTACTGAAAAATTGGTAGCTTTTTCAACACTGAGATTTTCAATAAATGGTTTTTAGATTGAAGAATTTCGACGTTCGCATGAAAAAATTTTGAAAATACAAAATTAAAAACATGAAAAATGAAATATGAAAAATGAAAAATGAGAAAATAAGAGGCAGAAAATAAAGAATTGTGAACTGTGTACCAACATGAACCTAATAATATCTTTTCTATTTACTATATTTGCATCAATGAAATGTAATTTGAGCATTTTGTTTCTTAAAATGTAACACAGATTAATTGGCTTTGCTGGATGATTAAATAAAAACAACCTAATTTCTGATAGTTTAGTTGTATAGAACATTAGTTCATGCAATGTATTGTGAAGAATGTAATTTGTAAAGAATGTAATGTGTGAATACTTAAAAATACTACCGGTTGTTTTACATAAAAAAAAGTTCTACAAATCCAAAAAATCCCGGAATTGTTGTGCCATAAAAAAGTTGAAAAAAATCAAACAAAACTAAAGAATAAAATAAAGAATGTAAATTAAAATATGCAAATATTTAAGGAAAACTATGCAATCCAGAACCAAACTTTTTGTAAAAAATTTTTTGGGATTGGTGGAACATATTTTCTAGTTTCTTCTTCAATTTCCTCTAAACCTGTAATACAATCAATATCTTCAGGTGGTGCAAAACCTTTCCAATTTTTCGTCCATATTGCATGACAAATATAAACAAAAAAGACTATTGGTAAGGTAATGTAAGCAGCAACAAAATCGCTTCCATTGAAATCAAAGAAAACAGCGTAACCATTAGTAATAGTAACAACTGAAAAGAAAATAAGACATGCCCAAGCGCCAAACTTTTGGATTGGTGGTCTATAAGTAACCTTTTCATCCAAACGATGATAAGTAACTGCCTTCCTGAATCTTAGATAGGTAATTGAAACAATGATCCAATCAATAAAACCTGAAACGGTTGAAATATTTGAAAACCAAGCAAATGCAGCACTTGAAGAATCAGAAACATTTAAATAGGCAAGTAAGCAAACTGCCGATGAACAACCAACACAAACATAGGGAACACCAAATCTATTAACTCTACCAAAAACTTTTGGAATGTCACCTCTAACCGCCATTGAAAACAAAGTTCTTGATGATGCATATAAGAAAGAGTTACCAGCAGAATAAGCTGAAGATAAAATTGCACCATTAATAATGTGATTTAAAACTGGGATACCTGCATTTTGAATACCAATAACAAAAGGTGAAGCAGCTGCGCCTTGTGCACCATTATTAATTGCACTCATTAATCTTGGACTATTTGAAGCAACAATACAACCAATAACTAAAACACCACAAATATAAAAGAAAAATAACCTGTAAATAAACCTGTCAGCAGCTTTTGGCAAGTTGATTCTCGGAGCTTCAGCTTCAGCTGCACAAATCGTAATTAATTCAGGTGATAAAATGAATGCGAAAGCAGATTTTATAACTGAACTCCAACATGCTAAAAATTTACCTGTATTACCATCGGTTAAATGTTCAACAAAAGCACCTGGATGCTTCCAATAATGAAAACCTAAAACACCATTTGATGCAGGTGCACCACCGAAAAAGATCACAATTCCAACAATGATCAAACCAGTAAGAGTTAAAATTTTAATAGAAGCAATCCAAAATTCAATTTCACCAAACACTTTAACAGCACAAAAGTTCAATGCAACAATAGAAACCCAAAAAATTGAAATCCAAATTGCAACATTTAAATCAGTCCAATATTCAATAACGAAAGCAGCAGCCGAAATTTCTGCTGGAGTTAAAAGTGCTTGAGCATAAAAAAGATTTAGACCTGCAGCAAATGCCAAAGATTTGTTACCAGTATAACGTTCACATAAAGCATACGGTGTTGATTTACCAGGTATAGGTAAATAAGTGACCATTTCAGCTAATTGATTCATGATTGACCAAACAAAGAAACATAATATAAGATAACCAGTTAATAATCCAGCTGGACCAGACATTGAAAGTGCAGCACCTGAACCAACAAATAATCCAGTACCAATAGCACCAGCTAATGAAATGAATTGAACGTGTCTTGAACTTAAACCACGTTTTAACTCACCAATGCCATTATCTTCAGGATCATAACCTAGTTTTTCAACATCAGCATTTGAAGTTATATTGTAAGGAGTGGTCAGCCCAGTTTTTACTGAAACCGAAGTATCAAGTTCATTAACAGAATTTGAATTGTCATCATCGGGATATGTTTGAATATTCAGTTCTTGCTTTTTATCAGATTTGAAATAGTTACGCATCTTGATATCAAAGAAAGAATAATAAAAAAGAATATGTAAATGGAATAAAAAATGGTAATGTTGAATTTGAATGGGGAAGATAGAGGTTTAAATAAGATTCGGCGGCGGGGTAGATATATAAAGATAACAAAACAGCAGAACAGATTAAAAGCAAGACGTCGGTTAGATGCAAAAAATTACTGTTTTGGAATGACCAATTTTTTAAAAAAAACCTGTTCTTATCTCTCTACTGGCGGACAGCTGGCCCAACGAATTCTCAAAACTGTGACACATTTTTGCTATTTCCAGTGACAGATTTTTCACTTAAACGAGCGCTTGACACAGATTTCAACTTCAACGTTTATTCTCATTGACATAGTAAGTTACTTTACTATAACATATTACTAGGATATTATTATCAGATAATATATATTTCCCCACAGCTTGTAGTGCTGGTCATTGTACATCTTTATCTCTACCACATCACCATATACCATGCCTCCCGAGAAAGTTCTGGTGTTATTTTTATTTTTCCTGTAGCGGCATTACTTGCCGTCTACGTGCGGTCTTCTGCGGCTTTACTTTTCTTATTCTCTTGCTTTTCAGTTTTTTATGAAAGTTTCACCTACATTTTTTTTCCTTTTAAAAATATAAATGAGATCAGTATATGGTAGATGGTTCAACAATACGCAGAATGCACTCATTCTTTACATTTTATACTATTAATTGTTTGTTATGTGTAAAAAAAACTCCCACTTGCGCTGTATTCTAAATTTTACCGAAGCTCATCCCATCTCACCTACTAATGCACACCTAAAAAAATAATTAATATTGTAAACCTATAGCGACGCTACTGTGACGCTATTGTTTAGCTTCGCCAATAGTTACCATTTTTTATTTATCGGCTTTCTCTTAGTATTACCGTAAAAAAAAATTGTCCTGAGGTTATAATTATTGTCTTCAGATATAACTAACGTCTTGTAGCCCTTGATATCTAAAGTATAATGTAAGTATCAATAGATCTAATTAGATATAATAAAAGTGTAGATTAAAGTTGTTCCTATATAAATCTATATGATTATCTATAAGTATATAGGTATGATCCCCTCACTTGTACTGTTGTACGACGGGATCCCATCCACTGGCACACCTGAGTTCTGGCACGTCGATCGACTCTAACTCTGATAACCTCAGAATACCACAGAGCTGATCATTACATACCAACTTTTTTCCAGTACAGCTCTCTACGTATATCAAAATTGAGTTCATAGTTCACAATCAACCATGTTTTCACTTGATTCACACAATATAGATCATAAAAATGGCAATGGAAAACATAAGTTTCAATGGCTTTATACAACATCGTATATCCTCATACTAATAGCTATACTAACATTAAGTTCAGTTTTCCCAATTGATGTTATTGTTCAAAGTAAAAATAACAAATCACATTTAGCAACTAACACAGTTATTATATTAGTTATTATTGCAGTATTTATTCTGATTTCAATTTTAATCCATACAGTTAGACTATTTTATAACAAAATGTTACTTCAAGATATCCCAAAACCTTATATACCCATAACTGAAAACGATATTGGTAAAACTGCAACCAATAACATTAAGCTTGAAATGATTAGATGTGAAACTATAAAAAAATTAGCAAATCCTAAAGGCAATATAAAACATCCAGGATTGTATCATTCCAATAATAAAAGTAGTGACAATGAAAATGACAATGAAAGTGATAACCTTCCAGATAACTTGATATATGAAAATGTATTAAAAGTTATAGGCCAAGAGTTAAAATACAATAACTCGATAACAATTAGTAATACTAAATTTTTAAAACTCAACAACCATTATTCATTAAGGGAATTAATTAATACAAATAATGATGAAAAAATTGAAAATTTTTTAAACTTGTATGAAAAGTTAAGATTCAGTGGAGAATCAATAACTTGTCAAGAATTTAAACAATTTTTAAAAGGTTGGAATTACGTAAAAAGTAAAATAGGTTAAATAAATGTATCCCCTTTTTGACATTTCGTGGAAATCTTATAACATCCAAAAAACTTCCTATATGGGGAAAACTAGACACTTGTTCGATATTATAGGAGGTTAAAATATTACTTTTTTAGTAAATGGCAATGAGAAAACATGGAAGAAATGGTTAGCTCATCGTGGCAAATACCTCCATTTGGTGTCTTCTTTTTGATTGTAAAAGGAAAATTAATTTTAAAAGCCAGTAAGCAGCAGAGCGAGAGAGGTTCCTTTTATAAGAAAAAAAGATAATTGCAATCGTTCTCTTTTTCTCAGCCCTTGATTATGTGAGGGTTTTTCTTAATTATTATTTTTTATTTATAATATTTAATATTCATTTATTCTCTACTACACAGTAACTAATAATCTATATTCTACAAAGCTTTTGGCTCAATATTATCTTTGGAATGATCCATTGGTTGATTGTAACCTTTATAATCTAAGTATCCAATATTGGAAGCATACTTATAAAATGTACTTCTATTATAAGGTGTTAATTCTAAACCTTCCTTTAATCTATGAACCAAATCAGGATTTGATGTAAAGTAACGACCAACACCAATTAATGTACGGTCATTCTTATTGACAATACTCTTCAGATTGTCAAAGTTACCCTTATCTAAATAACCACCAGCTCTAATAATTTTACCCTTCCAAATTAAATCAGGCCATGAAAAATCAGAAAAAGCTTCATGATTATCAGCATCACCTGAAACTTTTGGTTCCACAACTGAAACATAAGCTAATCTTTTGCCATCTTTGGCTCTCTTTTCCAATTCACTTAAAATATAACCCCAAGTAACGATTGGATCAATGTCTGCATTACAACTTAA
This sequence comes from Pichia sp. NRRL Y-12830, assembly GCA_030564565.1. NCBI lineage: Eukaryota > Fungi > Ascomycota > Pichiomycetes > Pichiales > Pichiaceae > Pichia > Pichia sp. NRRL Y-12830. The sequence continues at coordinate 312,114 of JAJLVO010000001.1, forward strand.
AGCACCTTGAAACTCTGCATATGGAGAAATTCTGAGCGCAACTCTTTCAGCACCAACAGCTTCAATACAAGCATCAACAGCTTCTAACATAAACCTTGCTCTGTTTTCAATTGATCCACCATATTCATCAATTCTATGATTAGATGAAGCTTGTAAAAATTGATCCAATAGATACATGTGAGCACCATGCACTTCAACTATATCAAAACCAGCCTCATCGATACATCTTTTTGCACAAGCTTTATACTCTTCAACCATCGACTTGATTTCTGGAATTGTAATTTCTCTTATTTCGTTACCACATTCTTTAGCAGCTTTCTCTGAAGCTTCACTAAAATAGATTGGGGATGGAGCTAATAATGGTAAATTGTGTTTCTTTAATTCCTTTGGATTGGCAGTTCTACCCAAATTCCATAACTGAATTGCAATTGCAGAACCTTGATCGTGAACAGAATCAACAATTTTTTTAAACGCGTTAACTTGTTCAGGTGTTTTGATCATTGGTGCATGTTCATAAAGACCAAATTCAGGAGCTGGGAATGTTGCTTCAACAATTAACAAACCACCGTTACCACTTGCACGATCCGTATAGTATTCCAACATTGAATCAGTTGCAACATAATCAGCAGTATTTCTAAATCTGGTAGTTGGGGCATAAACTAAACGATTATCTAAAGTAACTGGACCAACTTTAATTGGTTTGAAAAGGTTAGATGATAATAAATCAGACATTATTAGGGGCGGTTTTTTTGGACTTTTTAGATTTTCTAGAAGTTTTCTTGTTTTTCTTGTTTTTCAAAGCTGTAATGATATAGTAAGCACAAGAATAGATGATGGAAAACATTGTGGAATTTATAGGATCCGTTGAAAGATTATAGCCTGATAAAAAAAAACAAGAAAAATTGATGCATTAATAATCAACTATTTGTTTTCAAAATACGGCTATTTGGAAAATCGGGAAGACCAAACAGGATACGTGATGACAAATTATCATAATTAGTAATACACTTACTTCAGGTAACAAAGGGAAAATGGAAAGGTACTCGCTACTGCACATACAGGATGCAAAACGGTGATTTTACATAGACCCAGTCTTCTCTACGATGGTTTTGTCTCCTCAATGCCACATTTTCTGCTGAAGGGAAACCCTCCGTTTTCACCCTCCCGAGGTTTTCCCACGAAAAACAAAAAAACACAGGAGTCTTGAGTTTGCAAAGACCACCTTCCCAATGCGGCCACTTTCCTGTTTGGTCAAAATTCCCACCAAATAGCATCTTTTTTTTCAATTTTGTTGTACCACCTTGTTCATAATTACACATTTTGGCGTCTGGTTGTTTCTGGAATCTCTCTATTTTTTCCCATAGTTGACAAGTTTACCATGACCAGTTACACCCCAGAACGGAGCTACGTTCCTGCCTCTTCTAATGAGACTTCTCCTCTGTCAAACGAAGATCTTATTGCTCAGAAAATCCTAAAAAGGGTGGAAATTGCAAAAATGACAAGACAGTTGAAAGAAAAACTATATAAAGCTGGTCAAAAGGTACGTGATCAAAATCAATCACAATATCAATCCCAAAATCAATCTGACCAACAGTCAGAATACCCAGATTTACGATCAAATCATCTTAATTCTTCCAATTCTTCGTCTCCAACAAGTTCTCCTTCCAAAAGTTTGAGTGAAGACGTGACGAACAATATAACTGCCACCGCAATTTCAAATATTCAAAATTCAAAATTACTTACACCAACCAAATCTGCAAATTCGACATTTCAATTTGAAAACACCACCTTGTCAACTTTAACTCCCTCAATATCTCCATTAAAGAGAAAATCGGTTTCTTCAATTTACAGATCAACAACTTCATCAAGAAATTTGTTATATGAAAATTTTAATGATGACGATAATGATAACTTAATTTCTCCAGTTAAAAGGATGAATAATGGTAATGGTTCAGGTTTGAATTCTTCTCCATTCAGCACAACCAGCCCGTATCAGTATACTAGAGGCTCATTGATTCAAACTCCTCAATCATTACCAAATTCTCAAAATTTTCAACATCAGCAAAACTTTTCACAACCACCAAAGACTCCACCACAAAAGCAAGTTGATATTTTTCACAACTATCACAGACCATCAGCTAAAGATATTAAACCGTTCACTGAGTTGGATCCAAATCAGGCAATTACAAAAAAGAAAAACAGGAAAAGTACTTCAAATAGTAACTCACATTTACACAATCATGATGACACTGAGTTTGTTACTACAAATACTTTATTATCAACACCAAAATCGACATCATATCATAAAACAAAAGAGTTTACAACGCCAAATAAAAATGCTGAAGATTTAGGTGCAGACTTATTAATATTTTTATCAAATTCCCCAGTGAGAACCTATACTGCTGGGAGCAGTAATAATAATCATCATTATTCTAATTCAAGTAAAGAGCAAAGAGAGCTGAATAAAATACTAACAGTTCCAACAACGCCAAAATCTTCAAATAACAATCATATAACTATTAATACATTAGAATCGACACCATTAAGAACTCAATTCTTAAGTCCATCAATGATTAATTCAAATACTCCTTTATCATCCTCAAACAATTTTTTACAACCGTTACTGGGTACACCTATTGGTATAAATAGTAGTAATAACGGTACCTATAACAACAGATTCCAAAATCCAGCTACACCAAATAGACAACTGGGTAATAATCATTCTGCAAATATAAATAGAAATTTAAATAGAACACCCGGCTTCAGTATGAGTGACTATATTAATTTTACACCATCCCCAAGAATTACAAGAACTCCTGATTATTCAAGACACATGAATAATTATCCAAGAGAATTTAGGGATGATGATAGAATTTAATGCATATTACAATTATTTTCTTTACTATCTTGTTACTTCCACATTGGTTTCTTTTTTTTATTTAATTTACTTTCTCCTATCTTATTTTTGTTTTCTTTCGATCGTTTTCACTTCTTACTCCCTCCTTCAAACCTATTTTTTATTTATTTTATATCTACTTTACTCTTCTATAACGCAATTTTTACAAACCAGCCAACCTGTAACCTATACGAAACAAGAATGTTTCCTTTTTGGGACAGTACCTATGCGCAAGACAAATCGAAAACTAACCAGCAACCAGCGAAATCTTGAAAATTATCTTGTGCAATGGTTAATATACTAAAGCACTTACAACAGTGTGCAGAACATTTATCTTTTGGTATCTTAGTATCCATATATCACTAAAAAATAGTGACAACTGCACTAGTTCAGTCATAATGAGTAACAGGATCAACTCTGTCAGTTCTCACACACAACTTTATACGGTTATAAAATCTTTCACTGCAAGATTACCTGATGAACTAACAATTAATGAAGGCGATTTAATTGATTTAATTAGTGATGATAGTGAATTCGATGATGGTTGGTATATGGGAAAGAATTTAACAACTAATCAAGTTGGTTTATATCCAAAGGTTTTCACCCAAATAAATACCACTGAATCTTTATATAATGATAGTAATTCAACGAGCAGACCATCTTTGTTACGTTCAAGGTCGAGAAGAACTCCACAAAACTCACCAATTACATCAAAACCTTCAAATAGTTATTTTGATGATACATCCCCAAATTTAACTTCATTTGATAAGTCTTCAACCTCTGTTAATGTGATTACACCAACGACAAATCGCGTTAATAGATATGTTAATGATATTGATCAAGCATTAAAAGAACTTAACATAAATGATGCTTTATCCAGTGATAAGTTGAATCCAGCTAATGTTGAAAATTGGACACCTGAGCAAGTATCTGAATATTTCAGTAAAATTACAGATTTTGAAACATCACAAAAATTTGTAATTCATAAAATTAATGGTAAAATCTTATTACAATTGGAATTACCGTTATTGAAGGAGTTAGATATAAATTCTTTTGGTACAAGATTTCAAATTTTTAAAGAAATTGAAAACTTAAGGATTACATCCAAATCCAATGCTAATACTCCTGACATTAATGATCATGATTTCTACATAAATTCAACAACTAATAATTCCACTGATTCTTCATTTTTTAATAATAAAATTCCTCAAAATGATAGAATTTATTCAACAAGTTCAAGTGGAAATAATAGTAAATATAATTCAAAACAATATTCAAATAATAATAGTGCGAGTTTACTACCAAAATCTACGCCATCTCCTTTGCAGTTCAACAATGTTAACATTGATATAAATGATTCAAATACTGATTTACCAGATTTAGTTGAAATTAATAAATTAAATTCACATTTTGATGAAAATAAATTGAATATTAATACTATATCAAATGAACAATTTGTATCACCAAGAAAAGCTCCAAAACCTCCATCATACCCAAGTCCAGTGTCAAATAATCCAACTAAATTTGGTATTAGATCTCCTGACAAAGATTCTATACCACCAATTATTCCAAAATTATCACATCCATTGCGTTCAAATAATCATAGTAGAAATTCTTCAACTGGTGGAGCTTCTTCGATTTATGTTGATACTTCACCAACTTCATTTGGACGTAGGCATTCGAGTATCCTTTCAGATAACAACTCAACTGTTAGAAAGACCAATCAACACAGAAGATATTCATCAATTGTTGATATGAAAAATTTTGATGAACAACCAGCACAAATTTCGAATTTATCATCACCGCCAAAAATATCTACTAATATTAATGAATCAAAACCTGATAAAAGGTCAGTTTCTGCAAAAGAGTTTTCACAGATAATGAAAACTAAAGATGTAACAAAAAGAGTTCAATCATCAGAAATCCAGATCTCGAATCAAACATCTACATCTTCACCATTTAACAAAAATGATATAAATTCAAGTCCAACACCAGGTTCAACTACAAGATCTTCAACGTTAAGACAAATGGTTGTTGGTAATAGAAATAATAAAACACAAACATCAGCATTTCAAGAGGGTATTAGGTTAATTTCTCCTGATGAAGCATTAAAGGATGCCGATTATTCAGGTTGGATGTTTAAAAGAGGTAATTTATCAATTGGTTCATGGAAACATAGATTTTTTACATTGCATAAAACAAGATTATCATATTATATAACAACTAAAGATTCTAAGGAAAGAGGTTTAATTGATATTACATCACATAGAGTTTTACCAGCAACTGAAGCAGAAGATAAATTAAGTGCTGTTTATGCTGCAAGTGCTGGATATGGTAGATATTGTTTTAAATTGGTTCCACCGGCGCCTGGATCACGTAAAGGTTTAACATTTACACAACAAAAAGTACATTATTTTGCAGTTGAAACGAAAGACGAAATGAGACGTTGGATGTCTGCCTTAATGAAGGCGACAATTGAATTAGACGAAACAGTTCCTGTAATTTCATCATGTGTTACCCCAACTATACCATTACAAAAAGCTCAAGAATTAATGGCAGTTGCAAGAGAAAATGCAAAGGAGAATTTTGAAAATTTGCAGAAATTAAGGGATCAACAACAACAGGACCGGGAACAACAACAATTAAATTTATCATATAATTTAGTAAATAATGATGATAACGATAATAATTCATCATCAATTGATGAAAATTATGTAAATACAACACCATCAAGTACAGATTCAGTGATTCAAAAGAAAGTAAATAAGAAAGCATCATCACCATTAACTGGGAATGGTATGTCAACACCATATTTAATGACGTCAGGACTAGCTACACCGAATACAGGGACATTTTCACAATCATCAAATGATCTTTCATCACCTGCACGTATGGGATCTTTTAAAGTTCAATATCCAACAGTTACAAAACTTGATGGTGATGATCATGGTAGTTCAACAACATTTAGTCAACCACCACCATCATTAAATTCATCGAATTCATTCTCCAGAAGACTACGTTCATTAAGACGTGTCAGTAAGGAAAGGAATGAGTAAAACGTTAATAAAAAAAACAAAATAAAAAATCAAAAAATGAAAAAAATAAAAAAAAACTTTCCTTTCCTTTCTTTTCTTTTCTTTTCTTCTCTTTTCTTTTCTTTTCTTTTCTTTTCTTTCTTAAGCTTTCAATGTAATACTAGTATTCTTTCGTTATTTTTCATTTCTTTTATTTTATAATTCTTCTTTAAGCAACTCATATTCGTTTCTTTATAATTTAATCAAAACCAATAATCAATAAATCAAAAATTTTAAATTTCAAAATTTTTGAAAGAGACCGCGTAGGTCCAAATCAAATTAGAATCGCGAAGTGAATCGTACTCTACTTAACGGATTTTCTAAAATTGTGTAAAAAACAAAAAACGGAAATACTGGATCGATACGACAACGTTCGTTATCTTTAATCAAACGATCAATTACTTAATAAACGATGCCACATTTCATCACTGTAGCCACATGTTCATTAAACCAATGGTCATTGGATTTTGAAGGAAACAGAGACAGGATTTTAGAATCCATTAAGATAGCTAAATCCAAAGATGCGAAATTAAGAGTTGGACCAGAATTAGAAATTACAGGATATGGATGTTTAGATTATTTTTTAGAGAATGATTTGTATATTCAATCATGGGAAATGTATTCAACAATTTTGAAAAATCGGGAAACATTTGAAATTTTATTAGATATTGGTATGCCAATAATTTATAAAAATAAACGTTATAATTGTAGAATTTTATCATATAATGGTAAAATTTTATTAATTAGACCAAAACTTTATTTAGCAAATGATGGGAATTATAGAGAAATGAGATATTTTACACCATGGTTAAAACCACAATATTTTGAATTATTTAAATTACCTAAAATAATTAGTTTAATTAATGGACAAGATTTTGTTAAATTTGGTGATGTTGTTATAAATACCATTGATACTGTAATTGGATGTGAAACATGTGAAGAAATGTTTACACCACAAGCACCACATGTTACAATGTCATTAGATGGAGTTGAAATTATAACTAATTCATCAGGTTCACATCATGAGTTACGTAAATTAGATACTAGAATTTTATTAATTAAAGAAGCAACTAAAAAATGTGGTGGTATTTATTTATATTCAAATCAAAAAGGTTGTGATGGTGATAGATTATATTATGATGGATGTTCAATGATTGTTTGTAATGGGGAGATTTTAGCCCAAGGTAAACAATTTTCATTAGAAGATGTTGAAGTTTTAACCGCAACTATTGATTTAGATCAAGTTAAAACGTATAGGTCGATAATTTCGCATGGATTACAAAGTAGATTAAGTCCAGCATATGAAAGAGTTTATGTTGATGTTGAATTATCACCCAATGAAATTAATTTTGATTTATTTAATAAAATTTCCAAACAAAGAGAATGTAATGTTCATCTACCAGAAGAAGAAATTGCATTAGGACCAGCATGTTGGTTATGGGATTATTTACGTAGATGTAAAGGATCTGGATTTTTTTTACCATTAAGTGGAGGTATTGATAGTTGTGCCACTGCAATTATAGTTTATTCAATGTGTAAATTGGTTATTAAAGAATGTGAACTGGGTAATAAACAAGTTATTAAAGATGTTAAAATGGTTATAAAGGATGAAAATGATGAGAATTTTCCTAAAACTGCCAATGAATTAGCAAATAAAATATTTCATACTTGTTTTATGGGTACAACAAATTCATCAAATGATACAAGATCAAGAGCTAAAGAATTAGCTAAATTAATTGGTAGTTATCATGTTGATTTAAATATGGATATAGTTGTTCAATCGGTTATTTCATTATTTGAAATAAGCACAGGTAAAAGGCCAATTTATAAAGTTTTCGGTGGTTCAAATATTGAGAATTTAGCATTACAAAATATCCAAGCTAGATTAAGAATGGTTTTATCGTATTTATTTGCACAATTATTACCATGGTGTAGAGGTAAGAAGAATATTGGAGGATTATTAGTTTTAGGATCTGCCAATGTTGATGAACAACTTAGAGGATATTTAACCAAATATGATTGTTCATCAGCAGATATTAATCCAATTGGAGGAATTTCTAAGAATGATTTAATTAAATTTATTAAATGGGGGGTTACAGAATTTGAATTACCAATTTTGAAAGAATTTATAAATGCGACGCCAACTGCTGAATTAGAACCAATCAGTGAAAATTATGTTCAATCAGATGAAATTGATATGGGATTTACATATAATGAATTATCAATTATGGGTAAATTAAGGAAAGTTGATAAATGTGGACCATATTCAATGTTTTTAAAACTGATTGAATATTGGAAAGATGAGAAAAGTATTGAAGAAATAGCTGAAAAGGTCAACAATTTTTTCTATTATTACAGTATAAATAGACATAAACAAACAGTTTCAACACCATCATATTATGCGGAATCTTATTCACCAGATGATCATAGGTTTGATTTGAGACCTATAGTTATAGATCCGAGATTTCCATGGAGTAGATACAAGATTAACAATGTTATTAATTCGATTAATAATGGAGAAAGTATAAATTTAAATATGTTATCAATTGATTGAGTGATGTGTATGGGTGATAATTACTTATTTATTTACTTATTTATTTATTTATTTATTTATTTATTTATTTATTCATTTATTTAACGTTCCATTTTTTATTTAGTTTATTAATAAGATTTAATTTTTTATGTATTTGATTATCATTATCATCATTATCCGAATCAACATCTGTTTTAAAAAATGATGGATTATCGTTCCTTTCAACAAATTCTAATAAAGAAACGGATATTTTATGAGGTATATCTTCATGTAGAAAATGACCGATTTTATTGGAATCACCAAATGAGGAATTGCCATTATTATCACCATGACACACGATTAATTGATATTTACCTTGCATTTGACCGATAATCAAAGGTTTATCTAAATAATCATTGTTTGAGAGTATTAACAATTTCGAAATACGATTAGAAATGGAAATAAATTGATTAGACATATCAGAGAACCAAAAATGCCAAAATTTCTCAGTCTTTAGCAAATCCACAATGTACACAAAATCATTGGTGGTGGTGGTGGTGTTGTTGTTGTTGTTTGTTTGTTTTTTGAGTAAATCGGGGATTGAAATTCGACAACTTTTTAAGTTGTTTACAGTTTCGGTATCTTTATAATACATGATTGCGTCATTTTCAGATTTGAAAGATTTTGGTAGATTTAGTAGGTATTTCGTCATGTATGGTAATGAATTGATAGCTGTTTCTTCAACAATGTCTAAAATGATCAAACCTTTAATATGATTTGTGTGTGGGTTTGATGATGATAAGTATTTGGTTAATATTGAACCACCTAATGAATGACCGATTAGAAAAAGATGAAATTTGGGGTATTTTGCGGATATTGAACGAATGAGGTTGGAGATTATGAAATGGAAGTCTTCAATCAGTTGATTGACATCAAGATTATAATTTTCGGATGTTGAGCCTGAATTTTTTTGATTAAGTAGGTTTGTATTTGCATGACCTCTTATATCGAAAGTGAAGAATCCCGGTATTGAATTATACGTGGTTGAATTTTGTGACAATTTTGATGATAATTCAGCATATGTTAATGCACTTGAACCTGCACCATGATGAGCCAAGAAAATAAATGGTGTATCGTGGTCAGGGTTTGATAATTTGGGTTCGTTGTAATAGGTTTGGAAACAATATCCATTATCATTACAATAAATATCATTGTGTTTAAAATAATCGGACCAGGTGGGTAGATTGGGGGAGTTGATTATTGGTTGAGTATTTGATTGGATATTTGATTGTTGATCGTTTGATTGTTGCTCGTTTGATTGTTGATCGTTTGATTGTTGATCGTTTGATTGTTGATTATTAGATTGTTGATCATTTGATTCTTGATCATTTGATTCTTGATCATTTGATTCTTGATTTTCATTAAAATCCAAACCAAGATTTGATTCTATTGTTTTCAATCTTTTCTGAAATAGATTTCTTTGTAATGACATGGTTGGATGGGAGTTAGAAATGCAAGTGAGTTAATAGTAAATATATGTAAGGTAGTGGTAAGTTTTGTGTGAAAAAAAAAAGGATGGCGAGTCGATCGACGTGGGGCAAAGTAAATTGATAATGATAATAATAATAATAATAATAATAATAATAATAATAGATTGATTATTTCTATAAAAAACACTATAACAATAAAACTAGATAATAAGATAAGATGAGATAATAAGATAATATGAGATAATAAGATGATATAATAAGATGAGATAAGATAACAAGATCCAATAAAATGTATAAATAAACAATAAAATATGTATGAATAAAGAGAGAGTAAAAATAACGAACAAGAAAAGATAAGATGAGATAAGATAAGATAACAAATAAATAAGTAGAATAAATGTGTAGAAAAAAGAAGAAATAATTAGATAAGAAAAAGCTTGAAAAAAGATAAAATAGTAAAGTAATATGTGAGGAATGATAATGATAATGATAGTGATAGCGATAGTGATAGTGATAATGATAATAAAATATGATGATAATGGTATAGATATGATTTATCCAATGTAAAAATTTCCATCATCATTTTCACCATGTTTATAACAACATCTTTTATCATACCTACAATAACCAGTTTCAACCCAATTTTTGCACATTTTGGTTTTCCATTTTTTAGATCTTGAGATTAGATTTAATTCATTTAAACCATGAGCAAATTGGCATTTGTTGTTGTAGGGACAATAACCGAATTTTTGATAGCTATCACATAATTCTGTTTTGAATAAAGTTTTATTAACTTTGTTGGTGATGGTGGTGGTGTTGGTGTTGGTGTTGGTATTTGTATTTGTATTTTGTAATAATAATAGTTGATCATTGTAATAAGATTGATTGATTAAATCATTATCAGATATTGAAGAAACAGAAGAAAAGGAATTATGATGATTATGAAGATTAGAAGTTAATTTTGAAAGGTTGTTGTTAGTGGTATTGGCATTGGTATTGGTATTGGTATTAATCCATTGAGATTTGTTGAAAAATTGATTATTTAACAAACTTTCATTGAATGGATTATTTGGTCTTGAAGAGGAAGAAGAATCGGAAGAAGTGATTTTGTATAAATCATTGGGATTGTTAGAATCGACATCTTTTAAAGTTGAGGGGATGAAGGGATCATTTGAAGAGAAAAGGTTCAAATTTGTTCTGTGACTTGAAGAATTAAAGCCGTTCGGAGGAGGTGCGGAGATATTATTGTTATTATTAATAGGAGAAGTTGGGATATTGTTATTATTGTTGAAAGTATTGAAATTCCAAGTGGTGTTCAATAGAGACTCCTGAGACGGGTTATTCCAAGGAGACAAAGTTGAATCGATGTTAGACGGAGGATTAGTCAGCATATTGTGAGGGGTGTTTGAGATGGGAAGATGGTTATTGGTTAAAGTGTCGACTATTGAACTTCTGTTGGAGCTTCTATTTGAAAGAGAATCGCAGGAGAAGTTGAAGGTGGTTGGGGCAGCTGAAAGGGACGTGTCTGAGGCAGAAGATGAGATGATGGAGAGCTTGGGAGAAGTTGTATTGTGGTTGTGATTGTGATTGTGATTGTGATTGTGATTGTGGGTATTTAACGAGGATAGGGGGGAGACGACATGGGGGTGTGGGGTGGGAGAGTGGTTAGTCATAGGAGTCGGTTTGACATTGTTGTACATGACAGTTAGTGGCAAAGGACGACAAGCAGAGAGGAGAAGAAGAAAGTAAGGCAAGATTACAGCAAAGAAAAATAGAACAGAAAAATAGAATAGAAAAAAAAAAGACAATACAACGGGGACGAGTCGCCCTTATCGAAGGCGAGAAGAAAACGACAAGAAAACGACAGAAAAATTTTACACTGCTGCTACGGCTGCTACTGCTACTGCTACAGTCCAGTCTCAGAAGACACATGCACACTGTCTCGTGACAGTCTCTCCACACGCCGCCCGCAGTGACGCGGACGTTGCCTGACAGATCGGCCAGGCGGTCTCGGAAGGGTTGTGCTCATCACCGACTGATATAGTCCAATATATGTGTGGGGAGAGGAGGGAGGAGAAAGAAAGAGACGAGAAGAGAAAGAGAGACGCAGACGCAGACACAGAAGTACCAACCGTGCAAACGGACTGCGCGCTGGTGGTGTGGTGTGGTGTGTCTTTTGTGTGGTGTGTCTTTGTGTGTCTCCGGCGAGGGTTTCTTGTTTGTTGTCTTGTCTGCTTCTTGTGTGTGTCTGCTCTGCTCTGCCCTTCCCTGCTCTGCCCTCCCCTGCTCTCTCCTGTCGCAACACTCTCCCCTCTCCCCCCCCTCTCCCCCCCCCCCATGCTGCTCCAGCTCCTCGCCATCGTCGGCGCCCTGCTCTTCTTCGTCGCCGCCACCCTCTCCGTCGCCGCCGGCCTCTACTACGTGTCCGAGCTCGTCGAGGACAACCTGGCCGCGTCCGCCCGCGTGCTGCGCCGGCTGCTCGTGGGCGTGTGCGTCGCCCTCGTGCTGCTCGCCGCCCTGGACCGCTTCCCGCTGCCGCAGACGGCCTTCTCGCTCGCGTCCCACTGGTGCTACGCGCGCGCGCTCCGGGGCTTCCCGCCCACGCCGCCGCCGCTGACCAGCCCGCGCGTGCTGCTGGTGGGCGGCCTCGCGGTGGCCAACCACGTGCTGTGGTTCCGCCACTTCAACAACCCGCCCGTGCCGTCGATCCAGGACCGCCTGGCCGCGGACTTCGTGCCGCCGCACTACCCGTCCTTCGCGGAGATCGCGTCCTTCTTCGCGCTCTGCGTCTGGCTCTTCCCCTTCGCGCTCTTCATCGCGCTCTCCTCCAACGAAAACAGCCTTCCGCTCGCCGCGTCGCCGTCGCCGTCGCCCTCACACCCCAACACCCACCCCCGCAACCGCATCAAGCGCGCGCTCCAGAACCTCACCCTCGCCCTCGACACGCTCTTCACCCTGCTCGGGCTCGACTTCAGACTACACAGAAAAGACGCCGGTGTTCTCGCAGCTTAGGTACGTATACGGGCTTTTACTCACCACCCCACCTCTCTATACTCTTGTAATACTATTAAGCTCCTCCATGTCCAGGCTCTGTTCCAATGGTGGTCGTGTCTTCGTCTCTCTCCGCCTCGCAGTACTTTCTAGGTGAAAAACATACCATCAATGCGTTCAACTCTATCATCATCTACACCCCCTCTCTACTATCTTTATACTCAATCTCAAACTCAATCTCAAACTCAATCTCAAAACCCAAATCAAATCCTTCTCCCTCTCTCAAATTCAAATCACATCTCCTCTTCAACAACTCCAATACCCCTCAAATCGCCTCCGTCTCCTATATCCCATCCCTAAACCTAATCTTCGTCCTATTCAACAACCTCACCATCTCCGCATATGATGAAAATCTACAACTCGCTCAACATGTCAATTTCCAAAAAACAGATGCTTCTTCACCTGAACAACATCAAGCTTCAATTTTCGACAAATTCTTGACCCCCACTTTCTACATTTCAATTTATAAATTCTCAAATGCTCTCTTCCTATATCATGTAACCGAGCTCGACAAAAACATCTTCCCTAATCTATATCAATCTTCAGTTTTTTTCACTACAGTTTCCACTTGTCTATACACTTACGATCACATCGTCCTTCGAGAAATCGATTTATTATCTCAATCAATAGTCATCAACTCCCATCTCGCAACTACCCTGTGTTCACTTTTGCATTCTCTAAATGAGTCCCCCTATCTTTATCAAATTACAAATTATGGCATCATTTATTGCTGTGTGGGGAAAATCTTTTATATCGATTTGAACACTAAAACTATCAATTCAATTCAAAACTTTGATCCAAATACGTACGTAACGGTAATTCATCAAATTAACAACTCCACTATTCTATTAGCAACTTCTGATTATCAAATCATCAAATTATCCATTTCTCTTATCTCTTTATCAATCCAACCTTTATTATCACTAAATAAGATTTTATCAATTTCCGTAGATAAAATATCGTCAACGAGTGACTTCACCTTTTTATCAAACAATCTATCCGGTTTGATCATACTTAACAATACTGATTTACAATCTTCAATCATCTATTTAAGGGATAAATCAACTATATCTTTAAATAATCAAATCAATCTATTCATTGGCATTTCAAATGTTTTCAAAACTATCCATAATGAATTAATTCATGTTTATACAGATTCAAGAAATTCTCTAATTACTAAAAACTCTCCAGATATAAGTTTCAATCCTTTAAATCTACAACAAGATAATGATGATAATGATGATGATGATGATGATGATGGCATTTCCAATGATTCATTTATTGGTATTTTGAAAAACTCTCCTGTTTTACAATCCAACTTCCCCAACGTCAAATTCTTTGTATCCGACAATCTAATACTTTACTATAATAATACTGCTCAATTTAATCAATCTTTGCTTTCTTTATCTCCAAATACTCATTTTTATTCCTTTTTCAATAACACCTTAATAATTTACAATAAAAGTACCAAATCTGTCTCAATTTATACTCAAAATTTATCCTTCCCAAACCAACCAACTAAACCTTCTTATACTCCAACACATTTGAAAATCATCAAAGTTACAAATAAAATAATAGATTTCTTCTTATTTAATGATCATCAATTTTCAACTCATAGGTTCCATATAAACAAGAAATTTTTAAAGCTAATTAGAACTTTCAACTGGTTAATTGAAAGACCAATTTTAAATTTAGAATCTCAATCGACAATCTCTTCTTCAAATTTCCTAATTTTATCCAAAACCGGGGAAATTTGGCATGTTAACTATCAAACTAATAAAAGATCCAATATCTCCATTTCCTCAACTTTAAAATTCAAATCTTTATTCAAAATAAATAACAAAATCTTATCAATTGATTCGAATAATAACATTTTCATCTTACATACAAATAACAACATCATCAGTATCCAATTTTTCAATTCTTTTAATAAAAATCATAATATTAAATCCATTCATCCAATTAATGAAAATTTAATCATCTTATCCACAAACAATTCCATTTATGAATTCAAAAAATCGAAATTTTATCCAGAATTCGAAACCCCAATTAAAGGTCAAATCATAAATTCTTTACCATTTGATGATCATCTAACGTTATTATATACACCTTATGGATTATATATCATCAATAATAAAGATTTGAAAATTAAAATTTATTTAAATTTGGAAACAATCATATCCGTAATTTTAAATGGCAATTTAATATCCATAACGTATCTAAATGAAACTCATCCAATTCGTTTAATTTTAAAATATCATAAAAATTTAAATAAATTCCAAAAAATTATCACAAACAACAGCAACAATAGCAATATGCTTTCAGCTTCAAATGATCCAACTTTTTATGATCCCATTTCAAATGACATCTTTTCTCAATTCAAGCTATCCACTAGTGATAACATCACTTTTCAATTACCGGATGCTTTCCTTAAAGATTATTTACATCTAAAAGATCAGAATCTAATATGCTATATTTCAACATCTAATAATTTAATCCTATTAGAAAAGGATCCAACATCCATCAAAGTCCTCAAAAAATTTAAAAATGTACATAACATATTCTTAAATAATGATAACAATTTGTTAATTTATCAACATAAAAGAATCAACTTAATAAACACAAAATCTTTAAATCTAATAAAAGGTGTTAAATTGGATTCAGATTTGCAAATTCTTTGGATAAATAAGTTTTCTTTATCCTTAAAGGATGATGAAAAATTGTCAACAAAGACTGGTGATTTTTTAATATCTTTGCAAAAATCAACCTTACAATATCGAAATTTCAAAATTGATGAAAAAATTTAATCCACTCCAATCCACTAAATCTAATCTGTATAAATGTATAATTTTTTATCCTTCAAAACATAAAATGATGTGATCGTCTCACATTTAATTAATAATGGTAACAATGCATGATAAACTACCACATCATCATGATCAATCAACTTCAATTCTTTCTTTACAACATCGATATTCAATTCTACATTTTGGAAATCGCAAATATTCGAAGATATCAAAATTTCATAACTCTGATTCAATTTCGTACTTTCTGCAAGCTTTTCAAACTTCAAACTAAACTTCAACTTATCCTTTTCCTTATCATCCAACTCAATCTTAGGCTTCTTCTCTTCATATTTAATCACATCATCCAATTCTTCATCATCCAATTCCACAATAATTCCTGGTTTTCTAACTTCCGGAATCAACACCGGTAACCCATCCCCCACCTCCACTTCCTCGCCCTTGATCATATTCAATGCTTCCAAACGCATATCACTATTCAACTCCTGTAACTCCTTACACGCATTATTCAAATGTTTCAAATCAACAGA
Source organism: Pichia sp. NRRL Y-12830 (assembly GCA_030564565.1). Classification (NCBI taxonomy): domain Eukaryota; kingdom Fungi; phylum Ascomycota; class Pichiomycetes; order Pichiales; family Pichiaceae; genus Pichia; species Pichia sp. NRRL Y-12830. The sequence continues at coordinate 328,471 of JAJLVO010000001.1, forward strand.
AATCAACGGTAATTCATCACCAACGTACAAACGTTTCGGTATAACATAATCATCTCTATCGATTATAAAATTATCCCTCCCATTCTCGTTTTCGTTAATTTGAAATTCAATTGCATCAAAACACCATTGTATTAAGATATCCTTCAAATTCGAATTCACCATACACCAAATCATGTATTTTTCATTGATTACACAATCTATTAATAACGATTTCTTCCCCTTTTTATCAAAACATTCACGGATTTGGGGATTGCTTAAAATTGGGATTTCCCATTCCCCGTTGGAAATGGCTATGAATATTAATTCAGGCTGAAATTCTTCACCCTGATCCATCTCCGTTTTCTTCTCTGATTTCAAGTTTAGTTCTCGTGTCGGGATTTTCCTGTTTGAACACACGTTTATGAATAACTTACTTCCTGACGGAAATGTCTTGTATGGTGTGAATATTTTACTTTTGATCACAAAATGTGGTGTTAGTTCTAATTCTTCTAGTTCCACATCTTTGGTGTCTTTCAAATATGCCATTATTCTCGTATTTCGAATAATATCTGGACGTATGTGTATGTACCCACCCACCCATATGCATGTCTGTCTCGTTTTTATTTATCATTTTTCATTTTTCATTTTTCATTTTCTTGTCTGCGGATTGATATTTTCTTAGATTTTCAATTTCAAATTTCAAATTTCCAATTTTCTACCTTTGTTTATCTTTCTGTACCTATTGTTTCATCTTTCAATTATCAATCATTGCTTAAATTTTCTATATACCCCGCCTCCCCTTTCTGTTGTGTTTATGAAACTCAATCATCCGATTCAAAATAATGTCACCAGATAAAGAATCTTTAAACTTTTCAGAACCACCATCATCTGATAAACCAGAAATCATACACACATCCGACTCTATTTTTAAAACACCTGATGGATCGAAAAAATTGAGAAACAGTAACGGCAATTTATTCAGGTCTTCAACATTGAATTCCAAATCAAGTTCAAAATATACATCTACATCCACATCTCCTGTTCGAAGGCATTTCCGGAATTTCAGCGGTAGTACAGATAACACGCATTCAAATACACGTAAAGGTGTAAACATTGGAATCAATCTAATTGGATCTAATGGGAATGAATCATTCAAGACTCCCAGAAGACAGTTATTTAACCCATCTATAGACAAAGATTCCTCTATTGATAATCAACTGGGATCTCCTGTTAGTCGTGATGATTCAAGAAATATTGAAGAAGAACCAAGATCGAGCATAGAGACAAACAACACTGATATTTCATTAATTATAAATAGCTCACCTACCCCGATATCCAATAATGATGAATTATCTGAAAATTTTAGATTATTGGCATCTAAAGAAATGGAAATTTTGGAAATTAAAAATCAATTGAAAGATTTGACGATAAAGAAAGGAGAAAGGGAATTTGAATTACAACAGTTAAAAATTAAAATCGAAAAACAACTCATGTTTAATTTAAAAAAAGATTTAAATAACAACAGTAATACTAATAATCAAAAATCTCCAATAAGTGCACAGAAAAAAATAATTAAATCAATAAATTCAAACATAGATCCTTTGATTGATGATTCTTATTTACCTATCTCATCTTCAAATTCAACCATCCAGGAATCAATAAACAAATACGATAATCCGACAAATTTGAATAGTAGACAATCTTGGTTTTCCAAACCTTTAAATTTCATTCAGCAATTTGATACCATGATATCCAAAGAACTAGAAAAATTACAAATCCAAGAAGAAGACGAAGACAAAGACGAAAATGTCGATGTCGATGTCGATGCCGTTGATGTTGATGAGTTTGAAATCGTTGATATGAATCATAATATAAACTCCACCACCATGAATGATGATCGTGATAAGGAAATCAATGCACCAATCAAATCATTAGCAACAGACACTAATTCAACAAGCACGGATGTAATGCAATCCGTGTCTCAACATCTTTGGTCATTTGTCAACGATGTTAAATCAAATTTACTGATTGATGATGAAACAGAAACTGGTAATAAACATATTGAAATTCCATTCATTTCTTCATCTTCCACGCCCGTCAAAAATCTAAATGTTTCAAAAACAAGATTGAGAACCGCATCTATTTCTAAACGTCAATCTTATAGTCAACATAACCTACATAAGAAACGTCCGAGTATGAACATAATTAACAATAACAATAACAGTAACAATAATAATTTGACTGATGGATCAAATTCAGATCTAGGGAACGAATTTACAAAGGATAATATAACTGATGTAGTTAGCAAAATCTCCAAAAATGAAAACACAGATTTAATTAATAATCTTAATGTCGGTGATGTTGGTAATGATAATGATTCAAAATTGTTGGATAGTTATATTAATGATTCAGATCTGTGGGATAATGAACAACTTGATCTATGAATTTTTACATGAGTACTTTTCTTATAATGTTTAAATTTATTAAATAGATAGATAGATAAATAAATAAATAAATAAATAAATAAGTAAGTAAATAAATAATACAAATAATAACCAACAGTAATTAATTATTAAGAAAAAATATTGCAAAATGTGTTCATGTCGAACTAATTTGATGATGATGCAAAAACAGTTGAATTGTTCTTATCATTAAACAACTTCCTTTTCAACTCGTTAAGTTCTTCCCTAATTTGATCACGTTCTTGTGAAACAATAAATAAATTAGCTTCTAAATCTTTAATTTTAATTTCATACCTTTCATCAATTAAACTAATATTATTATTGGTATGATTATTGGTATCATTTAGACTATCAGTTTCATTAATATCTGAATCTTCATTATTTGGATCGGATATATTCGATAATTCACCTTTTGTTAAACTACTACTTGATGTATTTTTCAAATTCGGCGTATTCGTTAACGATGTACTTCTAGATGTTGATGATGTTGTACGAGATTGAGAATTTGTGATTGAATGAATTCTCTTTTTCATTTTCAAATCATCAAGTTCATTATGTAACAATACTAAATCGTTCTTTAATTTACTTGATTCCGATTGAGATAATAATAATGCTTTATGAGATTTATTTAATGATGATTTGGATTCACTAAATAATATTTCAAAATCTTTAATTTTATTCAATGCTTCTTCAAGTTGATTCGATGTTGATAAATTTGTCTCCTTCAAATCTTTATTTTCTTCTAAACATTTAACATTCTCAATATGTGGACCATTGGCATTCCATTTGGTCATTAATAAATCAATTTTGGAAGTCAATGCATTAACAGGATCAATTTCTCCCTCTTGTAAATTATTATCATCATCCTCATCTTCATCTTCATCTTCATCGGCATCAACATTTTTATTACTATTCAATTGTCTAAAAACTGTTGCATTCTCAAGTTTTTTCTTTAATGAAGAGTTTTCAGCTTCTAATTGAAATATTTTATCATGTAGCGGTTCTTCACCGTATAATTTCTCGGTTAATAATTGAACACTGTCATGTTGAGTTTGAATTAATTTATTCAAATCAGGAATTGTAGATAACTCATTTTTGATAAACGTTTGAAGTCTCAAAGTTCTTGGAGTTGAATCATTCTCTTGTAAATCATTGTCATTTAATTCAACTGAATCTGATTTTAAATCCTTAACAGATTCCATTGGTTCTATATCATTAACAGCTTTAAAACCATTTATTTTTATCTTTTCCAATAATTCAGAATTTTCATTCTCAAGCTTAACAATTTGAGCATTTGCATTTGCAACACTTTCCTTCATCTCATTTTTCATTTCATTAATCATTTGAATTAATCTCTGTAATTTAATATTATCCTTTTCTACAACAGCTGGAGAAAATGGTAGTACTGCGGTTTGTTGAGTCAAAGGAGTCGTAAGACTTGGTGGCATAAAATCATTAGATGATCTTGCAATTAAATTGGATTTAATCTGTGGTTGGAAAGCATTATTTCTCTTGATAGAATTAAAGTCTTTAATATAATTACCATCAGGTGTTGTATAACCTAATGATTCTTTGGCATCGCTAACATTAATATCAGATTTTGGAGTTGTTAAGTCATGTTTTTGACTTTTACTTGAACTAATAGTTTCATTTGGACTTTTCAATACTGTCTCCAAATTAATCAAGCTTTCAACATTATTATTATTAGATGATTTATCCTTTATGTTTAAAGTATTTAAATCGCTAACTCTATCCACATTATCATTACTAAATGTATCATTAATTATGGCAATTACAACGTCTTCTTGGTAATCATCAGTCATTAATTCATCTTCATGATCAGAGGTCAAAGGGGTTGATGCAACAAAGGGATTCTTCTTTGATGAATCAACATCATTGGCACCATTACCATTATTGTTTTCAATTTGCAGTTCATGTAAATCAGGTAGATCTATATTTGATTTTGATCTTTCCTCCAATGAAATTTGTCCAAAATTTGAGGGAAATGCAATGTTTGTAGATTTTGTAGAGTTTGTACTTGAAATTCTAACTTTTGGTTTCTCAACAAATTGGCCAATTAATTTAACATCACATTCAAAAATAACTGAACTTTTCAAGGGTAATTTAGATTCATCAATTAAATCAATTGATGCATCTGCAATACCATCAAAACTATCATCATAAATATCACCACCCATAATTAAAATTTTTTCATCAATATCACTAACAGCAATTGAATGGCCATCTCTTAAACCTGGTGAAGAAATTAATGAAGACTTAAGTTTCCAGGTATTGAAATTTGACAAGTCAATTATAAACAAATCTTCAGAGCCTGAATCATTTGATAATTTCCCACCATAAATAAATAATAATGAACCATGTATTGCACTCGAGTGATTAAACAATGGAGGTATAAAACTTGGACCATTTAACTTACAAATTGACCATTCATTTTTTAAAGAATTATAACAATATAATTTATCATTGATTATAGAATTATTTTGGCCACCAAATACATAAAGATTTGTGTTATATGCAGACATTGTATGATTTGTTAATGAAGGGGGAATATCACCCGTTGGATTGATTTTAATCCATGAGTTATTTGGATTCCTGAAGTTCGATAAATCAAATTTCCATAAATCATTAAAATAATAATCATTTAATTGACCACCGAAAACATACAATTGACTTGACCAATTTGCTGGATTGATTTCGAAATTTAAAACTGAGATTTGAGTACCATATCTACCACTAGGTTTCAGGCCTTGTGGATTTGTAACAGTCCATTTTAGGGATGAGATATTGAAAAAGTATAGTTGATTATCCAAAGACTCTTCATTATTGATTGCAGTATCACCACCGAATATTATAAAAGCATTACCAATTAAAATTGATGCATGACCAGTTCTTGGAGATGGAATGTTCTGATGGTTCTCAATTGGAGATGCAATGAATGGGAAATTACTATTAGATAAAGAGTTTTCTTGTTGTCGTATTGGTTCAATTACCCACATATCACCATAAACTGCAGAACCTGATAAACCACCCATTAGATAAATTGCACCCGAGGTGGCTGTTGAAGAAGAAAGAGCATGACCGAATCTAGGAAATGGAGAATTAAACAATTTCTTCTTTTTCCATGGAGTTATTGGGAATGTTGAATTAGTTGACCCAATCCTACTAGCAGTACCAACAATATTCAAACCTTCCTTTTGAGATGAAACTTCCGGTGACATGGGTATTGTACTGTTATTATAACTTGAAGCAGAAAAGCTGGTTCCATTTGGTTTAAAAGATGGTGTTATATTTCTACTTACATTTACCATTTGATTACCGTTGGAATTGGAACTAATGCCCTTGGATTTAGAATCAAAACCAGAAAATTTCGATGTGTGTGATTGTGAAGTTTGAGAGAGTTGGGATTGTGATTGTGGTGTCGGTGGTGTTGGTGGTGTCTGCGATGCCAGTGGAGTTTCTGATTGATTGTGATGGTCGGCACTATCTATTGGTTTCTTAATGCCCTTAAAATCTTTTGATTCCTTACGATTTAAGACTTTAAGCTTACTTAATTCATCCTTCAAATGGCTTACTGGGGGTGTGGGTAATGAAGATATTGGAGGAGAATCGTGTGGTAATGGAGATTTTGGTGAATGTTTGTTGTTTTTTTTTTTGAAAAAATTTGCCATGTTTGATTAAAGAGGTGTTGATTTGATTGATTTTCCGTTTTATATGTATTGGCAACGTATGTTTATTGCGTTATGTTGGAAGTGATGGCCAGTGAACCCTTAAATTTGATCTAAAGTATACGAAAAAGGTTGCGGTTGAGATTTCTTCCGCCTAGTGAGCAAGCTGCAAAGGGGGTGGGTGAGTCTAAAAACTAACGGAGACCGGGGAAGCTGGTTGGTGTGTAGAGCCCACGCGGTGAAAGTGAAACGGGGGGGGTGTGATCAGGAGGCGTCAAAGATGCAACGTGATACCAAGCCTAAACGAATCGCAAACAAAGAAACAGTACAGCACAGGAAACGAAGGAAGCTCTGTTCGCTGGCACCCACCCACTGCAGAAAAGAAGATAGAAGATAAAACTTAAAACTTCACACAGCAGCAGCAACATTTATAGGCACGGTATTGTTGTATTGTTGCAGCTCGTTTGTTTTCGAGTTCGTATTTCCAATTTATTTTTTAGATCCCGCTGCAGATCAAACCAAAGCTAAAAACTAAAAACTAAAAACAAAAACCTCTACACATTCAAAAGCACATTACACATCTTACCGGGCAAACCCTCCAAACCACCCCCCATCCTCATCACTCTCATCGTCGTCTTCGTCGCCATCATAATCTCTGTTTTCTTGCCTACCGGATAACGCATTGAAACTTCCCCTTTTTCCTACTAAAAACTTACCCAGTTTAGAGAAACTATTTTTGTTTTTGTTCAATTCTTCTTCACCTTCTTCTCGATCACTGTCCCCTCCACGAACCAATAGCTTCATATTTCTTGTAGATATCAACTTTGGAACAACCAGTTTGATTGTATCTTCATGACTTTTATTGTGTTGCCCACTTAATCCAACCCCACTGCTACTATTGTTAGTATGGCGTAAGAATGAGTTCTGCGAGTTATCTCTTTCAAAAGAATCAAGTCTACTATGAGATCCAACCAAAACATTTTTAAATGTACCAGTCATGATTGTATTATCTTCAACTTCTATCTTTTTTTGTATTTTCGGAATTTCTTGTCTATCGAGAATTCTTTGTAATTTATTTTTAGTGCCAAAGGATAAAATATTTGTTTCGTCATTACTTTCATCACTATCATTATCCGTTTCATCTGTGATATTATTACTGTTATTGTCATTATTGTTATCATTATCAAAATCATCAGTATTAGTATTAGTATTTGTCATTTTAAACCCGGATCCCAATTTACTATCACTAAATCCGCTAGAGCTTCTTCTTGACATACTTAATCCATCATAGTCAGACATTTCATCATCAACCGTTGAACTTCTACTGAGAAAAAAATGTGAATATGGATCACTTGTAATTGGTGACGATTTTGAATAAAAGTTCTTATTATTCAGTTGAAATTTACTCTTGTTTTCTTCATTAAATGAACTCAATGATGTTATTGACCCTTTGAAAACATTATCGGTCAAACTTTTACTATTGTCATCAAAATCATTTATATTTATAGTATTATTACTATTACTATTATTGTTACCATCACCTTCTTCGGATTCTGTCTCAGTTTCAGCTTCTGTATCAGTACCACTACCGAAATAACTGTGCAATTTGTTTAAATCAATTAATTTTTCATCATCTGTATCCTTATTCAATAAATATAATTGTTTTGAGGATCTGGTTTGTTTTAATGTTTCAATTCCTTCAGTTTCACCTTGATCCTTTTCTTGTTCTCCTATATTAATAGTATTTCTTCTCTGACGTCCAGATTTTTTACTAGTCGACTTTGGTGATGAGATATCTGGTTTCTTTGGAATACTTTGTATAATTGTTGTATAACCCGTTGTTCCAATAGTTAATTCACTTCTCAAATTATCTGGATCTAACTTTGTCAAATCAATCGGTCTATCTAAAATGTTATAGAATTCTTTATCTGATGATGGTGACAATAAATTAAATAAATTAAAATCATAATCTCTTAATTTGAAAACTGATCTACGTTTTTCAGATTGTTTAAAGTAGATTGGGGAACATAGTGGAACTTCATTGAAGACTGATCTACATAGTAATATTTGTAATAATGTTGAAATAACTGCCCCGTGTGAAATAATAAAAACAACTGTATGTTTATCAGCTTCTGAATTTTGTCTAGTATAATAAAATTGTAATAGGTTAATCAAATAATAAAAACATCGTCTTGTAAAGTTTGATGCCGATTCTCCATATTCTCCACAATGACCCAACTGATTATATGACCATATAGGATCTTTGACATCTCTTAATTGGCTTCTTGTTTTAACTGAAAAATCGCCACTCAAATCGTTGTCATTAATTGGTTGGTTTAGGTATGCATTAACATTATTAATCATTGAATAACCATCATCATTTGGCGGCAAATATTTTAAATTATAGTTTTCATTTAGCCATTCAGATAAACCTTGATCAACTCTTAATTTTGTTATTGTTTTATTATCAACTTGTTTACAATTTTTTAATTTATTTAATAACAATTCACTTGTTTGAATGCATCTATTATAAGGTGATGAATGAATCATAATTTTATCAGCTTTATGATTCCCTAAAACGTTGTTTGCAATTTTTTTAAAAGAACTTTCCATTTCATTTGATGCTAAAGCCTCATTCAGTGGTGGATCAAAATTCGATAACCAATTAAATGATTCAATTTCTGTATCATCCATTTCTATTGGTTTTGGCTTTGGCCTTGATAATGTATTTAGATTTTCATTGACTTTTTCATTTGCAGGTATTAAGGAAACTTCCGATTGTATTGGAGATACTCCTGGATTCGTTTTATCTATTCGAGAACCATGTCGTATCAAAACTATGTGCATTTTTGAAACGGACGTACTAATGGATAGTTGGGAAGATATGACAAATCACAAGCGGTGGTACAAATATAAAAAAAAGCTTCAGTGTCTAATAGACAAACGATTATCTGGGTGCCCAACAAAAAAAGGAGACAGAGAAACCAACATATCAAACCAGGTACGTAACTTCATCAACTGGTTTTTAATTTTTTGCATTATTTTATTTTTTATTTCCATTCATGGCCACTTTCGTTCCGCACATGTCATCATTTCACATGAAGTTTTGATTAATGCTAATATAACCTGCTACTTGTTTGTTTTGGGTTAATGTTGTTTGTTAATGCTATATGTCCGATACTAAATGGCATACATCTATATAACTACACGTATTTATTCCTTAAGCATTTTCCATTGCTTACAGTCAAAATTAGAATAACATCTAAATTCATTACTTAATCCATTTTTGTGTTCAGGGAAAAAATCGGTGACGCAAGCACCTGGATAATTTTCTAATACATTTTCTTTCATTCTTTCACCAGTACATGTAATAAATTTTGCCTTTGAATCATTCTTAAGAAGTAATTTAGCAGTTTCAGATGACTTCTTTTGACATTCAACTTCAAGAAATGGTGGATCAATTAATAATCTATCAACTTTACCTTTCAAATCACTACGAAATTCATCCGGTTTATTAAAATCGTAAAATCCAAAATGTTCTTTACCCGAAAGTAATTCAAATCTTTTATCAAATTCAAATAAGTAGATGTGTTTTGTTGGTAATTTTGACTTATCAAATTTATTAATAATGGCATAAACCGATGGAGCACTTGCAATACAAACAACAGTGTCTTCAGTCGCATCTTCTAGTAATGCATTTAGTAAAGTTTCTGCTGTTTTATCACTATACCAAAATTGTGATAATTGCCAATCTTCTTTGAAATCATCAATTGTCAATTCATTACGTTCATCAAAGTCAGTTTCTGCTTGTTCATACATTTTAGAAAATTTTTCGGTTCTTTCTTTTTCTTCGGATTTAAATTCTTGTAAAGCAGCTAGTGTTGCAGCAGAAAGCATTCTGTTATAAAAAAATTATTTAGTCAACATTGGCGGTCAGTATCTTATTGTTATTAAGTAAAAACAAAAATAAAAAAAGTTTTTCTCAAAACAAAATAATATACATACGGTATATCATCATCAAAATCCATTTTTTGATAGATCGTTGCTTTGTTATGTGTGGGGGATAAATTCCAAATTCAAAGGAAAAACTGTTGAATGTTGGAAATTCAGATTTTTTCAGTCAAAAAACATGCTCAGATTGGGAGCGAATAAATTTCATTCAAGTCCGATCTTAGTCACTATACGTAGATCGCTTTGGGTTTATAAAAAGACCTGACCAACACAAACTTTACTCAAACCTGTAAAAAATATAATATACTTCTAACTTTCAAAACTTTATTGCTTTTTTATCAACCTTTCAGGTCATTGTTAACAATAATTAAAAGATTCAAGTATTCAAATATTTGAACAGTTCATTTAATAGAATAAAAAAAAATAAGTCGTAGTTTTTTTTTCAAACGTTAAACTATCAAAATTGTTAGTATACAATTTAATTGTGTGACAAATAAAAAAAAACTTTAGGGTATTTGTAATTGGGCTATCTTTTAATACTACTAGTTTATTTGAAATAACTAACCTTTGTGTCAAAACAAGTCAAAGCTTTTTCTTGGTGCAGAATTATAAAATAATGTCATTGAAAGAAAAAACTTTGTGTTTAAAAAAGTTTCAATGATGTACATTATAACTATTTTTTAAATAACTTTCAGTATGAATAGGTTGATTTTTTGTAAAGATACTAGAACGTGAACCTAAAGGAGGCAAAAACTTATGTCAAAAGCTTATCTGTGTCAAAGTTATTAAGGAGCATGGAAGACTTAATTACTGCTTTTAGTAATAGAATTTTTGAACTTGTAATTTAGATGTTGCTTTTTTGTAAAATCAAAGAATTATTATTAGCTGGAGGCAATAAAATTTCAAAAAAATACCAAGTAAGATAGAAATGTTCCCAAATTTTCAAATTTTCTTAAAACAAAATTTATTACCTATTCAATAGCATTCTTTTTTACCTTGTAAAAAACCTCCTAAATATCCAGAGAAAGTCGATATGGCAATCAGTTTCAACATAACTGACAAAGGGTAGATTGAAACTATTCCATGTATTTTAAGTTTATGGTTTATTCAAATAGTTTTCGTTTGACAATTACTTTTATAATAGTAAACTGTTACAATTACTGATGTATCATAATCTTTGGTTTATCAAAACCAAGTGGTACCTCTAAAATAGATGTTCTTAAAAACATTTAGGATTTTTTTTACACAAATTTACTTAAAACAAGACAAAAAATAATGCAGCGTTTTCAAAAGTTTTTACTCGACGTTTAATTTATTATGTTGTGATGTAATCTTAGAATATCTGGGTGAATTCAGTGTGTGGCTCTGACTGATGTTAATGATGAGAGTTTCCAGTAGCGCCACAGATATTCTTGAAATTTCTAATTATATCACACATTGAAACAAGGCTGATTATCAAGATAAGGTTGCAAGCTCTATATAAAGGGCGTGTTCCATTTCCTGTTGAGATGAGAATCTTGAATATCTAGCCAGAGCTATGAGTTGACTCTGATGTTAATAATTTACCATAAAGCGACAGATATTCTAGATGTTTCTGATTATTTCACTTTTTGAAATATCCCTCTTGTAATTTACTTATCTAGTTTTTTGTATAGCTACTTTAATTACCAGTTATCATATAATCTTAAGTGCACTGTTAAAGTTAGTTACAGTACAACAGGTATCGGCCCGCTTATAATTGGTACGGGATTCATTTCAACAATTTTCGGTCCTAAAGTAATGAGAAAGGTTTCAACAGCTTTGTTTTTAACACTTGAAAATTAAAAATCTCAACCCAAACTACTCCCCACAGCCAAACAAATTACGTAAGCAATTTGTGGAATGTGTATAGCCTGTCCCTTAAAAAAAACTGTTTTTTGTGAGTTTGGCCGAGTGGTCTAAGGCGTTGCGTTCAGGTCGCAATATTTTCGGATGCAAGAGTTCGAACCTCTTAGCTCACATTTGATTTTTTTTTTAATATATCTAGTTGTAATACCTTTTTGAGCAGCAATTGGTTAATTTTGTGAACAGAAAAACTTCATACTGATTTCCAAGAATATATTGTCAACTATAACCTAGTCGATGTTTAATCGCTATTGTTAACTTGTATAAATCAAAATAATCCAGCTTGCAATTGTTTGAATTTTCTACTATAATGAGATTAAGTAGACGAAGCAAAATTGTATAACCATTTCTTATACTAAGTAATTCAAGAAGTGTAATATCCTGTATTTTGCATATCTGGCCGCAGTTTCAACTTATTAAAGTAATGATTAGCAGTGGCACATTTCGTTCTTAAAATCGTAAAATGTGTGTTGACCAGTATAATATATTTGACAGCACTTCAGCTATGACCTCTTCAATAGACAAACTTAGATAAAAATTTGGCCTAAAATAAATGGCAAATAAGAACTAATTTTACCACACTGCTTAATAATTAAATATTTATTTTCACATGAGATGGCAATGTAATTCCACAAAAATCAATGAATTTTGAAAAATAAGCAACTATGTTAAAAATATTATCAGAATAAAAAAATAAAGCGTCAAATAATAAAATGGGAATATGCCGAACTTATTTAAGTTTAGAATATTCATAAATATTCATTCATAAATAGAAATAACATCCTGTAGAATCATAAAATAATACAAGATGGAATATTTACTCTTCAAGTGACATGTACTTTAAAACTCCAAAATTAAAAAAAGTATAATAGATTTTCATCTGTTAACAACGGGTTTCTACCAGTAATAATTACTCCACGAATTCTCTATCAAATGATACTGGTCAATGTGATAGTAATAGGTTGTTGAGGACATTCTGGCTTTATTTTATCGACTTTTCCGAAATCAACTGAAAATGACAACAAATAATCTAATTAGTATAGGATGGTTAAAATGTAAAAGTACTACATCACACACTTGTGGTTGTGGTAGGAACATTAACGGCATGCAAAAGTTGCTTAATTATTAAATTAATATTTTGTCAAAAGAAATATGGCTATAAGATAAAAAATGTTTTGGTGGGTTGTTTTTGAATGGAAAAGTTCGAATACTGTCAACTGAAAGGAACTTGTTTGAACACTTGTTTTTATCATTCCTGATTTTCTTGCAGGTTGTTTTAGTGTTTCATTAAACAATTTAGTAGGAGTTTCACTATCAGTCAATGAGTATGTTCAAGCAAATAAAATGTTAAAATTATTAATATTTATGTCAAGGAAATTATTTTCCTTGAAATTAGAAAATCACAATATCAATTTTGACAATAATCGATTAATAAACAAAATCTCTCAATTTCAATATCAATATTTTCCATGATTTTACCTCTATTCAATTTAACTTCAAATTATTTTTTCCCTATTCAATTGATTTTCAATTTTTTTCAATTTTTCATATTTCTAGTTTTACCTTTTTCAGTATATTCAATTGATTATTATCCTGTTTTCCTTTATTATAACATTATAAACCACATGTCACTATAAAATTGTGAAGCTTGCAAACAACGACAAGCTGGTAAGTAATAATTTATAATTTAGTAATAAAGAAAAAAAGAAAAAGCAAATTAGCGAAAGGGTGGCCTGTTTGCCCATCGTTGTTTATTTATTTAGTCTCTGTATAAGTTGCTTTAATTATTGGTTTATCATATTTACTGAGTGTATTGTGTTGTAATGTATTCACTCTAGTTATGTGATCCATTTTAACTTAATCAATCGGTAGCATTAATAACTATATAGTACTAAATAAGTTTATACAATAAGGAGGAGATGTCCTCCTTTTATATAATATGCTATATTAATGAGTGTGGTAATTAATAGAAATATAAATATCGTGTAATTGTTAAACTTGAAAGCGCCAAAAAAATTTAATCAGGATTGTTGTTGAAAGTATTCCCTTTGGTTAGAGTACCCGCTCAGCCATAATCTATTTCAACATAGGAAAAATTTATCTTACAAAAATTATAATTGGCAATTTGTCCGAGTGGTTAAGGAGAAAGATTAGAAATCTTTTGGGCTTTGCCCGCGCAGGTTCAAATCCTGCAGTTGTCGTTTAAATCGTTTTATTTTTTTAAGTTTTCCTTTAACTAAATTAAGGCTAAAACTTAACCTTGACAATCGTCGAATGTTCAACAAGCTGATTTCATGGTAAACTTAAAGGTACATGTAATAAAAAATTATAAATTAAACAGTAGAAAAAAAATTATCTGAATTTGGCATGCTCCCACATTTTTTCTAAACTTTTCTTAAAAATAGCAACGTTATGATCAATTACTGACATTGAGGTAGTTTCATCGTCATCTTCTAATCTTGTAACAGCAACTAAAGCCAAACCTCGTATCATTTGATGTAAATATAGCATTGTACCATTCTCAAGTTTTGAAATACATTTTGTAGGTTTAGAAAAGGTAAATGAGGCGTTGATGTTATTATTAGTATTGATAGTATCATCATACAGAGTATCTGATATGGAATTACGATTGGAATGTGTATTATTACTATTATTATGGTCATTTTCGTTGTTTGATTCATATAAACCATCGAGGTCGATTGAAACATCAATGAATTCAGCACAAACTTCATAATTTTGTATATCAACAGGCGAAGAATCAGTTGCAACATAAATTTTTGAATTTATATCAAAAAGGAAAACTTTATCAAAATTACTATACTGCATTAATAAGTCTAACAAATTTTCAAGAGCCGGTAATTCATAAATTAATTTTTGGACGATTCTTGAGAATGCTTCATAAATTGAATGGTCAAAGATTGATGTCAAATAAAAAGAAATTTGAACACCTTCTAAACCATAATCTAGCAAATCATCACCAACTCTTTGCATTATATCACGTTGAGTATCCAATCTGAAATCCTCCGAAAGACCATCGATTTTATGTATTAAGACTTCAATATGAATTTTTGGATTTACACTTACAGCGTATTTTATGATAACAGCCAAATTTTGTAATGCACTTAAATATTCATCTTGAGAATCAATGACATAAACTAGAGCACCAATTGAAGAAAACAATTTTTCATAATCATATAATGCAGGTTCAAACAAGTTTAATTGTCCAGGTAACTCAATGACTGCTAGATCTATCAAAGATTTAAAATTTTCAGTTGTTGGTTTTGTTGTACTTTCCAAATAAAGAGTATCTAAAGGTTGAGTATTGTGAAAGACAACCTTACAAATGGAGGATTTACCAGATCTTCTCAACCCCATAAGAAGAACGGTGGCACTGCTATCAATCTCAAAATTATTGTTGCTAATGACAGATTGATCCATTGTTAAAGTTTGAGAAACCCAACAATGTAGACCCTAACGTTACTGCATGTCTATCTTCAATTCAACATCTCAAAAGCCCTTCATGTAGGAAACCGCACCCTACACCAGTTCGTCGATCGACCGCAATTTTTGCACCTGCTATTTCTTACACCCGCACATTTCCTTCTCATCTTAGCGCCAACCCAAACCCGGTTTTCTTGGACGACCTTCCTATCGCGGAAACACCGAGGCGGCGTTGATGGATTTGTGATTGTTCTCGGCGGTTGAGCCCCCAATGGGTTGCGGGCCTCGCTTTCCGTGTTATCAGACTAGCTTGTTTCAGTTCTATATAAAGAGGATGGAATACTACCAAAGTATGGTTTAATCTTGGCTCTTACTCGCCTATTCTTTCTACATCACACAATGTCTATTGCTGAATCCTACTTCCCAAATGAGCCTGCTGGTCCTGAACTCAAGACCGCAATTCCAGGTCCTGTTTCTCAAGAAAAGCTTGCTGAATTATCAACGGTTTATGACACCAAAGCTGCTTATTTTGTTACTGATTACTATAATTCACTTGGTAATTATATTGTTGATGCGGATGGAAATAAACTTTTAGACTCTTATTGCCAAATTTCTTCTATTGCACTAGGTTACAACAATCCTGAATTATTAAAAACTGCTCATTCAGACCAAATGGCTGTTGCTTTGTGTAATAGACCCGCTTTAGCTTGTTTCCCATCAACTGATTACTATGATATCTTAAAGGAAGGTTTACTTTCTGTTGCTCCAAAAGGTTTAGACAAAGTCTGTACCGCACATACTGGTTCCGATGCAAATGAAATGGCGTTTAAGGCTGCATTAATGTTTCAAGCAAATAAGAAAAGAGGTGGTAAGCCTTTTACTGCTGAAGAATTAGAAACTGTCATGGAAAATCAATTACCTGGTACTTCTGATATGGTTATTTTGTCTTTTGAAAAAGCTTTCCATGGTAGATTATTTGGTTCTTTATCAACAACTAGATCAAAGGCAATTCATAAATTAGACATTCCAGCTTTCGATTGGCCAAAAGCACCATTTCCAGCTATTAAATACCCATTAGAAAAATATGAAGTTGAAAATAAAGCCGAAGAAGAAAGATGTCTAAAGGAATTAGATGATATTATTGCTAATTACCCAACCAAGATTGCAGCTGCAATTATTGAACCTGTTCAATCTGAAGGTGGTGATAATCATGCATCTCCAGCTTTCTTCCAAGGTATTAGAGCTATTACTAAAAAACATGATGTTATTATGATTATCGATGAAGTTCAAACTGGTGGTGGTGGTTCCGGTAAAATGTGGTTGCACCAACATTATGACGTTGTTCCAGATATTATGACATTCTCCAAAAAGATGCAAAATGCTGGTTTTTTCTTTAGTGAAGCAGGTTTAGCCGGTGATCAACCATTTAGACAATTCAACACCTGGTGTGGTGATCCATCTAAAGCATTGATTGCAAAAGCAATTATCAAAGAAATTAAAGCTAAAGATCTTTTAAAGAACGCATCTCAAACTGGTGATTATCTTTATTCTAAACTTGAAGCAATATCCGAAAAAACTGATAAAATGTTAAATCTAAGAGGTAAGGGTAGAGGTTTTTTCATTGCTTTTGATCTCCCAACTCCTGCTTTAAGAAACCAAATAGTAGGCGAATGTAAGAAATTAGGTTTAAACATTGGTGGTTGTGGTGATCAAGGTGTCCGTTTAAGACCTGCATTAGTTTTTGGTAAAAAGCACGTTGACATTTTAGCTGACATTGTTGAACAAGCGTTTGCAAAATTATAATCTACTTAATACTTAATTTATTATACACTTTTCAATTTCATTTATAGAATTTAAATCATTAGAAAAAAGTAAGCTCAGTAAAATAGTTTCTAAACGTCTTATTAAGTAAACAAGTTAATTAGTGTAAAAAACATTGCACTATTGTTTTGTATACCGGTAAAAACAAATATTGCAATTAAACAGTGTCCTATTTTAGCGCATGCTATAGTAAATCTATAAATTTATACATGTATTGAATACAAAAAATAATGATCTAAATTACAATAATTATATTAAACATAATACAAAGCAACCAAAATCAAACTTTTGATCTCTTCGAAGTTGCGTCTTCTCCTTCATTCATTCTTTTCTTGCCATCATATTTTTGTAAAAACTTGGTCATATAATCTTTACAAAATGATTTGATTTTCGCTTTACGTTCATCCGACAAAGAGGCAGGCGCTTGTTCGCCAGCATGTCTTTTCATTTCCTTTTCAGCCAAAAAATGAACTATATCTCTGGCACATTTTTTCAAATTATCTCTACCAATTTGTGGTTCGTACCTTGATAAAATATTTGGAATATAGGTTGCAAATAAATTCATCCATTTATGTTGAATTGTTGAGCTTAGCTTCTTACTCTTTTTAGATGAATTATCTGCCTCATCTTTGATAGTAACCTTTTTGTATTTATTTTTTGAAGTTGCTGATAACGATGTTGTTCCTGCAGTTGTTGGCGTTCCAGATGATGACGAAGGTGATGACAATGAATTTTCACTTTTACTTGCTTCTGCAATAATTGTTGATAAAATGTTTAACCGTTGCTCGTGTTTAGCCAATTCATTCCTTCTACTTAATGCACGTTCACGCTCTAAAAGTTTTAAATCATTTAATTCTTTAATTTTTAATCTTTCCCTTTCCTTACGTTTACGATTTTCTTCATCTTCTCTTGTAAAATCTTCCCATTCAGGTTTTTCCCATTGGGTTTTATGACTATGTCTATTAAAATAGTAGTTTTTTTTACTTTTTGGATCTAATGCCCATTGCCATCCAGGCGGTAGTGCTATACCATTGATTTTCATATTTTCAGGCAACATTGAAATATCAAGATCTTTCCATGGTTGTTGTTGTTTTGATAATGATGCAGGTCCAGTTGGCAACTTCGTAGGTGCTGACATAGAAGCTGATGATAATCTATTTCTTCTATCATCTAATATCGGTTTAACTGAATTATTTTCAATTTTTTTTGGAATACGATAAACAATTTCTAATTTTGACCATTTTTCAATTAACAAATTAATTCTTGATTTCAAATCATTTGACAACGTAAACTTTGACTTTAGAATTTCGAGCGAAAACTCAATTTCACTATCCTGGATTGAATTTTTTGATTTTAAACTAGGCCACTCTTCAAACAAATAGATTAAACTTTCTAGAACTTTTTTTTGATCAATATTTAATTTTTTTTTATTAGTTGATGCAATAATTGATTTCAATGTATTTCCCAAAGCTTGAATACCATGAAGTCTATTGAATCTATTCAAGATTTCGTTTAAATTTTCACCGGTTGATAATAGAAGTCTTTCCAAGATACGATCAATCACTATTAAGTCTAAATCAGGCTGCATTAAGCAACTTGAAATTTTTGCAACATCTGTAATTTCTAAAGGTTCAAGTTCTAATGCTTTGACAAATTCAACATTAACATTTGAATCAATATTGTCATTTGTGACTTTAATACCAATTCTCCTTTGTTCTTTTAACCATTTCTTTTCATCACTTGCACGCACACCTAAAGCTTCAGTTATAATATGTGGCAATAATCTAACAGATTCGCTTTGTGTTTTACCACCCATAACACCCAAACAATTTGCTGAACCACAATAACATTTTTGAGGTTCTGCACCATACCTATCAACATTATAGTCAAAACAAATTTCTTCACCTTTGGAAATTTTTCTTTTCGAAAAAATTCCCATTCTATATCTTTTACCAACAACCCATTTATCAACGTATGCATTTGGATCACATGAATGATTACAGTATCTGGCCAAACTTGCTCGTTTAGTTGCATCAATAATTTCATTGTCTTGGATCATCATAAAATAAAAATGTTTTATACCTTCTATACCATAGTTTTCCTTTCTTATCTTATATTCTTCTGCATCAACAATATCTCCCATATATTCAATTATAAAAGTATTTGCGGGTATGTCAATATTTGCTTTCATACCATAACCTTTATCAGTTGTCAAGAAAATTGAAATATCTGCATATTCTCTACGTCGGAATCTTTGATTTTGACAATAATCTCCACAATTACATTGATCGTCTGAACATTCAATGTTTGTTAAGCGATTTATACAATCTGAATCAGGTCCACATGCAATATTTATTCCATTTTCAATCTCTTCAATACAATCACATGTCATAAATTCATTAGATGCAGAATATATATTTTTTAACCTATTGATATATTGATTTTCTTTTAATACAACAAATTGGGCTTTAACTTCATCTATCTTATCTTCATAATCAGAGTATAATTTCTTAGTTTCTGCAGTTGGAGTGGTAGAGTTTGAACGACTATCTCCAACTGTTAAATCAATAGTTGCAGATCTTGACATTTTTCAACTTATACTTTGTGGTTTATATTTGTCTTTTTTTTTAATCTTTCAATTTCCTCAATAAAAAAAACAGAACAAAATAAATACAAGAAAGCGGTCCTTTTGTATTGTAACAACTCTGACTTATTCACCAATCAGCAGGTTGTTGTTTACCATGGTAAAAGTAAGACGTCCAGCTCTTAGTTTACTGACACGCGCTCTTTGGTACAGTGTTGGAAAATAAAAATTTCAAAACTGACTTTCATTCCCAATGCGGAAAGTAGTAGATTCATGTTAGGTGGGTGATGTTTTGGAAATCGTATTGTGAGGGAACTGGAGGGTGCATTGGGCTATACAGATGTAGAACAATGACCAGTGCCACCGAACCTCCATGGACCGGAGTATATTTGACCTCGTCGGCTGCTAGTAAAGTGAGTGATGACCTTTCCAGTGAAAACTCCGAAAGCGATGTTGACAATAAAAACAATAGTCATATCATTAATCGCACAAATAGTGCACTGTTCAACGTTGATGACCACGATGAAGATGACCACGATAACGACGACAATGATGATAGACATATTCAAAAACTATTGACTACTCAGATTTCTAACATTTCATCATTATCAGAATTCAGAAGAAATCAAATCGAGAGATCAGTATCACATTTTGATAGTATGGAAAAGAGGATAAATAGGTTACCACAATTTTATAGAGCTGATGAATTTTTGAAATGCTTATCTGAATTTACAATTGAGAATGAATCTTTGAAAGATTTTCGTAAATTAATTGATCAAAATAATCCAAATCAAAAATTTATAAAGTATGAAGTGATAATTGAGAATCAACGTGGTGCAACACTGTTTGGTTCCAAAATGTATAGCAAAGAATCTGTTTTATATCCATTAGATCCACCAAAATATCAAACTTTAACGGGAAAAAATTTGGCCAATTTGTCAATGTATCCTGAACCTGCAAATAATTGGCATTGGAGTTGGAAACAATGGCATGTTATGATGATTAATGATGTTGACGAAGAAGGTTGGATTTATTCAGCAATTAGATTTGGTGGATATCATTGGACTGGTGTAGGAAGATTTGGTAATTTTGTTCGGAGAAGAATTTGGATTAGGATGTCTGAACGATCGAGAATTGACGATGAGGAAGAAGCTATTCATGTAGAAGATGATGAGAGTAGTGATGATACGAATGTTACTGGAAATGCTTTAGAGAAGGAAACTATAGTTGTTAATCCAAGTTTCTTCAGCGATAAAAAAGCTTTAACCTCAATCTTTAAGAATAATCTTGACGAAGCAATAAAAAGCAAAAGCTTACCATTAGCTAATAATGAACTTCTATCCAAAATCTCATGTAAAGATGCATTTACCGAAACTTTAGAACCATCAAGCAAGCTTAGAAAGAAGCATTTTAAGTTTTCTTTAAAACAAAAATTCAAAGATAAATTTCGTAGTAAATCGGAGTCTACTAAAAACACAGAAAACAAATTAACAAATACAATTGACCAATTACCAAACGATGATTCGGTTATGTCATTTTCAAAAGAAAACTTTGAGCATGAAATTAATTTAGAAAATCAGTCAATTGATTTATCACATAAAGACAACAAGTTGAAACCCAATGAAACCTCAGATTTAGAAATCATCGAATCAACATATAAATTGATAAAATCTAAAATCGTTGATAGAATGAAAATATCTGTTATCTTGAACTCATTCTTCTCATCAAAACCTCAAACCTTAAAATTTTTAATTGATGATTATTTGTCAAATATCAATAATGCAGAATCTTGGATTTATCAATATTTAAATGAAATTCAGTTTCACGATTCGAAAAGAATATTTCTTTCCCAATTCAAAGAAAGATTGGACAACAATCCTAGCGTTTTAACTTATGACTCACTAAACAAAATTTATTTTATTTGTAAAAAAATAAGTACGGGTGATTTTTATGATTCAGAAATTAAACCAAAATACCCATAATACAGGTAGAGTATATATTTTATGTAGCTTTTTTAATAATTATATTCATTAACGAAAGTAAAAGATTTATCGCTAATCCTTTTAAGATATACAAGAAAATTTTATGTTTTATATTTACAAGTGTCTTTGAATTGGAGTCCTTTCAATTGACTCAATTATATCACCTTCTTTAAGTTCTGGATCACCTTCTAATGAAATACCACAATCTGCACCATTTTGAACTTCATTAACATCATTTTTAACAATTTTCAACTGTTTAATTTTGCCAGTATAAATAATCTCTCCATTTCGAACTAATCTAACATCGTGGTTTCTTTTAAAAACACCATCAATAACCCTCGAACCCGCAATAATCATAGTTTCTTTACCCTTTAATGAAATTTCAAATAGCTGTTTGATTGAAACTTTTGAAACAACTTTTGTTTCATAAATTGGCGGCAATCTTGATGTTAAAGTCTTCAACACATCTTCAATTAAATGATAAATAACATTGAATTCTTTGATTTCAATACCTGCTTTTGATGCAGTATTTGCAATATCCTTCGGAACTTTAACGTTAAATGCCAAAATCTGCGCATTTGCATCTTTAGCCCTTGCAATATCTGATTCACTCGGTGCACCCACTTCTTCAAAAATAACCTTTGATTGAACTTCTTCATTTCCTAAACCTTCAATGCTTTGTCTGACCGCTTCTGCCGAACCACTAACATCAGCCTTTATGATAAAATTAACTTCGTCAATTTTACTCGATTCATCATCAAAGAGTTCAGGTTCAAGTTCTTTAATTTCTTCTAAAGTTAAACCCTGTAGCTGATACTCTCGGATTTTTTCATCCCTCTTTGAATCTTCCAATGCTTTTATTCTTCGTTCATTCATCTTTTCAATTTGTGATGCTTCATCCATCATTCTTTTCCTCCTTTCTCTATTAAGAATGACTTTTTTAGCATAACTCTCATCTTTTGCTTGAATACCATATTCGCCTGCATCAGGTAACTCTTTCCAACCTGATATTTCAACAGGTTGTGAAGGCTTTGCAATTTTGATTACTTTGTCATGTTCGTCCTTCATAACTCTAACTTTACAAAATGTAGTACCTGAAACGATAATCGAACCAGGTTTTAATTGACCCTTCTTAACTAAGAAGGTTGCAACATTACCCAAACCTTTTTTAACTTGAGATTCTAAAACCCAACCTTCAATAATACCCTTGTCTTCGGTTTTTAATTCTAAAAGCTCTGCAATTGTAACAATTGTTTCTTCAAGGTCTTTCATACCCATACCAGTTTTGGCTGAAATCCTAACAACAGGAGTTTCCCCACCATAATCTTCAACATCAATACCACGAGCTGACAAATCTGCAACAACTTTATCAGGATTTGCCTGTTCTTTATCACATTTGTTAACAGCAACAACAATTGGGACACCCGAAGCTTTAGCGTGTTTAATCGCTTCAATAGTTTGAGGTTTAACACTATCTTCAGCTGCAACGACTAAAATGATAATATCAGTAATATTTGCACCTCTTTCACGCATTTTTAAGAAGGCCGCATGACCAGGAGTATCTAAGAATGTGATCTTCTTTTTACTTACAGGAGTTTGAACAACAAATGCACCTATATGTTGTGTAATACCACCAAATTCACCTTTAACAATTGATGAATTTCTTAAATAATCTAAAATTGTAGTTTTGCCATGATCAACATGACCCATGATTGTGACAACAGGAGATCGTGGGGTCAACTTTTTTAGATCAGTCGAAACTGGCACAGGGAAAAGATCAGCACCTAAATTATCATCACGGTTAACTTCAAAACCATATTCTTCAGCTATCAACTCAGCAGTTTCTGCATCTAAAATATGTTCATTTGTAATGTTTTCAAAACCCAATTCTTCTAATTTTTCTATCAACTCAGGAACACGAGTTTTTAGGATTGTTGCAAAATTTGCAACAGACAAGAAGGTTGGAATATCAAGCTTATATTTGGAACCATCAGCCTTTACTGGGTTTTTCTTTTTAGTTTTGACTTTGACAGGTTTAAAAGTTTCAGAATTTTCAGAGGTACCAATTTTACTTTTAAGAGATTTTTTTTCATCCTTTCTACTATCTTTCTTGGACTCTTTCTTGTATTCCTTTTTAGAATCGTTTTTGAAATTTACATTTTTATCACCAACAATTGGTTTTTGTTCTTCCTGCTTTTTACTTGACTTATTTTCTGATTTCTTTTCTGATGTCTGAGATTTTGAAGATACTTTTTGTGTTTTTACAGATTCATTTTTTAATTCAGATTTTGGCTTTGAGTGAGTCCTTATTTCTTCGTCCTTCAAAGTTTCAGTTATTTTTTCATCAACTAATTCTTCTATAGATTTCTTATCATTAATAGATTTATCAACTGACTCAGAAATTTTGAATCTTGACCTTCTCGATGATATCGCATAAGCTGGTTGTGTTGTTTGACTAAAAGATCTATTTATATTCAGTAAAAACCTTGATGACTTCACCAAACTAGCATTACTAAATACACCTCTGTAAAACATTCTACTGTAATACGGTGGTAATTTTATATATGTACCAAGCTTTAAACAATGTTTTTCATTGAAATAGTAATGCTGAAATAAAATTTAAATTTCACCTAAGATCGCTCAGTTCATAAAGGAAAATGTAAAATATAGTGGAATAACCGAAACTCCATTCGATCCTCTCATTTTCTTACTAGCACTTTATACTCTATATTGCAAACAGTTAGTAAAAAGATTGTTACATTAAAACCAATTGTGAAAGAAGCATAACTCACTTAAATTTGTTTAATGCATACATATTCTTTATTTTTTTAATTCCAGCTGAAGTCTGTACTAGTTCAACATGATACATTGAAATAATATTCAACGTATCACCAAATCAAAAAGTCGGGAACTTAAGCCACATTTGTGTTTGTTTAATTTAGCTACATTAATCTACCAATAATTAAAGTCAAATAATTCCAAATACTCTTAATACCGTTTTATTTACTTGCCATATTACAGGACAATCACATCGTAACAATTTTTTTTAATTTATTTAATAATCTTAGTAATATTATTATAAAAGCAAACTAAAAGTATGTATTAGCACGACGTTAGTGTAAATATTTTCAAACATCACTTACTGACATTTGAAGAAAGTCCATTTGTGAAATGGAATTTGTTTCTGGTTCAACACTTAATAAAGGTCCAATGAAATGATATTTACCCCAGACATGATAACCAACAAAAATTGAAATTGTAAAAATTAGGAAAACAACAACAGAATAGTTCATTGATTGAATATCAATATCAAGTGATGGTGGAAAACATAAAATAATACAAGTCATAATAATCATGAAACAACTACATATGTTAACAATATAACCAAATTTTCTAAGTTTAAAAGTTGACCCTCTAATTTTTTGGCGTTTATTGATTAATAAACATAAAATTGGAATGCCATTTGCGACGTTCATTGCCATGACTGAACAACCTAGAAATGCATTAAACGCACTTGTTGAAATAAGTGAAAATGTTCCTAAAACAATTGACATCACAACTGCTAAAAGAAGTGCATTTCTTGGAACAACCTCATGTTCTTTTGTAGTATCCAATTGTTGCCATAAATTATTATAAGGTAAACCATGATCTCTACCAAATGAAAATATAGTCCTTGAAACGGTTGTTAATGCACCAACACAGGCAAAAAAAATTGCTCCAACAATCATTAATGAAATCATAAATGAAACTAAAAATGACTTGGTTGATAATTTTAAAACAATATCAATTGGAAAAATATCTGGATTGTCATCTAATAATCTTTTAAGTTCCGGCAAAACACTTAGCAATGGTATAATAAAAATTAGTCCTGTGACTGTGCTTGCTAGAATCGAATATGTTAAACCCTTTGGAATGGTTTTTTCAGGTGACATAACTTCTTCACTCATCGAAACAATAGCACCATAACCGTTAAATGTCATCGAAGAAAATTGTATTCCACCTATTATAAATGCTATAACATCTGGCCAACCAGATCTTGACGCATCAAAATGAGTAAAAATATATTTAAAACTATGAAAATCCGAAGAAAACAATAAAATAAGAATGTCAGCAAATAAGATTGTGTAAAAAGTCCAATAAATACAAAACTTATTAATATCCTCAATTAAATGTTGGAATTTCAAATTTATAATTGCCGAAATCAAAATTATTATAACAAAAACAACCATAATCAATAAATTATCTTCTTTATAATCACTATGTGAAAGTCCAAATATTGATAGTATAAACTGTGCACCACCAAATGAATATGACACAAACATTAGCAAATTACCAATAATTAAGTACCAACCATCAAACCACGATGTTATTAAACTGTATTTATCATTTGATAATATACACGAAAAATGATAAACACCTCCAGATGTTGGAAATTTAGATGCAATTTCACTTAGTGATAATGAAATCATGATCGAAAAAAATCCAAACAATATCCATCCGTATAAAATGGTTACATTTGAGCCACAAACTAAACCAATTGATAAAGTTGAAGCAACACCGAAAGGAACGTTCATTAATGAAAATCCTAACCCAACAATTGAACCAACCGAAAACTTACGTTCGTGTTCATTCTTATACTGGAAGTGTTGCACTTGTTCAGTATTATCATCGTCATAATAAATTTCTTGTGCAATATGTTGACCTAAAACCAATAAATTCTCTTTAATGTGAAATTGATGCTCTATACTCCCACGAATATTATTATGCTGTTCTTGTACTATTGAGGGGTCTGTGTCCAGGTCTTCAACCATGGTTATTTAAGAGCAAACCCGGTTTTTATAGGGTAGAGATTAATGAAAATTCAAAATTTGTCAAGAATTGTGAAATTTGAATTTCACATAAAAATTTCGATGTGATAACAGTTTCATCTTTAAATTCTAGTTGGATTTTTGCTTTTCTATCACAGAAGCAAGAACAATAAACAAATGCCCCAACAAAGAGAAATTCCAGGGTTCTACTTTGATGAAGAGAAAAACCGATATTTTGCCATTCCAAATGTGGCAGCAGATTTTAATTCCTCCGAAATTCGAAATCTTGATGACAAAATACAAGCTAAAAAAAGAAGGAAACTAGCCAATCGACAAAAAAGATTGTCACCACTAGACCAATATCTAATAAATTTCAAGACCAAACAGAATGCTTATTATTTAAAATTAGAAGAAATGATCAATCACTCTAAAAATAAAGGTTACCCACTACATAAGAATATGCAAAAAGTGATAGATGATAGATGGAATGGAATATCACCTGATAGACCTTTTCAATTATGCGGTCTTATTAATCGTGTATTATTTCCGTTAGAAACATGCGGTGAATTATCTGGTTTTAAACTAGCATTCGTCCATTCGATTTCAAATGCAATGAATAAATACGTATTCTTTAAAAAAACACCCCAAGGTGATATACCCACATATTGTTTAACAGATCAACTTAAATATCGTGCTCATGTGCCAGTCAAGCGAATAGATTATGAACACCTTTCTGTTGTACCTTTTTCTCGTTTACAGGAAGAAAGGCCTTTTAAAGATTTTTTTCCAACACGCAATGGATATGTGATTAGATCTGATACCCCCCCAAACAAAACCACAAATTTATTACATATGTTACCCAATTTTTACATTCATAAGATAAATAACAATAACTTCATTACCATTAATGGAGAAATATCAAAAAGAGATTCCGATATAACAAGTGTTGATTATCTTAACTCAATGTCTGCATGTAGTTATAGAAATGGTACCGTTGATATTTTTCATGACCAAAAGATATTCACGATTGATTTTGGAAATCCAATTTGTGGAATTTCCTTAATTGTGTATGACAATATCAATTATTGTGTTGTTTCTGGACTAAACAACAAATTACATTCTTATAAATTAGATGTTTTATTAAACTCGGCTACTCTTGATATGATTTTTGATGATTACAAATGTAAAGATCGACTTTCGTTTAATTTGAAACAAGATCGTCACTGTGATGGTATTTTTGGGGTGGAATCGGAATTAGATGATCCAGCTAAATTAGAAATCAAATTTTACAGTATATTATGCCCAAAACCTCTACGAATGTTATGCGGCCCTTTTTTGATTAAAAATAATTCATCGTCTCAAATTCTTTGGGCTTTGAATGAAGCAATGTTGCTTCTTTATGATAGTGATACCCAGATACTGAATTTTTATAAGACGTACAGCACTGTTGTGTAATTACTAAATACTAAATACTAATTACTTCAGAGTAAACTTTTTTTTTGCTTCGCAATAAGATCAAAAACTTGTAGACATGTAAATTTTCATGTTTAAAATTCGTTGATTTTTGGAAGTTCTAATTTAATCTACGATTCAAGCTACCCTGTTATCACAAGAATGGAAGACGATGAAATAATGTTCGACGAATTTGGTAATCCCTTGAATGGATTCTCCGAAGATTTTGACAGCGATTCTGACATTTCTGTAAATGCTGTTCCTGATACCGAGCAAGATCAACAAGTTGGATCGACTGCTGTAGTATTGACAGAATATGAGACAGATCAACCAACATTATCATCTACATTCGGTCCATCAGTTGAAACTATTATTGCCACATCAGATGCTAAAACCTTGAATGATCCAATTATTGAGCCTGAAATTGAAAAGAACTTTAT
The DNA here is from genome assembly GCA_030564565.1 of Pichia sp. NRRL Y-12830. NCBI lineage: Eukaryota > Fungi > Ascomycota > Pichiomycetes > Pichiales > Pichiaceae > Pichia > Pichia sp. NRRL Y-12830. The sequence goes on from JAJLVO010000001.1 coordinate 356,961, forward strand.
GTTAGAAGAAGATGAATTACCTAAAACTTCATATTCAAAGCAATATATGTGGGAATTATCAAACATACCTGTAAGAGTTAGAAATGTAGCCCTTTGTGGTAATATACATTCAGGGAAAACGTCCATTCTAGATATGTTTATTAGTCAAACACACCCGTTTAACTTTAAAAATCAAAAAGAAGAAGATTCAAAATCAAGATACACTGATAATCATATATTAGAAATTAAAAGAAAAATATCAATTAAGAGCTCAGTTATGTCACTTCTATTACCAGATATGAATGAAAGATTAATGTTGGTGAATTTTGTTGATTCTCCCGGTCACAGTAATTTTTCAGATGAGATGACAATTTCCATTAGGCTTGCCGATATTGTTATTTTATGTGTTGATGTCATCGAAAGTGTTACGAAAGGTTTAGAACTTTTAGTTGAATATGCACTAAAAACAAACACCAAAGTTATACTTATGTTGACGAAAATTGATAGATTAGTATTGGAACTTAGATTACCACCATTAGATGCATATTATAAGATCAGAAGAACGATCGAAGAAGTCAATGAAATCATTGAAAAATATTGTAAAGTTTTTGACCTAAATAATTTTGACAATATTAAAGTATCACCTGAACTTGGGAATGTTTGCTTTTCATCAAGTTTACTCAATATGATTTTCACATTGGAAAGCTTTTCAAACAAGTATTTTGAATTTAACAAATTACAACTAACACATAAGCTAACACCTGAATTATTTGCAACAAAACTTTGGGGTGATATATATTATGAAAATAAAAAGTTTTTCACCAAACCTGCCAATCAGATCGCAGTTGCAAATTCAAGAACATTTATTAAATTTATCCTTACCCCTATTTATAAACTAATTACATCATCACTATCATTAGATGCATTTGAGCGTCAAGAATTTGCTGAACATCAGATGAAATTAAGGTTGAAAAAATATGTTTATAAGTTTGATTCGAAACCATTTATGAAAGAATTGTTTAGTGCATTTTTTGGATTACCATCTATGCCATTTACTTCAATGTTAAAAAATCAGCCATCACCAATTAGTAATGCAAAATCCAAATTTGATTATTTGTATACAGGCCCAAGAACTTGCGAAGTTAGTGATATTATTGCAGACTGCAATTCTGACAACAAAGTAGTTGCTTATGTCTCTAAATTAGTAGACACACACGACAGTGAACATTTCTATGCATTAGTTAGAGTTTTATCAGGATCAATTAAATCTGGTGAATATGTTAATTTATTAGGTGAAGATTTTACCCCGAATAATACTGATGATTCTAAAAGACAAAAGATAAGTAAATGTTATTTTTGGTGTGGTAGATATAAAATTGAAGTCCCGGAACTAAAAGCTGGATCAATTGGACTAATTTCTGGCCCAGCAATGGATAAATTTATTACCAAAAGCGCAACAATTTACGATGTATTAATTAATGAACCTTTTTATGTTTTTAAGAATAATGATAGGTTATTTCCACCGGTGTTTAAAGTTGCAGTTCAAGCATACAATCCCAAAGATTTAAATCAAGTTTTGGAATCCTTGAAAAAATTAAATAGATCTTATGTTGGATGTGAAGTTCGTGTTGAAGATAATGGAGAGCATTCAATTTTAGGGTTTGGTGAATTGTATATGGATTGTTTATTACATGATTTTAGAATATTGTATGGTGGCATCGATATTAAAGTAAGTGATCCAATGGTGAAGTTCAATGAAACAACGGAAGAACTGTCAAAAATTAAACTAGTTACAAAATCAAATAATAGTAAAAACAGTATATCAATAATTGCAGAGCCATTAAATCCTAAAATTTCAAGTGATATTAGGAACGGAACTTTGAACATCAAACGTGATTCACCAAGAGCTTTTGCAAAAAAATTAAGAGACAAATATCAATGGAATTCATTCGCAGCTAGGTCAGTTTGGGGTTTTGGGCCTGATGATTTAGGCACTTGTATATTTTGTGATGATACATTACCAGCTGAAGTTGATAAACAGCTTTTACAGAGCTTTAAATCAGTTATTTTGAAAGGATTTCAATGGGCCGTAAAGGAAGGTCCATTGTGTGATGAACCGATAAGTGATGTTAAATTTAGTATAATTGATTTTGAATTTGCAGATGATGAATCCGACAGAAATGATGCCCAAATAATCCAAATGATCCGTAAAGCCTGCCATTCTGCTTTATTGATTGGTATTCCAAAATTACTAGAACCAATTTATCAAGTTGAATCAATTTGTCATTTGAATGCCTTAAATGCACTAGAACAATTAATTGGCAAAAGAAGAGGTTTTATAATCGATAAGGATAGAATCGAAGGGTCGCCGCTTTGGAAAGTTAATGGTTTTATACCAGTGATTGAATCTTTTGGTTTAGAAGTCGATTTAAGACTTTCCACCAGAGGCATGGCATATCCGCAAATGATTTTTAGTAAATGGGAAGAAGTACCAGGCAATCCATTAGATGAAAGCGTATTTATTCCATTATTAAAACGTGTTCCATTATTATCAACCAGTCGTGATTTTATGATAAAAACCAGAAGGAGAAAAGGTTTAACGGATGATGTTTCATTAAAAAATTATGTTAGTGATGAAACATGGGACTTATTATTGGAATTAGGAGTTGTATAAATTTATAATTTTTTCTAGACTTACAGTTTTTTTTAAATTAATCTTTTTTACTTACAAATCGGACAAATATAAACATTTAAATAAAAAAAATTATTTCTTCTTGTTTCTTCTTCTATTTTTACCTGGTCTACTTGTCTTTTGATGTGATTTCTGGGAAACGTTTTGACGAATTTTTTGTTTCTTCTCACGTTGTTTACCAGATCCAACAACACTAGCCTCTTCGACAGCAATATCAAAATCATCATTACCAGACATTTCATTGTTTTTTCTCTTATTTTTAGCAGATTTAATTTTTTCTAAAGTTTCTCTCTTTTCCTTTTGTCTTTGTTGTAAAGTTTCATGTTGAACTTGTTTACCAAATTTCTTTAATTGTCTTTGTCTTCTAGCTTCTTCTCTTGCTTTCTTTTCAGTTGCTTCACTAACTAATTTGGCCTTCAACTTATCCATGTGATCATCAGATTTAACCATTTCAGCAAAATAATCAACAGGTCTAGCAAACGGAATTTTAAGTGCTAAAAGTTGTTTACGTCCTTCAAGTGCAGCATTTAAACCTTGCTTGAAAAATGCTAATTCTCTTTCTGTATCATCATAAATATCCTTGATTTCAGATTCAACATTTACATTATATGTGGTTGACTGACTCTCATCAAATGAATATTTACTCCATTGTATTTGTATTCTGGAAAGACTATCTTTTAATGCAATTTTATTATTAACAGTAACTTTAGTATGTGGAACAACATCGGCATCTGAATCAAATTCAGCTTCTGAAAGTGGAATGTCTTCTTCCTCTTCTGCCTTTTCTTCCTCTTCGGCATCTTCAGCTTCATCTTCATCTTCATCTTCATCTTCCTTTTCCTGATGTAAAAGATTATCATCATCATCATCATCACCTTCACTTTCATTAAGTGCATCAATATTGATTTCATTATCTTCATCTTGGGATTCCTCATCTTCATCTTCTTCATCATTTTCAGATTCAACTACAGGTTTTTCTTTCTTTGATTTCTTTTGAACATTTTCTTGCTTTTTTGCAGCCTTTTCAACCTTTTCAGCTTGCCTTTGAAGAGCCTTTCCCTTTTTTGCGACCATGATTGTGGGTTGAATCAGTACTAATTAGAGAGGTATTTTAGTATGTAAAGAATGAAGTTTTTCAGGCGAAAAAAAATAAAACAAAAATTTTCTTATTTCCCAAACGGGAAGTCCCTCAAACTCAAAACTCAAGACCAAAAACCAAAAACCAAAAACCAAAAACGTCGACCGACGACCGACGCCTTGTCGTATACGTTTCGTTTCGTTTCGTCTCGCATGATTTTTCGTTTTCAACGTGTTTTCTGTTTTCCCTTTATTTTCCACTTTTTGAGTTTTGAATTGGTGATTCAGGGTAAAATCTATCGTATTTTCTTAAATTATCAAGGTAAAGTATACAGAATGGATAAAACAATTGGTAGAAAAAAGTTTTTGGATTTATTTCCTGAGTTAGTTACCGAGTTACTCGACGTTTTAAGAGAGAATGGTATGCCAGCCGACGCAATCACATGGTTTGAAAACAATCTTAATTACAACACCCCAGGTGGTAAATTAAATAGAGGTTTATCAGTAGTTGATACTTATGCATTATTAAAAGGTTTTAAATCATATAATGATTTTGATCCTCGTGAATATAAGAAAGCAGCGATTTTGGGTTGGTGTATTGAGTTGCTACAAGCTTATTTCTTGGTTGCTGACGACATGATGGATCAATCAATTACAAGAAGAGGCCAGCCTTGTTGGTATAAAGTTGAGTCTGTTAATGACATTGCAATTAACGATGCATTTATGTTAGAAGGCGCAATATATATTTTATTAAAGAAATATTTCAGACAAGATGCGTATTATGTTGACTTGTTGGATTTATTCCATGAAGTTACGTTTCAAACTGAAATGGGTCAATTATTAGATTTGATTACTGCACCAGAAGATCATGTTGATTTGAATAAATTTTCATTAGAAAAACACTCATTTATTGTTATTTTCAAGACTGCGTATTATTCATTCTATTTACCTGTTGCATTAGCTATGTTTATGGCAGGAATCAATGATGAAAAAGATTTAAAACAAGCAAGTAATATTTTAATCCCATTAGGTGAATATTTCCAAATTCAAGATGATTATTTAGATTGTTTTGGAAGACCTGAAGATATTGGTAAAATTGGCACTGATATTCAAGATAATAAATGTTCCTGGGTTATTAATACTGCTTTGAAAATTTGTACGCCTGAACAAAGAGCAATTTTAGACAAAAATTACGGCAGGAAAGATCCCGCAAAAGAAAAAATCTGTAAAGATTTATTTAACGAATTAAAAATTGATTCTTTATATCACGAATACGAACAAAATATTGCAATTCAATTACAAGAACAGATTAAGCATGTTGACGAAAGTAGAGGTTTTAAAGGTGAAGTTTTAACTGTATTTTTCAAGAAAATTTACAAACGTTCAAAATAAAGAAAACCTTTATTATTTTTATATAAGTAATTATAGAGAATGATTGAGTAACTAAATAAATATGTAATATCATGTCCGTCTACTTAATTTGGAATGCCGGTACCAACCTTTGGGGGATAGTCCTTAGAGGTAGTTGAATTGGGTGGATGTTGACAATCACACCATTGATCTTTAGGAACCGGATCCATTGGGACAGGGATATGTAATCCACAGCCGACCCAGGTGGCTTTATGACAATTTTCACAGGTATCAGGTCTGCACATGGTTGGCAAAAAATGAAAAATAAGCTTACTTGAAGATTACCAACACGGTGGAAGACTTTAAACACAAGAAACAAAAACGAAAAGCGGTCTTATTTTTTGCCACAATTCATGTTCTGTCCACAACAATTTGTTTTGTCGCAAAAAAGCTTACACTTCTCACAGTTGACAGATGCAAAGCAAATTTTGAGATTTTTTCAGAAAAACACGTGCTTCCTTAACTGCTCAACTCTTTTTTTCTTGCTTCGGACCCTATTATCGGAAAGGATACAAAGTAATCGAAAAAGTTGGATATGTCTACCATTAAGAGAAATTCAGATCTGGTTGATGTTGCACAGATAGCAGATCATATACTTAAGAAACAAAAACTCAACGCTCAACAACCCGATAACACGTATAAAGTTGATAATGGTTATACTAAAAAATCAGTTGAAGATTCTGAGCATATTACAAATAATGATAATACTGTAGTATCTGAATCTACTGAAAATGCAATTGATCCCGTATTTGGCTCCGATCCTTCAATGGAAAATGTGAAGAAAACTATTGAAGAGAATGCCCAAGAAGAAGACCAAGAAGAGCACGAAGAACAACAAGAAAAGCAAGAAGAGCAAGAAGAGCAAGAAGAGCAAGAAGACCAAGAAAAGCACGAAGAACAGCAAGAAAAGCAACAAGAGCAAGAAGAACAAGAAGAACAAGAAGAACAAGAAGAACAAGAAGATAAAAACCAAAATCAACCTGAACAGCAGACACAAGCACCTTCCGTTGAGTCACAACAAAATTCAAACAAAATTTCTCAAATAGATAATGTTTCAACTTCAACAGAGCTTGTGCCTGCAGTTTCTGAAAAATCTCTCACAATATCAGATCCTGATATGTTGTTAAGAATAAAAAAACTAAATCATAAAGAGGTTGAAAGACGTAGAAGGGAAAATATTAATATTGCATTAAGAGAATTACAAGAGGTTGTACCAACAACCCACTCAAATAAAGCTCAAGTCATCAAAAAAGCTGTTGAACACATTCAAAAACTAAAAGAAAATGAAGAAAACTTGGTCAATAAGTGGACTTTAGAAAAAATTATTACTGATCAGGCAATTAACGAATTGGCAAATTCAAACGATATGTTGAAATTAGAGTTAGGTAAGGCTTATAGAGAGATTGAACATCGTAAAAATATATTTGAAAACTTTATCGAATTAGTTTCAAAGCAAGAAAATTCAAAAGAGATTAACGAATTCTTATCAAAAGTTAATGATCTATTTATTAATGATGACATTGAAGAAGAAGAAGAGGAAGAAGAAGAAGAAGAAGAAGAAGAAGAGGGAGTCAATAACAGGGAACAGCAAATAGACCAAAGTACCGAATCAAAAAATCAAAAGCTAGACAACGATTCTATTGAAAATAATCCAAAAGATGATAAATAATAATTTTATTATTCACTATCGCTTTCAATCCATTTTACATTAGAATGTTTTAATTACCTTTTTTTATTATTGATTATTGTATATCTCAAATTTTTGTATCTTTATTATTTATTTTTGTACCTTTATTACTTATTCTTGTATTATGAGTATTTCTTGTTGTTTTTATGTATTTACGTTAATTCTGTGTTAAGTAGTTCAATGCTATATCTCTATTTCTCTAACTAAAACGCCTTCAGTACCCTGACCTAAACTACCCTCAATAGTGAAATCGACTGATAGTCCTTGATCTGTATTTTCCATTTCCCCTCCATGAAATGTGTAAATTGTACTTGTACCTCCATACATTAATTTATCTTCCATACCGCTCCTATTGCAAATTATGACACATTGTTTTAAATTTGGATGTGGTTTTTCATAAATTGGTCTTAATCTCATAATCCAATATGTACCTGTGCTACCATCAACGTTTTCTAGTTTATAATCAATTGATTTCTTTGTTTCCTTTGGCGAGTTCAAGATTGCATTATCCCTATAAAATTGATGCTTGTCATTAATTTCATAGGTACTATTTTCTTTTGCAGTGTCATAAATGTTTTTGAATTCATTAATTTGTTCGGTATTCCAATTTTCATCCCAGTTTGAATTCATCCATGCAGTTGGGATTAAAATTAACTTACATTTTTCATTAGCTGCAACTGTTGCAAACTCATATTTATTGAATGGTGCTTTGAATTCGTATGGATTCAAATCCATACAAATTCCAATGGTTGAACGTATAGTTTCTCCGTTTATTGTCACATCAAATGCACTGAACCCATCTGGCGATTCACTACAACCCCAGGTTTTATCGGTTTCAAATAGATGTGTCTTTCTATAGTTATAAATAACTTTACCGTTTGAATCAATTAACATTGCTGAATTATAAATCTTTTTTAATTTTGAATTTTCAAAACTTTCTGGATAGCCTAATAATGTCAAACAATTCCAACGTTTTGAAAGCAAATGTCCAAACTCATATGATTTACCACATCCTACTTTTTCTAAATATGGTGATATATGTGTTGACGATTTGAAATTGTATCCTGTAAGTGCAAGTTCTGGTAGTACAATTAGATCAGGTTTTGAACTGTTTGATGGAAACGCTTGTTCTAGCATTTTTAACGCTTTTGACATATTTTCTTCAACATTTCCAAGGATAGAATTCAATTGAACAGCTGCAACACGTATTTTCATAGTATTAAATCTGGTTGAGTAGTATAGGCGATTTTTTTCAAAAAGAAAGTTTTAGCATGGGTTTATTAACTTTCTACAATTGTGCGACTAACTTACTAAACTCCACCCACTTTCTATTATGAATTGCTGATATCAACCTCATATATCAATGGATTCCACCAGTATACTACTTGATCCTCAAATCAAAACCCGTGTTTTGTTACCAATTACGCTAATTATGCTATTGGTGCATGTTTTACGTCAAATGATAACATCACTTTTAAAACCTAAACAACAATTGCATAAAATGACGAAACTTAGAGAAGATCAACACTCGCAATATATAACAATGTCAGGAAATAATGCATGGACTTTTTTATGTAAATCTGAATGGGATACAAAAAAAAATTACTTATCTGAACAATATTCAAAAAGTAGTAATTTAAATAAAATACTGGAACATCCAATTGATGATGAAAAGAACATTGACGGTAAGTCAAAATCAACGAATAATGAAATGAAAAATCCATTCACTGAAGCTGGCCTTAATGATACACTTTGGCAAGGTATGAAGGGTAACTTGTTAAATTACTTACCGCAGCCAATTTTAATGTTTTACATGTCATTTTTATTTCGTGGTTACATTGCATTAAAATTGCCATTTTCCTTAACGTCAAATTTTAAACCAATGTTACAATCTTCAATTATGACATCTGAATTAGATGCTTCTTACGTTACTGGTATAAGTTGGTATTTTGTTAATTTGTTAGGTGTTGAAAGTTTAAGTAAAATATTTGTTCCAATTTTTGGAATTTCTTCAATATTTGATAAACCTGAACAAAAAATTCTGGAAAATATATCGTCCATTGTAACTACTGGTATAAATCCAGGCCAACTACAAAGTCAACCACCAGGAATGTTTAATAAATCAAATGTTGAAGAGGTATTTAAAAAGAAAACTGATAGTATTAAAATGGCTAGTTTTAGATCATGTTTAACGAATGTTGAAGAAAGAATACTGAAAAAAAATGGAAGTCTTTAAAAAAGAGTTTGGAATGCATTATAGAAATATGTACATGTATACGTAAAATAAATAAATTATTATATATTCTATATTTAAATCATTACATTAAAGTTTATCTGTAATATCAATTTTGCTTGAAACATTATTCGATTCTTTTACGTCGTTCAAAACTTTTAATATTGTTTCCTTTTCAATAATCGATATCGGAGTTTCAAGTCTTTGAGACCATAATAATACCGCTAATGGTGAATGTGAATTTGCATAAAGTGCAATAATTGTCTTTTTAATGCATTCTGAAAACTCAACATGTTCAAAGTCTAATAATTTTATTGTGGTCGTTAAAAATGTAGCCTTATCTTGGTCTGATTTTTTCAAAAATGTGGAAGATGATGAAACTCTATTTATTATTATATCAGGTATAAGTTTCAAATTTTTGTAATCTGAGTTATGTTTTAGGTATTTAATAAATAATGGTAGTGTATGTAAACGAATGAATGGTGTGATATTTTTGACGATTTCTTCATTTAAGTTATCTTTTTGCAAAATCATTACGCTTACAGGTTTAGTTAATAAATTAAATAACATTTCCTTTTTAGAATCTGCCGTATTAGCATTTTTACAAATATCATGAGCAAGTTTGACATAACTAGTAATTATGGATAGCTTTGGCATAAAAGATTGATATTCAAGTATTTCAAAAATCTCTTTTGCAGTCGAAACATCTCTATTATCAATAACCCCTTTCAAATAAAATTCTAAAAATGATTCTGGGACAATTGAAAGGAAGTCCCCTTGTGTAAATTGATTATATGCACGTACAATCGAGGTAACAGCCTGGATTCTTTGTGCTTCTATTAAATCAACAAGAATGGATTGTAACGCTTGATCATGATAGTGTAAAATATTAGTAATTATATCATTAGTCAATTGTTCAATAAATAAATCTTGTTCTGACTCTGAGAATTCAGGGATTGTTTTAACATACAAGCTTAATAATGTTGATTTTGAAAGTTTTGGAAACTTCTCAGCAAGATAAGCAATTGCACTTTTAAACTCAAACGTTGATTTATCTGAAATTGTATTAAAGATTTCCGTTTTGATTTCGTCTGTAAGTATCAAGCTTGACATATGAGTGCCTGATGAAATTATTTTATACGATTTTTCGTATTTCTTTTTCCATTTCAAGATAATACTTAGTTTGTCTTGATATTTAGTAGAGCTATCATATTTGATTCTTGAATAATAATCATATTTGGATAAATAGTTATTAAAATAATCATTGAAAATCATATTTAATGCAACTGTTTCATCGAGGTGGACAAATGGTGATGGAATGGAATCTGGATTGAATTTGTCAACAGCCGAAATAAAATCATTATCAGGGACCTTAAATAATTCTAAGTTATCAAATGGTTTACCAGTTAAACGTTTTTTAATATTATTCTTTTTATTGGTAGTTTGTTCATCTTCATATAAAAATGATGAGTTATGTCTAACTAAATGTGGTAACCCTGAAATCTTTGTCTTGCACAAAGCAGAACGTAATTGTAAACGTTTCATTTGATCCTATATTATTTTGTGTTCGTTAGGTTATTAATCTCTTAAAGGAATAAACCCAAACTTGTTAACATTGATTGTTGAATTTTCATAGTGAAATTTAGGGAAATCTTGAAAAACTGAAAATTGATATTTCTCACATATAGACCATTTTAGGCATCTAATCCAATGTGACATTTGTTTCGAATGTTTTTATTGATTTAAAGAATTACTTAATACACCAGAAGATATCGAGCTATGCAAATGAGGCTACTTAAACCTTTTTATCTTTTAGCAGCTACCTTTATTATATGGGTAATCTTGAGCACTATCATACCCAATTTTTACAAAAATTGTAGGTTTCCTTTGAATTATGAAAATACTGATGGTTATTTAAACACTGCATATTACAATGATCTGAATTTACCGGGTATACTAGAAAATAATTTAACCAATTCACACATCCTTTTATTTACTGCTCATCCAGACGATGAGTCTATGTTTTTTACACCAACTATTACGGAGTTAACAAAATCTAATTATAATAATCATTTTCATTTGATTTGTTTTTCAAATGGTGATTTTGAAGGTTTAGGCGAAGTTCGTCAAAGAGAAATTGAAAAAGCTGCAAAACTACTAAACATTGATACTGTTAAGGTTTTGTCATACACTGATGATATAAAAACATTTTGGGATAAATCTGATATAATCAACACATTTCTTTTTGAAACTAATGAAATTAAGAAACAATACAAAGTTGATAATAATAATTTGATTATATTAACATTTGATGAACAAGGAGTCTCAGATCATCCAAATCATAAATCATTATATAGTGCAATTAAAGAATTTAATAGATTAACGAACATCCGATCATATTCATTGAAATCTTGGAGTTTATTAATTAAATATTCAGGAGTATTTTATACAAATATTGAACTTCTCTTAAAATATTTATCAAGGTGTGATTTGCTTCGGACACAATTAGAACAGTATAATGTTGATTTTTTCAAATATTTACCAAAGGAAGAATCCAAAAGTATTAAGGTTTATTCAGATTTAAATAGTTTGTTTTTAAATCTAACAACAATGACATGGGCACATTACTCACAAATCGTTTGGTTCCGTTGGATTTGGATTGCCTTTAGCAAGTATATGAATTCTAATGAACTCGTTCCAATATTATCATAATGTAAATCTTTTGCATTGTTTTACAGCTTTATCGTTTTTTTTTATAAAATAGTATAAAAGAACTAATTTCTATAGAAAAAATCATTTTAAAAATATACAAGTAAGATAACCACACGGTTACCATAAATCAAAATCATTATCATCATCCACAATACGACGTTTAATTTCTTCCTTTTTAACTCGTTCTCTTGCATATACTTCTTGCATTTTGGATAAAATTTCTTTCAACTGTTGCGTTCTTTGTGGTGACGTTATGAAATTTTCAATTAGTTTATTAGCAGCAAGAAAATGTCCTCTATTTGCTAATTCAAGACAACATTCATGAACATATTTATATAACGTGAACTCATTGATTTCTAAATTAATTTTTGAATTGTTATAGTTATTTGAGGCAGTCTTTTCAAATATTACTGGTAATCCGTTCAGTAATTCATGAGAACTTGCATATTTAATTTTTAATCTAATCATAGCGATTGATGGTAATTTGATATAGTTTTCAGACATTTCCCAAATTTTATCAAAAAGTCTATACTTAATTTCTAGTAATGAGTTTTTATCAAGTGATGACGACTCTGGCGTTTGCAATAGAATTTCGTCACCTTGCAGTTCTGATTCAATTCTTTTATCAACTGCATCACCAAATAAACCCGTACAACGCAATGCCAATTCCCAATACTCAACAACTTTTGAACTATCTAGAATGTATTTATTGTTATATTTATCTAAAATTAGATTGTTGATTTCAATGGCAGTTGATAATTCACCATTTTTACAGTATGCCAACAAAATACTCATCAAGATCTCTTCATTTGGCCAAATTAACTCCTTCACATTCTTTTTAACATTGAAATGTTCCAATAAACGAATTCCATTTCCAAAATTATTTCTATCTATTTTAATACCCCAATAAGATTCAATTAGTTTATCCAACGATGGGATATCACAGTGTTTACCTAAACCTTTAATGATTATATTGATAATTGGTAAATCATCTGTTAAACTAAATTGTGACTTATCAGACTCATATCTTTTGACAAGCATTTGAAAATTATGTCCATGATGTGGATATAAATACTTTGTCGAAATATTTGTATTTTGGTTAATATGTTTGATTGGTTCATTAAAAATCTTCCAAAAGTTTTTATTAGTTCTGGATAAAATATCCATTTTAATTAACCACAGAGTATTTGTCATATATAAATTCAAACTTGAATCTTTTGCTTTTTCTTCAAATTCGGAAACTAATTGAATTGCTTTAACTAAATTCAATCTATTATAATGAAATAAAATTATATCTTCATAATCATTCAAATTTAAATTTAACTTATTTGAAAATCCATTAAAAATTGATTTTGTTGATAAATAAACCGATCTTCTAATTGTATTAAGTTTTTTAATTTCATCGGCAACATATGAAGAATCATTTAAATAACCTTTATTTTTTGACAGAAATTTAACTTGTTGGGTTAATGATTCATTATAATAAACTAAACGCTTAATAATTACTGAAATTTCAGTTGCAGACAGCTTACCATTCAAATATTGAAGTTTATTAACATTAGATTTGAGTGTATCATACAGATTTCGTATGTTTTTATTATATAAACTAAGATGAACATTTTGAACTAATTTGTCAATATTTTTGGCATCTTGGGAAACAGGTATAATACTTTCTCCAATATTATTCAAAAACTCCAAATTGATTGAATCTAAAGATTTCGATAAAATATCAACGTTTGGTTTGTATTCAAATTTAGAAAATGGTTTACTTGTAAGGTGTTTTTGATAATGGTCAGTATTAATAAAAGTATTTGTATAGTAATCACTTAATTTTTCATAGTTTTCTTCATATACTTCCAGTGAAGCATTATTCTGCAATTGTCTTTTTGTATATTCATTAAGTCTACTTGCTGGAACAAAAAATGAGATATTCCTCACAGAGGAGACTCCTCCAAAAGAACTCCTCAGCATTACTAGTTTTTTAATATTGACGCTGTGTATATCGATATGTCTTTTGAACAAACCAATACGTCCATATGTAAAACCCAAATTTTAAAATCCAAAATCCCAAATAGAAAACCGAAATTCGGGAAAAATGAGAAAATGTAAAAAAATTTAGACTAATTCAAAAGATAAAATATCATTCTCTTTTAGTTTATAAAGTAGTATAAATTGGTACAACTAGTTTAGAACTCGTCAACCTCAATACCAACCCCGAGTGTTTTTGCTTTTTGAAGACAATGGTCACCAACCCACACGTCCATAATACATAAACCAACAAGTTTACTAATAACCACTTTACTTTCCATCAACCAAGAGTTACCTTCCTTTTCATCATACAAATCAGAAATAGAAACTAAGGAATTTTCTTTAATATCATTAATAATTAATTCGCCTGCTTCATGAGAACAGTGATTGATTGAATCAACGATAACTTTACCACCTTTACCAATAACCAAATCTTTTAAAATTGAACCTTCAATTTCAGTCATATGAGGTTTATAAGAACCAATTGCACCAATAAAACACTTGCTTTCACATTGATCAATTAATTTTTTAGTAACTGTTGGAATTGATGTTGGAACACAAGTGAAAACGACAGTAGTTTTTTTGAACTCTTCCAATAATGGATCATTATCTACACCAGTCGATAAACCAGTAGATTTAAAATTAATTGATGGATATTCAGTTCTAAATGATTTACATAATGATTCAGCTTTTGAAACAGTTCTATTAGAAATAATAACATCTGAAAATCTACCTGGATACAAAATTAATGCTAGTCTAACGTGCCAGATTGCTTGAGCTCCTACGCCGAAAACGACTAATTTTTCACTAATGTACTCCTTTTCAAGAGGGTAGAATTTAACTAATGGCAAAGTATTACATAATGCAGTTCTAAATGCAGTTAATGTTGCACCGTTGAGAATACCGACTGGATAACCGGTTTCCCTATCTAAAATTGTAGTGATGCCTTTGAATCCGATTTTGGAACCACTGATAGCCTTCATACCAACTCTTGTACCTGTTGATGCCATGAATAAATGTGTACAGTCATATTTTGTAGTTTGAACTATTCTTGGTGGAATAATACTTGGATCTTGTTCATATTCCTTTAATGCAGTGAGAAGGATTTTCTGATACTCTTGAACCCCTTCTCTTTTCAGATTTGCAAAAAGAGAACTAATGATGCTTTCTGTAATAATTAACATTGTTTTTCAGTATAATAAACTAAAGAGAATAAACACTCAAATAAAGCCAAGGAAACATGGTTTGTTTTGTTAGCCGTTGCATGAGAAAAGAAATCGGAAAACCCCTACGTTTTGAGAAAGTGAAAGATACAGCGAGCTGATTATTGATTATTGATTATCGATTATTTTTTATCCGCCGACAACTGTCCAAAAGTGAAAAAGAACCAATCGGTAATAAATAAACATGTCAGCTCACGATTTAGCCCATGAAGCATCCAAGATCCTTTGCAGAGCAGTCCGGGAAACATTATGTCATCCATATTTACAATTAGATGTCTATGAAATTGATGATTTATCACAGAAAGATTTTGACTCGTGTTTGATAGTTCTTGACGAAAATCTCGGTAAAACTTATACAATTGTAAATGGTAAGAATTGGAAAGTAGGGAAACGTGTAGAGATGAAAGAATTTGGATTAGTTTATATTTTGATACGTGAAAATGATCAAACTTGTGGATTTGTATCTATAAAAATAATCAATGAGTTTGAACTTTGTACTCTATATCTTTATGAAATTCAACTTAATGAATCATTAAGAGGTAAAGGTTTAGGAACATATTTACTGAGTCAATTGGAAATTGTTGTTAAAACATTACAAAACTCAAAAAAGTTGAAAAAATTATGGTATAATGAATACCCAGAAGAATATACAGATTTGAATGATCCAGAATTAGAAATATCAGGTATTGGATTGACCGTATTTACTTCAAACAAAGGTGCTAGAAAGTTATATAAAAAATTGGGATTTGTATTACATCCAAATAGTCCCGTAGAGAAAGAATTAAGGAATGGGAGAATACTTGAACCAAATTATTACATGTTGGAAAAAAGAATTTAATGTAGCTTAATTAAATAATATAAAAAATTTACAAAATTAAACCAATCAACAAAGTTTGAACTTTTGCATCAATTAAATAACCTTGTTCATGCCATTCATCAATGGATTTTTCCAAATCTTTTAAATCAACTTGAACAACCTCAATAACTTCACTATCCATCCAATGGGGGATAGGGTTTTTATTTTCATCCAATTGCATATCAACATCAATCCAGACAATTTTTGAATTAGCATCAGTTAAACCTGGATCACTCCAAATTATATTTGATATTTTTCTAATTTCTCCAACATATCCAGTTTCCTCCTTTAATTCTCTAATTGCACAACTTTCAATGCTATCATTTGGATCAACCAAACCAGCTGGTAATTCAATACAAACTCCATTAATTGGAGGTCTAAATTGTCTAACTAAAACCAATTTTTTAGATCCATGTGGGTATTTTAAAATTGGAACGATGATAACTGCATCAACTTCTGAAGTTTTTGGTCTTGTTGTACGTTTTGCAATTTCCCAAATACCCTTTTTACCTAATGGCGAAATATACTCTAATTTTTCCAAATTCAGGAACTTTGCATCTTCATTTTTTAACTTTGATTGTGATGTGATTTTGGCAATTGATGTTTTAGGGTTAAGTAATTTATTTGCGTCTTTGTAGTTTACCGATGTTGATGTCATTTTTCTTAAATTGTTGATTTTAAATAATCTGTTGATATTAAGTAATTTCATCAATAAATAGAAAAAAAGAATGAATCATAAATGAATTTATGATTTATAACATGTTTCGATTTTAGTCAACTTATTCATCCGCGTTAACCAGTTTTATTTATCTTGTTTTTTTATTTTGGTTTTGGAATTTGTAAATCAGAACGTAGGGAACTAACATTGTCAACCAGCAATAATTATACCAAAGAACAACATCATAATCATTTTTGAACATGTCTGAAATGTATAATAGGATACAGAATGAATTAGTTACATCTGGAAAATATAAAGAGATATTTAATAGTCTAGAAACAGAACTTCGAAATTGTGGTTGGTATGATAATTTCCAAAAATTAACAGAGTATACAATTGAGCAGTCAAATGAGAAAGATTTACAGTTTAACAAAATTTTAAATGTATTGGAATCCAAGGGACTGGAAAGTGTACCCGATGAAGTTAAAATTAAGATAATTAAAAAGATTTCTGAATTTTTAAATAATGTTGTTGAGTGAAAAAAGGAAAGAAAAAAAAGCTTTAAACGTAATTGGTATATAATATTATATTTTTTTTATATTTATAAAACATAATTTACAATTTAATTGATGATACATAGAAAACACACATACACGTACAGTAATAATAGTAATAGTATAAATAATAGTAATAAAAAAGAAAACTAATATAACAACAGTAAACTTTTTGGGAAAATAAAAGGGGAAAAACAAATAACTAAAAAAATAATCAATCGTCATAATTTTCATCTTCATCAATATCTCTTACCTTTGATTGAGGTACAACTTCAACATTTTTTTTATCATTTTCAACATTATTATTTTCAATATCGTCATTTTCAACTCCAGCTTCATTTTCAATTTCCCCTTGTGATTTTTCAGTTTCAATAGGTTTTAAATCAAGTGTTGATTTAGGCTCAGTTATTTTTTGATCAATATGTGATTTTGATTCATCTTCATTTTTGTCATTAATTTCATTTATTTTTTGTTTCTTTCCAACATTGGATACAGCTTCAGGCTCTACTTCTTCTAATTGACGTTTGGATTTTATGTCTGATTCGATTGGTGTTGTAGTTGTTGTATTCGATGGTTCTTCAACCGCTGGTAAGTTACCTTGTTCTTCTTTTCGTTTTATCACCTCATCGGATGTTGATTTAGATTCAGTTGAAGCAACGGATTGTTCCAGTGGCTTTTCAACTGATTCAGTTGGTGTGTTGATTGGTTTTTCAACATCCAAGTGTACATCAGGTTTTTCGGCTGGTGGAGGCGGTGTTTCAACAGACAGTCCAACGTGTGTTTCGACAGCTGGTTCGACAGCTGGTTCAACAGGGTTTTCAACAGGGTTTTCAACAGGGGTTTCAACAGGGGTTTCAACAGGTTTTTCAACAGGTTTTTCAACAGGTTTTTCAACAGGTTTTTCAACAGGTTTTTCAACAGGTTTTTCAACAGGTTTTTCAACAGGTTTTTCAACAGGTTTTTCAACAGTTTCATTAACAGGTTTTTCAACAGTTTTATTAACAGTTTTATCGGCGGCCTGTTCAATAGGTTCTTTTGTGGATTTGACCTTGTTTTGAGAATCTAAATCAACTAGTTTTTGTGCATCTTTTGAAGTATCTATAGCATGATTGGAAGCATTGTTTTCCAGTTGCTTTGGATGCTGTTGTTGAGCTTGCTGTTGTTGAGGTTGAACTTGTTGGGGTTGTGATTGCGATTGTGCTTGTTGCGATTGTGCTTGTTGCAACTGTGCTAGTTGTGGCTGTGGTTGTGGTTGTGGTTGTAGTTGTGGTTGTAGTTGTGGTTGTGGTTGTGGTTGTGCTTGTTGAGGTTGAACTTGTTGTTGTTGTTGTTGTTGTTGAATTTGATGAATTTGTTGTTGTTGTTGATTAAATGGGAATGGAATGCCATTTGGTTGTTGAACTTGTTGAACTTGTTGTTGCTGTTGTTGTTGTTGAATCATTTGATGAGACGGCATAGTAAGTTGATGTTGAGATTGAGCTGGAGGTGGTAAAGTACCACCTTCTTTTTCATATTTTGATAATAATAACAATCTTTCAGCAATATGAGGATTTTCAGGATCTAAAGAGGCAGCTCTTCTATAAGCATCCAGAGCATCAGTAATTTGATTATTACAAGTTTCATATAAAGTACCTAAATCATACCAAACTTCGGATAAATAAGGGTTTAATCTAATTGCTCTTGTATAAGCATCCAATGCATCTTTAAATTGAGATATTTTATAGTATAGAACACCAATAGAACACCAAAATGTTGGATTTCTTGAATCTAAATTAACGGCGTGTTGGAAAGATTCATAAGCGTTTGAATAATCTTGTTTTGACATATAAACTCTACCCAAATAATACCAAGAATGCGCATCGGAATTATTCAATTCAATTGATTGACTTAATAATTGTAATGCAATATCTAAATCATAGAAAGGTGCATCACTTTGAGAATATAAACCACCTAGTTGTTGTAAAACTTTTGAGTGATTTGGACTTGATTGTAAAACTCTTTCATACGCTTCCTTTGAACCATTAAAATCTCTATTTTGCTCTAAAACTGTACCAATTTGAAACCAAACATCAGTTTGAGTTAATGGAGATGGAGGTCTATTAAGTATATATTGGAAACATTCTAACGCTTTTTCTAATTTATTTTGTAATTTATAAATTATACCTAATCTGAAATAAACTTCATTTGCCTTATCAAAATTTGGATCCATTTCTAAAACTCTTACAAAGGCTTCTTCAGCATATTCTAAAGAACCATATCTATCATAAAGTATACCGATACCATGCCATAATTTAGGTACGCTTAAATTTTGTAAATTAAGTAAAGCCTGTTGATATGCAGTGTAAGCAGATTGTAAATCATCTAACATTAAATAACAATGACCTAATAACCCCCAAGTTTCACCATTATGTTGATCCAAAGCTAATGCCCTTCTATATAAATCGGCAGCTTCAGCATATGCATCTCTTGTTCTGTAAACGTGAGCTAGATGAGTTAGGGCCTTGGCATTATTTGGAGTGTATCTCAAAGCAGTTGAAAAAGCTTCAACTGCCTTTTCAACTTGACCTATGGTGTCTGCACAGGTACCGATTGCGATCCAAGTATCTGCACATTGTTGGATGAATTTTGTGTCATAAGAGGCCATGAGTAGATAGGGCGGCGGGTAGGATGGTTTACTGAGATTGAGGAGAGAACCGACGAAGAAAGCAGAGTCCAAAAGAAAAGAAAGCAAACGAAGCAAACAACACAAAACCAAAAGGATGAAACTGGAAGCAGCTGTGTTGGCAGTGTTGACGGTTTATGGAGTGAAAACGAGAGAAGAATGGAAAAACGCAAAAGAAAATACAGAAAATAGAGAAAACAATAGGAATCGGCGGGAACACAAACAATGAAATAATACTGTTACTACCTAAATAATAGTATTAAGTATTAACGACTTTGCGCGTGCGAAAAACAAAAAACGAAAACCCGAAAAACACAGACAAAAAAAAGAAAAAAGAAACGAAAGAAGACTGGAAAACTGGAAAACTGGAAAACTGGAAAACTGGAAACTGGGAAAATGAAAACTGGAAAAATGAAAGCTGGAAAATGGAAAAACAACGGGAAACTGAAATTGGAAACTTTATTTTGTATTTTGTATTTTGTATTTTGTATTTTGTATTTTGTATTTTGTATTTTGTATTTTGTATTTTGTATTTTGTATTCTTTATTTTTTATTCTTTATTTTCCATTTTTCATTTTTCATTCTTCATTTTTCATTTTTCATTTTTCCAGTTTTCATTCTTCATTTTTCATGAAAAATTTATACACACATCGCATTTAACTAGAAAAAACTACTTCAACGTATTTATAAAAGAACTCAAATTATACTCCTCCTCGTACTGCTTCTCATCCCACAACTCCCCTAACTCTTTCATAACATGTCCCGCCTTACCACCTAACCCACCATCTTCTGTAACATCCTCTATCTTATTATTCATCTCATTCTTATTTTTATTCTCATCATTCTCTTCTTCGTGACTAACGTTATCGGAGTTAAATAAATCTAATAATTGTCCCGTATCCATACTAGCCAATCCACTATTTTGTTGATTTACAATGCTTGATGCAATATTCATTTTGAATTTCTGTAATCCCATAATCTTCTCTTCTAATGTATTCCTTGTAATCAATCTATAAACATTAACAACCCTTTTCTGTCCTAATCTATGTGCTCTGTCCATTGCTTGTAAATCATTCATCGGATTCCAATCATGTTCAACAAAAATAACCGTATCCGCTCCTGTCAAATTCAACCCCAATCCTCCAACTTTTGTGGTTAATAATAATAAATCAATTGATGGATCCTCATTGAATTTTTTAACAATGTTTTGTCTGTATCTTGGATCTGTCGATCCATCCATTCTTAAGTATGTAACATTTGGCATGTTCTTTTTAATTAAATCATTTTCAACAATATCTAACATATCCTTCATTTGACAAAATATTAATGCTCTATGTTGTGAAATAACCGTAGATTCATTACCAATCAACCCAATACCACATTCTTTTAATAAATTTTTCAATGCTATTAATTTTGGTGCATGTTCAATATCATTTAGTTTCATGTTATTTTTATTTAAATATCTCATAACTTCGTTAAATTGTGGATGATTCTTAGTTAAAACTAATGATGGATGATTACATAA
The DNA here is from genome assembly GCA_030564565.1 of Pichia sp. NRRL Y-12830. Classification (NCBI taxonomy): domain Eukaryota; kingdom Fungi; phylum Ascomycota; class Pichiomycetes; order Pichiales; family Pichiaceae; genus Pichia; species Pichia sp. NRRL Y-12830. The sequence goes on from JAJLVO010000001.1 coordinate 378,257, forward strand.
TTTCCTCATATATTGTAAAACTTGGAAAACATGTTGTTTTGCATCTTGCTTATCATCACCTTCATCTTCATCTTCAATGGTATTATCAGTATTTTCAATATCTTTAACAATGCTAGTCTTTTGTTTATTGATAAAATCTTTATATAATTGTTTTTGAAGTTGGGATAATTCACAATAATAATCTTGAATAATTTTAGGCGGTAAATCACCTAAAACATCTTCCTTTAATCTTCTTAGCATAAATGGTAATACTTGTTTATGTAAACTTTCTAAAACTAATGCACCTCTTTCTTGTTCCTTTTTACCTTTGCTCTTTCTTGATAATGCAATCGGTTTGGCAAATTTATTATCAAATTGTTTATAAGTACCTAAAAATCCTGGCATCAAAAAATCAAATAAACTCCATAATTCAACAACATTATTTTGAATTGGTGTACCTGATAATAATAATCTGTGATTTGCCTTTAATTTTTTAACACTTTTAGATAAAACCGATTTGGCATTCTTAATTATATGACCCTCATCTAAAACACAATAATTAAAATCAAATTGACTTAAAAATTCAATATCATTTCTAACAACATCATATGATGTAATTAAAATATCAATTTCATCTTTAATTTTTTCATTAATTTGTTCCCTCAATCTGGATCTAACACTAGGTGGTCCAGCATATACTAAACATTTCATAAATTCTGCATATTGTTGAAATTCTTGTTTCCAATGTCCAGTTAACGATGGTGGACAAACAACTAATGATGCTAATTTTCTATTTTCAATTGATTTATCAACTTCAAAATTTTTACTTCTTATGTAATGATCACTTGAAATCATACAAATTGTCTGTAATGTTTTACCCAATCCCATATCATCACATAAAATACCATGTAAATGATATTTATTAAGGAAATATAACCAATTAACACCTTCTTGTTGATAGTTTCTCAATGTTGCCTTAATACTAACAGGTAATTCAAAGGGTTCAATTTTGGTGGGATCCATCATTTGACTTAAAAATTCTCTTTCTCTCTGTCTACCTTCTAATAATTTTTCTGGCATATCAACCGGATCCGGTATACCTGATTCTAGTGGTACAAGTTTGATTATTTGTGCAAATGTTGATGTTGTTAACAATCTAATATCTTTATTTGAATCACTCATACGTCCTAAAATTGGAACAATAAGGAAAACAATATATGGTAAAATATTTGAATCCATTGCTTGAACAACATGATAAATACATTCAACTGATCCTTGCCTTTGATTAACATCTAATTGATTATTTATCATTGGTAATATTTTTTCAACTAGTATTTGAAATCCAATATTTGGAATTGTATTTATAATACTTGATAAACATTTTGATGCAGAATATCTAAACACAGAGTTTGTTGAATATAATCCTTTAATTATACTATCAATGTTTTTCAAAATTTCACCTCTTAACTTAATATCAAGTTTAGGAAATAGCGTTTTGATTAATTCATAACAATCAATAACATTTTGTCCCTCTTTATCACTAACTTCATCAATATTCTTATTCAAAAAACTTAACGGTTCAATCATTGATAACTTTAATTTTGGTAATTTATTAAATAATTCATCCCCAAAAAATTTAACCAATGATTCTAATGTAACCTTACCACCTCTCCTCTTGATAATTGCACCTTTAACTTCAAAATCAATTAAGATTTTATCATTCTCATCCTTTTCTTTACTAACAATAACTGGTATATCATCAATCATATTTGCATCTCTACCTTCCCTATATAAAGTTAAAATTCCGACATGATTCTTATTTGGTATGAATTCTGGGACTTCGGCTGGATCGACACATAAAAATCCACATAAATTTTTAACAATTTTTTCAGCAATTGAAATTCTATCTTCTTCAATTAATTTACTGATCAAATATGAAACATCCTTTGATGTATAATCTTGAATCAAATTACTATTGGTTAATTTAACACCATCCATTAATGATCTAATAATTGGATTTAATTTCGTGGGCAATTTTCCTTCATCATCTTTATTTTCAAATATAATTGAGTGAATATATGTACCAGCAATTGATGAAACTACAGAATTTAATCTACTATTAAATTCATCTTCAACTTCAGTAATACTATTTTCAACTCTATCTCTTGCATTTTCTAATGATTTACCAAACGAAATTCTGGATGTGGCATTTAACGATTTATAACTATTTTCATACCAACTATTAATTAAATCTTTTGCATCAATAACTGAAAATGCACCTGGTCCAGCTTCACTTTCTCCTGTAACTAAAACAGCTAGTACTTTCATTTTGGATAATGACAAATGCGCTTGTTCTCTGAATAATGACAATAAATATGAACAATGACTTCTTGTACTACGTAACAACGGCACAATTTCTTTAAAAAATGGTAACGATGTGTTTGGCAGCGTTAATAATTCTAATAATGTTGGATTTAAAAATTTAGAAATTGTAGAATAATCAACATTTGAAACTTTACCTTCTTTAATAACGCATGTAAAAAATTCGTTCAAAATCCAAGACGAAACCATTCTTGATGTTAAAAAATTACTTTGAATCTGACTTTTCAAAAGTTCAAATATTTTTAATAAGTTTTCTTCATTCGAAAATTTTGATAATGCTCTACCCATTGCCTTTGCCGATATTAATCTTGTTTTATAAATGGTTTCTAATGGTACTAATGTAATATCACAATTAATCATTGGTGCATCGATATTCACATGTAAATCATATTCTGTTTCCGGTATACCTATATTTGAATTTGAGGAATTATTATTATTCAAGATGTTATGACTGTTTTCATTATCATGTTTTCTTTTCCTTCTTTTACCATTACTTGAATCGCTATGTGAATTAAAATTGTTAATAGATTGGGACACGTTTTTGAAATTTATACCAGTTAATTGAATATCGTTAATTGATATCGAATGACCAGACGGGCGTAAAATATTAAGAGGGTTCATTGAATAATTGAACCTTGGTAAACCAATTGGTGTAATCATTAGATCAATTAATGGACTAATATGGCTGATCAAAATTTGATCAATTGAAGAAGAATCTTTCTTAACTAAATGATTAATTAATTCATTGTAAACTTGTGAAGATAAAGTTAAAACTTCGTCATTTCTCTCTAACAAAAAGTTCTGAAATATTAATCGTATAATATGGCCATTAATCCAATCATGCATGGAATCATTTGGAATATTAATAAAAGAAATTAAAGTTTTTAAAACAGATTTTCTAACACTTGATAAACTATGACGTAAAAATGGGTACAATCTTGGAACTAATGTTGTAAAATTCCAATCATCTGATGATGATGACAGTTCATGTAAAATATTTGTCACGATTTTTTCTGTACATAAATTACCTAATAAATCCATTACTGAACCAGTTGCAGCGGCCAAATCATCCTTTAAATCGACTAAACAACTCCATAAAACAGCTAATAATTCTTTTAGCAAATCTTTTTGTAACGTAACAAATTCTTTTGTAATTGGTAATAAAATTGAAGCAGCAACAGTTTGAACATCATCATCACGATCCAAATCGTGTTCATTACCTCGCAAACAATTAATGACAATATTTGAAGTTTCCAATAACATTTTTTCATTATTTAATAGTAAATTCGATTTTATTGAAACAAAATAACGTAAACCAAGTAAACCACCATGTTTGGCCTCCCAACATGATTTTTCAATATTTTCTTGCTTTATCAGATCACATAATGAATTAAAAACTAAATCTATATTTGAATCATCAATAAATCTCAAAACTGCAGCTAAAACTTGTGAGGCATTTTCTCTCACTGGAGCAACAACAGTATCAGAAACATAGTCACCAAACCTATCCATTGATAAAACGGCTAATATACGAACAATTAAATCTTCCAGAGTTTTATTATTTCTTTCATCATTTTCAAATTTAGATTTTCCTGAAACTCTACCAATTGAATAAGCTTGTGAACTAAATTTAATAATTTCACGCAATCCTAAAGTTGAACCATGACGAACCTCCCAATTTGGAGAGAATAATGATTTTATTAATAATTCATAAACACCTTGCAAAATCCAAACATGATCAACAAACTTCGAAAATGAAGAAACAGTTTCTTGTAATGGCTTATTTTCTACAACTAGCTTTGTGCCATTGTTTTGAGATGTTATATCTAAGTCATTATTATTTGAGGAATTCTCTGTTGGAGATGCAGAAGATCCATTTGTAAAATCACCTGACTTTGATAATTGATTTGAAATTGTACTTTGAGAAATGTCAACTGAAATTGTTTTGGAATTACCTAATTTTGCTTTACGTTTAGCTAAAGCACGCATTCTAGCAGAAACTTTGGATGATTTATTGATCTCACCAGGTTCATTTTTTATAACCATATCATCAAATGATTCTGGGGATTCAGACTTGATTTCCTTTTTGATGTTCAGAATTAAATCATCATAACCAATCTTTTTAGTAAACTCAAAAGATTTTACCTTTTTATTGGGCGTTAAACAATTGTTACTATTATTGCTCTCTAACGACTTAAAAACGTTAAAAGAATCATCAGTCGTTGATAGAAGCACACAACCAGAAGACAAAACATCTTTCAAGTTCCAATCTTCGAAAGATACAAGCATTGATTCATATTCATCAGTATCTAACATTTTGTTCAATTTTTGATCAAAATCTGCATCTTCTATGTCTTCCTCCCTTTTAATTTTTATATATTCATCATTCGGTAGATCAGTGTTATTCTTTTTATCATTATTGTTATCACTATCGTTAGAATTGGGATCCCATTGAGGTATATGAGATACAATACCACCAAAAGCTCTGGCAGCTGACACTCTACTTTCCCATTTTTTATGAAACAAAAAGGGATAAACTCTAGAAATTAAATTGAGAGTGTCATGTGGATGTTGTTTTGCTAAATCAGCCAACTGATCGGCAGCAGTGTTTCTGACGAAGGGTGTAGAACCGGTCTCCAAAATGGTGACCAAACGGTCCAAACGAGACATGTTGTGGTTGTTGCAAAAGCCTTGTCGCGATGAGCAACCATTTTTTCGTGAGATCGAAAGAGAGAGGAAAAAGCAGTCTTTATAAATGAGAAGGGACGAAGAACAAAAATCGATTTTTTCCCTCCCATCCTGGGTCGATCCGTGCACCGCCAGTCGCCCGTTTTTTGTCAACATGAATTTCACACTTTGCAGAATCAGTAGAACACAACAGCAGAGTAGAATAAAGAAGAATATAATAGTCAAGTAAAGTGGTATAATCATGGGTTTTGTTGACGCGGTATACATTTTAGATCAGACGCAGTTCCCTGTGTTTCATTACACTACGGATCCAAATGTTCCCTCCTTTTCTTACATTCGAAACCAGATGCTAATTGCAAAACGAGAATTGTATTCAAAATCTGGTATTGAACTGGTTCAAAGTGATTCAATACAGGATTTAATGTTTGATTCATTAATTTCATTTTCAGAAGATAGTGGGGATGAATATCTTTCGTTAGATCCAATTGTTAACATTGATTCAAATTGGTTGGTTTCTTGGTGTAAAGTTGATTCGTTATATATATTGACTTTATGTACACGTCGTTCAGGTCAATTGGATGTTGTTTCTGACGATGAAGAAGAAGAAGAAGAAGAAGAAGAAGAAGAAGAGGAAGAAGAAGAAGAAGAAGAAAAGAATAGCGATGATGATAATGCCAATGATGATACTGAAAATACAACAGAAGCTTTAGATACTACCACTAACACAGAATTTGAAATGAAAAATCATGAAAATTATGCAGAATTGAATGGTAGTGAAACAGAACCAATAAATACAATGATAATTGATTCTTCCCCTAATGCTAACACAGAAACTACAAAATACCAAATAGATCAAAAAACTTCTCAGATAATCATTAATACACAAAATCCTTTACAGTACATAAATTTTATGGATATTTTCACACAAGCAACCAAATTAATGTTACAAACAAATTCATTAACACCACATAAGATTCAACTGAATGCGCATCGTATAGTTATGCTACTACAGGAGTTATTAGATGCTTCGATTCCTTTTATATGTGATTTAAATCAATTAAGAGAACTACTGCCCAATGATAGTATAATTGAGAAGATAGTCAATGCAACAAAGCAAATTCAAAATACTGCTGCATCTTCTATTTCAAATATTAAAAATGTATCAATCCCTAATGTCAAACCAGAAAATAGTAATAGCAATTTTACATATTCCACAATTCTAGAAAAATCAAATAATCCAGTACCATGGAGGAAAGCTAATATTAAAACCGCTCAAAATGAAATATATTTAGATTTTTATGAATCGATTGATTTAACAATTTCTCCCAGGGAAAAGAAATCTACGACAAAATCATCACATTTTAAGTCATTTCACTCAAGAAATTCACAGAATTCAACTTACTTAAATGAAGAAACTTTAATCATTAATAAAGCAATAATTCATGGACACTTGAATCTAACAACTTCTTTAGTTGGTCAGCCAACTTTAGAAATTCAATTAAATGTACCCTCTACAATTAACTTAAATGATTGTTATCCATCATTACATGAAAGTGTGGATAGAAAATCTTTCCAAATCTCAAACGGTAAATTACTTCAGTTGATTCCACCTGATGAAAAATGTAAATTACTAACTTATAATATTAATTTATTAGAATTGAGGGAAGAATATGATAATAATTTAGATATTTCGAAATTTTGGGGTTCAATTGGTGTTGAATTATTTTCTGGTCTGGGTATAAATAGAAATGAATTTGAAATTGTTGTTAATACAGGATGCGGTTTAAATACAGGTTTTGGTAATAAAGATTCATCATCAAATATAAAAGAAATTGAAGATTTATATATTGAAATTGTATTACCTAATAGTGCATCATTAGACATAAACTCAAATGAATCAACAGTTGATAATAATGATGAAAATACAATTAACGCATCATCTAAAAAGAGTTTAGTAAATTCAAGTAATAATGATTATAGTAATATGAATGATGAAAATACTATTAAGAACATTGATCTGAAAGTTTTAACAAGTAGTACAGGTACTGTCGTTAAATCAGAAAATGGAAATTATCAATGGAAATTAGATTCAGATATTATAATAGGTGGTATATTTACATTGCGTGGGTCAATTGGATTAAATAATGATCTGTTAAATAAACGAATTTTAAAATCTGAGATTTCTCCATACTATATTCAAGTTCATTATAAACATCATGGAAATATACCTAGTGGTATAAAAGTTAATGGAATTTCAGTTATATCAGGCGGCACCAAGGTTAAACCATTTAAGGGGGTTAAATATACCACTAAATCGGGTGAATATTTGATTCGTTGATCAAAAGTAAATAAATAAAATATTTGTAAAACTATATCGAAACTTAAAATATTATACATTGTATATAATTAACAATTGAAGTAAGTCATACCCTTGGCTTGACAATTAAACCATTTGCTAATGCATCAAATAATTCATGAAGATTATTAACTTGACAATCTAACCTTGAATCTTTCCCATTAATTAAATAATAATCTTCAACATTTGAATTATCACTATGTCTTAATAAAACGACCGCACAACCAGCACGCAAACCAGCTTCCATATCATCAATTGAATCCCCGACCATAACAACTTGTTTTGGATGCACACTCCACGATTTGCAAATATGTAACAGTGGTTCAGGTGATGGTTTTGGCGGATTAAACTCTCTAGTCATAATTGGACCATGAACTAAATTTTGTGTATCTTGATGATTTATATCAAAAACATCTTCATTACAGCTAAGAAATTTTCTACAAAAATCATTAACTGGTTTTGGGACATTTCTTGTACATATTGAGATTTTTACACCATGATTATTTAATTTTTCAAATGTACTTAATAATCCGACTGTTGGTTCTTGTTCCCTCATTGCCTTTTCTTCGATATTTCTTAGTTTTATTTCAGCTATATGTCGTTCCTCTTCAGTAGGTAATGAGTTTACATAAGTTAGAATATCCATTCCATGAGGTACTTCTAATTGACTTCTCATTAAACCAAACATCCAGGTTTGTGGTTTTGTTAATGTACCATCCATATCAAAGATGATACCCTTTATTGGAAGAACAGAGTCATCAACATTGTTTGAAATGGGGGTAGTTGTGGTGGTGGTGTTAGTGGTAGTGTCTTTAGTTGGAAGCACTAAGTTGTAAGAAAGTGCGTTATGTGAGCCAGTCATTTTACAGATGTCTTTTCCATATAAAGCTTGCTGAATCTAGTCTGTTATCTGTTCCCGTATGTATAAATCATTTGTGAGATCAAAAACTGCGGACATTAAATTAAATTTTAAATTCGCACGAGAAAAAAAATAAAATAAAAAATATAAATCTTTCTCAGATTTTAATTTAAACTTTCGAAGTTTCAAAAATCCGTGAAAAAAATTAAGAGTAAGAAAAATTTCACAGTAGTTTGAACCGAGCCTTCAAAAAGTGGGATAGGAATCAGTACCCCGAAATATGCTAATATAATGATCACCACGTCATAATTTACATGATTGCCAATTCTAATATAAATTGAAATGGTTTTCTTTCTTTTCCACTTCAGTAGACCCTTTTTATCTTCTTCTTCTGTTTGCTTTCCTACAACAAAATAAATAACTAACTAACTAATAATGGGTATATTTCAAAAAATCAAACAAAAGTTTCATCATGATGCAGATAACACAAACAGATTGATGTCTACAGAAAACAACAAACAACAATTCGGTGTACCAACAAATGATGAGCCAAGAAATAGATTAATGGATACTATTTCAAATACTCAAGGTGCAAAATATGCGGCAAAGGAAAGAGATCCAAGTGAAACTGTAACTGATAAACTAGAAGTTGATAAGAATAATTTATATAATACTTTACCTAATAAAACTGCCTCCGAAGCAGCAGTTGGTATTGATGTTACTGCACTAAAGGAACCTCCTAAGAATGCATTGTTAGATGTCGAATCAAATACACCAGTTACTGGTAATCCTGATAATAACATTAATGATGCTACTGTTGTCCTGAACAGTGATCGTGTGAAATGATTATACTGCTTGTTCACCTATCACACCACTAATATTTTTCCTTTTTTTTTTTTAATTTTCAAACTTTTTTTGCTGGTAAAGTTATTTATCTAGTTAATAGTATATAATGTTTGTTCCTTTTTTATATATAATCATAATGATCCGTCAATTAAACTGAAAGATAAATAAAATACAATTAAATTATAAAAATATATAATACAAAACTGCTAATTAAACATAACACCAACCATTTATACCTTCTTTAGTAATTTCATTTGCAAAAAATGAATTTATTAATCTAACCCAATTCTGTAAAACCACTGAATATTCAATTCCGTTACCAAAATTATTTGTTCTTGGTACATTAATTTTTATTGTCTCTGAATTTACTAATCTATTAATCAATTCATTACAATTTTTATTTATTTGATTCAAATTTTGGCATCTATTAATATTATTTTCAATATTTTCAATTACTTTGGATAATCTAGTATTATGATCTGAAACGTTGAATAATGTTGAGTTATTTGAATATACAATATTTGATGAAGTTGGAATTGAATTTATCGAATTGACTGAATTAATTGAGCTACTCCTACTCCTATTTATTAAACTATCTGGATTAAAAGATGTTGTACTTTTTGTCATACTTGATGAAGAATCCAAAATTTCATTCAAATGAATAATTGATTTTAAAAAAATTTTCAAATTAATTGAAATATGAACACATTTAATTAAAATTAGAAAAACTAGAACATTTGGTTTAGAAATTTCTAAATCATCTAATTGTTCATCAATTAAATTTGTAATTTTTTTTGTGGTTTTTGAAATGTCTAATTCAATCAAATTCAAGTGATTTTTCAACGCATCACCTAAATTATTCTCACTTGAATTTGAGTTTAAATTAAACTCATTTATGGTTGTTTGAATGTTTAATTTTCTACAATATATGAATAATTCATAGTATAATTTAATTATTAACATAAATTTAAAATTTGTACCAGTAACATTAATTGAGCCTAATCTATCTAAAGTGTCCAGCTCCTGTAAATCATTATTTAAAATAACTAAATGTAAGCCAACTGTTAACCATTCTAATTCAATATTATTTGAGAAATTTAATTCTTTAAGGAAATTTTCAATAAAACTTAAATCAATTGCAAAGCAAACCGTGGAACTTCTTGGGACTCCAAAATATAATGTATACAAAGAATCCAAAATAACTAATTGAATTAAGTTAAAAAAACATGGACTATCATAACCTTCCTTAAAAATAAGCCAGTCTTTAAAGTATGAAAAAGATATACCAAAACCTAATGAATAATCATAACCCGATAAAACAATTCCATAATTCAATAAAACTAATGTTGAAGTCAAAATAATTTTTGCAGGCACTGAAGAGTAAACAAAAGATTTTGATAAAAACATAGATGTTATAGTTTCAAAAGATTTTGCAATATCCAAAAAATGCAGTGAGTTTTTATCATTTTCTAGATGTATATCACGTATTGATTTCAATGACATATAAAACAGGTCTAAAATTAATGCAAAATCTGTATCATCAATAATTGAAGACACTGAATGTTTAATAATTGATGATGATGGTAATAATGGATATTGCGAATATAAATTAGAATAGTAATAATCAATTAATGAATTGAGACTCTCCCTTGCTTCAATATTTTTAAACATCAAAGAATTTTGAATAATTAAATTTGGCAGAGATGAAGAATTTGAAGAAAAGCTTGGCCTTTTATCATTGTTTTCAATTGAAAATGATAACCTAGGAGATCTACTTTGTATACTGAATGGGACTTGAATATTCGATCTTGAAATTCTTGAATTATTAATGAAAAAATCTTCTTCGGAATCAGAATTTTCAATTCCACCAATTGAAGCTTTTGAACTGGTATTGTTGGAATATCTTGAATTTGATAATACCATTTTATTTGATGTTGAAGCAACAGATGATGCTGAACTAATCGATGAATGAGTTGAATCAACTGAACCCTTCCTTCTAGTATTTATAATGTCAGATGATAAAATTGGCATTTCAGTTGGGACTTTCCAAAATATCCCTTGCTGTTGGTGGTGTTGTTGGTGTTGTTGGTGTTGAGGTTGTTGAGGTTGTTGATGTTGTTGAGGTTGTTGAGGTTGTTGAGGTTGTTGAGGTTGTTGAGGTTGTTGAGGTTGTTGGGGTTGTTGGGGTTGTTGTTGAGGTGGTATATTACTTGAATCATTCTGGTTATTTGTAAACGGTATTGAATTTAATGGAGGTAAAATAACTTGTTGCCTTGCTGGCTGCATTGATAAATATTTATTAGAATTGATAACATAACTATTATTGAAGTCAGTATCACTTTCAACTATATCATTCTTCTTAATTGAAGCATTTGAACTGGCCCTTGATCTTGGAACCTTTCTTTTACTCGCCATAGTTGAAGAAGTGGAATTTATTAATTTTTTGTTGTAGCCTTTGGTTGGACCTCTTTTTAATGGAACTCTTGTAAAAGCACAAGGATCATCATTTTTTTCACAACTAGAACAAATTTTGGTTACAACATTTGAAGAAATATCTAAAATTGCATTACATTTAATTTTTTTCCGACGACATTCATCACAAGCTCTTGAAACTTTTGATCTTTTACGTGGTGGTACGGAACTCAAATTTTGGGTTGGTGATATAGAAGAATCTTCATAATCATCGTTATCGTTATCATTCTCATCGATATCTTCCGTATCACTTTGATTTGCAATATCATCATTTATATTATTATCACTGGTAACATTTTTATAATTGTTATTTTCAGTATTAGTATTGTTATTAGTAGTAGAACTGTTATTAGATTTGTTGTTATCGTTGTTGGTCCTATTATTAGTATTATTATTATTATTGTTGTTGTTGTTATCACTATTAGTACTTGTGCTTTTTGATGTAGAAGATATATCTGACAAATTATTTAAAGTTGACAGACCAATTGAAGATTTTGTGGGATTCAAAAGTAAATTTAATTGGGAAGGAGTTGATAAAGTTGGAGCTAGTGTTTGCTCAGTAACAAATGGTGTATTTGACATGGTTGATTATAATGTATGAGTTTAATTCTTTCTACTTTTTTGAAAACCAAAGTAGTGAAAGGTAAGGATAAACGTGTGGTGTGACGGGAAAACAAAAATGGAAACCTTAAATGAAAGATGTGTTGTAGTTGATTGAACAAAATATAGTATTTTACAACAAAAGATTCATTCCCCTGCAATGGGCTCACACCCCAAGATTTAAAATAATATGCAAGTTAAATCCAGGAAGTTTCCCCGTTTTTTTTGATGGAGCCCGTTCCCGGATTGTGGAGTGATGGATTTTATTTTTCTTTTCACAGGTGATTGTCTATTGTTTATTGTTTATCATTTTTAAAAATAATGATTTCTCCGGGAAGGAAGTGCGTTTTCGGCGGATAAGGGGTTTTTTCAAGTGGGGGCTTACGGAATTGGATTTCGACTTTTCTGGTCTTTTTTGTTTTTCCACTTCGCGAATCCAGATTCCGAAAATTCTGTTTTTCATTTTTCACCTTTCGATTGTAGATTTTAGTTTTCTTCTGGGAGACAGAACAACTAAGGAAAGACTGATTAGGTCAAGATAGAGAAAGACACATCTTGAATCTACACCATCGATTTATCGACAGTTTTCTTTTTTTGAATTATCACATACCCTTTACTACTATATTTGCTACACTACATGCCTCCCAAATCCAAAACTTCCACCGCACACAAGCGTCTTCTTCGTGAATTTCGTGACCTCATACAAAACCCAACTGAAGGTATAATTGCATCCCCCATTAGTGACGATGATTTATTTAATTGGCGATGTGTTATATCTGGTCCCGTAGATACACCTTACGAATTTGGAATCTTTGAAGCTACTTTGTCTTTTCCTCATGATTACCCTCTATCTCCTCCAACAATGAAATTTAGAACTCCAATTTTGCATCCAAATATATATACCGATGGTAAAGTTTGTATTTCTATTTTACACGAATCTGGGAATGATCCTTTAAATTATGAATCTGCTGATGAAAGATGGGGACCTTTACAAAGTATTGAAAAAATCTTATTATCTGTATCTTCAATGATTGCTGATCCAAATCCAAACTCTCCAGCAAATGTTGATGCTGCAAAACTTTGGAGATCAAACAGAGATAAATATGATAAAATTGTACGTCAACAAGTTATAGATTCATTAAAATAATTAAATAATTATGTGTGTACTATATGTCTAGATCATTATATATATATGTCGGGTTTTGTTATCCATCTTTCATATCAACGTAATTATTGTTCATTTTTCATTTTTCATGCTAAACGGGTTTTGACTCAAGGCGGCATATGAAACAAAATGAATTCTATTTTCATACAAATATTTATCTTTTTTAAATCTTCTAGTCAAATAATAAACACTTCTTAACCAAATGACTAACGAAAAATCAACTACTATAACAGATACATCATCACCATCAAATATGAGTGATTTTAATGGTGGTTTTTCAAATCATAATCTTCGTCATACATCAAAAGATCATCTACAAAGATTACAAGGGGTTATTTTGAAATCTACTTTTGTTGGTGGACTTTATGGTGCATTAATTTCCATTCCCTCTGAATTATTCATACGTTGGAGATCTCCATTATATAGAGCTTTCGGTTTTAGAATCAGAGTTTTTTATCACACAATTTGGATTGCTTCTGCTGCTGCTTTTCATACTGAAAGAGAAGTAATCAGATTTGAAAATTTAATCAGAATTGAAGAGGAAGAAAAGAGAAGACAACTGTTAGAATTGAGTATCATTCAAGGAATGTATACTCCTGAGTCCGAAGGTTTTAAAACAAAAAGAAAATAGTTTAATGAATTATATATATGCTTACATACTTTATAGAGTTTTGAATTGGTATTTAAAAAAGATCTAGGAATTCTTGATTCAATGAATCTAATGCTTCTGATTCAAATAATGTAGAATGGCTAAACCAGTTCGTAACATCATCCCAATCATTTAATTCAAATGATTCTGGTATATGAAATTCATTATTATTTTCAAGCTCATTAATACTATTTAAATTATTAACCTTCTCAAAATTATCATTATTATCCACATCAAAATTTGTTACATTTTCATCATTTTCATATTTTGAAAACACTTTTTTATATATTGCATTTATATTTACAATTTTATAAGTTCTGAAAATTAGTTCAATCTTCAAATTTAAATTTTCCAGAACAATTGAATCAATTGATAAAAGAAAATCTATGACAACATCAATTGCAGGTTTATTCTTAAAATCATCTGAAATATCATTAATATTATGATTTATTGAAAAGTTATATCCATTATTAGCAAACGCAAATTTCCCGCCAGTTTCAAACCATTCAACTAATTTTTTTAACATTGAACAATTCCTTAATGAAACATAATAAAATTTACTCATTTTTTCTTGAATGATAATTAAAGTTTTCATTAAAATTAATACGTTTGAATACATTTTGGAAATCTGCTTAACTTTTTCACTATATAACTTCATTAAATTCCTAAAATTTTCATCGCTTTGAAGTTTATGATTAAATGTTAATAATCTGATTGAAACAAAACACCAAACTAACATTATTTTAGGAAATACACTATTTAGCAATGTACATAAAATAATTGTGTACTTCGGACAATTATCATTTCCTCTAGTATCATCATCTAATAGAGTTTGATCTAAATTATCGAACCAAACAGAAATAAATTTACCGGTTAACCAAATCCATTTAAAAAAATAATCAGGTAAATGTTTCTTAAATCTATTGGTTGCTTGGATTTTCAAGTCTCCTCCTTTTGCGCAAATATGTTCACAATGTAATAACAATGTATATTGAATTATTAACATTGAATTATAAACTTCCATTTTTAGTTTAATTGTGTTCACATTCGATGCATTTGATATATTTGATAATGAATAAAACTCGTCACTATTATCTAAATTGTCGATGACGTCAAATATATTTTCTAAATGATGATCGATTTCATAAATAGTTGGCTTTGTTTTAAGGCTATTTAATTTATTTAAAAGTATTGAAATTTCATAGTTAATCTTACTAAATTTGTTCATTATATTAATTGATAGTTTTTCAGACTCAAAATTTTCAACGCCTTTCAAATTTGAATCAACTTTCGGTATAGAATTTGAAGTTTCAAATGGATCATGATTAAATGTTAATTCTGTGCCTCTAATCATTGATTGATATAAATCAAAATATAATGATTGCCACCATAATTTTTTCCAAAGTAAAACGAATTCTTCTTTACCTCTAGCTAGTAAATTCATTTGCAAATGTGGTGGTTCATTGTCCGTGGGCATCTTAGATTGTAAATTTGAAAATTTATCAGTGAATGAATAATCAAATAAGTCTTTCAACCCAATGGATTTTGAAGTTGAATGTAATAAACCAGAAAATATAGTACCATCTGTACCAAAATATCCGTCACCATCTTCAATTGCATAAATTTGATAAAATCTATTAAGCAGTAGTAGCTGGTACGTTTCAACCGACGTTTTTCTTAAAAAATTAGCATTGATTAATGATGATTGAACTAAAGTTATTATATCGGCATTAATTGGAAATTGTAAAATATTTGCATAATATTGTTTATTTGCTTTTTGAAACTTTAACTCTAAATAAATAGAAATATATGATAATCTCATTATAATTAAAAGAGTTGAAATCCTAATTTGATCTAGCTTATTATGTAATTTAATTTTTAAGCCATCATTTCCAGTTGTTAAAATCTTGTTTAAATTATCTCTAAATATAAATTCATCAAGAATTGGTATAAATGGGTATAAGTTCATAAAGAAATAATCAATATAACAATAAATTATGTCATAAGGTGGTAAAATACTTTCAATTTTTGCAAGAAATTTAGATCGATCCAAAATTGATTTGTTTTTTTTCTTCAATGCTAATTCGTTATTTAAGAAATTAAAGCATTCTAAGTTTGGTATATAATTACGTTTTGATTTTTCGGTTTTTGTTGATGATTTTGGATAATAAATTTCTGCAAATTTATTATTTTTCTTTGACTCGGCTTCGTTTATCTTGGTAACTTTCTTTTTAAGTATTAAAAAATTCCTGATAAACTTGTGCATTAATGGATCACGTCGCCAAACTGAAGTAAATGTAAAACTACCGGTTGATGAAAAGCTAACATTCGGTTTACTTCTAAATGATGATAAGTAAGTATCATCGTGATCTAAAACTAATGAAATACATTCAACTTCTTTATTGAAACTATTTTTCAATTGATTAATTTGATTTTGTAGATTGTTGATCTCTTCAAATTTTTCATTACCATGAACAATTAAACTTTGAGAAATACTAGTATCACTTAATAATAATTTAGGAGTTGGTGGGCTTTTAATAAATTTGGAGTGAATATCAGCTTTTCTGCCAATATCAGTTGAAGAAACCATAAAACAATTATTAAACGAATCTTTAACTATATTGTTTTCCGTTATTTCAGAAAAAAGAGTTGGTGCAGTATAAATACATTCCAAATTAGACATTTGACATCTTTGGCAAGTTGGTTTAGATCTATCACATTTGATTTTCTTTTTCCTACAAACTGTGCAAGAGAATGGGGTTCTCCTCTTCTTCTTCTTTGGTGGATCCATAGTATCTTTAATAAATATTAATGGATACAAAAATCAAATAAACCTAAAACACAGCATTCATCCAGCATGTAACAACTTAGTCATCAACCATAAAAGATTAAATCGGAAAAATTCATGACAGTATAATTGCAGTGAAGATAGTCAAAAACCTCAGTACTAAACAATAGGCATGTCCTTTGAAAAGTTCTCGCTGTATTTACTGTTTTTGGTCCTATCTCCAGATCACGTAAAATTTATTTTCTTAGCTCAATTTTCAATTTTATTTAAAAAAAAGAAAATTAAATTATAAAATTGTAAAAATCGTAAAAATAAAAACAAGAATGAGCAAATTAATTTCATCATGAACTAAAACTGCCTATTTAGGTGAATTAATAGCTTGAAAGATATCACTATAGTGTTGTTATTTTCTCCTTATGCTTTGATGGTATAAAATTATCTTACTTTTATTTATCAAATTGCCATCTCTACTATAATTAGTATCATACCCTGATATTATCGAATTTTCTGTCTGTCAATGATTTTAGTAGATGGAGAAAAATATGCTTGTGAGCAGTGCATTAGAGGACATAGATCGTCAACTTGTAAACATATCCAACGACCGCTTGTTTTAGTTAGATCAAGAGGTAGACCATCAACTGATTCTTTTCAAAGAATAGCTATTTTTGCCGAAGAAATAGAAGATGAAGATGAAAAAAATGAAATTCTAAAAAATGAAACTAATCCAAATGATAAAAATAATTTCATGCCTGCAAAATTAATTTCTAATGACAGACATAACCATAAAAATAATATTAACTCTTCATGCTGTTCAAAAAAACTAGATTCACCTATAGTAAAATCGGAATTTCCCATATCGCCTATAGAATCAAATTTTTCTTTGCCATTCACAAATATAAAATCAGACTTTTCAGTTCCTACTTCTCCAATAAAAACGGAACAAACATTACTCATGAAGAAAGAAAATGTTGAACCTGAAACTAGAAAGAAATCATGCTTATGTTGCTCAACAATGACAAATCGACTGGGTTGTAAAAAGAAGAAAAGTTCAATTTTTGTTTTGAAAGCTGCAAAGAGACAAGTTTATAACGTAGAGAAGGACTCATTACGATTGCTTGATCCTGTTGTTGAAATTCCCAATAGTAAGGTTGGCTTGGATATTATACAAAAGGTTTCAAAACATAAAAAGATGCACTCATGTAGAAACAAAAAGATAAAGGAAGACCTACTTCAAGCTCTGAAATCACTCGATGAGGGAGAGTCAAATGGGTCTTGTTGTTCAGAGAATGTTATTAGTGAGGATGCAGTACATTCAAAAATTAATTCTTCATTGCATCAATTTAAATTAATAACAAACAAACTAATTAAAAATACAGATACAAATACACTAAAAAGGGCTGCAATTCATAATCAAAATCAAACGCAAAATCCTATAAATGAATTTCAAATAAATGGAAATAATCAACATCAAGACATATTTTATGGAAATGCTTATAATAGTAATAGCAATACACCAAGTGTGAATCTAACAAATATGCAGCAGGACAGTACTGATATCCAACAAGCAAATAGCTTTTTGTATGATTTATACATTGCTGATTCATGTACAGTTCCTGGATCTTGTGCCTGTGAGCCGGACAAGTGTTTATGTCCTGATTGTACAGAGCATGGCAAATTTAAAAATTCAAAGTTAAGTGTTAAACAGCAGTTTGAACAGTTTCAATTTCCTGTTGATGAGACTCGATCATCCGCTTCAACTGATTCACAGGATGACCATAAATTAATTAGGTCTTATGGTAAAGTAGAAATTCAATCTTCAATTCCACAATTTGAACAAACATTTCTAAAACTTTTAAATGATCAATCAAACAATACGAATATAATAAAAGATACTAAGCCACAATCAACTGATATAACAGATTGTTATTGTGAAGCTGATAAATGTTGTTGTTTTAATTGTGTTGATCATGGTATAATCAATGGAATAAGAATAAGTGACGGTGCCTCAATCCTAGATACTCAATTACCATATGAAATCCAATTAACAAATTCACAGTTCCCAATTTACGAGAATTCCTCATCTTCGAATTTATCAACACCAGTTAACTTGTCTGTCACTGAACCTCAAAATTTGATAAATAATCATCTGGAATCAAATCAAGTTGATTTATCGGATAAGGAACGGTGGTTAGGAGATCATTATTCGCAACAATTTACACCAGTCAATCAACGATTTGCATCAGACAACCAACAAAATGCACCGTTCCCCACTATAAATGGATTACACGATATAGATGATGAACATTCTTATAAAATGAGTTACAAAGCCAATTTTAATGCTCCAAATTCACTTGTAGCGGAGGATCAAGTTCTATCAGTATTAATGAATCATCACCATATAGCAAGCTCAAAAAATGGTTTTAAAACTCAGAATAGTAATACAAATTCTATGAACAGTGATAATACTAATTTTGATACACCTGATTCAGGTTGTTGTGGTGGTGGTTTTCAAAATTAATGTATAATATCTTTGAAAAGCATTTTGGTTTTAAAACTTTTACTAAATAGCCGAACTAGAAAATGCATTCTACAACCTTTATTTTTTATGCTTTTAACATTTTTAATTAGTAATCATTGTTTTCTATACTTTCTACGGTTTGAATTCTTCTATATCCATAACTATCACCAGTTTATACTAGGTATTACTTCAAGATCTTTCAAAAAGAGAAATTATTATTATTTTTCTTAAATTCATTTTTTTGGATAACTCTACGGCCAATGCTTTTCTCTTGCAATTGAATAATGACTAATTAACTCGTCTAAAAATCGATATACATATATAAAATGCAAGGACACGGGCATTGTTTGCAAAATCAACATAAATCCAGTTCCCATTTTCATAAATATTAATAATTGTTTCACCATTCATCAGCTTGAAATTCAATGATACCTTCTTTCACTAAAATATGTTCGGCTTCTCGAATTCCACTCATCCAAGCACCATGAACTGCACCTGCACCATCTAAAATTGTATGTTCACCTGCAAATCTAACGTTACTCATGCCATGCTCTAATTGAATAACTAAATCTGTCGGATCGTTGTTTGGCTTACATGCAGCGTATGAACCTCTTGAAAACGGATCAACTGTCCAATTCGAAACAATTGTATTAACTGGAACTTTATCAAATTTCACAACTTCTTGACGGTTATCTAAGTTTGTATGATTTAATGTTGAAAGTATTGGTTTCATATAATCCCACGCTTTTTCAGGATGTGATTCTAAATATTCTGTAAGATCACCTTGTGTAAAGCATAAAAGTGACGGCACACTGTTAATTTTATAGAGATTTAAAATTAAAACTGGAAATTCCCATGGGTTTGGTAAACCCGTATTTGTTTCTGGATTTTTGTTTTCATTTTCACTTATCTTTAATGATTCCCATAATTTAATAAAATGATCATCTGGTGATGCCAGTGCAATAAATCTATCCGTATCATGATGACACCACCAAGGTTCACTGAATTCAAATATAATTTTACCCAATTTTCCCCAACTCATATTATCTAACGATTCTTGAATTCTTGTTGGTAACTTAGGTATCCACTCAATAGCACCTGTTTCCTCAGAATTCAACTGTAAAATACTTTGAGGAACAGTACATATAACCCAATCTGATGAAAAGTGTTTACCATTTGTTAATTCAATTTGGATTGGATTTTTCAAATGAGTTAATTTTTTAACGATTGCATTTTTTATGATTCTATCACTATCTAGTTTAGTTGCAATATCTTTAACAACTACATCATAACCATTTCTAAAAAAACAATTTCTTCCAACATTATCAACCAGACCAAATTTTGAACTCATTTGATCCCATCCAATACCGTGCCATAATTCTAAATGTCTTGCAAGTTGAGGCACAAGCAAAACTTGTTCTCTGGTCAACAATCGACGTTGCTTTAAAACGTATTGTTCAAGAATTTTTTGTAATGTTATATCTTCTTTATCAATTTCTTCAAAATACGATAATTCAACAAACTTTTCAAATTCACGTACCACTTGTTCAATTTTATTCTGGTCTAAATATTTGGGTCCGTAACTTTCACTAAAATAAAGAGGTCTTTGATCATCATAATATAAACTATATTTATCATTATCTAATCCTTCTATTTCATTTACTATATTATCAAATAATTTGTTGCTTAATGTATCATGCGCCCAAGATGCGCCTAAATCATAAGGTGCAAGACCATCTCGATTTGTCTTAATTCTGCCGCCAATTCTATCACGGGCTTCAAGGATGACATAATCTATTCCATGTTTAGATAATACTTCAGCAGCTGCAAGACCTGAAATACCAGCGCCAATGATTGCAACTTTATGGTGTTCCATATTGGACATTTTGCAAACTTTATAAAAAAAACTGATTACATACCATGTCAAAAATTGAAAGATTTATGTTGCTCTTTTCTATCAACAAATTTTTCCTTGAACATCAAATTTAGTATGTACTAAACTTGCTTACAAATTTACAATACACAAAGTAGCATTATTTAAAAGCTCATGATTTGTGATCGGCATCCTTAACAAAGGGAACAGATGTTGAAGTATTTTCATTATCACCATTACTTCCGAGGCCTTTAAAACGAGGTATGTTTCTAGTTCTATAAATATCGTGCAATGCAGAATCTTGTTCAAATAATGGGGTATCATACACTTTATCACCTTCTTCGTCACCGGTTTTAGGTGTGGTGGATTTGAGAAATAAATCAGAATCATAAACACTTTGTTTTTGTTTCTTCTTCATTGCTTCAGAAACACCAAGAACAACACGTTCACTAACGTCACGACCTTGTTCATCCGCCAATTTTCTAATTTTATCTTTTGTACTAAGTTTACTTTTGCTTGATTCTACTTCTACCATCCTTCTACGTTCGGCACGTCTTTCTGATTTAGATAATATTGGATTCAACAATTCGTGTGGCATTGAAACATCAACAGTTTTGTCAGATCTTGCTTCCTGTGCAAGTTTATTTAAACGTTCTCGAGTTTCAGCAATTTCTTTATCATCTTTATGTTTTCTCCAATTTGCTCTTGCCTTTAAATCTTGTTTTGCTTGTCTTTCAGCATTTTTTAAAGCATCACTTAAAGCAGTGAATTTTTTCGTACTTTTTTCGATATCGTCTTCTGTCGTTAGTTTAGAATTTCCTGTGTTTTCTAGTCTATTATCAATACCAATTATGAACCCCTTTGTGTTCTTCCAGTTTGACACTGCTGGTGCAATTTGCCATTTTTTTTGATCTGCCTTGGTTAATTTATCACTATTAGATTCATCATGAAGTACAGGCACTATTCCTTCTGTTTGAGGACCAGTTGGCGTTTTCCTTATTTTAAATGATGATGGTAACATTGGATCAACTTTTTCATCTGTAATTTTAATTATTCTTTGTTTTGGAGTGTTTTTATTACCAATTGAATTGAAATTAGTCATTTGTGAAGAGGTATATCGTATATAAGATGAGCCATCATTTTCAGCAGCTGAAGAAAGTGTTGTAACTTTATCATTATGGAGTTTCCTTGAAAGTAATTTATTCAAGGCATCTTTTGTTTTCTGTGTAGTTTCAGCAAGTTGAATTTGTTTCTCCTTTTCTTCTTCATTTGTGTATACTTGAAGATTCTTTCCAGTCATTCCAACTTTGATATGATATACTGTCTATTCTAAAATATTGGTATAAGACATGCCAAAAATTTATAAGGAATTATTATTCATAATTTATACATTTTTTGTTTTTTTTTAGTCGCACTCAGTGCAATTCAAGTAACATGTAATAATAATTACTAAATACTAAATACAGAATAACTCTAATAGTAATATTATTATTTGAGCTGGGATTAACGTAAGTTTTATTAATTTTTTAGGTTTCTGTAGAAATAATAAATCTTGTAATACTCCGAATTTTATTAAGTTAAAAAATTATTTGTTAAAGTCTTTTTTATTTGAAAATTGAAAATGTTTACGCTCAACTCAAATATTTGAAAAATATTATGAAACAAAGACTTTTAGAAAAAAAGAAAGTTGTTCAAAATTTTCTTTATTTAAACAATATAATGCTATCAAAGATTCTTAGTTAAAGATTCACCAAAAAGTCCTCTGATATTATTATTGCTCCTTGTGAGACCAGTAATATAGGTATAAAAAGAACTTAATTACAACAAATTTATTGTCGTTGCTTACGTAAAATTTGTAAATCGTGAATTCACAATAAGATTCTGTGCAATCTTCTACACATCATTAGCTAAACTGGGGCATAAAAATAATATTATTCGAACGTTAATCAATCAATTATTTTACAGAAAGGATACATAAATCTTTAAAAAATGTACGTTCCATTAGACCTGTCAAAACAAAATCAAAAACCCATACCGTTTTCACAACTCTTAGCTTCAAATGTTTATCCTATTCAACTGACCGATCCAAATGCAATATTTAATATAAGTAATACAGAATTCGGATTTAACTATCTTGAATCGACTTATAAAGCACATGTAGGTATACGAATAGCAAGAACACCACTATCACCATCTGATCCCTCCACTTATGCCGCAATCTCCAAATTTACAGAATATTATTTACGTAAATTTCATTCAAGTTCAGGAGCTCAAGGATCTAATCAACTGGATAAACCTGCATTATCTGTTCCGAAAGATTTTATCGGTTCACAATCTGATGGTAAATCAGAAATTTTATTAATGGGATCAACACTGAACCCACTGGTTTCGGATTCCTTTCAACCAGTTCATCTTATACCTGGTTGTCTATCATCAATCGTTAATTTTTCAAAACCATATGATAATAATAATACTCTTAGTAACAAATTATTTGGAATTTCCAAATTTAACAAAACTTCAATTGATCTTAATGCACTCAAACAACCAAAAAATAATGCCAACAGAAATTCATCTACATTTATTGAACGTTTGGTAACTTGTGATAATTATTCAAAAAAATTAAATAACGCAAATTCAGTTTTAATTTCAGCCCATGGTAGAATTATAAATGTTATTGCACTAGAAGAAAACCCAAAAGACATTGAAATAGATCCACCTTGTGTCAGAATGACAATTTTGAACAGCGTTATAACATGTTTTAGTACGTTTCAATATATCTCAAATAGTGAAAATAATTTGGATATAGTTTTTGCATTTGCAACTGGTGATATTTTATGGTTCAACCCATTAAGAATGAAGTATAGCAGATGGAATAAAAACGGCAAACTAAAAAAAGAAATTATTACATCCATCGAATGGTCAAAATGTGGTAACATGGTATTTGTTGGTTTTGCAGATGGTGAAGTTTTAATAATAGATCGTAATTTTGAAGATCCCGAATTTGATTCTATACAAAAGGTTCAAAAGAAGGAAAAATATATGAAAATTTTTAAAAGTTTGAAAGCAAAAAGCCCAGATAATAATCCAGTTGCTCATTATAAATTTACAACTAAAGCTATAACTAGCATTAAAGTTCACCCAGTCTATGCCAATCTTATGGTTATAACTTCAGATGATGGATTTATAAGATTTTTTGATTTACTTATAGAAACTTTAACTGATATTGTTCCCTCATATTATGGAGGTTTTTTAGCATCAGAATTTACACCAGATGGCAAATTTCTTATGGTTGGTGGACAGGATGATATGGTTTCAATATTTGAAGTTAATACATCAAACATTTTCACATCATCAAATGATCATGGTTTATTAAAGTCAATAACAATACTTAAAGGTGCAAAATCTTGGATCAGAAATATAGTTGTTAAACAATCAAGCCCTAATTCTCAATTAGATTATATAATTGGTACTGCAAGTGATGACGGATATATTAGGTTTTATGAATTTCAACCACGAAATTTGCGTAAAGTTAAAAAATACCACAAACAAACTGGAAATTTGAATCATATGGGGTCATCAAAATTTCAAATGCAAAGAGTCTTTTCATCACCTTCAGCTGATGAAAGTCCAAGTCAAAATATAGATTCTAAAAGAAAAAAACATCATAGTAGGTCAAGTAATACCCTGGCCTCTTTAAATTCAAATGTTAATAAACTATCTTTACTGGAAATCATTAATCAAGGATCATCATCAACTTCTTTACAGCATTTACAAAATTTCCAACAAAGTGGATTATCTGCGAGAACTGGCGATACTCATACAACTAATAGTATAATTTCAAATGAAACAAATTTACAATTTGATTTAATCAATAAGAATATATTATTCCAAAACCAGAAAACATCAACAAATCAAATATTCTTCTTGAATACCGTGTTAAATAAACCATTCATTCATCCAGTTCCAAATATGAATAATATCAGCAAGCTTTTACCGATTTGTGAAAAAAATGTTAATTTGGGTCGGTTAAGTGGTATGTATCTGGGTAATGATCATATTTGGGCATTTGTTAGTGCAGGAGATCTAATTAGGTGGAAAAAAATAAGTTCATAAGCTTCATCTTTTTGTTTGTGTAACGTGTCAGGATGTTATTTGTGCAGTCTAATTGAGAAGAAAACTTACTGTATCGGTTATCTTTTGTTTCTTCCGTAAATCGTTAATCGTTAATCTAACAAATGTCGCTTTGTAAGTTTTTTGCGGAGGTAGGCAACACATGAAATCGTTATTTTTAAGTAAATGTTAAATAACAACCGTTTTTCTCAATCAAGTAGTATTACACAGTGGACACTAGATCTAATTATTTTCTACTGTATAACCTTGATACTCATACCACATGAAGTCATGAGGAAAAATAGTTTATCCCTTTCATCAAATTCAAGTACATCAAGTACATCGTTTAGTATGGCAACAAATGCACCAAATGATCCTAAATTACTTTTAGAACGTGCAAAAATGTATGAAACCAAATATCCATTGAAACTACTTATAAGATCAGCATCGGGTATACTAAGAAATGCTAAAGCATACGATAGAGAGGGTGCAAGAGACGACGCATTTATATTATATTCAAGATTTGTTGATTTAGTTACGAATTGTGTAGCAACAAATCCAGAACTGAAAGCAAGTAAACTAGCTTATAAGGCGAATCCAAACAATAAATCAGGTGAGTTATACTATGATTTTCAAAAACTGTTGCCAAGTTTGGCAATTGCGATGGACAGGTCAGAATTAATAATAAATGAAATAAAAAAGGAATATTATGATTATAAAAAATTAGAAAATACAAGACAGGAAATAAGGGAGTTACAGAGACGTAAATTTTTAGAGAAGAAAGAAAGAGAAGAAAAGGAAAAGATCGAAAGAAGAAAGAGTATTGAAAGACGAAAATCTTCAATGCATTCAGATGATAGAGAATTGCTGAAAAAATTAAGATCATTATCAAACAGTTCGTTTACAGAATTCGATACCACCAGTAATAATTTAAGATTACCATCATATCCAACATTAAATGAAATTGCTATCTCTGATGATGATATACAAAATCAGACAGCACCAATGTTACCTGCTTATCCAACTATTATAACGGAGAGAACACCATCATTTAGTAATACTACATCAATGTCGAATATACACGAACTGACCAATTCTTTTACCACTTCAAAAATTTCGCAAGATACCAATCATAAAACGGTAAATTTTAACGAAGGGGGAGCACCGTTAAGAACACTATTTTTGCCGTCCGAACTATCAATTAGATTTACAGAAATTGCAGCTTTAAACACTAAGAAAAACTTAGAAACTTGTGGTATATTAGTTGGTAAATTAAATAGAAATGCTTTTTTTATAACGCATTTGGTTATACCCGAACAAGATTCAACATCAGACACATGTTCAACTAAAAATGAGGAGAAAATGTTTGAATATATCGATAATGAAGATCCAGATTTATTTATTTTGGGTTGGATTCACACACATCCAACACAATCATGTTTTTTATCATCAGTTGATTTACATACACATAATTCATATCAAATTATGCTTAATGAAGCAATTGCTATTGTTTGTGCTCCCAGTAACAAGTTTTCTAAGAAGATTGGAGTTTTTAGACTGACCGATCCACCAGGTGTCCCAACGATTACCAATTGTGACCAAACGGGGTTTCACCCGCACGAAGAGCCCAATCTTTATGTTGATTGTAATAGACTTAGTAATAAACAAGTTGCATCTGGTCATGTTGTCATAAAAGTTGGATTGCCATTCAAGATAAAAGATTTACGTTGAGTAAGTGAAAATTCATATTATTTGCTCATATTTATATAATGGAAAAAATGTATAAACTATAAACTATAAGCTATAATCTATAAACGCTCAAACAGGAAAATAAAGATAACAAAAGATTAATTAATATACAAAAAGGAAAATCTGATATATTTCAGAACATAAAACCGAACGGTAAAAGGAAATAATAATTATTCAATGGCCATCTCATCATTTTGTTGTTGATGCTGGTTTTCGCTTTCATCATCATCATCATCTGTAAGTGGTTCGAGTTCGTATTTCTTTGCCATTTTCAATTCTCTCTTTTCCTTTAATTCATTTTCTCTTGCTGCCTTTTCAGCTTCCTCTTGAACTTTTTCAGGGTATAATTCTTCAAATTTTTGTCTATCACGTAAATCGTATTCCACGGTTTGATTTTCTAACATTGAAGTTTCCACAAGTTGCCTATTCTGTTCTTTATTTTTATACTGTGCAACTTTTTCCATAAATCTTTCTAGATTTGAACCAGCAGCAGCTTCAGCTTCTAAATTTGTATATGGATTAACTTTTAACTCTTTAACTCGACGCTTATGAATTTTTCCACGAACATGATTTTTCAATGAAGTATTATCAAAAAAATATTTAGCACACTGAATACAATAGTATTGACCCAAACCTGGAAGATTTTCATCTTCTTCTTGTTGTTTTAATTTTTGAATTGATTCAGGAGTTGATAAGTCATTGAAAATTAAATCTAAATCTCTAGTTCTTCTTTTAGTCTTATATCTTTTAACAGAATATCTACCCATAATGTTAATGTGAACAGTTTTTGCTGTAAGATTTTAAAATTACAAAAACTTTCTTCAATATGAAAATTCTGCACAATTATTTTTTTTTGATCTCATAATTCATGAAGTTAAAAAAAATCCTAAAGAAGTAATCACGTATGCGCCACAAACAGATAAACGTGGCTGGTAAGTAATCACGTGAAAAGCACGTGTAAGTATTTATAAGCACCCTCGCACCGCTTTTAAAAGTTTCTGTGCGTCATTTTTTAGGTTGCTCAAAAAAGGAAATACGTGACTGCGGAAAAGCAAATTGAAAATCAGCGTGCGTGTGGCCTACCTTGGCGATTGCGAGGATGTACAGTGGATAATTTTTAATTTCATTGCGAAGAACCTGTTTTATGAATATGTAGTATTATTATCTTTGATTTTGTATCTAATAACCAAATAGGTATGTACCGTTTAATCTTACAAATTAGATAGATATAAAATGAAGGAAATAGTGTTTTTATGATTGAAATGCCCAGAAGATTTAATATAAATTAAGTTGCAAACATCCAAAGTTTGATAAAATTAGTTGATAGGTTACCAGTATAGTTAATGTGCACATTTATCTTAAATCAAGAAACTTATAGCAAATATTGGTTAGCTGGTGTCCAACAGTGCTTAAAGTCTAACTTTTTACGGAATTATGAAAAACTCAAATAAAAATTAGATTAGTAATCATAAAAAAAAACATTAGTAATTAATAAGTTTTCAAAAACCAAATTCTAAAAAAAAACACATTGTATAAAATGCATTCAGGTTTCTTTCTTTATTTTGAGTCATTCATCTTACATTGCAAATTACTAACATAGTTTTTTTTATTTCTCCATTATTTTAATTTAGAAGTTAATCAAAATGGCTAGAAGACCAGCTAGATGTTACAGATACTGTAAGAACAAGCCTTACCCAAAGTCCAGATACAACAGAGGTGTCCCAGATTCCAAGATTAGAATTTTTGATTTAGGTAGAAAGAAGGCTTCCGTCGATGATTTCCCATTATGTATTCATTTAGTTTCTAACGAAATTGAACAATTATCATCAGAAGCTTTAGAAGCTGCACGTATTTGTGCAAACAAATATATTACCGTTCAATCTGGTAGAGAATCTTTCCACATGAGAGTTAGAGTCCATCCTTTCCATATTTTAAGAATCAACAAGATGTTGTCATGTGCCGGTGCGGATAGATTACAACAAGGTATGAGAGGTGCTTGGGGTAAACCACACGGTTGTGCTGCTAGAGTTACTATCGGTCAAGTTTTAATTTCCATCAGAACCAAGGATTCCAACAAGGCTGTTGTTATTGAAGGTTTAAGAAGAGCAAGATATAAGTTCCCAGGTCAACAAAGAATTATTATCTCTAAGAAATGGGGTTTCACCAACTTAAACAGAGATGAATATGTTGCTAAAAGACAAAACAACGAAGTTAAGGAAGATGGTGCTTATGTTAAGTTCGTTTCCATGAAGGGTTCATTAGACACCAACTTCAAGGAATTCCCACACTTCTTCGTTAACTAAATTTAATTTTAATTTATAGTTTAGTTAATAAAATCGGTTTTGTAAAAATGTATTATTTTTTTATATTATTTAAATAAAACATAAAATTAATATATCTTTAAATTTATAAATTAAATACGAGAAAAAGATTATAATTGAATAATAAAACAGTTTCAACATTAAACGTTATATTGTAGAGAATACGAAAATAGGAATTTGCATGTCTTTAGAAAGTGCAATATAAATGAGTATTAAAACTTAAATAACCTAAAACTATGTATGCTTATTATTTTACAACACTTGAACTTTTATTCCCAAGGCCAAGAAATCCATGTAATTTTTTTGATGATTCTTTTCTTTCAAGGCTATCCTTTTCAACTTCTCTTTCTCTTTCTTTCTCTTTTTCTTTAGATTCTAAATCTTGTGCACTTTTCAGTGCCATCTCAATATAGTTATCATAACTAACGTAACCTCTACCCGCATCACAAACATGAAAATTTTTGATCCATTCACTTTGCCAAATTTGATAAGTTCTCATTCTAAATGTTGGATTAGGATTTAAAATGTTATATAAAACATATCTCCTTGAATCATTAACTAAATCTTCATCATTTTTCCTAATGTTCGAATCTAATTGTCCACCCTTTTGAATCCAAGAATTTAAAATACCACCTTTAATGTTTTCAATTGTTGAAAATGAACCGTTTTTAACACATAAAAATTGATGTGCCTTTGTTGGACTTTTACGTGTATAATCATAATTTGCTCTCGTATCAATAAACTTCGCATATGATTCATCACTTAATTTGGCTGCTTCCCAAGAATATTTACCATAGTACATTGTTAAATAAATAATACCCAATGACCAAACATCACCCAATCTTGGGTCATATTCTCTATCCTTATTATATTGTTCAGGTGCAACATAACGTTCAGAGCCACAAGCTCCCAATGATAGTTGAACATCATTTTCCCAAGCAGTTTTAAAAACTGCTGATGTACCGAAATCAATAATTTTCAATTGACCTTTACGGGTTAATAATAGATTTTCAATTTTTAAATCATTATGTGAAACACCAACGGAATGTAAATAAGTAATTGCATTTAAAATTTGTTTAAAAAAACAATCACATTCAACAATTGTAAGACCATTTGTAACCGAAATTAATGAAAATAAATCACCACATGGTATAAATTCCATAATTTCTGAATATGTATTGGAAATTGGATCAACCATTAAGTCATAAACATTAATAACAGCTTGATGAGTTAATGATGATGAAATCATAAATTCACTCGTAACTCTATTACCAAAATGGTGAATTGACTCACCTTGTTTTCTTTTAATTTGCTTAATTGCAAAATAAATTTTGGTATTATTAACAACTTTTGATGAGATACAAACAGTACCGTAAGATCCCTTACCAACGATACCCTCAATATGTCCATACTTTTGGGCTAAAGTAAGTTTAACCTTCCCATCACTTTCCTTTTCTTCAATTCTAGCTCTGAATTTATCGGGATGTTCAATCTTACTAAGCATACTGTTAATCAGGAAAACTTGCTCTTTACCAATAATGGGTTCTATCATCATATTATCAACTTCATCATCAAAATCATCATCATCGTCATCATCATCACTGTCACCTTCAACATCATTTTGCCTTTCATCATTGTTATCATCAGCATCAAGACGGTTATTGGTATAATCTTTTGACTTCCGATCTATTACATGGTCACTACCATCATCACTTGCTTCGACATCTTTAACATAATCATACTCATTTTCATATTCATCATCACTATTATAATGCACTGTCATTCTTTTTGATTGTCTACTTCTAACACTTTTATTACTCTTTGCATAATTTGAGCTATGATTACTTTGCTGACTATCTTTTCTTTTAATTTTAGGCTTCCCAGAATCTGGGCTTTGACGTATACTATCATCATCACTTTCATCACCAGAATCCTCATTAACGTCGTCATTATCATCATCATAATCATCATCATCATCATCATCATCATAATTCCAAATATAATTCTTTGGATTATTCTTCACTTTCATCAAATTACCAGAGTATTTATCAGGTAATAAACTAATTGATTTTTCAATAACTGCATAAGAAGAATCTGAATTTTCCTTTTCTCCTTTACTCGAGTCTCTCTTTTTCATCCAGCTAAATAAGTTAACCGTAGGTTTATTAGGATGAGTTTTATACTTGCTATAATCATGTTCATGAAATCTACCAAATTCAGAAACTGCGATTCTATTACAAAGTTTGATAATTTGTTCACGTTGGTGTTTTAAATGAGTTGCTGATATATTAACAGATTCCGTATGTTTTAAACCTTGTAACTTCCTTGGATCTTTTGATGATGATAATGCAGAATTATATTGAGATCCATTAAATGATTGAATCGGAACTGCACCATCATCCTTCTTATTATCAATTGGCTGGTTATTAAAATGAGTGTTAGAATCATTACTTAAACTATTATTATGATTATGATTATGATTCATATAAATTTCACCAAATTTGCCATTACTATTATTATTATTTAATGGATTAAGGAAAGCGGCAGAAACTGTTGATGATCTTATTCTTGAACTTCTTGGATGATCAATTGATACATTTTTTAAAACTTGATCAACCGGAATATCCAATTCAGAATCTATGTCATTTGTTATTGATGTGGTTTGCAATGAAAGTTTATTCAACTGATCAATTGGTGTTTGAACTATTGGAGTTGAGATTTTGGGTTGTGGTGAATTCAAGGAGCTTGAGTTATTTGGTTGATTTAATTGGGTATTAATATGTAACGAATGTGTATTTGGTGCTGGTCTACCCATTGTCCTGTTAGGAATTGGTAATGCAGTTGGATGAAGTAATGATGATTTATTTGTATTCAGGATATCATGAGAATTATTATTCAAATTGTTCGAAACTGTTGATGAACGATCCCTTTGGGATGTTGATAAATTCTTCTTTAGTAAGCTTGAGCTTGATTTAACTCTTTTTAAATTGTCTATTGGTTCCTCAGGTTGATTTAAATTGGAAATATCAGTTGATGAACCACCAAAAAAACTTTTAAATTTTTGTGAAACTGATGTTGATCTATGAGCTCTGTTTTTGCTATGATCATCAAGCTGATCATGAGCTAAAGAATTAGTTGAAACTGTAGAATTTGATGAGGAAATTGGATGTAAGTTCAATGTTGTGATATTTGAATGACTTGTATCATGTTTTAAAGTTGGGGAATTAGTCGGAGTTGGTGAGTTGGATGATGAACTTGTTGACTTTTTAGATTCTTTTCTGAAAAGTGGCATTTTAAAGCTGAATTATATGATATGCTTGGTTATATTGTGATGTAATTTTTGAAAAAAAAACTTTTGTTGGCTATGCTTTTGAAAGATAGGATAAGGTTGTAAGTAATAACAATTGAAATGTATAGCCCAAAGGAGAGCAATTGCACGTATAGAAAAACGATAAAGATTGTTCTGAGACGGAAGACAGTAATAAATAAGGAAGAGAGTAGGGATGTAACTTGTTTTGTAGAAAGAAATCAGACAACAGGATTTACTGATTAATTACTTCAGAATATTGCTGATTCAGTTGTCTGCGCCATAGTTGTAAGTTATTAATTATTAAGTACCAAGTCGAGCATTTGGCATAACCGGCGCACGCTGGCTCTGCGTCATATTACGTAAGTGGGCGAGTTTTGGAAGTACGTGACGGGATTTGGACTCAATTAGCGTCGAGTACAAAGTTGGCATGTTCAGTGTCCAGTGGATACATTTAAAGAACTGTATACCTTTTAATACTAGATAGAAGTTAACATGTTCCACAGGGACAGTTCCCCTACAATTGGAGATACTAGACAAATTAGAAATCAGAGAAATGAAATTCACTGAAAAAATCAGCAAATTAAAAAATTTCCGCTTTTTACAGAATTTTTCATTTTTCCAGAATTTTTACTTTTTTTTCACTTTAGAAGATTACTATACCAAAGTCACTTATAGTTATTTATTTTGCAAATCAACCTATATAATAGAAAACCATGAGAAATCACCTTTTTGCAGTTACCGGGTTCTCCGTATTACTGGTTTTGGGAGGAAAATTACTTCTTTTAGGACTTATTTTATTGTTTACTGCATTATTTTACTATTCGTCAAGATCAAATGCATCTTATACGTTAATTCCAAAATCTGTTCCATTACCTTCAAGAAAGGGTAAAACATCAAAAGTTATAGCTCCAGATTTATCCAAATTTAAGAAGGCAAACCCAGACTCTGAAATTTATACAGCAAATAAATCAACACTAAAGGAATCTCCAATTTATATTTTTTATTCATCATTAACTGGTTCTTCAAAACGTGTTGCAACTCAATTATATAATAATTTACTCAATGAAGTTAAAAAGGAACAAGATGAAGTCTATTTATTGTCTATCGAAGATGATTTGGAAGATTTGGATTCTTACTTTTTAAATATACCAAAATCAAAATCAGGTCTATCACCATTTTATATTTTGATTTTACCATCATATGAATCAGATTCTCCTATTGATTATTTTTTGGAATTTTTGGAAGATACAGCAACTGATTTTAGAGTTGATAAATATCCACTTAAATCTTTATCAGGATTCACAGTTCTAGGTTTAGGTGATTCCGAATCCTGGCCAGAATTATTTTGTTATCAATCAAAAGTTGCTGATAAATGGTTATCAAAATTAGGAGCAAGAAGAATTTTTCCAATTGGTAAACTATGTGTTAAGAGTCACTTCAAAGAAAATACCGATAGTTATATCAATAGATTAATCACCATTTTATTAGATAATGAACCAATCTTATATGAAGAAAAGGATCCTGAAAGTTCAGATGATGAAAGTGAATATGAAGATGAAGATAAAGATACTGACGACAGCGATGAGGGTACCTTGGTTGACATGGAAGATTTATCTAAAAATGGATCATCCAAAAATGATTCAAAATCATTATTAAAATCAATTAATAAGAAAGAAATGGTTGCAAAAAATTCACCTACTTTCAAATCCTTAACTAAACAAGGTTATACAGTTGTTGGATCACATTCTGGTGTCAAGATTTGTAGATGGACAAAATCTGCATTACGTGGACGTGGTTTTTGTTACAAATTTGCCTTTTATGGTATTAACTCTCATAGATGTATGGAAACAACCCCTTCATTATCGTGTTCAAATAAATGTGTTTTTTGTTGGAGACATGGTACGAATCCTGTTGGTACAACATGGAGATGGGAAGTTGATAAACCTGACTTAATTTTAAATGGTGCATTAGATGGCCATTATAAAAAGATTAAACAGATGCGTGGTGTACCTGGTGTTTTAATGGATAGATTTGAAGAAGCATTTCAAGTTAAACATTGTGCTCTCTCATTAGTTGGGGAACCAATCTTTTATCCATATATTAATGAATTTTTAGGTATGTTACATGAAAAGGGAATTTCCTCATTCTTAGTTTGTAATGCACAACATCCTGATCAACTAAGAACATTACAAAAAGTAACACAATTATATGTTTCAATTGATGCACCAACTAAGGAAGAATTGAAAGTTGTTGATAGACCATTATTTAGAGATTATTGGGAGAGATTAGAATCATGTCTTGATATTTTAAGAACAATTCAGTCACACCAACGTACGGTATTCAGATTAACATTGGTGAAAGGTTTCAATATGAGTGAATCAGATATTGGAGGATATGCAAATTTAGTTGAAAGAGGTTTACCGTCATTAATTGAAATTAAAGGTGCTACCTATTGTGGGTCTAGTGAAGGTAATGGAAATCCTTTAACAATGCAAAATATTCCGTTCTATGAAGAATGTGTTTCATTCGTTACAAAATTGAATACTGAATTAAACAACAGAGGACTAGCGTATGGTTTAGCAGCAGAACATTCTCATTCATGTTGTTTCCTTATCGCAAGTAGAAAATTCCATATTAACAACAAATGGTTTACTCACATTGACTATAATAAATTCTTTCAATTATATGAAAGTAACGAAAGTTTTGATAAGATGGACTATATAAGTGAGACACCAGAATGGGCTTATTTTGGATCAAAAGAAGGCGGTTTTAATCCATATGATACAAGATTTAATAGAAAGGAGGAAAAACTTAAGAAAAAAATCGAAAGGGACAGGGTAGAAACGGAAGTTGGTAAACAGTAAATATATTAAAGTAACTTTATAAATTCATTATACATGCACAGTATTTAATTAATCTTTATCATTTCTCTCTTTCATCAGTTGCCTTGCCAACTCAGCTCTCTTTTGTCTGTCCTTAATTTCTTGATCTCTACGTTCGAGTTCTTCAACCCATAACTTTTCTCTGATTCTAGCCTTTTCAATTGCTAATTCTTCATCAGTTTTCTTATTTTTAATAAATGCTTTGTCATAGTAAATCGAACCGAAAACAAGTGCAACTAATGTAAAACCTTGTAAACCTACACGCCAACGGAACCAAAATTGTGCCTTTGGTGCGTTACCTGTACGAACACCCTTTGCAGCCATAATAACTGCAACTGTGGTTGCTAAACAACCCAATGGAACAAGCGGTTGTTGTTTAGAACGATACATGATCTTTTCTAAGACTGACATGCTATAGTAATAATCCAATTCTTAAAAGTTAGTATATATACACGGGGTTTGAAATAATATAAAGACAACATGGCAATGTAGTGCACCATTCCAATGAATTAAAACAATACATACTCTTGCATTGGATCATCAAAAGATGATGGATAGTTTTGTGATGCCATTATGGTCAATAGTTTGGTGGATACAATAAAGAAAGAAATGGATGTTAAAAATAATTAGTTAATCAAATCATCAAATTAATTTCAAACACCCTTCGCTCTCAAAACTCAAAATGCTACTTTTGTCTTCCATGTCTTCTGGCTATTCATGGTTTCCGTTATTCAACACCTTTCATTATATATGAGTAGTCCTTGGGAGAAACAACAAGACCTTTACCCTTGGATGCCCCTCGATAAATGCATTCGATAATATCAATTAACTCTTGTGTACTTTCAACATTAAAGTTCAGTTTATTGTTATTCCCTGTTCCGAAATCACACATCATGTGTTTATTTCGATGAAAAAACATCACAGTCACGGGATCGTATAGTTCGTACATATCATTGAAATCTGTCACGTGTGTTGTATCACAGGTATAAACCACTGCAAATTGGGATATCAATGGTGCTATTTGAAAAAGCATCTCGTCCATCAAAAGACATTCTCTAGCCGCTGGATCTCCAAAACGAATTACCACAATACGATCGTCTTCAGAAAGAATAGCCTGATCAACATGCCAGCCTGTACGAAGGTTATTGAGAAATACCGAACCCATGATGTCTTATAGAGTTTTAGTAAAAAGCAAAAACTGTAAAAGCATCATTAAATTCCTATTTCTTTTGAATTCATGTTGTGGCTGGTGGTGGCGGAGTAATTTGAGACTTAATTTTATTAAGTTTTCCTTTGTGAGGGCAATTTATAGAAACAAAAATGGATTCAGATCATTGCTGGTGGTTAAGACATCAAGCCTTTCATTTAGAGGTAATCTCATTTGCAATCTGCGATATAGATACAATACATTGTATTGCTTGATACATTTAACATTTAACGTCTCATCTACTATACATTGTTAAGTTAGATACAACAATAACAACCTAAACAACAATCAATAACATTTTCATTATATCCAAATCTATTCATACTAAACATAACATCGTATAACAATGTCTGGAGCACAAGCTTATGATCCATATAATCCATTTAATGATGATGCCGCAAAGGAATTAGAAAACCAAGACCCAACTCCGTTCAATGCAAATTTGAATCAAAGTGATAATGGTCGTTCAAAACTGCAAAATTTACAAAATACTTTAGATGATACAACTGGTATGATGAGAGATAATATTGAAGCAATTAATCAAAGAGGTGAGGTTTTAGATGATATTGATAATAGAGCGTATAGTTTACAAAATAATGCTTCTCTTTTTAACAAATCTGCTAATCAAGTCAGAAAAGATATGTGGAAAAAAAATTTAAAACTAAAACTTTGTGTTGCTTTAATTATTATAATTATACTTATTGTTGTTATTGTACCAATTGCTGTTCATTTCAGTAATTAGTTTATTTGTCTTATATCTGTTTTGTATAATTATCTATATCTTTTTAAATACATTTAATTCAATTTAGTTTAATTTTATCCTAAATACAAGCTAACAAGAATATTTTTTTCTACACACAAAATCTATTTCTATAAATTTTCTATTCAACATTTGTTTGATATGTTGCATTTAATGTTGATAGTTCAATTATACGTCTGATTGTTGGTAAATTTAATCTAGCCGGAACATATGCCTCAATTTTATTGAATGGTCTTAATTCAATATGTCTGAATGGGTCATCAAATAATGTATCTTTATTAACCGGTTCTAAATAATCCGTTTGTCCACTTGATCTAACTTTATCAGCTAAACCTTGTGTAATAACTGGTGAAATTGGCACTTCATAATCTGCAACATGGTATAACGCAAATAACTTTTGAATTTGAACTGGTTTTAGTGAAAAACAAATTTCATAAATTATATCAATATCTTCCGGTGTGTTTTTTCTTAACTGTAACAATTTTGAAACTTGAAATAATTGTGATAAGTAAATTGAGGCTTCAGCAATTCCGTGACTTTTACACCATTCATCTAGCCTCATAACATTATAGTTCAATTGAAGTCCTCTCTTCCATGATAAGAAATTACGACGCATTATTAAATCATTAAAACAACATGCATTAACAAACTTCAATAATTCAATTATAACAGTCTCCTTGACAAGTTCTTCAAAGTAATATGATTTCATTGCCCAATAAACATTATTAAAAAATGTTAAAATATCATCCATTTTGAATTTTGGATCTTTACTAAACATTTTACTGATTAACGGTGATTGATCTTGGGACATAAAACCTGGTAATGATTGACCTAATACAACTGCTGAAATAACTTTCCTTTCTAAAATTGTCATAATCTTTTTCATCCAAATGTTATAAATATTATAAGATAATGATTCAAAATCTTCTTTTGCATCTGCAATTAATTTCAAGAACATATTATAGTCTTCTTCGCCCATTGCTGTGGATATTTCTTCATTTGCAGAAACTGTTGATTGTGCATATGAAACAAATGAATATAATTCATGTGTATTTGTTAGCCAGTAGGCACCATAAGCAATAACGTCATCATCATTCAATTCAGTTACCATATTTTGAATCACTGATAATACTTCACCAAAAAATGATTCACTATGTGATGTTAAACCTAATCTCCACATATCACTTAAAATAATAATGATTATTCTTGCTGGAAACAAAACTTCTTTCTTACTTGGTTGTGATGCAACAAGTGCCGGAGGTAATTTTAAACCTTTAAATAATCCTTCAACAACTTCTTTATGTAGCGTCTTAGAATCATTCAATAATCTTAATAACTCTTCATTAATTGCTTCTAATTCATCATCTCGTTCGTCATTATTATATTCAACATTACTACCATTGTTAACAACTGATTTTTGTTCGTTGAATGTCAGTGCAGAAGTACCATTTGGAATGGTACCTAACGTAGTATTATTAAATTTGCCAGAACTTAAATGATCTTGTAATTCTTTCAATTCTGCCTTTAATTTTTCAACTG
This sequence comes from Pichia sp. NRRL Y-12830, assembly GCA_030564565.1. NCBI lineage: Eukaryota > Fungi > Ascomycota > Pichiomycetes > Pichiales > Pichiaceae > Pichia > Pichia sp. NRRL Y-12830. Next base: position 417,310 of record JAJLVO010000001.1, read on the forward strand.
ATCCATATAATGTATCTCTTTCATCATTTGATGACAATAACTCCTCTTGAGCTTTTTTCAATTGCTGAAGATTGTCTTGCAACTCAACCTTCAATTTTTTTTGTGATTCAGTTAATTCATCAACCTTATTCTTCGCAGTTTCATAATCAAACTTAATCCTATCAATTTCACCATTTAATTCAACAATATTGGATTCATAAGTGTTAATTTTAGTTGTATGATCATCAGCATCTTTAATTGATTTCGTTTTTAAAGAAGTATGTTCAGTTTGGGTCTTTTCAACTAAGTTTTGTAATTGTTGAATTTCGTTAACTAATTTGCTATTCTCTTCAATCTTCGAACTCAAAGATTGAGTCAACTCAATAACCTTATTTTCTAAACTATATTGAACTTCTTGCATCTTGTTTACCGATTTTGCTTCTTCCTTTAATTTAGCATAATGACCTTTAGCTAACTTTCTACGAGAACATGATTGAATAACAATGGCAGCTCTTCTAACTTTTTGTAACTCTTTTCTTGCAATATAACTTCTACCAACAGATTGAATTGTGATAGCTGCACCGTTGACTTGATTTTCATGAATATTATTTCTAACATACGAACCACGGAATTTTGATTGTAGATTAATAATTGCTTGAATTGCTGCATTAAATCTTGCTCTAACTAAATAACCCTTAACAGCAGATTGAATTAATGTTGCACCATCATTTTCTTTTTGTTTTTGAATCTTATTTCTTACAATAAAACCTCTGATTAAAGATTGTAAACTAATTGCAGAAATTCTAGCTTCTTTAAATTGTTTTCTTGGTAAGTAACCTCTCAAATATTTTTGTATAACAATGGCAGACTTTTTATGTTTATCACTCTTCATTTTTTCAATATTACCCAGGATACCAGCTTTAAAGAAAACTTTAGTTTTCCCTATTTGGAAACTATGTTCATCTTTAACTGTTTCTTCCAAAAATTTCTTTGTCAGAGATTTTAAGAAATCTTCATTGATCTGACCTTTAAATAATTTTGAACGATCTTCAGAATCAAACAAAATATTAAATGAGTCAGCAAATTCAGGATATGTCATTTTAGATGGAAAACCGGCGCATGAAATTTTAATAGTTTCTAGAACACCACAAGCTCTCAATTGTGATAAAACCATATTTGGATCAAATTCCCACGCTTTCTTTTCTTCATTGGGTTTAATACATCTAATATAATGAACATTGCTTGAATTAATGGTGGACATTAAATCAATTAAAGAACCTTTAAATTTAGAACCTAAGGTTTCTTTGCCTGGTGCCCTCCGTCCCGGTTTAACTTCTCGCTTTGCAGCTTCTTCAATCTCTTTATCAGCAGTAGATAGGACATCAATCAGAAATGAATTGGATGATTTCTTCAAAGTTTCCTTTTGGCCATCTGAAACTGTATCTCTATTTTTTTCAACAAAACCTTCAGTATCATAAGGAACATCTAAAGCGTAGTGTGAAATAATAAATTTATTATTACCGAATCTTGGCTTTTTAAATACTTTGTCAGATGGAGGTTTTGCTAAATGCTCATATAGTTTATCAGTCCATTGTTGATCAGAACCCGATGGTAATCTTGATTCTTCATTTAATAAATCCAGCACACCAAGTCTTTTTTCAATAACATCGATACATGGTTGATTATCAGCAAATTCTATGAATGACCATTCAATATCTTCATCAACGTACAGTTGTTGCTCTAATTTGAAAACATGTTGAGTAAATTCTTGTTGTAACTTTTCATTGGCATAATTGATACAAAATTGTTCAAAAGAGTTTTTAGCAAAATGTTCAAAACCATAAATATCTAAAACACCAATAAAAGTTGAAATGGTATCTTCAATTTCAGAAGGACATAAATCAGAGTTAACATATTCAACCAACCAGTCAAATAAATTATGATAAATATACTTAGCAACCGCGTCTCTTGCATTAATAGCCTCATGGTATTTTAAATCGGTATTAATTGTTTCAAATCTTGTTTTAATTTGTTTTTTAACAGTCCATTTAGCAAAATCGACAGGATCCAAACCTAAAAGTTCACAAGCTTTCACTAAATTTGGGTCATCTGAAGAAAGTGAAGCATTATTTCTAGTTTTTGGAATATCAATATTACCTAAATGAAGCAAACCTGCTAAAATTCTAAAAATTTCAAGCTGTTTATCTTTGTTGATACCAATCAATGATAAAGCACTACAGGTATCTTCAAATTCTTTTTTATCATCAATACCTTCAATTATTGGTAAACCGCCTTGATTTAAGTAATGATAATCCTCAATATCAGTTAAATGAATTGATTTTTTAGTCACATCATCCAAACCTTGAATCAGTTGATAGAAAATATGATAATTTCTTTCAGATGTTGGTTGAAAAACTAATCTTGATCTTTCCAACAAATATGTTCTAATTTTAGCACCACAAATGGTTGTATCTTTATCAAATAAAATTTCCAAATATTTACCAAATCTTGAAGAATTATCATTTCTTGTTGTCTTTGCATTACCAAAAGATTCCATAATTGGATTTGTTGCTAAGATTTGTTTTTCTGTTTCTGACATATCATGATGATTTTCATCAGAATCGACAGTTGCAAAATATCTCATTATATATTTAGCCGAAACAGTTTTACCAGCACCAGATTCACCAGAAACAACAATTGATTGATTCTGTTTTCTATTAATCATACATCTATAAGCTTCTTCAGCAATTGCAAATAAATGAGGTTCTTCATCACCTCTTCTTGTATTTGCATATCTTTTAATTCTGTAGGAAGAGTATAATTCATCATTTCTTTGAAAGGGGTTAACAGCAATTAAAACAATACCAGAATAAGTATATATGTTAAATTGTGAATATCTTAGTTTAATAACATTTAAAACAGAAGGTTCATTTAAGTGTGATAAAGTTGTTAGATCTTCGACATTTTCCGCATGATTTCTCATTAATGGAACACTTGGGTTTGATTCATTTAAATTATCAAGAGTAATAGTTTCAATTCTTTCGGGATCACTTTCAGCTTCTAATACAAGTTCAACTTTATTTTCCTTATTTGAAATACTTTTAACTTTGACTGCTAACCAACCTAAAATTTCATCAGGAATCCAACACAGACTATAAAAAATTGTGATATACATGGTAAACGTTAGTATTTTGTGATTCAATTCGTAAGAAAAAAACAATGATAGTTTGACCTATAAAGTATACATACCTTCCAACATCTAACTGGAGTGTGGACATGATTGATTATCTGAATGAATATGGAGTTTATGTAAGTTACTTATATATTAATAATATGAAAAACGTAGAAATTTGAAATTAAATTGCCTTTTTGTTTAATTGAGTTACTCAAAAGGGGAACAAAATATTATTCGAACAAGGATTTATTTTTAGGAATTAAGTGTGGAAAGATGTAAACAAAGTTGAATATATAGCACTGGAATAAGTTCTTGTGTGCCAGCGGACTAAAATCGCGTGTAAACGGGAAGTTGCACTAGATCAATACAGTTCCACCAAACAAACAACAACCAAGTATAAACACCAACAACCCATTTTCCATGAGTTGCCAACGCTCGACATGAGCGAGAAGTGCCGTTTCAAATTCAAATTTTCATCAACGCGTAAATTGTAAATTCGTAAATTAAATTCTGATTTTTGATTTCGAATTGCAATTTCTGAATTTGATTTCAAATTTCGAATTTTCTGTTCTTTTTCTTTTTTAGCATGTTTTGTGCGCCGGTCGACGTGAAAAGGGCTCAGCCTCCCTTTTTTTTTTCAAAATAAGCCCCAGTTCGGTTTGTTCTAATTTTCGCATTTTTTGGAATAAAATACAACATGTATTTCAATCTAAAGAACCGTATCTTTTGAGTTGTCTTTGTCTAATCAAACTGCCCCTTACTAAATGTCCTTGGACAGTACTTCCGAATTAAATGAATTAGAATTGCCTGCAATTAAGCCCGTCAATTTGCCAAATTCTAAACGTTCTTCAATGAAAAAGAAATTATCCAAAATTGCTTTATCATCTAATGATATTCAACCATCATCCGGTTACAATTCTGACCACCTATCATTTTTTAATGATGCATCTAATGAAATAAATAATAATGATGATCAAAATAATTGTCCAGATTTTACTTTACAAGATCCAGCTACAACGTCAATTTTTAATCCATTGTCTAAATTTAGCAAATCAACTTCAAGTTTGATAAATGCAACTCCTATATCCAACCCTAAAATTTTACATAAATCAACAAGGTCGTCCTCTTCATCATCTTCCTCCGTTAATTCAGTGCCTGCTCAACTACAAAATCAACACATTTTGCCGACTCTGCCTACATCGACAGTTTCACGTACCAATTCAATTAATTCTTCGAATCCTGTATCTAATAAACAGATATCCAATCATAATAATAGTAATATAACCAATTTTCACATTTATTCATCGCCCAGTAAGCTGAATGCAAGGTCTTTGGCAACAAATAATTATCATACATTTACGCTGACGAATAACTCAAACTACTCATTACAACTTCCAACTAATTCACACTTAAAACAACAATCACATAGTGCAACGCCATCAATAAGTAATTCCATTACCCCAGACGCATTATCAAGATCACTTCCTTCATCATCTTTACCTCAGTTTACATCAATCAATCAAACAAACAATACAGGAACTTCTGTTTCAGGAAATCCAAATATTAACATAAACTCAAACCTAGTTTTAGTACCACCAACTGTCCTTGCCCCAATTTATAAAACTCCATCATCAAATTCACAACAGTCGACCAACTCAACAAGCTTATCAATCAGTAACAGCAAATTTCCAAACACTAATTCTAATACAACAACAGTAGCATCAACTTCAGATCCGACAAAACATAAAAAGGGAACTGGCTTATTACAATCTGCATATAGAACTTCACACCATCTTCCGCATTCTAACGTACAGACTAATAATAATTTTAAAACTAAGGAAAAACATGATTTTTTTGATGATGATGACAAAGAAGATTCTTCAAAATATGGATCAGTTTACACCAGCGATATATCATTGAATCAATCAAAATCTGCAATAAACTCGTCACAATACGCATTGTCAACAGCAAATAATAGTAAATCAAATGATAACTTACAAAACATTAATGACCTAAAAATTCATTTAATTTCTCCAAAAATCATAAATGAATTTTACTCATTACAAAGGTCCATTCAAGTAGGTATGAAAAAAAGACTAGAATATCTGGACAAAGAAAATGGGTCTTTAATAGCTGATATAAACTCCACTTATGATAAACTGAACAATGTTCAATTGAAGTTACGTTCACAAATTAAAGATTTAGATAAATATATTGAGGACTTGTCTTCCAAAAAGGAAACTGATTTAAAAAATTTACTTCAAGATGTATTATTTGAGAATTTAAACGATTTAACAGTTAGAATTGGCACAGTTAAAGAAAATATGATTGAAAATAAAGATGCAATCAAAAAGTTTGATGGAAAATTGAAAACTTTGGATAAAATGCGGTCAAAAAATGAAGCAAGAAACAAAAATATACAACAATCTTTTATCATGGTCTCTTGTGTTGTTGTTTGTTTTTTCTCAATCAAATGGTATGTTTTTTAAATTTTCTTTCCTAAATTATTAATCTTTTAATCTGTTACACTTTTCATTTTTTTTATAGAATCTAGCTAAACATTTATGTATATACAAACTAATTACAAGATAAAAACTTATTCTCAAATAAATCTTCATTAATGGATATTAAATAGCTTGCCTTTGAGTCAGCAAGAGAAAGTATACTCGATGCGTCATCTCTAGTATTTTTATCGAAAGCCCCCACAATTTGACCAACCTGTTCCTTTGTGAGAAACTCGCAAACTGAACAAATGTAATCAATATCTGACAGACCATGGTGTTTTAATTGTAAAATTTGGCATAATGTCAAGACACGCATCATACCATTTGGTGCATCTGCTATATTATGATCTTTACACCACCCTAAAATAAGCATTATATTACCCTTAATGACGACACTCCTTTCAAAAGTTAAATGTTTCTTTTGAAGTATAATCTCATTAAATGATATAATATCAATATATGTGATTAAATCATGAATGATTGAATTGATAATTGATTGATCAAAGCAATTAAGTTTCATTGACATGTAAATTTTATAAAGAATATGAAGGAGTTCTGGAATTGAATGATCTGATCCAGTTTTAATAATGTATTGATAATATGTATTATATGTTGAACTATTTCTTGAACTACGCCTGGATGCTTTAGCAGTTTCATCAAACAATATTGCAGTTGATGCTTTCTTATCTAATTCTTTAATTACCGAATTAATCCAATGATAGTACATTTTACCAAAAACAGCATCAGAATATCTTTTGATAATTGATAACATCTTAAGATACTCACTTCTATTAATTTGTAAATCATTTTTGTCAGATGATATAGTGTGCATTGCGTTTGACCTAGCAATTGAAATTCTCGTCTTAATTTCGTTAATATTGTTTAACAAATATGCACCATTCGAAATAATGAAATCAATATCTTGAAATGAAAGTAACCGTTTCATCATATCTGATAATGCAGTTTCCAAAAATTTAACAGATTCGTTCAGCATATTATTGTCCCACATTTCAAACAATAAAACAATTATTGTTCTAGATGGTAAAAGGATATTACCAACATTTGCCTTAATTTCTTTATCATCTGATTCCTGATTTGTTGGTATTGTTAAATTTTGTAATGTTAAATCAGCAACCAATGGAACTGTAGAAAATGATCCATTCATATACTCCTTTAAATCCAAATACCCTGATCTATAACTTCGATTAACATGTGAATTATTGGAAGCTGAACCAATTGAGTCAATTGAAATACCACTTATACTTCTGCTACTTCTTACTGAAGATCTTTTATTTAAGACAGATGGTTTTTGGTATGTAACCCGCTTCACTGTTTTCTTCAATAAATCAATTTCGTTTTCAAGACTATGTTTAATGTGAGAACTAAAATCAATGGGCTTACTGTCATTATTATTTTGTTGATATTGTTCAATTTTATCCGCCATATGTTTAACTCTTTGCATAAAAGATCTCACTTCTCTCCTTAATGCGGTATCAGGTCTCATCCCAAGCAAAGCTTCTTTAGTATATTTTTGGGGCAATAAAGTTGGTTCAATTAAACTCCAAGCTTTTTCAACGTATGGATCTATTTTTCTAACTTCAGGTTTGTATAAATCAAAATTAGATGTAGGCTTTGTTGATTTGGAAAAAATATATAACTCATCACTTCCGTCCTCCGAGTAAAGTTTTCTTTCAAGTTCAAGATGAGCTAGTTCTTCAGCCTGTCTTTTAGCAAGTTGCTCCAACTCTCTTTTTTCTTTTCTTAATTGTTTCAACTCATCATCAATATTTTTCTCTCCTGTTGGCCAAGCAGCTACAACTATGTTTTGTTTTGAGATCTTCAGAGCTTCTTCTCGCTGAAGTCTTTCAAATTCTTCAATTCTCTTCCCTTCATCTTCTTTTCTTTTCTTTTCTTCTAGTGACTTCAATTGAACCATTTCAAAATACATGTCTCTAGATAAATTAGCACGAATGATACATTGAAGATTTGTAATATTTTCGTCAATATAAAACTTTTTAATCCGTTCTTTCTCTTGTTCAATATTGGATCTTACCCTGTAAGCTCTAAACAAGGATTGGAAATCAACAATTGATTTTACTGTTTCGTTTACTCTTTGAGAAACATTCTTAGCACGAATCAATGATTGAACGTTAATGATCATGACAATATCTTTTTGAACTTTTGTCTGTATTAACTTACCACGGCATAATGATTGAATATCAACAACCAAGTTTAATTCTCTCTTGAATTTAAAACGTGTTATTGTACCACGTATTAAAGATTGTAGTAAAAACATAGACTTAAGTGCTTCAATCCATTGTTTCCTTATATTATAACCACGTATATGTTTTTGAATAATTATGACTGCGTCGTGTAGTTTATTAGATTTTTCCATTTCCAATTGACCTAAAACACCCGCTCTAAAAAATAGCTTGGTTTTACCTGGCTGGAATAGTTCATGAGCATTAATGTAGTTCTTCAGCACTTTTATACCCAATTTTTTTATGTCAGCCGCAGACTTTATTTGATTAGATTTAAACTTATTTAAATCTTCACTTGGTAATAAAATTAAAAATCTGTTTATAAATTCTTCGTATGTATACTTTGACGGAAAACCAACTAATGAAATTCTAATAGTTTCCAAAACACCACATGCTCTTAACTGTGATAAAACCATTGTATTACTGAATTTCCAAGCAATCTTTTCTTCATTTGGTTTAATACATCTGATGTAATGTGCACTTGTACTATGTATAGTGGTCATTAGTTCGTTCAATGAATTCTTAAAAATATGACCTAAAGTTGGCTTTTTATTTCTATTCAGGAAACTTCTCCTCTTTTCATGAGCTGGTGTTGTTGGTAGATTTTTCATTGATGAATTTATTATTTCCAGCAGAAATTCATTTTTACTAGCCTTCAAAACTTCGTTTTGTGCATCTGAAACAGTATCTCTATTTTTTTCTAAAAATCCTTCGACTTCATAACTAACGTCTAATGCATAGTGTGAAACAATAAATGTTTCATGTCCAAATCTGGCTTTTTTAAAAACCTTATTATGTGGGGGATGAGTGAGCGACTGAAACATCTTTTCTGCCCATACTTTATCAGAACCAGAGGGTAACTTACATTGTTCATCTAATAGTGACAAAATACCTTCCCTACTTTCAATAACGTCAATACAGGGTTGATTATCAGAATATTTTATGAATGACCACTCAATACCTTCTTTTATATATTCTTCTTGTTGTAATTTGAAAACATGATGTGTAAATTCTTGTTGTAATTTTTCATTTGCGTAATTAATGCAAAATTGTTCAAATGAGTTAGTATCAAAATGTTCAAAACCATATATATCTAAAACACCAATGAATAATGAATTTAATTCAATTTCAGAATATGATAAATCTGCATTAATATATGAAACAAGCCAATCAAAAAGTAACGAGTAAATATACTTGGATATAGAGTCTCTAGCAACAATGGCTTCATGATATTTTAATGCTGAAGCAATATTATCAGATCTAGTTGCAATTTTCTTTTTAGTTATCCATTTTCCAAAGTCTAACTTATTAACACCTAATAAATTTGCGGCATATCCAAGATGTATATCACTGGTTGATAAAACTGCTTCATTTCTTGAATTCTCAATATTTATATTTCCAATATGAAGTAAAGCAGCTAATATTTTAAACAGTTCAAATTGTTTATGCTGATCAATCCCAATAAGTTGTAGTGCATCACATGTAATTTTAAACTCTTTTGAATCATCAACACTATTAATTTTGAACACTCCACCTTTGGATAAATAACTAAAATCTTCACATTTTGTTAGTGATAATTCAGATTTTAGTTTATCATCTAAACCTTCAATTAATTGATAGAAAATATGATAATTCCTTTCATTTTTAGCTTGATAAACCAATCTTGATCGTTCCAATAAATAAGTTTGAATTTTTGCACCACAAATTATATGACTGTTATCAAAAAATATTTTCAGGTACTTACCAAATCTTGAAGAATTATCATTTCTTGTGGTTTTTGCATTACCAAAAGATTCCATGATTGGGTTGGTTGCTAGAATTTGTTTTTCGATTTCAGTTGTGTTAATTGATGTACCTTCAATACGAACAGATGCAAAAAATCTCATTATATATTTAGCTGATACGGTTTTACCAGCACCGGATTCACCTGAAACTATAATTGATTGACTTTTTAACTCTTTTTTGATTGACTTATATGCATCATTGGCGATAGCAAAAACGTGTGGTGGATTGTCGGATTTATTTGCATTTTGATATTTCATAATTTCATCTTGTGAATATAATTCACTCATCTGTTCAAATGGATTAACAGCAATTAATACAACACCTGAGAATGTATATATTTGTCTATTAGAATATCTTAATTTGACAGAATTTAAAACAGATGGTTCATTTAAATGTGATAATGTAGTTAAATCATTAACTGTATCATCTAAATTTCTTAATTGTGGCAATACTTTGTTACTTTCGGTTAAATGACCAGTTTCAACAATATGGTTAACTTTATTATTATTATCATCATTTTCTAGTTCAATTTTATATTTTTTCGTACTTGAATCATAATGTACTTTCTTAACAATTACTCCAAGCCAACCATTTTGCTCATCTGGGATCCAACATCGAGTACCAATTTCAAATTTCATGTTTGCCTTTGAATTAAAAATTATTTAATTATACAAATCTCTTAAATTGTTGAATATTCTTTATATTTGTATAAAATGTATAGTATTAAGACGATTGAATCCCTTATTTAATGAAATTGGTAAATAAAATGTGTGACAGAATTTACTTAAATCTCATTATTTTCTGGTGCACATATATAGCACCACTTCACAAATTCCGTTTTGGGCATACAAAGTTGAACTTTATTCTGGGATTGCGTTGTCAATGAATTTTTGTTCTGTAGTTTCTGAGTAAAAAATTTTGCACCCAATATTTTACAATAACAGTTCAGTATTCATTTATTAATACATAAATCGTAACATTAACTATAAATTATAAAGTATACATTGGGTTTGATTATAAAATACATGAAAAAATCATACATTCTAAATGATCAATCAAATTTTTTTCAATTGGCTATTTTTTTTAGACATGAATCTATATCTTCTTCACTTAGTGAACTAATATATAAACATTTGGAAACTAATTTGTTATCAGTTTCAAATTCATAGAATTTGGACCATTCAATTTCTCTCAATGTATTTTTAACCGTTTCACTGGTTAACTTAAATTTTTCAAAATTAATTAAATCATAATTTACTATTGAGGAGGAAGTTTCAAATTCTGCAATTGAATCTAAATCATTTGAAGTTTCCGGATTAGATTTCATAAACGTTGGCATTTCTGAATACATAGTTAAGTCACTCAATGAAAGAGGTAAAAACGGTATGAAACCTTTGGATGGTACAACATTTTTGATTTCATCCCTATAATTTTTGAAATTATTATTTGGGGATGTTAAATCCTTGAGTTCTTTGAATTTCAGAATTGTAGCAGGATCAACTCGAATCCAAGTTGATTTTAATTGTTTCATAACCTCCGAATTTAGGGCTAATAAAATTTGAAATAAAGTGCCATAATTTTGGATTTGATGACACTTTTCAGCTAATTGAATAAATCTTGTGATAGCTAAAACTCTTACTGAAAAATTCTGGCATAACAAAATTTCAGAAATAATCCAGTTGTTAACCAAATTGAATCTCAATGTAATTAATTCTAATCCAGATTTATTTGATAAATCTAATAATAGTTTTAACCATGAATTATAAGGTACTAAAGGTTGATCCCATTTTAAATTAACCAATTCTTTCCATTCAACCTCTAATAAAATATCTCTCTCAATTAATGTCATTTGAGCTGCCAATTTACTTGAATCGTATTTGAAAATAAATGGTATGTGTAATTCATTATTTAAAACATCTTCTATACTTAAAATTGATTTTGTATGTGTCGGATTATCTAAACCTTTTGGTGTTGCTAATAATGATTGCATTTCAAAAATTGATCTTTCACCATCATCTTTAAGTAACTGACCTGTACTAACTCTTGTTAAAATACTACCATTATCTTTGTGTTTATGAACCGATTGAGTAGAAATCATGTTCATTTCTAATCTACTACTATGACTTCTTGAAATTCCATTATTTTGATTTGGAATATTTGAAATGTATAAGTCTCTAACATTTTGTTCTAACTTAATTTCATTATTACTATTATCAGACAATTGATTATCATTATTACCAAAAATATTAAAAACGATGTTTTCCTTTGTAGGTGATTTACAAACGACAGCCACTGCATGTTTCCTGTGAACTTCATCATCGTCTTGTTTGTTATCGTTAAGTCCTAAGATAACTTGAAATTTATTACCACCTTCACCTCTTAATTTGCTCAATGTATAATTTAATGGATCCCCATTTAATTTTTCTGTAGGTATTGAAGCTAATTCTTTGATATCAGTTTGTGAAAGTCCATTATATCCAGCTTGTGAAGGTGTTGGTGATGGTAATATCGAAATTTCTGAATTTATAGTTAGAACGTCGACATTAGTATTATCGATTTCATAGAATGGCAAATTTTTTAGTCCCTCTAATACTTTGAACTCGTTTGATCCATCAATATTTTCATTTGAGTTTTGAGAAAATGTATCATTTTCATCAAAATGTAATGAATCGTCATCAAAATCTGGCGATTTATCAACATTATTACTATCAATTCTTAAATTTGAAAATCTATGTTTCTTTCTCAATGCAGAGATTTGCTGGTCATTAAAGTTATCATTAGTGTTACTAAAATGCTGAGTCGATGACGAAAAATTAGAATCGTAAGTAATGTATGATTTATTTGATTTAACACTATTTCTACCATTTTGATTGTTTAGATATAAACTAATCGATGATCGTCTACTTAAACCACTTTTATCAGATGATCCAAGATATGAATAATCATTTGGATTTTTCAAAATACTCAAAAATCCTGAAACGTTAGAATTATTAAATAATAAATTTGGATCACTATTGTATTTATTCTTTCTCACAGTGGAAGATTTTGATATACTTCTGAAATTTTGTAAACTTGCCCTTTCACGTTTTGTTAAATTTCTTAACTTAAAAGAATGATGTTTTGATGATTGTTGATATGAATTATCACAATTAAACAATTGATGGTTATATCCGAATGAATGGTTAATAGATGCAAATGATTGATGACTAGATTTTCGTGAAGAACGTTGATTGAATACAAAAGATAATTCTTTATCAGGGTCATTATCATCTTGACTTTCACCTTGAAATTGAGCTATTTCTTTTTGGTTAATATTTCGATTAACACGACGGAGCATACGTGGTTGTTGTTGATCAGTTTGTTGATTATCTGATTGCTCATTAATAGAGCTTTGATCTAATTCGGAAACATTTTGAATATCTATATCCATATTATTCATTTCCATATTCACAAAAACATCATCACTTGTATTATCAACGTTAAAAGAATTTGACCAATCAACAGTATCTTGAGGAGTTTGAAATGATTTATTTTCAACACTTTCATTAACATTCATATTTGGATTTAAATTTATTGAATTTTCAAGATTTAAATTGATTTGTTGGTATTTATTTACTTTACTCGGTGAATCTAATGGATTAAATAACGAAGAGTTTCTGTTTTTTGAATCAAAACCCATTGATAGAATACTTTTTCTGTTTGAATTTCTAAGTTGTTTTGAATATCTTTGTTTAAAATTTGGATGCTGTAACATGGTTTCATAATATTCAATTACAATATCTTCCAAATAATCTAAATTATCTTCATTTACTTTAATTTGTTTTTCTAATTCAAGAATGATATTATTATGTGAAATTTTGCTTTTAACAGGTTCTGAATCTTTTATTTCCATAGGCACGGATTCAATAGTAGAAATATTAGAAATATCAATATTTTCTTTATCATTATTATTATTAAAAAATGATTTTAAAAAACTTTTCTTTTTCGTCTTATTTGAAGAAACTGATGAAATATTGGTTATATTGTTAAATGCAGGCTTATTTACAGTTTTCTTTTTAATTTTTGTATCATTCAAATCATTAAGTGATGTTTCTTTTGCAATTGATAAAATCTTATTCACACTACTATCTGAAAATATTTCAATATTACCACTAATAGTAAATCCGTTACTATTAATATTATAAATTGATTTAGATAATGGTATAAATCCTTCAATTGGTTCATTTTTATTCAGTAAGGAAGTATATAATAAATCAATGCTTGAATTATCATTTGCAAAAGATTTTATTTTTTTATTTTTTAATGCATATAATGAATCCTTTGGGTATAAAATTGAATTATTATCAATTTTTGATAACTTATTGGTATCATTAGACCGACTATTATTATTTAATTTGGTCTTTTTATTCAAATATGATTCTAATGGATTGGTATACTTTATATCTTTTGTTACATTTGTTGAACTTGGATTTTCAAACATATAAAGCAATGTTGATCTTCTAGAAGAAGGATCATTTAGTTGATTTAAACCATGAATGGATAATCTGGAATTATCTAAATGGTTATATGAAGAGATTCTATAATTTAGTAAATCATTATTGTTTTTTTCATCTAATTTGTCGTCATCGATATTCCAAAATACAGACGTCAAGTTTAAATAATTTTTTTTCAAATCTCTCAAAATCTTGCATTGTAAATTATTTAAATCATTACCAATATATTTCTCATTAATTGAAAGTTCATTAATTGTATTAGTGAATAATTTTCGTAACATTAAATCATTCAAAAAATCATCTTGAAAATGATTCAACAACCAATGCCTAATCGTCACAAAAGTTCTAATTAAACTCAATCTTCCAATATTAGAATCTTCGATATTATCAGATAATGACTTTTTCAAACACCATGATAATCTACATAACAGCAATTCTAAAACTGGTAATGCAGGTATATAATTTCTAAAAGTTAAGAAAAAATTAACTAGAAATTGATAATTTAAAATTTCAGGTGATGTAATAAAAGTAATAATTGATTCAACTGTTCCATGAATTAAATCAGAATTGGAGTTGAAATGAACAATATCAGATTCTTTTGGAGTTGGATATAGTAATTCATTATCAAATATTGTATCATTTTCTTCAAAATTTAATAATAGTTGTTGAATATCTAATGATTGATTAGTATTTTCATTATCATTTATATTGCTGCCATCATATGAACTATCGTAATCTTCCATTTGTAAAGATCGATGTGGATAAGTTGACATCATTATGGAATGTACGTAATGCAACAAAGTTTTTATTTATTTATTTGTTTTTTTTTTCTTTAGTTGAGAAAGATGATCAAAACCGATTAATTAACGAACTTGAAAGTAGTAAAAAAAAAATCAATAGAAAACTAACTTGATGAATGCAATATACAATGATCTATAGATAGGTAAAAAGTGGGTTGAAAATGATGAGTATTTAAGAAATGCAGCAATCAAATTCAGATCAAATAAAATCATAACATTCAATTTTTGGTTTACGTTTTTTTCTTTGTTGATGTAGCGCTTTGTTTACTTTTCAAAATCTCAAATTTCAGATTTCGATTATCGAATATCATATTAAATTAAATTAATTATCTCTAGGCTCGGTCGCAGATTTTGACAGGTTAGCTTTCCAGAGATTTTGAAAAAGCGACGCGTCGCCGCTATATTCACAAGGGTCGACATAGTTTACAATTTTAAGTGAATTTGTATAAAAAAATATCATAATTCGTAATCAATGTTGTGTGTTATATAGAAATACATAATTTGCTTCTATTTTTTAAAAATAAAAAGTAAATAAATAAATAAAATGAATCAATAGTTTGAACAAAATTATTTAACTTATTGTGGACCATCATTGACAGCAATTCTAACAGCTTTCCATTGAGTGTAATTTTCAAATGCAGCTTCACCCATTTCTCTACCAATACCAGATTGTTTGAAACCACCGAATGGAATTGCAGAGTGGAAGTCGTTGTAAGTGTTAACCCAAACGGTACCAGCTTCTAATCTATTTGCAACATAAGTTGCGGTATCTAATGAGCTTGTGTGAATACCTGCAGCTAAACCGAAGTCTGAATCATTTGCTAATTCAATAACTTCATCAGCAGTCTTGAATTTAGTAACAACAGCAAAAGGACCGAAAATTTCTTCAGAGTAAATCTTCATTTCTGGTTTAACATCAGCAAAAATAGTTGGCTTAACGAAGTAACCTTTGTTACCTAATCTTTCACCACCGGTAACTAAAGTTGCACCTTCAGATTTACCAGATTCAACGTATGACAAGATTTTAGATAACTGTTGTTGAGAAGTTTGAGCACCTTGGAAAACACCTTCTTCAAATGGGTTACCAACTTTCAAGTGTTCAGCAGCTGCCTTGAATTCTTCCAGAACTTGATCATAAACACCTTCTTGAATGAAAACTCTTGAACCTGCACAACAAACTTCACCGGAATTATAGAAAATACCAACAATTAAGTTTTGAACAGCTTTTTTGATATCTGCATCATTAAAGACGATATTTGGAGATTTACCACCTAATTCTAAAGTAACCTTCTTCAAGTTAGAATCAGCTGCAGCCTTCATAATGTGTTTACCAGTTGGAGTGGAACCAGTGAAAGCTAATTTCTTAATCTTTGGATGAGTTGAAATTGCTTCACCAGTAATTTTACCGAAACCAGAAACAATATTTACAACACCCTTTGGAATACCAGCTTCTTGACATAATTTAGCAGCATATAAAGCAGACAATGGAGTAGATTCAGCAGTCTTTAAAACAACGGTATTACCAGCAGCTAAAGCAGGACCAATTTTCCATGACCACATTAATAATGGGAAATTCCATGGGATAATTTGACCACAAACACCAATTGGTTCTCTCTTAATATAATTGAAATAATTTGAACCAGTATCAACTAGTTTACCATTTAATTTATCAGCATACCCTGCACAATATCTTAAATAACTGATAACTAAACCAACATCACCTTGAGCCATTGGTAAAGCCTTACCATTATCCATGGATTCAATTGCAGCTAAAGTGTCTTTATTTGCTTCCATGATATCAGCTAAATTACTAAGATATTTACCACGGATTCCAGGATCACATCTTGACCAGTTTGAATGGAAAGCTTTATGAGCAGCATCGACAGCCAAATCGACATCATCAGCTCTTGCTTCATAAACATGACAAATTTCTTCTTCAGTTGAAGGATTTAAAACTTCAAAAGTTTTATGTTGTTGAGATTGAACGAATTCACCGTTAATGAATAAACCAGTTGGTTGTTCATAAGTTTGACCATTAGGTAAAGTGATGGTTTGAGATAATGGCAGAGAAGAATAGAATCTCATTGCAACTGAAGCATTTGAGAAGACTCTTGGGGATTTTAAAATATTTGTTTTTGTAGCTAATCTTAACATTGTGATGAAGTAGATGTAATTGAGTTATAGAAAAGAAAGAGATAAATAAATAAAAATTAAAACAAAGTTGAAACTACAGATACAAAAAAAAAATAGGGACATGACCAGTATTTATAGACCTTAGTGGTGAAAAACGCATAGACAAATGAAAGCGGAGCTCATTGAAGAGACCGAACCGCAGTAGACGTCCTTGAAATCACCAAGTGGGGGTGGCGAGAAGAAAAGCGCATGCGGCACTAGCAATATTTAAGCAGGCCCAACAGCCAAGAGGGGTGCGCTGTTCCCATTTGTTGGTTTTTGCACAAGTCCGTTATGTGCTGTGGGGGGAGAACAGGCGGCGACTGGTGGGAGGTGGGCGGTGGGGAGTTGCTTGGAGGAGGATTGGGGATGGGCAGGTAATTGCTGGGGAAAAGGATTTGCTGGGGAGGAATTTGCTGCGAAAGAATTTGCTGGGGAAGAATTTGCTGGAGTTAAGGACGGGGGATTCTGGCTTTGCCGATCTTCGGAGTGGGTGAATCTACTTTGGATGTGCAGGGTTTCTCAGTTTCACCGTGATGCCGGATATTCACCTCTTGTCTATTGTTAGGAGCGTGCTACAACGGTTACTCCCGAGCTTCATGAATAATAGCAACATTACTACTATTATTACCATTACTAATCCAACAGGAATAGACATGAGGGGTGCCAGACTTTGGAGCCGGAATGTACAAGACCCCCTAACAATAGGGCCCCGCATTTGCCACCTGGTAATTTTTTCTCTTTTTGTTTGTCTCTTTGTCTTTTTTCTTTGTTTTCCGTTTGTTCTTAACTTGTTGGCCATCGACGCGTCGCTGGGCGGGGATGGGGATGGGTTTTTCCGCTCCCCGCATGTGGCAACGGAGAGAAGGAAGCGGTGTTTTTCCGTCATGGCGTTAAGGACTACATACGTAATCTATAATCTATAAAAAATCAATTATTAATTATTAACTATTCACAACAGACCAAGCAACTTGAATTCACTTTCAGTTTTGTCCGTGCTTTCCAACGTATACAAGGTTTGTTCGTTCCCCCAAAACTTACCACTAACAAAAATTGATGGCACCCATTTTCTACCCGAAATTGTAGTAAATTCCTTTTCCAACTTTATTGCTTCTTTTGCATTCATTTTATCTAATTCAACAAGGTGAACTTTGTCTAAAACATGGTATTTGTTGAAAACTCTTATTGCATAATGACAATCAGGACACCATGATTTGGATAGCATTAAAACTTTATGTGTCTTGATTAATTCTTGTGCAGTGACCATGGTCTGTGGTTTGTTATATGTCTACTTCTCAAATCGCAGGTAAAAGTTTCAAGTGTCAAGATCAAGGTTCAAATTTGCAGTGTCAAAAATCAAAAATCTGAATAAAAAATTCTGTGGACTTTTTCGTTTCGCTGCTTGGAGATCGTTCTTCTCAATAGTGTGAATTCTTTTTTTCTTACAAAATAGCAAGCCCTCCTGGTGTTTTTCTTATTTAATTACTAAATTATATTTACTTAATGGACTTTCTGATCACCGGATAGTATTCATTGTAGTTTTTAGCTATATTCCTTTAGTAATATCATAAGTGTACAAATATTTTTCGGAAAACCACAAATTCTCTTCTCAGATTTGTTCAACATAGTTGCAAATTAATGAGTTCTGTAACCTTTTGAGCCCTCTGAAATCTTGTTAAAAAAAAACCGGTAAAAGTTTATTTTTTTATTGTTGGTTTACAGTTATTACCTTTTTAAAAAATTTTAACAAAATTTACAAACAACTCACTACCTACATTAAAATGTGGCTCAATATTAAATACTAAATATTAAGTGCTTTGAATTGTGTCTCCAAGAGAGTTATCAACAGAACCCTTGCAGGTTCACTATTGCGGTTGATTTTGCTAGGAAACACACAGAAAAACAATTCTTGCCAAGCAAGTATCTAGAGTGACTCGCGTGCCCTTCCAAACAAACACTCACATTGTTAACTGCATTGCCAATAATACAGTATACAGAATGTGTGAGGTTCTCATGATAAAAATAAACCTGCACTATTAAGTAGATATGTACTAAGATTAACTCCACGCTGTCAAAGTGCGAAAATTTACGGTTCAACATTTCCGTCGATGCGGCAACTTTTCGGCTTCGCACCTGTGTTTTCTATTCCGCCATAACTGACTTTTTCTGAACTGCTGAAAAAACTTGTAAGTATAAGAAATTGAACAATGCCAATTTGTGACATCTCTGTTATTTATTCTTCTTTTGCACTCTCTAAATCTATTTCCTTCCATTTATTTAGTTTTGTCTCCAGATCAGTTAACAATAATGTCCTCTAGAAATTCAGAAAGTTCGAATTCAAAATACGAATCAGCTGCTGAATCTTTTAAAGATTTTGATAACGATCAATTCGTTGATACTAACATTGATTTATCTCAACAACCTAAAATTGTACCAATTCCAAAACAGAATTATAGCGACAATCAATCTTCAAGTTCTGATGATGATAATGATGGCAATGATGATGATAATGGAAATGATTATGATAAAGACCCTTTCGCAGAAACACATCCGTATATACCAAAATCCACGCCTGAAAATAATACAGATCTAAAATTAACTAAAACTATAACCATGAGAAGTCAAGTAAGTCATAAAAGTTTTGAAAATGTTGAAGATTTTCAAAAATATGCGTCAGATAATATGGATAATGAATATATGGATGAACTGAATAATGAAGTTCGTCGTGAAGCAACAAATATTTCGAAATTAACAAAAACCTTAACTGGACATGATTTTGAAGATATTGAAAAGACTGCTTCTGAAGAAGATCCAGAAATTGTTGGTTATGAAGTAAGGAAAATTGATTGGGATTCACCGGATGATCCAGATTGTCCATTTAATTGGCCAAGTTGGAAAAGATGGTACTGTACAATGACAACTGCATTTTTATGTTTAGTTATTACTTTAGGTTCATCAATTTATGTTGATGCAGTTCCTGAAATGATGAAGAAATGGAATATTTCTCAAACTTTAGGATTAGCAGGTTTAACCTTTTATTTAGTAGGGTTGGCTTTCGGTCCTGCATTGGCTGCTCCATTATCTGAATTATTTGGTAGAAAAATTGTTTATTGTTCAAGTTTACCAGTTTCAATGTTATTCATCATGGGTGTTGGATTATCTAAAAATATTGGTTCAGTTTTAGTTTTAAGATTTTTCGCAGGTTTGACATCTTCTGGTGCGTTAGCTATTGCTGGTGGTACAATTACTGATGTTTGGAGACCACAAGAAATTGGTTTAGCAATGACATTATTTTGTTTAGCTCCCTTGGCAGGTCCAGTTATTGGTCCGATCATTGGTGGATTTGTTTGTCAAAATAAAGTCTCTTCAAACCCAGATAGAGTTGGTGGTTTGAGATGGTCAATGTGGGTTAACTTATTCTTTGCAGCAACTATTTTGATTCCATTATATGTTATGCCAGAAACTTATAAATCAATTATTATGAAAAAAAGATTAATTAAGAGAGGCAAAAAGATTAAGCAAACAATGGGTTTAGTTGAATTTTTAACAGCAATTGTTTTCATTACATTATTGAAACCGGTTGAAATGTTATTTGTTGAACCAATTGTTTTATGTTTTTCAATTTACACAGCATTTGTTTTTGCAGTTTTATTTGGATTTTTTGAAGCATTCCCTGTTATTTTCAGAGGTATTTATCAGATGAAATTAGGAGTTTCAGGTTTGCCATTTTTAGGTGTTGGATTAGGTTTATTATTAGGTGCAGGATTATATGTTTGTCTTGATAGATTTTATTTCTTCAAAAGATGGGATGATGGATATATTGGAATGAAAGATAAAGATGGTAATCAAATTCCACCAACTCCTGAATCAAGATTACTACCATGTCAAATTGGATCATTAACATTCGGACCATCATTATTTTGGCTTGGTTGGAGTGCAAGACATTCTGTTCATTGGATGGCACCAACTGCATCTGGTGTTTTATTTGGATTTTCATTAGTCTTAATCTTCTTCTCCATTTTAACTTATTTTTCAATGGCTTATCCTCCAATTTCTGTTGCTTCTGCATTAGCTGCAAATAATATGACAAGATATCTAATTTCTTCAGTTTTCCCATTGTTTACAGTTCAAATGATGGAAAATTTACATGTTTCTTGGGGTTGTTCAGTTTTTGCATTTATTGCATTAGCTATGATTCCTGTGCCTTGGGTGTTTTCATATTATGGTGCAAGGTTAAGAAGTAAATCCAAGTATGGTTGGACTGCGACAATGAAACAAATGAAAGAAGCTGAAAATACAGGGACTGAAAAGGCAGGATCTGAAAGTGATAACGAAAAAGAAAGTAATTAAAGAACTATTTTGTTTCTCGATACCTTTAATAATAAACACTAATAACTTTAACATTAATAAATATTAATTTAGTTTGTTTTTCTTTTTACTTTTCCTTTATTTTGTTTGGAATATGGATATCTGGTGTGTATTTGCTTTTTGTTTACGTTCTGGTAATTAGTTTAATTTTTAAAACAACAAAATAAAAAATAAAAGGTGTCGGGTACAGCAGTTTGACTTCGGATAGATGCGTATGTTGAACTCGCTGTGGCGAATTAAACAAAACACTTCCGCACATCTTTCGTTAACGAAAAAAGTGAGAAATCGAAGAGAAAACTGAAATCTTGAAAACTGAGAACTGAAAAGAAATTCACAAATTTCAAAATTACAAATCACAAAACACAGAACACGAATCACCCATTTCATTTCATAGTCCTGTTCTGATTGAAAACAAAAACTATACTAACAAGTCATTTTTACTTAGTTTTACAAGTTTCTTTAAACACATCAATTCATTACTACCATTTTCCCATTATGAGCGAAAAACTTCAAGGGCAAGATTTATTGAAAACACCATTACACGGTATCTATATTCCAACAGCATTATGTATTGTTGGTACAGCAATTATAAACTATAATTATGTTCCAATAATGATATTACTATTAGCAGTATATATTGGAATCAATTTAATTATTGTTAAGAATAAGAAACCAATCATGTCAAATAAAGTGTATCAAGAATATGAACTTCTTGATAAAACCATCATTTCCAAAAACTCAGCAATTTACAGATTTAAATTAAATAGTGATTATGATACTTTAAACATACCAGTTGGACATCATTTATCATGTAAGATGGAAATTGAAGGTAAGGAAGAAATTAGATATTATACACCAATTTCTAATAAGTTTGATGAAGGATTTTTCGATATAATTGTTAAATCTTATAAAGATGGTAAAGTTTCCAAACATTTTGCAACTTTAGTAATTGGCTCAAAGGTATTATTTAAAGGACCAGTTGGTAGATTCGGTTATATTCCAAATAATGGTGATATTATAATGTTAGCTGGTGGTTCTGGATTAACACCAATGTTATCAGTTTTAGGTTCAATTATAACCACACCTGAGGATGTTACTTCAGTTAAGTTATTATTTGCGAATGAAACAGAAAATGACATTTTATTAAAAGAGGAACTGGATGAATATGTTGAAACTTATCCAAATTTCCAATTAAAATACATTTTAAATAAACCAAAATCAGAATGGAATGGATATAAGGGTTTAATTACAAAGGAAATTTTAGAAAAGGAATTACCAAAGCCTAATTTAAATACTAAAATTTTAATTTGTGGACCAATGGATATGAAAAGATCAATGTTAGATATCTTGGAACAATTAGGTTGGGGTAAGGGTACATTACAATCCAAACCAAATGATCAACTGTTTTGTTTCTAAATTTTATAATTGTGTGTATTTCTAAATTTACTAAACAGTTACTATAAAAATCTGTAAGTTATATATGTTTCAATTTGATTTCTTTGGTGTATGACTTGGTGGAGATAATAATAATTATTGGCTATTTGCTAGTTGGCCATACGCGTCAAGCAAAACGCCAAAAAATCCTAAATCATCTTTTAAAAAAAAACCGTTTAGTGGATCGATCTTTAAAAGAAGCAACCAACATATAAGACTAACGACATCTCAATATGGAATTCCAACACGATTCTGAGGCATCTACTCTTTTAAGATCGTTACTAAATTCAAAAAAAACAACAAACTTGCTCAAAACATCAACTTTCGGATCGGCAATATATGAAAAAACAATTACATTATCAAATGGTAAAAGACTAACGCTTAAACCAAAATCAGAAACAACAAAACGAAAGGAAGCTGAGTTTGTTGATAGTGTGATGTATGATGGATCTGGTAATGTTAAGGAATTGATAGATATGAAACAATTATATGAAAAAATCCGAATTCAGGAGAAAACCGAAAAAGAATTAAAAGAATTTACAACCACAAATATTGAATTACAAGAACAATCCAATGAATTGAAACAACTATTGAATAAAAGGAAGAAAAATGTGAACACCTTATGGACCGAAAAATATAGACCTAAGAAATTTATTGATTTATTAGGTAATGAAAACATCAATTCGAAAATCTTAAGGTGGTTGAATGATTGGAAACATGTTAAACAAAACGGTAAGATTGTAAATAGTAATTTATATAATAATGATATTTTTGGAGATCCATTTGGAAGACCATATAAAAAGATGTTGTTAATTTATGGAGCACCAGGAATTGGTAAAACAACAATTGTTCAATGCATTTGTAAACAATTAGGATATGAACTTCAAGAAATTAATTCAAGTGATGAAAGGGGTGGTGAAATGGTTAAAGAGAAGGTTAAGAATGTGATCAAAATGAGAAATTTAAAAGGTAAAGATATTTGTTTGATGTTGGATGAAATTGATGGTGCAAACGGGAATGAGAATGGATTTATCCGTGTGTTAATAAATTTATTAAATAAAGATAAGAAAACAACTGAAGAATGGAATAGTTTTAGTAAGTTGAAATACAATAAGAAAGAAGATTTTTTAAAACGTCCAATCATTGGTGTTTGTAATGATATCAATTCCAATTGTTTAGAATCTTTGAAACCATATTGTGAAATTGTTAAATTTAAAACTTCAAATAATAAAAATATTAAGAAAAGGTTAAAAATGATTTTGAAAAATGAAAATATTGAAGATATTAATGAGTCATTGATTGAAGATTTAATCATTTCAATGGATGGAGATATTAGAAATTGTATTAATTTTTTACAATTCAATTCGAAAGACTTAGGAAATGGATTAAAGGATAGCGAAGTTAATTGGTTTGAGATCATCAAAGAAATTTTCAATATTCATAGAAGTGATAAAAGAAACAGGACAGAAATATTTACTGACTTATTAAGCAAACTAAATAAGTGTGGAGATTTAAATAGAATTAATAATGGATGTTTCAATGTGATGCTGCAGCTTGATTATGATGATGGTGATTTGGAAGGATTGAAAAAGATAGATAAGATGTCTGAATCATTATATTTCCAAGATTTGATTAAATTAAATTTTAAAAACTTTGAAAAGGAAGAAGTCAATTTATTTGGATCTATTGTAAGTATGAAATTTTTCCAACTGTTTGCCAAAATTGGTAGAAGTGATACTAAATATAATTTCAAAAGTGGGGAAAATTTTGAAACCAAGAAAAGAAACGATGAGTTAATTAAGATAATGATGACAAAATGTAAAGTGGTTAATAAAAGAACACTGATTAATGAACTAAGTATAATAAATTCAATTATAATACCTAATTTCAAGCAAACGAGTAGGGAGTTTGAGAATAATCAGATGAAGGTTGGTAAAGTTTTGGAAATCATGAAATGGTTGGGTATTGATATTGAAAGTTTTAGTGGCGGATATAGAAACGGTAGAATATACAAGTTAGTTCCAGATTTAGTTATTGGAATGATTGATCCGAATTGTACGATTATGAGAGGTAAAGAAAACAGAGAAGAAGAGGAGGCCAGTAGTGTTAATGAGGCTCGGGCAGCTGGGTTTTTACAAGTTTTGGAAGAGAAGATTCGGATGGAGAAGACAGCAACACGGGGGGTCAAACGAGTTCGAGAAGAACGGGAAGGACGGGAAGAAGGGAAAGAAAGAGAAGATGAGAGGACCAGTAAGGTGAGAACGTCGGTAGAGCTGTTCCGCCAACAGTACAATAACTTCAAGAAGGAGGAACGGGTGATGGCTGCGAGCGAGAACCGGATCTGGGTGAAGTACCACGAGGGCTTCAGCAACGCCGTCCGCAAAGAGCTGACGTGGGAGGGGTTTGTGCAGTAGACGATGCGGTCTGCAGAACACCCGATCCGACGGGGCAAAACATGTTGCAAACACAACAATGGCGCCTGTCGCGACAAAACGAGAAAACGAGAAAACGAGAAAAAGAGAAAAAAACGAGAAAAAAACGAGAAAAAGAGAAAAACTCTTAGTCATTTTCGTTTTCTTTTTTCCTGTTCGTTTTCATCGATTTTTGCCTTTTTGAGAACTGCAAATTGCGTTTGAGCTCTAGGTTTCCCTCCTCCGGTTTCGTGCTTTTCCTCTGGCTCTTTCCTGCTTTTCCTTTCTTCGTTCCATCCCCTTTTTCTTTCTTTTTTTTTGCAATCCTATATAAGTAACTCCTTTCCCACATCTCCCGCCTCCTTTTACTTCCTTCTTATTATCCTTTACACTCTTCCATCCGTCCATCCATCTTTCGACTTACTATTCGTCCCCCTCTTCATTTTGCCCTCTGATCTCCCTCCCCCTCCACTCCCGAAAAAAAAAAAGAAAAGACTATACCACACTATCATGAATCATAATAATAACGAAAACTTAGAAAGACCTCCCCATTTCAAGGACGTCTTTAAGACCAACAATGATCAAATTACTTCAACTGTGGGCACCTCCATTGACAACGATATCAACATAAATACAGCCGAATCAAGAAGACCATCTCTGGCTATGATTAATAATGTTAATGCCAATGTTAATGTTCCCAATGACATTCGCAAGTTATCGTGTGTTAATTCAGAAAATTCAAATGAAAGCATCATGTCTTTATCTGATTCAAACACTCCAAATCATTTAAATGATCTGAACGATTTAAATGATTTAAGTGATTCAAACGATTCAAATGACTTAAATGGTTCAAATGACATAAATAAAGAAAAAATTGATACCGCCATTAGTTCATCTGATGTTACCTCTATCAAACAATCTGCTAAATCTGCTTCTTTAATTTCCAAATTTCAAAGATTAAATATTCCATCAGCAACTGCGATTGCAAATTCAAAAATTAATAAGAAATTCAGATCAAAATCTTTACCAAATATTCATATACCTTCAAAACATTCAAATAAGATATTACTACATCTTAACAGTAAGAAACAATTTCAATTACAACATCCTCATCCTCATCCTCATCACCATCACCATAACCGCACCCATCAGTGTCATCAAACTCAATTACCAGCACCACCTAAACCTTCTCCAAATCCATTATTATTGCCTCCTGTCAATTTACATTCAATGCATGAAATCGACCTTCAAGAAGTTTTAAAAAATCCTCAATTAAGGCATGATATCCTTTTTGATCCTCAATTACAATTCAGACCAAATTTAGATGGTGAAAGGGGTAAAAGAAAGAAATTACAAAGTGAAAATTACTGGAATATGATTAGATTGGAAACTTTAAATTTATTGAGTAATGAAAACTTCAAATTAAATGAAAATTCACCAATCATCATCATGTTTCAATGTTTGAAAAGTATTTTAATTTCTCTGATACCTTCCAAAGACATTACTTTAATCAATGAAATTTTGGATGTAAATTTACTGATTCAACAATTAAATTCAAAATGTTTTGACTTTTCAAACTTTTCAAATTGGATATGTTCAATTTTCAAATTACATTGTGCTCCAATGAGAGATCCATGGGTTGATGAATTAAGTAACTTATTTTCAAAATCTGATAATATTGACTACTTAATTGAAGCTTTCAAAACTCTATTTTTGATTTTAGAAGCAATGAAATTAGATGTTGCAAATCATCAAATTAGAATCTTAAGACCTTTATTATGTTCTTCTGCAGTTTCTTTTGAAAAAGAATATTTTAATAATGCAATTAAGAAAAATAAAATCAATTTTACTTCATCCTTATTATGGTTTAAGAAAAATTCGTTGAAATTAAGTACTACTAATACAAAGGATATTTTAAATTATTCAGTTTTAAATTTACTGTCATGTTCAAATATGTCTCGTTCATTCCCAAACATCCTCAATTTTGATCATACAAGATTATTACTATTAAGAGCTGATATTAGACATATAGTTTGTACAAAATTATGTTTTATTTTATACAAAAATTTGATTTATCAAAATAACTTGGATAAGTCTTTATTAAATGATGAAAACATTTTAAATTTTAAAACTGAAATTTTAAATATAATTGTCGACCATAATGGTAACTCAAAATGGACCAAAAATTTGAAAAATTTATCAATTCAAATAACTAATAAATTATTTAATAACTTGGATTCTAACAAAATTGAATTTGCAAATAATTGGTTATTGAATCAAACTCAACCAACTTCAAAGATTTATAAGTTATTAGAAGCTAAAATGTTTGAAAAAATTTTATCAAGTTTACTAAAATCTGACAAATCAAATGCCAATACCAAAGTTAATGATGATTTAATCATTGATGAAGAATTGGTCAATGTTGTTGATAGATTAAACCAACTGATTGAATTTAATCATAATGTTTTTAGCGAGGTTTATTCTTCTTACGTATAATGAAACTTGAGTTATATATATAACAACAAGCACAATTCAAAACCTACATATACCAAAAAAAAAATCAAAAAATCAAAAAATTAAAAATAAAAAAAATTAAAAAAATAAAAAAAACTCAACTTCTTTCTTCTTAATACATTACCATCTCTTTTTATCATAAAATTGCAATTTAATTAATTTGCAATATTTATTCAACAAATCACAACAAAAATCAACCCAAATTCACGAGACCATCTCAGTTTCAACTTTCTTCATTTTCTCATTCATATTTAAGCTTTTAACAATTATAATAAATATTTGGATTTTAACAACACAACAATCACGTTTAATAAATATTCTTTTTTTATGGTCTCTTAAATTCGTATTTTATCGTTTTAAGTAAACCCATTCACATATACTCTTTTAACATCTACAGTCTCCCTTTTTTTTAAATAATTTCTTTTAATAAATTTTTAACAGGTCGGAAATCTAAAAATTTTGGTGATGTTTATTCACTAGCGATAATTTACATGGTTGTATAAATAATATCGTAAAATTATCTCACTTTTGTCGAAACCCATAAAAAGAAATTCATATGTAAGGTCATGTATGCCTTATGATGAAAATAGAGGGAGGTGTTATTAAATCTTTTTTTTTTTTGGGTAATTCAAATGACTGATGCATTACCAGTTTTTGCCTTTAAATACATCATCATCATTCCTTAGTTAAAAATCTTCTATTTTTTACTTTTGATTACGTATATACTGTGTATTGCAACACATGATGTATCTATAACTACTAAATCTTTAAGCCTGAATTCAATTTTTAGTTTTCAGTTTTCATTTATTTGAGATCATCAAGCGAAATGTAAACAATAAAAATTAAACTACAATCTATTATTACTGAATTTGTATATGATGACTTCATCTCATATAATACGTTTTTATTTTTTAGTTTTTAGCATTGATGTCATCAAGATCATTACCACATTCACATTTGAATTCGAATCCAAATTCGCCCACGATACCAGCCAACAATAACTTACAATATGAAATGGTATTGATTAATGACTATGATGAGTACAATGCAAATCCAAGCAATATGACACCAGACCCGATAGATCATGATGAATCAATTTTTTTAAACGGTTTGAAAGATTTTGAAAAAAACGGTTTGATGGATATCTCAAATTTAGCATCTTGGGAAATTTCATCATTTAAACCAGGTAATGATCTAAAATGTTTAAAAGATGATTCTAGTATTACATATTGGCAAAGTGATGGATTACAACCACATGATTTAATTATTAGATTTACGAAATGTGTTAAAATACAACAAATTTCAATATTTTTAAATTATTCAGTTGATGAATCTTATACACCTGATAAAATTGCAATTTTCGCAGGTTCTGGTGAACATGATTTAACTGAAGTTTGTAATTTGGAATTTTTTGAACCTAATGGATGGCAAAATATTGAATTTAATAATACAAGTGATTCAAAATTATTAAAATGCTATATAATTAAGATTAAATTTATATCAAATCATCAAAATGGTAAAGATTGTCATGTTCGTGGTATAAAAATTCTATCACCAATGAGTTTAAACAATCCAAATTTAAATCCAAATTTGGTTTCAACTATTGATATAAATGATAATTTTATAGGTTTTACAAGTAAAAAATTATTATGTGAGTCATTAATTAGATAAATAAATATTTCTGTGTTTTTTTCCTTTGCTATATAAATTAAATTATATTAATTCTTCCCATTGTTCTTCGTTATTATCATCATTGCCTTCTTCTTCCCAATTTTTATAATTGTCCTTCTTAGATAACTCAATTGCTAATCTTAAATCATCATCTATGTCATCATCATTATTAATATCACTATTATTTTCTGTAGGTACTGAATTTGACGAACTTTGTAATGATAATTCCATAACTTTCCTAAAATCATCGTTCTCTTCCGTATTTTCATTTAATGATAAACTCATAACTAATGCCATATTGAGTTGATCATTTTCGTCTAAATCACCATTGATACTATTGTTTAATCCATTAAATTTATTAATTAAATCAGTTTGCTTTTTCAATTGAATTTTTTCAAATTCATAATTATCGATTGTACTTTTAATAATTTCATTTAAATTACCTTTCTTATCAATATTTCGTTTACTTTGTTTTTTATTTTTCTTTGTTGAATGTTCGATATTTTTCAAATTCCCACAATTGAAATATTGTAAGTATGATCCAATTATTAATATGCCTCTAGTTATGGATTCATCAAGATATACTTTAATTAATTCATTTGAAAACTGGATTGGTAAACTGTTTTCGATATCGGAAAGTTTCCTTTTGCTTATTTTATCAACCACAGTTTTCAAAAACTCACCAGTCATCAAATCAAATATTTCAACCTTACCATAATAACTTGCGACTGCAATGACATAAGAATTCAAACAAATTGATGCAATTGGACATTTATTTTCATTTGATAAAATGGGTAGATAATCAGATTCATTTAAAAATTTAGGCTTAATAGTTTTTAAATTGATTGGTTTAATTTCTTCATTTAACAAAGATTCCCTTATATTCAGAATTTCAATTGATCCGTTTTTAAAACAAATGGAACATAATAATGGATCACTACCAACAATAAAATTATCTTTCGGTATAAACATTTTATCATTTGATTCAAAAGTAACAATTGCAATTTCAGAGTTATTTAGCGGTCTATAACTAATTGAATGATTATAATCAATGTTTTCATCAAAGGAATAAATTGCTAATTCAATTTCATTCCAAAATACAAGTATCTTTGATCCATAATCAATAAAAAAATTATTTAAAATATCATTGTTTAAAAAATCATGATTATAATCAATATCGGCAATCTTCTCTATCATAATTTCAGTAGTTAAATCCTTTAAGTGTTGAAAAACATTTTTAACTTGATATACTTTTTTATTTTCGGTTATTAAAATAACTGTTGATTTACCATCACTTTGAATTTTAACAATTGAATCATCATCATCAAAACAACGTGGTTCGGCTTGATATTTAAACAAACATTCTCCATTTCTTATATCCCAACCTAAAATTAAACCAGATTCATCAACGCTAAATGCACCAATCATGCCAGTTTTAGTTAATATATTATGAGTTGAGATTAAATTTAATGACAATGATGAAGATGGTGGGGGTGTTAAGGATGATGATAAAATATTTGATCTATTTAATGGTAGATTTAGATCAATTAGTTTATTATTCATTGAAATTGAGGAATTTATACATGAACAAACACAAATGATTTTACCACCATTATTATTCTTAAAATTCCAATTATGAACATCACTTAATAATAAACCTTTGTGATCAATTAAAGCACCAGAAACAGAACCATCCCATCTACCAAATACTAAACACCTACTTGAATGTAATGACCCTAATGAAATACCTGAATCATAACTTGTTACGCCTTCTGGTAAAAAATCAATTTGAAATTTTAAACTTTTACCATTTCGTATATCACAAGTTAAAATGATTTCTCTTGGTAGATCAATGATTGTTAATTTATTTCTATTCCAATCTATGGATACTGTGTTTCTACCCATAATTAAATGATGATTCAATTTATATTGTTGATTTAATAATTTACCCCTTTTAAAATTATGAATTAATTGAGATCTATAAAACAATTCAATCTTAAATAATTTTGATCTTGTAACTGAGGAAAATATGTTTGTAAGATATGGAAATTGTAAATTAAATATGGAATGCCATATTATATCATCCTTTAACAAATTATACCATTTTTTACAAACTAATTGAATGTTTTTTAGTGTTAATGGATCAACAATTGATAAAATTAAAATTAAAACTTCAGTGGGAAATGAATTTATATCTATTTTAGACGGTATTATATCTTCACATGATGATGCATAGTTCTCTATTTCTGAATCAGTGTATTCATCTGATGACATGGTATATGTTTAGCTCAAGAAATGAACGTTGTTTCTGTTCGTTTATTGAATTTGCCAATGTCAAAATTAAAGAAAACGAATTATGCATATAAGAAATTCATGTCATGAGAAAAATGCAATAATGACATTTCAGAAAAGGAGATAAAAGGAATGAAACCTGTAACCTTTAATACAGCATTACGCAACCAGATTAGTACTATAATTACAATTACTTAAGTTTATAGGAAACGATTTTATAAATTAGTGTCCACTACATAGGATATTTAAATACACATATACATTTATTCTTCTAAACTTGCAAGATAACTTTCAGCTTCTAAACCAGCCATACAACCAGTACCAGCAGAGGTAATAGCTTGTCTATATTTACTATCTTGAACATCACCAGCTGCATAAACACCAGGAATTGAAGTTGAAGCAGTACCAGGAATAGTTTTGATATAACCAGTTTCATTGGTTTCTAATTGATCTCTAAATATTTGAGTTGCAGGAGTGTGACCAATGGCATAGAATAAACCATTAACTGGTAAATCTTTAACTTCATTTGATAAAACATTTTTGATTGATAAATGCGATAAAAATTTACCATCACCCTTTGCTTCCAGGGAAACAGTATTGTAAAGAATTTCCAATTTTGGATTTTTTTGAACCCTCTTTTGCATAATTGTTGAAGCTCTTAAATGATCTTTTCTAACAATCAGATAAACTTTAGAACCGAATTTGGTTAAAAATAAAGCTTCTTCACAAGCAGAATCACCACCACCAATAACAGCTAATGGTTTATTTCTGAAAATTGGAACTGCACCATCACAGACAGCACAAGCAGAGATACCTTGTTGCCAATAAGTTTCTTCACCTGATAAACCTAATCTCTTTGCTGAAGCACCAGTTGCAATAACAACAGCATCGGTGGTGATTGGTTCGCCATCTTCATAAAATTCAGGCCAAAGTTTAAAAGGTTTTGAAGAGAAATCAACTTTTGAAATTGTTTCGGTAATAATTTTAGAACCAAATTTTTCAGATTGAGCTCTCATTCTATCCATTAATTCGGTACCTGTTAAACCATCTGGGAAACCTGGGAAATTTTCAATTTCGGTAGTTGTAGTTAGTTGACCACCAGCAGCGATACCGTTTGCCATCATACCTTCATAAAGAACCGGATTCATTTCTGCCCTTGCTAAATAGATGGCAGCGGTGTGAGCGGCAGGGCCGGAACCAATAATAGTGACCTTGTTGTGAACCATTCTGGTATATTTCGGAATATGTTTGGGTAAAGATATAGAGAAAAAGTTGATCATATGGTGTTAAGTTTGAAGAGGAAAGTTCGAGTCTTTTATAAAAAGAAACCAGCGCTCGAGACTGCCCTTGTATTAGAAATTGAAATTAGAAATCAGAAATCAGAAATAGGAAAGTGGAAAGTGGAAAGTGAAAGGGCGCACCGTAAGCAGTTGATAGGAGGATGGGTCTGTGGATTAGTAATTACAGGGTGTATGAAGTGCTGTGTATCCCCGTTTAGCTTGGCTGGAATGGTCACCAAACATTATTTTTGTAGTGTAGCTGTATTTCATAAAAAGTCATATTTACTCAAATTCAGGCTTAAAATCCATCTGAAACTCTATACTGAATCAACCTATTTAGTCACCGAGCTTCTTCAAATGAGATGTTCTTCTGATTGTATTAACTGGTAATTTTTTCTGAATTGAGAAAGAAGTTTTATTGTGTATCGCTTTGTGGGGTGCTTTAGTCCCGAAGTGGACCCTTTAATCAAATTTATACGTAAACGTTTACGTAAAGATACTGTATGTTTAAAATCTTTTTTTTCTAAATAGATAAGCATGTAACTGTATTATAGTTAACAGAATTAATCTATTCAATCTCTTATCTATCCAATGGTACTTCTTTCGGGAATTCAAAGTTAGTTTCAATTTTGGAGTTTTAACTACTATCCAATAATTTATGCTGAAATTGTTATAATAATTAAATTTTTTGAATGAATAAAAAATACAAATTTTTTTCATTTCTTTTTGATAGAATGGTTTGACACAATGAGTCAACAGAAAAGGACTAGAATTTTTTTCATTTAATTATCAGTAATAACCGCTATAATCAATTTAATTAATTAGTTGCTTCATTCCTCCAATACAACAATACAAATTGTCGCAATTTATTTTCTTTTCTCAATTTTCTACTTTATTTTTTAAAGATTTTCATCAGTTAAAGAACCTTTACTTATCCAAAAGACCAATCAAAACAACATACAATCCACTTAATGATGCTCACAAGATCTGCAAGACTTATTAGGCGTCCCTCATATCCTTTGAAACTTATTTTTCCCTTCTTTTTGAGTAATACACGTTACGTAAAATCAAATAATTTCTCTTCATCAATAGTATCGAAAAATTCCTCAACTCCATGGTATCTAGATCCACAAGAATCTCCAAATATTAATTCACCATTGAAAAATATTCAAATACCTGAATTACCTGAGAATTATCCCCAATCTTTAGAAAATCTGGTTGTGTATTTAACTCAGGAATTAGGTATCGATGAACTAGCAGTTTTTGATATGCGTAATAATGATTCTAATAAAAGCATTGAAAATCTAAATGAAGGTGCTTATGATATATCTGATTTTATGATTATTGGTACAGGTAAGAGTCCAAAACATTTGCAAAAGGCTTCATCTGAATTGGATTTCTTTGTTAAACATAATTTACATAAGTTACCTTCAACTGAAGGTATAATTAAAAGTGGTGCACTAGCAAAATATCATCGTAGATTACAGAGGAAGGGTAAAAAGGCTCCAAATTATTCGAAGCATGATTACGGTGCATCTCCAAATACATGGGTTATGACCGATACTAAGACTGATGGTATCATAATTCATATGTTGACAAAGGAAAGAAGAAGTGATTTAAATTTAGAATATTTGTGGTCGAACGATAATGAAAAATCTAAATCTAATAAAATTAATTCAAAGAAAGAGTCTGATGATATTTTCAGTGGCATACGGTATTTCCATACTTCTTCAATCAGAACAAATGAATTTAATAAATTTGACTTATCATTCCAAAATTATTCTAATAAATTCCAAAATTTATTGACCTGTCATTTGGTTGAACCAAATAATGTGTCTTTAAAAGATTTGAAAAATCATATTGATTTTATGTATTCAATTGGCTTAGTGTTAGATTATAAGTTGTTGAAGTCTTATATTCAAACAATTTTACAATCAAATGAATTTCATCAAAATATAAGTTCAAACATTGAAATGTTTAAAAAACGTGAGAACTTTGTTTCAAATATATTGAAAACATATAATATAGATTTATCAACCGAAGAAATTTTGGACCTGATTTCAATGTTAATAATATCAAGTTCAGGTTTTAATAACAATACATTTTTAACTTTAAAACAAATTATTAAAACTTTTAATATACAACATGAACAGATTCATGATCATTCAAGAATAATCAATAAACTCAATCTACTATCTGAAAGAATTACAAATACTTTGAATACTGAACATCGTCAACTGAAAAGAAATATCGATTCACTTTTACTAACAGTCTTTGCAAATAAATTAAACTGGGTCCATTTCTTTCAAATTTTAGATTCGGCAATTAAAAGAAATGATATTCCAATTATTCAAGCTGCATTACCTTTGGTTGCCGTTTGTGCTGATTTAATGATAGTCTCTGAATTTGAACAAAAATATTTACCACTTATAATAGAAAGCGGATTCCCAGAAGGAATGGAAAGGTTTGCTGATTTATTATACGATAAAACCCATTCCGATTAAACAATTGACTATCTTGTAAATATATTCTGTCATTTATTTTTTATACTTGTAACTTTAAATTAAGAGTTAACCTTTAACAATTTTTTTCCATTTTAAACACCACTGTAAAGCTCTACTATCAGTGTTTATATCTTGCAAGTAAAGCTGGTCACCAATTTTAATTTCGATCCATTCATTAAATAATGCAACTAATCCAATTTTAAATATCTTCAAATCTGGTGTTTCAAATTCGATAAATTTGAGTGAATTATTTAAAAATTGAATATTTTTAATAACACCAATTCTATCCCTCAAACTTACTACATTAATATCTGATTCTTTTATAATGGCATATGTTGTTTCGTCCCTAAACTTATCGACATTATTTTGTAGTTGTGAAACTAAACTATCATTCGAGCCAAGCTCAATATCATCTGGTCGTTTAGCACTTTCAGACAACTTATTATAGTCTTTTAACCTTTTAGAATTTTCATGTATTTTGGCAAAGTCTTTAAAAACATTTATATTGCCTTTGTCTATAGTCAGGGACTTTTTATCATGATTGAACAATAATGAACTTCCAGATTCATTAGTTTCAATACGTGGCTTTTTTCTTGCTTTATCAACTTTTAGTCCCAACTCTCTGATATCTGATGCTGTAGACGTAGCTGATCTCTGCGTTGAAGTAGCATCAGATTTTGAAGGTGTAATTTCCAATTGTCTGCTAAACAAAATACTTTTATTATATTTATTGTTTGCTACACCTTCCTGTTCAGCCATTGGCATAGTTTAGTTAATAAATGGTGTGAAAGATCTACAAAACTCTAAGTTTTCCAGATAGCTTCTATAAACGCGTTATGTTAAACTTTCAACATATTAAGTGAAGTTTCTTACAATACTCTTTTATTTAGAAAAAAGAACGTTTTAAAATACAAATAAAAAATACAATCTTCCCCCCTTCTTTTTTGTTAAAAGATTCAATCAATGGTATCCATTATATCCACCTCTACTATTATAGCCACCTCTGTTATTAGAACCTCCTCTATTGTAGTAACCTCCTCTATTGTTGTAACCTCCTCTGCCACCATAACCACCTCTATTAGTATTATAACCACCTCTGCCACCGTAACCACCACCGTAACCGCCTCTATCATTTCCGCTATTATATGAATTATAGCTTTCATTTGGATTTGCATAACTATCATAGTTATTTTGATAAGCATTTTGAAAATTATTTCTACCTTGATTATAGTTCATTGTCTGTTGCTGATGATTAGCTTCTTTGCCGTACATGTCAATGAAATATTTATAACCTCCAGCTCTTAAATCATACATACTATCTTGACCTGGACCGGTATGTTTCTTATAATCAATATCTGAATTATTTCCAGGTCCATTATTACGTTGGAAACGATTATTTTGGTAATTTCTATAATACATAATTTTTTCCTTGTCTTCATAGGTTAAAACTGGACTATGTGGTCTGTATCCTGTAAGTAACATTGATTTACCTAAAACTTTTGGCGGCATTTCATATTCAACCATCGAAAAATCCTTTGTACTTAAATCCATATAGTTCGATTGTCCAGTTTGAAATGGAAACTTGAAAATACTCGACGGCTCATAAAGTTGATGTGGTCTTGCAGTTCCAGCCAAGTGAGTTTTATGAAAATTAAACGAAACTTGTTCTTTCTTTTTTTCAAGATTATATAATTTTGAAAACTTTTTGAAATTTGAATTATTTTTACTGACAAATAAAACTTCATGTTTATGAGAATTTCTGTTGGTTTCATCATCAGTTAATTGATCATATTTTTCTCGAACACAACGTAGCAGTCTTTCCTCGTCAATAAACGGTAAAAGTGCGATACCTCTCCATGATTGTTTTTCACCATTCATATCAACTTTAAATTCTTCCGGATAAAAATCAATGATTTCAGAGTTAGGATTTGACATCATATCTCTAAAAACTTCCGGCAAGTTATGATTTGAAGCAGCGGGTAAGACACTCATTAATTGCTCAAATGGTTGAAATGGCTTACCTTGTTTAAGTTCAATTTTGATTTCACTCAACTCAGTAAAGTCTGAAGCAAATGGTGCATAATGATATGGATAATACCAATTCCATGATGGGCATCCTTGGTAATAGTATAATAAAACCCATGAAATACCTTCAACATAACATTTTGTCATATCTCTTCTAATTTTGGCAATTTCTTCTTCATTAGAAGTTTTAAATTTCTGCTGATAATATCTAGTTTTATATCCTGGTTCCCATAATCTTACGTCTTCATCTTCAATATCTTCATCTTCGTCTTCATCAGCATCATCATTCTTACTTACATCAATATCATCAAATTTTCTCTTTTTATCGTTATCGACAGGATCAATTGATTCTTTCGTTTCAATACTTTTTTCAACTTTCTTTTCTTCTTCATTACCATTTTGTTGTTTCAACATATTTTCTCTTAAAACGTCGGCAACA
This sequence comes from Pichia sp. NRRL Y-12830, assembly GCA_030564565.1. NCBI lineage: Eukaryota > Fungi > Ascomycota > Pichiomycetes > Pichiales > Pichiaceae > Pichia > Pichia sp. NRRL Y-12830. The sequence goes on from JAJLVO010000001.1 coordinate 455,417, forward strand.
TTTTTGTTATCTGTATTAGCCTTCGAAATGGTGCTGATATTTTGAACAATATCGTTATTCGACATTTGTAAACCATTAGCTGATTTACCACCACTCAAGTTAGTTAAAACCATATTTTGTGAAGGATTAATTGGTGCATTATCTTTACCTTTACTAACAGACATTAACAATTGATTACTAACAATACTTTGTTGTTCTCTGTCAACCTGTCTACGTTTAAAATTTGCTTCTCTACGAAGCTCTTGTTCACGTCTTCTCTTAAAAATATCATCTTCCTTTTTAGCTAATTCCGACAATAATTTCTCCACTCTATCTAAATTAAGTTGTCCATCACATGTAATGAAATGTTTTAATTTGGGCAATAAGCCTTTCCATAATCCAACTAACGTGTCAAGTGAACTATCTCTAACATCTAATGATGGTAAATGAGGTAAGAAATCGTTACCCACAAAGAAACACATAAAAACCCAGTCATCGATTGCTCTTTCGAAATCATATTTAAATGGTAATCTTGGAACATTTAATTCAACCTTTAAATATTCTCTTAAAACATTAATATGTAACCAAATAAATGGTTGTTTTTGATTTCTTAGTTTTTCCTTTGTTTCTTCATCCATATATAACTGATCTCTTGCAGTTAGCTGTCTTTGATCATTTGCAAAAACATCTTCTCTCAAAACTCTAAAATGTGGTTCATGTGTTGCTAATGATAAGAAAATTAAATCAGCATCTAAACCATGAATACAATGAGAAACATTTGGATCGTACTCAGGGTCTGATCTTTGAGATCTAATAAAGTTCATAATTTTATGTTCACCTTCACCAGGAACTGATGCATCACTAATAATAACCTGTAAATCAGCCCATCCAGGATCTGTTGACAATTTATAAGCAACCCAATATTTTAAACTTGCTGCAAGGATATCCATAAATGGTGTGCCGGGTGTAATAGAATTTGAATCCCAACCTTTTTTACCTTTGATTGTTTCATCAATAACTTCACCTCTTGCTTCCATTTCGGTCAATTCCCTTTGTTTTTCTTCATGTGCAATCTGTGCTTCTTTAGCAGATCTAAAACGTCTAGATCTTTGCTGATTCATCTTTGCTCTTGGTGCAACACCATCAACTGCAATCATTAATAATTTACGTGGTCTTGCAATATTTAGAACGTGATTTGTATATTTGAAAATTTCCATCATCATTTCTTCTTCTGTTTCAGGCGCAGGTCTATTTTCTGGATGAGAACACGGATGGACAATTGCATTCATATCTAAATAAAGGTTATCCAATTCACCATTAGGATTTGGATCTAGATAATTAATTGGCTGTTCAATGCCGTCAACAATTGGTCCTTCCTCATCAATAACTGAGGAAATAATTTTTGGATATTTCTTTGATAACCAACGAAAAAGTGCTGGGACACCCATGATTTGTTAATTTGGCTAAGTTTTAAACTAGGTCCAGAAGAATAATGTTTATTAAAAATTTCTAGATACGGAGAATATAATTGAAAAATTCATGAAAAAAAAATGAAAATCTTTAAATTTTTTTTACGACGATCGGCTTGGAAAATTTCCTAATAAAATGTCTTCATGATTTAATCGATTTATTTACGATGTAAAATAACATTTTACTGCACAAACAATATATTTGAAATCGAATGATAAAGATGTATAGTTCTGCATCTAGACCAACTTCAAAGTTGATAATCAGTTTAAAAAATTATTCGAGGTCAATCACTCGTAAGTCATTAATTAAAAGTAATAATAAAGAAAGTTCAATTGCAACTAAATCAAACTCAGGAATACCAATAACTGCAAAAGGTAAGGGGATTTCTAAATTGAAAAAGGATACAAGCAAAATAAACAACACGTTTATACACGATTATTCAGTTTTTCCAGAATCATTGCAATATAAACTACCAAATGAAAATGACAAAGGCCAACCACCAAAACCACATTCAAATATAATCAAAGTAATTTTTGAGCAAGGTGGTGTCGAATCAATGGATTTAAATTTAAACAGTGAAAAATTTTTAAGATATCCAACGACCAATCCAATAAAATTAAATAAAAGATCAATAAGACCAAGGTCAGTTAAAATGTTAACATCTGATTTTATTGACGATTCATTATATAATGTTAATTATGGGTATTTTGCAAAAGAAGCTGTCATTTTTCAACCCGATAGACCTTTTGACTATAATCATTTACAGGGTCAAGATGAATTTATGCAAAAATGGCTCCAAGCTTATGATAAATATGATAAAGAACAGATAAATTCCTTACAACTTATAAAGCAATCAACTTCAAAAGATAAACCAGAAAATAAAAATAAAACAAAAACAACAGATAAAACAGATGATGATTATCAAATTGTAAAACCTTCTCTACAATTATGGCATACGCCAACTGAATTATTTCAACCATTTTATGGTGAAGGTTTAACTAAATATATTTTAAATAATTATAAGTTAAATAATCCAGATGAAGATTTAGTTATTTATGAAGCTGGTGCGGGTAATGGTACTTTAATGTTAAATATACTAGATTACTTAGAAAAAAATGAACCGGAAATTTATTTAAAGACAAGATATAGAATTATTGAAATTTCATCAAAATTATTTAACAAACAAAATTCTAGATTAGATAGACATAAATCAAAGGTTGAAGTTATAAATAAATCTATTTTAGAATGGAATACTCCTATTAATGAACCCTGCTTTTTCATTGCATTAGAGGTTTTTGATAACTTATCACATGATGTAATTAGATATGATATTGATACGAAAAAGCCATATCAAGGTTATGTTGTTATTGATGAACATAATGATTTCCATGAATACTATTCACCAATTTTAGAACCATATACAAAAGAATTTTTGGAGTTACGAAAAGAGAGTTCATTACCAACTAAAAAGTTAAGAAATCATCCACTAAATAGTTTCTACCCATTAATGAAATTAAAAACTATTATGAATCCATTAAGAAATAATTTGTCAGACCCTGAATATATACCAACAAGATTATTCAAATTATTTAAGGTTTTAAATAAATATTTTCCAAATCATCAAATTCTAGCTTCTGATTTTTCACATTTTGATAAAACAATCAGTGGATATAATTCACCAACTGTTCAAACTATGTACAAAGACAATATGGTGAATACTGATTCATATTTAGTGGAACAGGGTTATTTTGATATAATGTTTCCAACAAATTTCAAGTCAGTTAATGAGCTGTATAAACAAGTCACTGGTAAACCAAGTAATACTTGTTCACATGCAGATTTCCTTAAAAAATGGGCAGATGTCGAGAAGACAAAGACAAAATCGGGTGAAAATCCAATGCTTGATCTTTACTCAAATGCTGATTTTATGTATTCTACTCCTAAATAAAACTTTAACGTGTACATAAATTATACAGACAATCTATAAATAATACAAATCTAACATGAATCTTATGGAATTTTCTAGAAGCTCACAGTTCCGTTTTAGGAAGGTAGGCTTCTCGAATATTCCAGAAATTTGTGTTTGGGGGCTCAATTCTGGTAATTTCCGTTACTTTTTAGAAGAATTTGTCATCTTCGGCCTTGTCAAATATGACTATTTAAACCGACTGTTATCCATCGTATAATTAATTGAAAAGAAGATAAATATTATTTTTTCGCATATCAATCAATCACCAAACCACCCAATTACTCAATACATACTTAATAACAATGTTTTATGCTAGACCACAAAGACCTGAACAGTATTTAGCAGGATCAATTTCTATTCCTCAATCAATTTCAGCCAATGAATTGAATGAAATTTTTTTACTTGATAATTTACAAAGACAATGTGCTTATAATAAGCAACAACAAATTCAAAAAAGACAAATTCAAAAATTAAACCAACCTGCAGATGAATATACTCAAGATATCAAAAATTATTATATTTTATTATCAAAGAACGTTAATAGAGCAAACTATCACGTTATCAATAACTTTAATGGATACTCAATCAAACAATATGAAGGCAATTCATTAATAATTAAAAGTGCAAGAGATAATTTTTATAAAAATGTTACATTACCTGAGAATGCTGATCTTACCAAGGATATAACTTATAAATTGATTTCTAATGGTTATAAATTGGTAATTTCTATACCAAAAAGAACTTCAAAATATCAACTAAAAACTCAAACTTTTGGACTACCTGATATATTTAGCGATTTGAGGTTATTATGCGACTCATTAGACGATGAAAAAGTGTATAATTGCCAATCAAGAGAAAAAAACAGTTCTTCAAAATATACTTCAAAGATTAGAATTCCAATTACTGGAGGGGAAGAATCTGAAAAAATTTCATTGAAACAAAAAAATATAATGGAAAATAAACAAAAAGAAGAAGAAGAAGAAGAAGAAGAAGAAGAAGAAGAAGAAGAAGAAGAAGAAGAAGAAGAAGAAGAAGAAGAAGAAGAAGAAGAAGAAGAAGAAGAAGCAGAAAATGCAAATTTAAAAAGTTTAATTAGTGATGCTGAAAAAGAAATAGTTAGCCAGTCACATAAAGAATCTATACCAGTTGATGTATTAAAGAACTATAATACAACAAAAAGACAAACGGTGTTTGTTCCAAATACTATTTCCTCAGTTAATAAAAAAGCAGATACCAAAATTCAAAAGGATCAAGAAGAATTGTTAATTCCAATCAGAAGAAGAAGTCCTTTACTTGAAGATTTAGTTGATGCTGAATTTTTATAATTTTTTACTTCTATTTATTAATATAATTTTTTGTTTTTTCTACAGTATGTTAAATTAATTTTTTTTTTTAATTTTCTTCTAGGTTGAATTGAACTGGTCGAGTTCTTTTTGCTTACATTTTTAAATTTTCGTTGTTTATAGTAAGTGATAGATGTAATTTTAAAAAAAAACTCTAGAGAGAGTTCAGTCGTTAATATACAGAGGAAAAAGGATCATTAAAAAGAAGCGCAAAGAAAAAAATGCTAAAACAAAACTGAATTTTGAGATTAAATATTTTCACGTCAAAATTGTTGTATGTGTGGTATAATTGATTGACAATTCATCCATGCAGTATAAATGAGAAAATGGAAATTAACGAATTAACGATGTATAAAGTCCTTGTAAGGTGATTCAGTAAATGATGGAACACCCGCTATGATATGATCATCTAATACCAATTCGAATTGTGGTTGTTCAGAATTTAGGGAATGGAGTGAAGAAGTTTCGTTTTCATTTGTAATTGTATCCATATGATCAATATTATGGTACTTTGGTAATGATTTAACGGGAACAGAATGCTTGTAAATTGAAGAATTTCTTGAATTTAAAGTCGATTGATTAATTGTTGAAGAAATTGTTGATTTTATTTCACCACTTTCTAAATCTGTTGTATCATTTGAGATGGTAACCTTTCTTGTACTTTTCTTCTTATTTAAAGAAGAATCACTTTTGTTATTTTTCAAACTTGAAACATCATTCGATTTTTTTTTAAAAATTTTCCTTTCAAAAGAACAAAACTTATTTGAATTTGAATATTGTTTTGGAAGTGTAATACATTGCTTTGTATGCTGAAGAGATTGTGATCTTTTCAATTGTATTTGTTGATGACAATCATCCATATCAGAATTTATAATTGAACCACTAAAATTATAAGCCGCAGTGATGGTATTCTGTCTTTGTATATCACCAGGTATACCAAAATCAATATTAAGAAAAGAATTTGAAGAGTTACCGCATTCTCTATTCAAAACGGCAGAAGTTCCTATATCATGACAAGTTGAAGTTTGTGATTTTGGTTTTGATAATGAAGTTAGAGATTCAAAACTTTTGAAAATTTTTGCTGGTGGAGCGTTATTATTGAAGTTTGTGACAGTTTGCACTATATTGTTGTCCGAAGAATGTGTCTTCATTCTGATCTTGCCCACAAGTCCAAAAGATATAGTGTCGGCAATGTCAGAAATAGGTGCCATGATAGAAATAGAAGCAGACTGCATGGTTTGGAGAAAGATATATGGGGGGTGAATCCATCGCTTAATGATAAAACGGGGTGGGAACAGGCTTGTTTAAATATGAAATAGCTGCTACCACGGAACTCGGTAGACCCTTTCGTTAACGCCAGTTTCCGTCCTATTTCCGCACGTCATCTTGTAGCCGCCTCCAGGAGAAGCAGTGAAATTTTACGCCTGGTCCGCCTGCAATTACTAACATTTATTTCCTATTTCCTAGTTCCGCCGGCCATGCCATGCGTCCCGACTACCGAGCGCCGAATGCCGACATCCCAAAGAAGGGCAATCTTTATTGTCATTTGTTTTTTGTCGGCGATAGTAGGCTGCTGGTCTTCTCCAAAGGGAGGTATCGCCGCTTGTTTCCGAAATAACTCCAGAGATATCTTCCGAATTATGTTCCGAATAATTTTGAATAATTTTCCAAACTAGTAAATCATTATATATAAAAAGCTAAAACTACACAATAACACTAGCTTGGTAGGAAAACATACTGGATCCCATGCTACTATAACTTTCTTCACTAACATTACGCTTGATATCGTTTGCAACTTTGAATGATCTTTGATCACTTTCTTTACGATCATTCTTTATAATACTTTGTAAATTAGTCATTCCAAATGACGGTTTAATATTTGATGATTTAATGCTACCATAAACTCTGTTTTGTCCACTCATCATTTTTAAATCGCTTGGTGCTCTATTGGATAGTTCTGCTTCTGTATTTTTTAAGCTTCCATTTCCTTTATCGTCTGCAGTCATAAACCTATATGCATCATCATGGTAGGATGAAACACTACTATCACTTGAATTGAAATTTGAACTTTCTTCTTCAATTGTTGAAATACTACTAGCATCACCATTGTATTCACTATTTAATTCTTCATCACCTGTTTCAATTGTTGACCAACCTGTCGATGTTGTGGCGTTAGTTTTTATTGTGCCTGATGTCTTACCTAATCCCAATGTAAATTGTGATTCGTTAACATTCTTATTTAATAAATTGATACTAAAATCATCAATGCTCAATGGTCCATTACTATTAGTTGTCGTTGAACTTCTACTTGATTTTCCTGATGTAATATATTTATCCATTATTTTTTCAAGTTCTTGATTTTTTTCTTTCAAAAGTTTTGGAAATTGATTTGTGCTAGTTTGAATTGATTGCACTCGTTCAAGATAATTAATTTTGGAAACATCCATTTTCATCTCAATCCTATTCATAATACTTTTACTTAAATAATGTCTCCATAAAACAATTAGTTGATCTTTTTCAACATCTCCACTATTGTTCAACACTGAATCGGTTTCGTCGCCCGACTTAATTGCACTTAGTGTTTTACTTAATGGAACAAGAGTTTTCAAACTTGTATCTCCACTGCCATTATTTTTTGATGTGTTTGAAATTGGTATAGTCTTTTTACTTGCTGTCTTATGTAAATTATGTGATCTAAATTGTGGTGCATTGTGAATATCAATTAATGTTGGATCACTAATAGTTTTACCCTTAACTGACCATTTTTTATTATTTCTGTGTTGTTTGTTGCCGAAGGAGACAACTTTATTTTTTGAAATTGTAAAAAGTTTTTTACATCTTCGACCAAATTCTTTGAGAATTTCATACAAAATGATTAACCCAGCCATAAAACCCGATTTTCGTTTGATTGCATTTGATCTTTTCAATTCACATACTCCACCATCATTATATTCAATTTCATCTGATTTAGATAATAATTTGACATGTTCTAATTGTGAAGCATTTGAGCTATTCCTCATATGCGAATTTACTTTGTATGAAACTGTTGATAAACTTTTTCTTAAACTTGTTCTTCTACTGATACTTTTATTATCAATATTAAATGGCTTGACAATTGCAAATGATAAATCACTACTACTATCATGAATTTTCATTTCTTTTACACTGTATGAATCTTTTTTCATTTTTTCATAATCTTCTTCATCAGATGATGCTTTTATTTCCAATAATTCTACTAATAATTTGTCTAAATTTGAAAAATCAACACTTTTGGTATTTTGGTCATATAACGAAGTTCTAATTTCGGATGCTAATGTTTGAATTGATCTAATTGATGAACTAGTTAATTTTGTTTTTTTATTTACTGAATTTGTACGAATTATGTCTTTCAAACTTGAATTCTCAGTATTCATTGAATTTTTTAATCGTTTTGAGCTTCTTCTTGGAATTTTAAGGCCATTTTTATCATTGTTTTCAAAATTTATTAATGGTGATAATTCATCCACTTGGATAGTGCTTTTTTCAATTAATAATGGGGCAGTTTCATCATCAAGATTACTAATTTCATCATTAACAACGTTTTTAATTTGTTCATGTTGGTTAATCTTATCAATACTATCATTTTGTTCAATTTGGTCATTATTTTCAACAATACTTAAGGACTTGACACGATTACCTAGAATCTCATCATTTTCAACCACATTTCTATACTTTCTAATTAAACTTCTTCTAAAATATGGATTAACCAAAAAGTCATTTGATCTAGTTGAATTAATTGGTTTCAATGACGGTCTCTTTTTTAGTAAGTTTACTGTTTTTTCTAAAATTGTTAATTCTTCTTCGTAGTGCGATTCATCTGTATCAGATCTTTCTCTGCTATTTGGGGAATTTGACTGTGACTGTTGTTTTCCTAATTCCTTTTCCTTTTCTTGCTCTTCTTCTTTATTTTCTTCTTTATTTTCTTCTTTATTTTCTTCTTTATTTTCTTCTTTATTTTCTTCTTTAATTTTTTCATTGTTTTCTTCTTTACTTCTTTCTTTGTTTTCTTTGTCATCTCCCTCTTCGTCGTCTTTTTTTTCTAAAGCTTTGGTATGTATATCTGTGGTTCCTGTGAAATCTTCAAAAATCTTATTTTTATTTTCAGGATCTGAAGTTTTTAACTCAGGGTCAAAATCATTAGGTGTTCCATCATCCTCATTGAGTGAAAGAGCTGATACACAATTAGATTCTCCATATCTATCATGATTTTGATTTTGATTTTGTTCTTCATCGGCTCTATTTGGAAATGGCGTTACCATTTGTAGACCAGACTTAATAAAAATTGAGCCAGCACGTTCAATTATAAATGGTGAATAATCTTTTTTGTCTTTTTGTGTGGACACTATTGATTGTTCAAACGATGAAGATGAGGATGAAGATGATGGAAACTCATAGTTTAGTAAGTCTCCAAAGTATGATGGTTTTGCTGAATGTAAATTTGTGCTTGACATTTAATACGCTTGTTTGTCTGATAAATTTATATCTAACTTGCTCTTGTTTGTTTTTGTGAATATAATAATAACGGTTATTAAAATAAAAGGAAAAGAGAATGATAGTCATACCAAGGGAAACATAGTTTGAATTTTGGATTATGATTACATATCAAGTGTTTTACCAATCATTACAATTGTTTTGTTCATTAAAAAAAAAAAGAATAGAGTGGCTGGCTGAAAATTACTTGATTTGGAAGTGGCTGGTTGATATTTTCATGTTTTGTTGATAGTTAAAAACCTTGATAGCGAAATCAGAAATCATGCAGTGTGAAAAACTGGAGCCCCTGACCCTTATAAAATAAGCAAGATCTCTCAACCACAGTTTACCCACCCATTCTTAAAGTAACTAATTGATTCAGCTTGAAAAATGTTCTAATAAGATGCAATATAAAGTAGCATAATCAGCCGATAAACGATTGTGTGTTGTAATGGTTTTAACAAAACATGCCAGTAAAAAAGTAGATGTTTTTTTTGATGCAAGTACCAAGTTGAATAACAATGTAAACATACTTTTGTTTGTCAAAAACTAACAAAAACAATTGAAACTAATATAAGTACTACAAGTACTTATATTCTTGGTGCAAAAAATTGAAAAAACTGAATGTTTCAACTCTATACAAGCCACTCGTAATGGTAGGGAAACATATAGATGTTTTTCCTTTGAAATTTTAGTTAAATGCATGGATACTAACCAATTGAACCTTAAAGATCTTTACCAACTCCAGAAAGTGAGGAAAATTTCATTAAACACAAAATCATAGATAGAGCCACAAAACTTTTCTTCCTTTACTTTCGTTTTAGTAAGTTAAAAATCGTTATGTAAATAAAATTGAAAGAGTTATAAACAAAAAAAAATAATATTAAATAAAATATCTTGGTTCATCAAAAACATGATATTTATGGTCTCTTACACCTTCACCCAAAAATATTGATGGGAATCTTCTATCTGGATTAACCCAAGCTTCAGGAACTTGATTTTGTGAATAATCTTCATCAATTTCGCCAGGTAATGGAACAACAAATTTACCCACTTGCAATTCTGTGTCTGTAATACTACTTCTACTAATTCTTGCATACCCTGTTCTTTTTAATTTTTTATATAGAATGTATTCACACCAACGGTCATCATCAGTTTTATCAATATCATGCATACCAGATTCTTCACTCACGTAAGTATTATAATTTCCTTCTAATGGAGTTGTGACCAAATAGCTTAATAAAATCATTGGTCTATCTGAACTACCCATAATCTTTTGTAATTCTAAACTTTGCAATCTACGATCTTCAACATCTTCTTCTTGACCTGAATGGAAAACAACAACATCAACTAATGTACCATACATATCTAATGTTGCATGAATTGCAGGTGCTAATTCACCAACTGGTGATGGTAATAAATGATGAGTTGAATTTAAAATTGGAAATTTTGATAATAATGCTGCACCCCAGGTATGCTTATTTGGGCCTGGACCAAAATCTGCATACATATCCAATTCTTCTGCAATTCTTTGAGTTAAATCTCGATTACCCATGATAATTCTTTCAGTATCAGATTCTAATAATCCAACAACATCCAATTCTGCATCACGAATTAAATCTCTCATACGATATTCACTGGCCCACATGTCATTATCTAAACCAAAATGAATTGTCCAAATACCAGCAGTAACCAATCTTGAAGTTGGATGATATGGTTTTGGAATACTATATTGAAATCTATTAAATGAAATAATACATGATAAAAATAATAATGAAATGATAAAATTACTGAACTTTGATAAATATTTTTTGATTTTTAAGACATTGACTTCAGTTTCCTTAGCATTGAAAACTAATAATGAAATACCTAAAACTGATAAACCAAGAACAAGATCTGTTCTTTCACGTAAAACCGGTCCGCCAGGAACAAACGCATATGCGACAACCCAAACATGCATCAATGTTAAAATAATTGCAACTAATGTAGACATGAACATAACTTTAGAAATATTTTGGTAGTGTACTGAAATTTGTTCAAAACAAAGTGGTGAAATATATGATAGCCAAAATGTATAAATTACACCACCGACATACCCCAGCCAACCCGAAAATAAATATAAAGTAATTGCTCCAATAATACCAAAAATGGTAATTAACTTGGAAGATTTTGAATTATATAATCCTGCATAAATACCAAATAACATCACAGCTAATGTAATTGCACCGTGAGGGACGGGCGTTGGTCCTTTGATTGGATAACCTTCCCAGGTCCATAGAATAATAACTGAAGAATCTGTCAACATTGCTAAAATTGAAAAAATAAAACTGCCAAATCCAACAGATACAGGTAACCATGAACATGATGTTACTGCGTTTGATTTTTCTGAATTTTTTTTCGTTAAATGATCCAAATTATGTGGAATGGCCGTGTAATAAGCGGATAGTAAACCAATAACAAAACCGACTTCATTCAATCCACCAGTATGATGATTCATGATTGGCCAGACCGGATTATTTGTCCAATATGCAAATTTTGCAATTGATGTTAGAGTTAAACCGATCATAAAGGTAGTTGCGTAAGTTTTTATACTTGAAGGTGCTTTTGTTGAGCCAATCATTGAAATTTCAGATGCAAATGAGATAAATGATAGGGCATTGCCAAAAGCGATTGAAAATAAACGAAACGTTGGATCACCAATTAAGAAACAACCAATACCAAAGATAACTGAGTATAGTTTCAGTTTATTTGGTGATTTATATGCAAAATTTCTAACTTTACTGTTTAATAATAGTATTGGACTTAACGTACTCAGAATAACTAGTTCATAACCACTAATACCCATAAACCATAATGGAAAATACCAAACACATAAAAACAATGATGTGAAAATTGTCCAAAAAATATAAGAATTAACAATATTTATTGCAATTTGAAAATAAGATGAATTAAAATCAGAATTCAACTTTGGGATTAAATCAATTGGTATTTCAGCTTTAGTTAAACTATTTTTATAGGGATCAAATTTGTGGGACGATGATAAAACGTTAAAATTTAATGAAAAAAAATCATCATTTGTATTTGATGGCCGGACTTCTAAATATAAATCTTTAAAATCAATAATTGACCAAGAATCAAATAAAATATCAAATACAATTAAGCCCCATTCGCAATACGCATAATATGAATAAGAGCCTGGAGTATGATGAACTTTATGTTCAATAAATAAATAAACTAGTGGGAATAATAAACCAAAAAATAACAGAGAAGTTATTGTTCTATATTTTTTTATATTTGATCTTGGTGGTGATAATTTAATGACGGAAATATTCCAGGGTAACGTTAATACAATGTAAGAAATCATAAAAATATCATGCCAATCATGATCATCAGTTGAAGTTATATAAACCCAACCACCACAAGTGACAGTTCTAACTATACCGGTTATAATTGCAATTTTTGGTTGGTTTGAATTAGGTTTATATAGTCTAATGTAAGTGAAGAATAATAATAAAAACCTAGGACCTGAAGTCAATGCAATTAAAATTTGAAAGACAGATCTTTCAGGATATCGATCACCAATTGTGGCCGAAACACTTGGAAACCATTCATCAGGATATCGATAGTATGCATTGCTAACAATTTTCTCAAAATGTAATGTATAACCTAGGATAAATGCAGCAATAAATGCACTAGAAGAACATATCGTATGTGCAATTGCAATAAATTGCGCATTTATTCTAAGCAAAGACCCTATACTAGTTGGAGAATTCAAAGAAGATGAAGAGGTCATCAATAAATAAATGTGTCAAATGTGTGAATGAATGGTATAAATTAGACAATGATTTTTGACTATTGTTCATTTGATTACTTTGAATGCATTATTGATTTGAAGCGAAATCCAAAAACGAAAGAAAAAAAAAGGGAGCTCTATTTTTATTACTGAATTAGGCAATAATAGAAATAGTTTATGGTGTACAGGTGGATAGTTGTTTATGCAAGAATCGTACTGATTTCGCGAACCCGGGATTTCGGACCCAGAAAATTCGAGGGAGAATGTTTATTGGTCGGAGCGGGTCCAAGAATTTCGTGGGAGCAAAATTTTTGGGGCTCGGACCCAAAATTTGGAGAAAAAATGATCTGGTACTTTTATTGTGATATTCGTTTATACTAAAATCATATAAACTTCCGTACACCTCCACCATAGAGTGTAGGCAAAGAATGAGCCTCATATTATAATCACTATACTATGCATTCTTTTCTTGTATACTTATTTATAATTCTTTATGAATTAATCTTACATATTACTAGTAATTATACTTAAATAAATACATACTTAAGATTCATCTAATTATATCTTTATTATCAGATCTCATTTGTGTCGCAAATTAGCTGCTAATAAGTATAATTTTGAAATAATCTAAAACCGAGATTATAAAATTGTATGCGACGGTCGACGGCATTTGTAGATTTTGCTTTTTGTGTTTTTGCTTTTTACTTTTTACTTTATTTTGAGTGAGGGGTGGAACATGAGAAGCATGCTGTTGAGGAAAGATCTGTTTAAATAATCTAACTGGTTAAAAAAGACAACTGATTGTGATCTACCATCTACACACGCATCATGGCTGGTATGTATATAGTCAAATATGTTGACATACTTGCTTTTTTTTACGAATACTAACATTTATGACGTTCACATTTTTTTTTTAAAGACTCCAAATTCCAACATGCTCCAGAAGTTTCATTTGATGAAATTGACTACAGAAATGCAAAGGACCTTAAAGATGCACAAGAATCTCTTTTAAAGGAACAATTTGTTAAGATTGAAGCTGTTAAAATGGTTAGAAAAGCTTTAGAAAACTGTTTTAAAGTCAATGGTCCAAATGGTTATGAGGATTGTAGAGAAATTGCTGATAAATACATGGCTCTCTTACCGGAATCAAGAGCTTCTGGTTACTTAGGTTATCAAAGAAACGACCCAACCAAATAACTTTCTAATTGAAATCAACATGCTTATCACTATTAATCAAACTATTCACTTTGCAAAGACAGTACACAAAAAAGATTACAATCATACCTTGTTATATAAATTATTATTACATAAAGACGCTATAACAAAGCTATAAATCCCTCTATTTATTCATATTTTTATTTATTACTAACACAACATCTTCATATTCTAATATATAAACCGTTTTTTATATTTTCTTGATGTTAATATCCCATTATAATGTTATATTTTTCAAAATTATTCTATTCAAAGGTAGAAACAACTAAAACGTAAAAATTAAATTTCTAATACACAACGAGAACTATAAACAACATCTTTTTGAAACATTATCACCTCTTTTACCAATATTAATATTCTTATATTGGAAAAGCATAAATCCAACACCTGCACCAATCATACATGAAATAAAGACATAACCATTAAAGTACATAAATAGTAACATAATAACATGATGAACTGACCATTCCATTGTATCTCCTATGCAATAGAGTATATGCTCCAGTATGCTTGGATAGATATATATTTTATCATTAACTTCGATCGATAAGTTTTTGTTTAAAGCCCAGAACCAATCATGTTTCCAGGTTTCCATGAAAGGAATCATCGTTTCAACAAACATATTACTTTTTTCATTCAAATTAGTATTTTTAAATGATTCATATTTTTTGTCTATTTTTACACCAGCTGTAAGTAAATCACCAATTTCTTTAGTTCTTAATTCTGTACAATAAATTTTGTATTGTGTAAGTATACGTCTCCACCAATTAATTGCAAGTAAAAGTGCAAAACATCCAACACACGTACCTCCAAATTTTGCAGCAGTTGAAGTTTTCCATTGTGATGAAATAAAACATACATCTTTTGAATTCCAGTTCCAAAGCATTGACATAGCACATGTCATTTTCATCGTCGTACTACCCATTGTACTCGTTGAATTTCCAGACATACCAGACATACCAGACATACCAGCCATACCAGCCATACTACTAGACATACTAGACATACCGCCCATACCAGCCATACTACTAGACATACCAGACATACCAGGCATTGCCATCGATGTCATCATGGACGTAGAAGTAGACATGGTCATAGCCATATCAGTCATGGTAGCCATCATGTCAGTTGCAGTTTGTGTCATACTTGTACCGTCCATCATTCCCATGATTGTGGATGATGTTAAATCAGACATGTTCATATCCATTCTATTGTGAATTGCAGTTGTTGATACTAACAGTAGTGCTCAAGCTCAACTTCAAGTTGACGTTATCATAATTATAAAGCATCCAACGGGCAACACATCTAGTTTAAATGACAATTATTGACCCAGTAAACTCTATTATGGATGCCAGTGCTTTTATTCTTCCATACAATAGATCCCACTAAAAACGAGCACATTATGCAGAGATTATTCGAATTTATTACCCCATCAAGCAAAAACGAGCAAATTTCGTGAAATTTCTCATATATTCTTAAGAATTGACTCGTTCTGTAGCCAATCATTCACTTCCCTTGACAAAGTCGATTACTTGAGGGCTCATTTTTGCTCAACGAGTGAATTAACCCAAATTTTCACAATACTAGGCATAAGTTTAATGTTTCTCCTTTAAATATTCACAGCTTTCCATCGTTTTTTTTAATTTTGTTCTTTTTTTTTAACAGTTCTACAATTAATATAGATTAACACTTACACACATCATGTCTACACCTGAATACTTTTTACCACTGGAAGCTCAAGCTAAAATGGCTATGGGTGGTACAACAGCTGCACATTCCTGTAAAATTTCAATGTTATGGAATTGGTATACAATTGATTCTTGCTTCCTTGCACGTTCGTGGCATGTTACAAGCCGTGGTATGTTTGCAGGTACATGTATTGGTGTATTTTTTTGGGTTATTTCATACTGTTGGTTTCATAGATTTATAGTTGAATATGATAATGCTATTATTGAATACAAAGAAAAGAAGTACAATTTTGATGCATGTAGCTCATGTTGTGGGCCGAATGGATGCGGTGATACAAATGAAACCACATCCTCTGAAGATAAAGAATCTCCATCTAGTGTTGTAGAGAACAATATTGCTCAACCAGCAGTAAAAAGTCCAGGTTCTGACTTCTGGACCCCGTTAAAGAATACATTTTCTCATAAATGGTACTTTGCATGGATGAAAAAGAAAGAAAATGAAATATATCCAAATCCAGTTGAACATGTTGGTCGTTCTGGTCTTTATCTAATGGAATGGACTGTTTCCTATTTAATTATGTTAATGTGGATGTATTATAATGGTTATTTAATTATCACCATGATATTAGGTTATTTCTTCGGTCAACTTATTTTCAACTACACCCCTCTTACTATTATTAATAAGAATGATTACATTACCCCAAGCTGTGCTTGATGTCATTTGTATTTTTTATAGTGCTTCGTAAATAGTTATAATTCTTAATCTCTTAATTTCAATTTTTATCTGTAAAGTTTTTTTGTTTTTTTGCTTCAACAAAGATGTAAGCTGAACTTTTAAAATCATACGTCTTTACTATGCAAAAATTCTAACTACCATTTCTAGTAGTATTTATCGTTATTCAATAATGCTTTGGGCTCATACCGTGTGTGAATCATGTTTGGGTCGGTCGTCGCTAAAATGGAAAAACCTTCTTCAACGTTGAAAATTGAATAGGAATCACTCGAATTGGAATGAAGAATATTACAAAGGTGAAATGTAATGTGACTAATATTTAACTTGATTTCAAATCATCATCACAGAACACGTGCAATGTTAGATATTTTACAATTTCTTGAAGAAAAGGGTGGTAACCCAGCAATTATTAGAGAATCTCAAAAGAGAAGAGGTGCATCTGTTGAAATTGTGGATGAAATTATTGCTGAATATAAGGAATGGGTTAGATTAAGATTCGTTGCTGATGAATTAAACAAAAAATTAAACAAAACTCAAAAGGAAATTGGTTTAAAATTTAAGGCAAAGGAAGATGCTTCTGAATTAATAAAAGAAAAGGATCAAATTATTGATGAAAAGAAAAAAGCAATTGAAGCTGAACAAGAAGCTGATAAACAACTTAGATCAAAAGTTAATCAGGTCGGTAATATTGTTCATGACTCAGTTGTCGTCTCAAATGACGAAGATAATAATGAACTTGTTAAGACTTGGGCTCCAGAAGGCGTCGAATTTGAAAAATTAACTGATATTGCAACCGCAACAGGAAAGCCAGCAAAATTATCACATCATGAAGTTTTACTTAGATTAGATGGTTATGATCCAGAAAGAGGTGTTAAAATTGTCGGTCACAGAGGTTATTTCTTAAGACAATATGGTGTTTTCTTAAACCAAGCTTTGATTAATTATGGTTTATCATTTCTATCCCAAAGAGGTTACACTCCATTACAATCACCAGTTATGATGAATAAAGATGTTATGGCAAAGACAGCTCAATTATCTGAATTTGATGAAGAATTATATAAAGTTACTGATGGCGATGATGAAAAATACTTAATTGCAACTTCAGAACAACCAATTTCTGCTTATCACTCAAATGAATGGTTTGAATCACCAGCTGAACAATTACCAATCCAATATGCTGGTTACTCGTCATGTTTTAGAAGAGAGGCTGGTTCCCACGGTAAAGATGCTTGGGGTATTTTTAGAGTTCATGCGTTTGAAAAGATTGAACAATTTTGTATTACTGAACCAGAAAAATCTTGGGAAATGTTTGATACCATGATTAACAATTCAGAAGCTTTCTACCAATCATTAGGTCTTCCATACAGGGTTGTTGGTATTGTTTCCGGTGAATTAAACAATGCAGCTGCAAAGAAATACGATTTAGAAGCTTGGTTCCCATTCCAAAAGGAATTTAAAGAATTAGTTTCATGTTCAAATTGTACTGATTATCAGTCAAGAAATCTTGAAATCAGATGTGGTGTTAAAACTCAAAATCAAAAGGAAAAGAAATATGTTCATTGTTTGAATTCCACTTTATGTGCTACTGAACGTGCTCTTTGTTGTGTTTTAGAAAATTACCAAACTGAAGATGGTTTAATTATCCCAGAAGTTTTGAGAAAGTACATTCCAGGTGAACCTGAATTTATTCCATTTGTTAAGGAATTACCAAAGAATTCTACTTCAAACAAAAAGAAATAATGAATCAATATTGTCGCATCTAGATAGTTTATGTTCAGTTTTTTGTTCCCTTTTTGTAATTACTTTTTATAAATACTTAATAATTTATTTTTTATTATTTTAGTAATTTAATTTACATAATTACATAATACTACTGATATTTACAGGCATTTCTTCAATTTGCGAAGAATAATAGTTTTCTAAGTCATGTAATGCAGTAACATCTTCTTCAGTTACAAAATTGATTGCAACACCTTTACGACCAAAACGACCAGATCTACCAATTCTATGAATATAATTTTCTCTATCAGTCGGTAAATCGTAATTTATAACTAACGAAACTTGTTGAACATCAATACCTCTCGCCCAAACATCTGTTGAAACTAAAACTCTAGATTGACCTAAACGGAATTCGTTCATATATTTATCTCTTTCTTCTTGTTTCATATCACCATGCATTGAAACAACTGTAAAATTTGCTTTTTTAAGTTCACTTGTTAACCAATCGACCTTCTTTTTGGTGTTACAGAATATAACAGCTTGTGTAATTGTTAATGAATCATATAAATCACACAACGTGTCAAACTTCCAATCTTCCTTTTCAACTTGAACAAAATACTGTTTAATACCTTCCAAAGTGATTTCATCTCTTTTCACTAAAATTTTGACTGGATCACTCATGAATTTTTTCGTCATATTAAGAACTTCCTTTGGTAAAGTTGCACTAACAACAACAACTTGACAACCTGGTGGTAAATATCTATAAATATCATAAATTTGGTCTTGAAATCCCTTTCCCAATAATTCATCTGCTTCATCTAAAATGATCATTTTGATATTTCTGGTTGTAATACTTCGTCTTTTAATCATATCTAAAACTCTACCCGGTGTACCACTTACAATATGCTGCCCCTTTGTCAATGCTTTAACATCATCTCCAACACTTTTACCACCAACACATGCGTGGACTCTAATATTCATATAGTCTCCCAATGCACGTATAACATTTTGAATTTGAACCGCAAGCTCTCGAGTAGGTGATAAAACAATTGCTTGAGTTGATTTATTTGCTGTATCTAAGGCTTCTAACATACCAATTGAAAAAGTTGCAGTCTTACCGGTACCTGATTGTGCTTGTGCTATCGTATCACGACCTGATATAATTTGTGTAATTGCACGAGATTGAATTGCCGATGGTAGTGAAAATCCATAAGCATATATACCTCTCAACAAACTTTCTTTTAGGCCCATAGCTTCAAAAGTAGCTGTCACTGGAACCTTTTTTGTCGTTTTAAACTGAAGTTCATTATCTAAATTTCTATTAAAATCCATAGTGTTGATTTTATGAGCCATTACTGTTTCAAAGAACAAAAAGATTTTTCTCTAAAGATTAAAAAATAAAAAATAAAAAAACTTTGAAATCAAAAAAAACATGCCCTCAAAAGATTTTTTTAGATTTCGAGATTAGAAGATTAGAGAAGATTAATCAATTGACAGACTTAAGAGATCTTGTTTTCTTTTCTTATTTCTCATATAGTTGAATTGTGATTACAATTCGTATCTAAGAAAAAAAGATAAAAAATTAGCAAAAATGCTCTCAGAAGATTGCAGCTTGGTGGTTTTGATTGCAGGAGGTCACGCCTCAGGTAAGGAAACAGGATCGCTGATTCTCAGGGATGAATTATCACAGAAGTTCAAAGATGATGACTTAAATATTAAACTTATAGATATGCAACATTATATGACCGAAATCGAAGGAAATTATGGTTCTAGGTTACCCTCACAATTTGACTTTAGTAAATTGCAAAATGATTTAGAAGTTGCAGTTTCAAGTGATGTCTATCATGTAATTATTGTGTTCGGATTATATGCTTTGTATGATAAGAAGATAGTTAGTATGGCTACCCTTTCTCTTTATATTGATTGTGATCCCGATGTTAGGCTTGGTAGATGGATTAAAAAAGAAATTTTGGTTGATGAATCTAGTGATAATGTAAACACAGAAGAAGAAATGGAAAAACTTGAACAACTACTAAATATATATCTTAATTATTCAAGAAATGAAATGTCAAAATATATTCAAGATACTAAAGAAAGAGCAGATGTTATTCTGCCAAAGGGTGCAGATATTGTTGGGTTTACTTTAATTGTCGATGGTTTACAATCATCATTGCTCAAAAGACTTCGAAAAAATTCGAGTCGTATGTCATCTGTTAGCAGTTCCTCAATGACATTAGGTGATACACATAGATCTTATAGTGTGTCTAGTTTGAACAGAGAAACAGTTATGCAAAATATCAAAATGTTATCCCAGGAACCCAGCGTTATGTCTTTAAACAAGGATAACTTTTCTAACAAGAACAAATTTTTTTACAGTGCCGATTAATAAAAGTTAGCTTACCAGAATACACATTTATTATACAGCACAAAAATCCAAAAACAGCGGCGTTCTGGAATGGATGTGTCCAAATGATGTTCTGTAAGATTACTTTTTTTTTGTATATAAAAGATGAGCTCCCAACTATTCTGCATCATTCTTTTTATACTCATTACTTTGTATATTTTCTAAACAGATTTGACGTTTCAAACATGTTATTATCAGTTAGAGCTGTTTCATCTTTGCTTGGTATTCTGTATGCTCCTTTTATTTTAAGTTTAAAAAATGATTTCAACATGAACAGCGATAGCGATAAACGTTATATTTCCGCTCTCTATTACTCCGATTGGTCTTATAAAAAGCAACTTCCATCAGATATTCCACTTTCAAGAGTCACACATCTTTATTATGCATTTGCCGGAATTGATGCAAAAACGGCAAACATTAATTTTGATGCTAGTCAATGTGGCTTGGACGAAAAAATTCTCTTCGAAAAACAAACACTTGATAATGATTTTACAGATTTGAAATATTTGAATGTTTCGGATAATGCTAATTCTGCATTTTATGAATCAATTCCCTGGATTGATCTGTACTTAAATAATGTTGAGCATATTAACATGAAGGATTCAAATGGTCTTATTGATCAGCTTCGTCAAATGAGAAAAATTAACCCCAGATTGAAGATTTCCTTAGCAATTGGCGGCGCCGATACTGGAAAACTGTTCAAAACACTTGCACGTAGTACAAAGCATATGAGACAATTTGTTGCAAACGTTGCTGCTAATGTTGAAGCTTTTGGTTTTGATGGTGTCGATTTTGATTGGGAATTCCCTAATTCTTCAAGCGATGGGAATGCACTTAAGTATATTATTGAAAATTTACGTATACTATTTAATAAAAAACATAAAAATAACATAAAATTGATTACAGTAGCTATTCCTTTGGACAGAGATGTTTTGAAATTTTATAATTTGTCCCAAATTGAAAAAAACGTTGATTATTTTAATTTAATGGGTTATGACATTTCAGGTAAGTGGAGTCAAGTTTCAGGTTTCCATTCTCAACTTTATACAGATACGAACATTCGTGTTAATGCAATCTCTGTTGACAATGCAGTTGAATACATCTCAGGTCAAGTTTCCCGTTCTAAGATCATTTTAGGCATGCCAGCATACGGAGTGTCTTTCAATACCCATGCACTATATGAAAAATTTGACGGTTGTGCTAAGATTCCAATCCCTACAGATGACGAAGATGTTGAAGAAGAATATAAAGAAGAATGCATCATTGACTACATTAATCTACCCCCCAATGGATATGTTGAAGTTGAAAATACCGATTTAGGTGCTTCCTATGCTTATGATAAAGATGAAAACAAAGGTTTAATTGTTTACGATACACCAAAAATTGCAAGATTAAAGGCAAGATATGTGATGGATCAAGGTTTAGCTGGTGGTATGTGGTGGGATTCAAAAGGTGATCCATTAATCTCAAACCCTGCAAGATCTTTAGTTTATAATTTTGTTGATGAATTAGGTGGTATTCACATGTTAGTTTCCAATATTTCAGATATTAAATCTTATGGTCCTATTAAAAATTCAGTTGTTACTGCTGACATTCATGATGATTCTTTTACAATTAATTCAAGTAGAAAAAAGTTAATTAATAAGCTTTCATTTGTTTATATTATGATTATGTACCTGTTTATTTGGTTTTTATGATAGCTCTTTTGTTTATACTTTTTTTTATTTACAGTTTTCTCTAACTATACCATTAAAAATGATTTGAATTGTTGAAACTTATTTTCAAAATTTTTACTATGGATGAACTAATGATTTGTGATTTTTTATACTTTACAAACTTAGATAGTTTTTAAATTACTATTTTATCTAATCAGCTTGATCCCAGTTTCCTGGTTTTGGTTGTTTTGGCATTGCTGGACCACCAGCTTTCTTTGCAACAATAATTTGATCGACACTTAAAATAGTACAAACTGCTTCAGTTGCTAAATTTATCGCATTCTTTTTACAAATGAATGAATCGTAAATATTTTCTTCTCTAACGTCAAGAAGACAATCAGTAATATTATCAGATTCAATATTAATACCAAACTTTAAAGTTTCTGGGTCATTTTCATCATGTGATGCGTATAATCTTGGTAGTATTTCACTTGGATCTAAACCTGAAGTTTCACATAATAATCTTGGTAAAAATTCAAATGCTTCAGCATATTTTTTTATACCCAATTGCAATAAACCTGGTGTTTTCTCCCCATAATTTGTGATTCTTTTAACAAGCTCAGACTCGGTTGAACCGGCACCTGGTAAAAGCCTTGGATCTCTTAGAACTGATTTTATAGAAGCAACACTATCGTCAATCGCACGTTCAATATCATCCATATTATTTTGAGTTGCACCACGAAGAACGATTGTTGAGGTCATCGAAGTTTCTTCATTTTGTTTGAAAACCGTAACTCTGTCAGAACCAATTTCTGTACATTCAACAACGTCAATTATGCCCATTTCTTCAGGCATTGGTGCACCTAATCTAACTAAAGGAGTTGCTCCACAAATACGACATATACGTCTCAAATCAAATTTAGATGGAACTTTTAAAACTAATAAATTATATTTATTCAGAAAATGTAATGCTAATTCACCAATACCTTGACCAGCAACAACAACCTTAACACCTGAATCATGAATTTCTTTAATCACTTTGTGTAATTCATCTTCTTCACCTTTACTGAAATCCATCATTTCATCAGCATTATGTAAAAGAACAGTACCTTTAGTCTCTGATGCAGAAATATCGACAGGACAGTTAAAAATTGCAACTTTAGCAGTTTCATTGATTTTCTTTAATTGTGATTCGGGTTCTCTTGGGAAAACCATACCCTTTATAACAAAAGAATTTGGTAATGCGCCACCCATTATTTTAACAACACGAATTGAATCAACGTTAAAACTTTGAGGATGATCTTTTGGAATGACATGTTGGACAGCAGCTGCAACCAATTCTGAGATAATTGATTCTTGTCCATATTGCTTGGACATGAGAACAGGCGTAATAATTTTCATTAATTCTTCTTTACTTTCAAAATTATTAATTTTATTGACAACTAAGCTTTCTAATTCTTTAACGGCAAATTTATTTGCCATTTTATAACCTTGAATAATTTCAGTTGGTGTTAAACCTAAAACAACTAGCTTTTCAGCTAAATTTAATAGTTCACCACCAAGGACTAAAACAAAGTTAGTATTATCACCCATTTCTTCTTCTTGTTGTTCAGAATGCATAACTAAAACTTTAACAGCTGGATGAACGATATCCAATTCTCTTAACATGGTTGCGGCATCATTGGTAATAAAAATTTTACTCAGGTTGTTCACAATGATCTTGTTTTTACCACATGGTCCAATAGATGTAGAGATCATATTTGAGATTTCACGACATGCTTGAATATTTCTATTAATTGCTCCATCTGTGTTAGAATGAACTTGGTAGCCTTGTCTAAAAAGAGATGAATTAGGATTTCCTGGAAGCTTGAGAGACATAATAAATGTGATACTTTTTGTTCCTTGGAGATGTGAGCAATATCAAGAAAGGTGACTAAGGAGAAAACAACTTTTGCCACTGTGTTTTTGGATCAGTTTAACGTCCATTTTTCACTTATATTTTTGAATTTTCATGTCGATTCTTCATTCTTCAGTTTCCAAATGGCTTCGCGATGTAAACCGAAATCTAAAATCTAAAATGTGTGTGTTGGGAAGGTTCACTCAGATCAGAAACAGTATTTTGTTGTTTGGGGAAACGCTTTGGATAGGTCTGCAACCCTGCTATGAACTCCTTGAAAAACGATATTATCAATTCAGGTTTAGAGAGAACCAGCATATACTCCAATGGTAATTCCAACAATAGCTCTGCAGCCGAATATGTTTCGCCATCTACGGATATAAATTCAGAATATTATGACCCAATGACTGATATTTTTGAACTATTCAATGAACCAAGTGCTTTGAATGACATTAATCATTTATTAAAATACTCTTCTGCTTATCGTTTTAATCTATCTCAAGAAATAGAGCAAGAAAGAGAAGAATATAAACAAATATTATTTGATTCAATGCAGGATCAAGATGTGGATCAACTAGATGATGAGGTCTTAACGTTAATTGAAAGTTTCCAAAGTTTGAAAGGTTTGGTTGAAGCTACTGGTAGTACAATCAATTCAATGACTGCAAATATTAAGACCTTAGATCAATCAAAAAAAAACCTGACGTTTACAATGACTACACTTAAGCGCCTACAAATGTTAGTAACGGCTTATGATAGATTAGAAAAACAATTAGAACATGAAAAGCAAATCAAAAATTATTCAGAAATTAAACAACTATTAAGTGCAGTTTTAGAATTGAATGCATATTTTCAGGATTTTAAAAGTATTGCTGAAATTAACAAATTAAACAAATTAATTTCAGCTATGAAGAGTCAAATTATTAATGATATTTTTCATGATTTTGAATTAGAATATAATGAAGAATTAAAAAATGATCAGTTGCTTGAAGCTTGTGATATTTTACAAATTTTAGGTACACCTTATGTTAAACAATTAGAAGCCTGGTACATTAATACAGCTTTGAAAGATATTACTGATATATTCAGAAGCACGGAAGAAGCTGGATCTTTAGATAATTTAAATAGAAGATTCATATATTTTCAAAACACCTTAACAAACTTTGAATCCAAACATATTAAAATGTTTCCAAAAAACTGGCAAATGAGTCTAAAATTGGCTGAAAAATTTTGTAAATACACTAAAGATGATTTAAAAGAAGTATTATCTAAAGAATCAAGACTTAAAACGAATACTGATGTTAATATCTTACTACAGTCTTTATTGGAAACATTAGATTTTGAACAGTTTCTTAACAAAAAATTCAAGTACTATAAAGATTTTGATGAACAAATTAAAGATAGTTCAAATTCAATAACTTTCACAAAATCAATTTCAGATGTTTTTGAACCATACTTAAATATTTGGATTGATAGTCAGTCTTCAACAATAGAAAAAAAGTTGGTTGAATTTTCGAACCCTTCAAATATGTTTAAGAAAACCGGGGATGGTATAGTAGATGCCGACAAAGATGAAAAAATGGATAAAAAATCAGACGAATCAATTAACGTTTTAGAAAGTGCAGCCGAATTATTTAGAGTTTATAGACAAATTTTATCACATTTATCGAAGTTAACTACAGGTAAATCACTAATCAGATTGTCAAAAATATTTGGAAAATACTTATCACAATATCAGCATAAAATTTTGGATAAAATATTACCAGATAGTAAATCTTTGATTTCTGTTGAACTTAAGGATCAACAGGAAGGTATTGATATAATTTGTTTGGTTTTAAACACCGCAACGTACTGTTCTTCAACAATTTCACAGCTAGAAGATAAAATAAAATTATTAATTGAACCAACAGAATTAGGCTCGCAGATTGAATTTGAATCATCGAACAACGGATTCTTACAACTGATTTCATATTGTATTAATTTAATATTTTATAAAATTGAAAATGATATTCAATTATCTTGGAAAGAATTGCTAAATTTTAATTGGGGAGTTTTGAATGAGGTTGTTGGAGAATCAAGGTATACAACGAGTTTGAAATCAATAATCGAAGAAAATTGTCAGTTTACTTTTCCTAAAATTAGTAAATCAATTTATATTAGAAACCTAATTGATAAATTAATAGATATGCTGCTGAATAATATATTATTAAATATTGTTAAATTGGAGCCAATTTCAATTATAATGGCAGAGCAATTCAAACTAGATTTACAAGAGTTGAAGTCTTTTGTCAATATGTTACCAATGCTAACAGAGAATGGTGAAAAAATATTATCATCAAATAGTTTCAAATCAAATGTGAATGTGAAATTTAAAAATATTGATAATTTAATGAAAATTTTAATGATTCCAAATAAACCAATGGACACATTCATAAATTCATATTTTTCAATTATTGGGGATTCAAGTTTTAGTAATTTCATGAAAATTTTACAGTTGAAGGGAGTTTTAAAAAATGAGGCAACTGAAAAGGATAAGTTCAAATATATGGATATGTTCAAACTTCAACTTGGATCATATGAAGACTCAACCGATAATAGTAATATATTAAAAGAGAGTGATGAATATTTAGAAAAAATAAATGTTATTAATTCAACTTCAACCATTACTAAAACTCATGGTCACTCAAAAAGCAATTCGAGATCAATTTATTTACCAAGCACAGTTTCTGGTAATTCAACACCTTTGACCCCACCTACAACGACATTAACTCCACCGTCTCCACCGAGATCAACTTCTCCGAATTTGGGATCAATTTCACCCAAACCAAATTTTGGGTTTTTTAATAATTCAAAGATTGATTCGAACTCCTTGTTGAGTACAAGAGATAATTTAGAAAAGAACATTGCAAAGACATTTTCTGAAAATAAAACTAGTTTTAATGAGAACTTTAGAAAATTGTTCAAAAGAGGTGAATGAAGAAATTCACAAAAAAGTCATAGTATCGAGTTTTTTTTTTAACTTTTGTTTTAAACTTAAATCATTAGTTTTTGATTTAAGTCTACTTTTTTTTTCTTTTGATTTTGATATAAAATAATAAATAACTCAATCATTAGTATGAATAAATTATAAAAATGTTTTAAACTATAAAAATCGTAAACAAAATATAATAAAAAAAAAACGAAAATGTAGAATAAGTAATAGGAAACAAAAATAAAAGAATTTTAGTACAAATTATTTTTAATGTACTGAAAATTGATAAGAAAAGAGCTTTAAGATTTTAGAATTATAAAAAAGATTTCAAATATTTAAAATTGAAATGATTTTTTTCTATAATCGCTGAATAGTATTTTTACCTCTCCGTTGGGTAACCAATGAAAAATCCAAATTTATAAGAAAAAACTAATAGTCATAATAATAATAATAATAAGAAGAAGAACGTGAATGTGAGTAAAAGCTGTTATTCATCTTCAAAGCATTAAAATGTTCATAATCTATAATGTTTGAAGTATTTTAATGAACGAAAGTGTACAACAAGTGATGAATAAAAACGAACAAAATCGCATTTTGTGCAAATTTAATATTTACCATTAGTTCTCTTATGTCTTAATTCAATTTGTTTTTGTTGAACATTTGGATCAAAATAAATAAATTCATCTAACGCTTTACCACCTGCAACCATTGGCAAGACAGGAACTTTCTTTTCTACCATAACTTCCAATAAAACAGGGCCTTCGGAATTTAACCATTCTTTGATACCATCAACCATTTCTTCTTGTTTAGTTATACGAATACCTTTCACATGCATCGATTCAGCCAGTTTCATAAAATCAGGATTTGATTGATGTGTATGTGCATATCTATCTTCGTAGAAAAGTGATTGCCATTGAGTAACCATACCTTGCTCTTCATTGTTTAAGACACAAATTTTAACAGGTGCATTGGCTTGAACTGCAGATGAAACTTCTGTTAATGTCATATTGAATGATGCATCACCATCAATATCAATAACTAAAGCTTCAGGTTTTGCAACTTGTGCACCAATTGCAGCTGGTAGACCAAAACCCATAGTACCTAAACCACCAGATGTGATGAAAGTTCTTGGCTTTGTCCATGTAAAATGTTGTGCCGCCCACATTTGATGTTGACCAACACCAGTTGTGACAATAACTTCTTTACCAGTTGCATGTGCTTGTTTTGAGATTTCTTGCATAAGGGTTTGAGGCTTAACTAATGAACCTGGAGTTTCAAGTTGATACGCATATGGGTATTTAGCTTTCCATTCATCAATTAATTTAAACCATTCAGGTCTTGATTCAACTTTATTGATGAGTTCATTGAATAATTCCAAATTATCAGTAACATCACCTTCAATTGCTTCATCGGCATTGACAACTTTATTGATATTCTTTGGGGAAATTTCAAAATGAATAATACCACCACGATTTTCTTGTGCAGCTAATTTTGCAGCTGGAGCAAACTTACTAATATTACCAGTAACTCTGTCATCAAATCTTGCACCTAAAGCAATAATTAAATCGGCATTTTGAATTGTTAAGTTGGCAACACCTGAACCATGCATACCTAGCATATCAACAGATTTATAATCGGTTTGGTCAAAGGCACCTAAACCTTGTAAAGTGGTTGTAACTGGAATACAAGCTTTATCAGCTAATTCTTTTAATCTCTTCGGGCCATCTTCGGAATTTAAAATACCTGCACCTGCATAAATGATTGGTTTTTTTGCTTTATTAAGTAATTCAGCAGAACGTTCAATACATTCAATTGTATATTGAGTAACTTCTTTTTCGGTTAACTTACTAACGGTTTTCTTAGGACTTGAAAAAGACATTGGAATTGCATGTTTAAGAACTGCCGCAGTAACATCCTTTGGTAAGTCAACTAAAACAGGACCTGGTCTACCAGTAGTCGCTATTTCAAAAGCTTCATTGATTCTTCTTGGTAAATCAGCAACATTTTTAACCATGACATTCCATTTTGAACAAGATCTTGAAATACCTATAACATCAGCTTCTTGGAAAGAGTCTGTACCAATTGCAGTTGTTGGAACTTGTCCAGTAAAAACAACCATTGGAGTACCATCGGCTAAAGCATCAGCCATTGGAGTAATAACATTAGTAGCACCTGGACCTGAGGTAACTAGGACAACACCAGGTTTACCACTTGCTCTTGCGTAACCTTCAGCCATATGACCTGCACCTTGTTCATGTCTAGGCAAAACAAATTTAAAGCTAGAAGAGTTGTAAATTGCATCATAAACAGGTAAAATTGCACCACCTGGATAACCAAAGACAGTATCAACATTATGACGAATCATCATTTCATGGAATATTTCACCTCCTGTTTTACCGATCAGAGAAGAATCCATTTCATTTTGTTTATTAAGGTTAGTTGAATCATCAACATCTTGATTGAATGATGGTGCAGGAAATTCTCTAACAATATTAGAAGCTGAGGAACGACAACGACGGAAGTTAAGTTGTGTTGAAATTTGTGGAGGAGCTAACGATGAACCAAAATTTGAATTTATTATAGTGCTAAAACACCTTTTTGTATTGTGTTTGGCTGCACATTTTATAATATTCCTAGAAAGCATGTTGAATAGTTTGAAAAAGTAGAGAAGAAACAAAGAAAGAGGGGAAAAGAGCACAAATCAAAAGCAAATCCAAGAGTCAACCTTACAGTTTGTGTGGTGAAAAATCATGGTGAGAGCCAGTGACTCAAACATGAATGAAAAATAAAAATAAAAATTCAAATTTTTTCTTTTTCAAAAAAAAAAGCAAAAACTTTGCGCCGGTGCCGGATTTGACAAAGTAACTTCCCCGCAACCGGTAATAAGATCTTAATCGGACGATCGACTTAACAGAAAAAGTGTGCATGGATTGAATACATATCTATTTCGTATAATAGTTACGGTGCCTATTTGTAGACATATGTTTCCATATACCATAATGTCGACACCCATTCTTTACAAAAACACTGGGTCTCTGAAGATAGGTGATGTGCATCGATTTATTGTGACGTATAACCCCACAAATATCAACAATGAATTGGGATCCAATTTGTATATCAAAGTCAAAAATATAGAAAATGTACTTTTGAATTCACTTCTTTTGACAGGTCCTTACACTTTATATTGTGATATTAGATCAGCTGAATATAATCATGATGAAGAATGCTTTGTTACTGATGATCAACCTGTTTATGAACCAAATATCATACCCGGACAATCATTATCCCATAAATTAACACTAAATAGACTAAAAGACAAATACGTTTGGATAATTGATATAGTATCACAAATACTATTTTCAACTACTGCAGAAATCAACTTTGAGATTTTAATATCTAAAACAGAAACAAACTTACATAAAAATTATTCAACCTTGAAAAATTCCAATTATAATCTAGAAAATCTAAATATTCAGCATTTAACAACTTTAGACATTTGGAATAAACCTCCACTCTCTTTGACTGATCCAATTCATTTAGTTATTTTAACGCATGGTTTACACTCGAATTCTTCTGCTGATATGTTTTATATGAAAGAACAACTTGAATTAATGGCTGATAAAACTGGCGAAAACTTGGTTGTTAGAGCTTATTTTGACAATGTTTGTAAAACTGAGAGAGGTGTTAAATATTTGGGTAGAAGATTAGCGGAGTACATTATTTATGATTCAATTAAGGGATTGAGTGAAGATCAAGTTCAAAAAATTTCTTTTATAGGCCATTCGTTAGGTGGACCTGTTCAAACATTTGCCATTTCTTATATAAATTATAATTATCCACAATTTTTTCAAAAATATAAACCTGAAAACTTTATTACAATGGCATCTCCCTTATTAGGTATTTCAAATGAAAATCCTGCGTATGTCACAGTTTTCTTGAAGTTTGGTATTGTGGGTAAAACTGGCCAAGATTTAA
Organism: Pichia sp. NRRL Y-12830; assembly: GCA_030564565.1. Taxonomy (NCBI): domain Eukaryota; kingdom Fungi; phylum Ascomycota; class Pichiomycetes; order Pichiales; family Pichiaceae; genus Pichia; species Pichia sp. NRRL Y-12830. Next base: position 486,737 of record JAJLVO010000001.1, read on the forward strand.
ATTTAGAGGGTAATCAACCTTTATTATTGCTGTTACCCTCTGAAAATACAAGGAAAGTTCTAAAGATGTTCAAGAGAAGAACTGTTTATGCAAATGTTCTAAACGATGGTATTGTACCATTAAGAACGAGCGCACTGTTATATTTGGACTGGAAAGCATTAACAAACGTATATGAAACATTACATTCAGACCCTGAAAGTTTGAGAAGAACACTAGACCAAGACAAAAAATCTGATATACCCAGGCAAACTGACTATAAAGAAGACAACAGCGATAAAGTGAGTGAAATTCCAGTTGATTTGGATAATGGACTAAAACCGGCAGACAAGCCATCAGTTTTAACAGACGACAAGCCATTTATAGATACATTTAGGGAAAGAATTCAATCAACAATCGGATATTGTTTACCAAATATACAAGCACCAAAGACAACACAGAGGTATAATTATTATCAAACAACAGCTACCGACGATATGGTCTCAAATCAAGCGGATGTTGAAGTATTAAATGAAAAAATGACCCCAATTCCAAAGTCATCATTTATTACATCACTTAAAAAAGTTTTATTACCTCCATCACCTTCAGTAAAATACATTAATGATCCAAAATCTAGATATAATGTTATTTTGCATGATAAAATTTACACACCAGATATGATACCTAAAAAACATACAACGTTATCAAAAAATCTGATTGTTTCACAGTTAGAGCAGAACAAAAGACACCGATTTTTTGAAGAAAAAATTGCGAGAAGATGGCATCGGGGTATGAGCTGGAGGAAAGTTTTAGTTTACCTGCAACCTGATGCACATAATAATATTATCGTTAGAAGAAGATTTGCAAATGCTTATGGATGGCAAGTCATTGCTCATATGGTTGAAGAGCATTTTGGCTCAAAGGCATTCAAAGGTGAAGATTTATCGTTATGGGAATTGAAAAAATTGATTAAAAAAGAAGATTCCGATTTACTGGATCTGGATGAAAGTGAAATTGATGACTTAAATAAAAAGTTCAGTAAGGTCATGAGCAAAGAATTTTCTAAAGAATATAAACATCACATGAAGCATACAAGTGAAGATGTGGCTAGTCGCAGGTCCGAATCTAATGTACCGGAGTCTAATGAATCTGATAAAGCAACTAATAATTCACGAAGTTCTAATATTTATAATAAAAGTACTAATAATAATAATAATAATAATAATAATAATACCCATATTTCTGTTAGTAAGAGTGATAATGAGGATGACAATAATGATGATAATAATGACGATAATCAAGATAACAGTGATAATAACGATATTGACCCACAGTCCATGTTATCATTTGAGAATGATGATGAAGAAAATGATGGAGTTTGGCTTAACGAACAAGAAAGTGTTTATTATGATGGACCTACAAATCTTTTAAATACGGTTAATGAAGGGGTGGTTGCATGGAGAGATAGTGTAATGAAACCACAAGAAAGCTCTTATGTTGATAGCGATACACTTATTTTGGATAAAAACGTGGAAGAGCTTAACCAAGTTGGTGAAATGAATGCATATATTTAAATTGATTCTGACCAGCACATATTGCCTTTGTATTGTATTTAAAATGTATTTTAATATTTGAATAGTTTTAATCAACTACGTGCTACACAACTAACATATGTAATTGAAGATACAATTGTTATAAGAGCGAACATGAAAAATAATGTTCAAAGACTTACATTGAGTATATTCATATTCAACCTTTTCTTCAGCAGGCAAGCGAACAAAGATGGCAGAAACTCAACCAGTAGATTTAATAGATCAACAAAGACCAGTCCAAAATCAAAACCAAACACAAAATCAAAATCAAAACCCAAACCAAAATCAAAACCAAAACCAAAACCAAAATCAAAAACGTCAACAAAAAAAAAATACTTATGCTCCAAAACGTGGTCCAATCATCGATCTGGAACCACTTTTAAATACTCAGGTCAGCGTTCGATTAGTAAGTGGCAGGGATGTTACTGGTACTATGACTGGTTACGATCAATTATTAAACATTGTCATTGAGGATGCAACTGTTAAATCACCAGCCAGCGTAACTGCATCGGGTGAAGAAGAAACAACAACATTAAAAAAGATTGTAATTATTGGCAGAATGATACTAGCATTCCAGCCAATGACAGGGTATGAAGTAATTGAAAATCCTAATGTTCAGTTTGATTTCGTTATATAATAACTATTTGTACATTTTTTATATTAATAAAATTACATATTTCTTTTTTGGTTAACTAATTAATCACTACTTGAACAACCTCTACATCCACATTTGACACATTTGAAATCAGCATTCGTTTTTCTTACACTTTTAGGAACTCTGCATACACATACTGTTTCTCCAATGCATTGTAAACAGCATAAAGTTTCATAGCCTTGTTTACGCCATTTTGCTATAAGTTCACCATTAATAATTTTATACTTAATTAACCAAAGGTATAGTTCTTGCGATATGAGTTTACGCTGATAATATAATGAATAAACATACCTGCTCTTTTGATGGTCTAAACGACTGATATCCCAGTATAATTCATGTTTTGGCCTTGATGGATTAAATTCTTCATCTTGTAGTATTTTCATTTTATCTTCGAATTTTTTCAATGTTGGCTGTATTTTTTCATATCCTTTGGGTGGAGTTTTTTTTGAAGGTATTTTAACCACCTTTCCATTCTGATTTGCACTAAATTTACCCATTATTGCTCACTTAAGAAATGAAAGTTCCTATGGTCTAACTAAGATGCAGAACCGACAGGATGATTACGTAAAAATCCGTAAATTTTTGCATTTTTCATTTTTCAGGTGTTCTGTTCTCTATTTTCTGTTTTCATTTTTGATTATTTGTTTAGGTAATAATATTTTCAAGTTGGAAGTATTCAAGGCTTCTACTTCCTAGGATTCATTTTTCCTCTGATTTTTCAGCAAAATTATCTTTTTAATAAGACTAATTTTATTTCAGCATTATGAGTATTGCAAATTTCTTATACGAAAAAATACAAAAAAAGATTTTTAAAGATTTTGATGTTTATCAATTAATTCGTTTAGTGATCATTGTTGGTGGTTATATGTTCTTAAGAACTAGAGTGTCTGATTTTTTAAAGCAAAGACAGCTTAAAACGCAATTAGAGTATGATAACAAAAAGAAGGAAGATGAATTAATAAATGATCCAACTGGTCAAGCTGCGGAAGCTGAAGCTGAAGAGTTATTTTTAAGCAATGGAAATATTGCACGGAGTGAAAAAGGTTGGGGTTGGGGTAAAAGTACCAGAAGAAAGGTCAAGAAACAACAAGTCTTGTTTGAAAAGGAAATTGAAAGAGCTGCAACAGAAGCACAAGCTAAATTGGATGCTGGTTATAATAGTGATGAAGAAATTAATGAATTTTTACAAGACTGAAGAAAATCTATATGGATATTATTTATAAAAAAAGAATACAAATTTATCAAAACTATTTTTTATTAGCTACTAGTGGATATTTATTTAAAAAATATATTTCGTCAATCAGTCAACTAATCAATAATTATCATACTCTATCAATCTACATGCATTGTTTTCTAACTAAATCACATTAAAATTTTAACCTAACATATCTTGTCTGTACTTGTGTAATCTACCATTTAATATCAAACACTACCAAACAACAAGTCATGTTTTTTAAGCGATCTCACTCCAATTCAAAGTAGAACTTTCTATTCATGAAAAAAGAAGCAAGAGAAGAAAAATCTCACAGAGAAGTAAAGGATATCAAGAAGTTTTTCATGCTGTTCATCTCTTTTTGCATCTTCTTTTTTTCATGTTCTCTTTGGACTCCTTGAATTCATCAGTAGTAATAAATAGAAATGTCAAATCAAAATCAATTCATTACTGTAGATGAATTCAAGAAGTTCAAAGAGAACTTGAAGAAAGAAGAGGCAAGAAGGAATGAACAACATCAACAACTTATTGCTATGTTGAATAAATTAGGATCTTTCAACGACGAAACTGCTGCAAGATTTGCAAGAGATGAAGAGAAAATTGCAGATACTTTTAATGCACAAGAAACAACAAATGTTGCCGTAATTGAGGGTATGTCAGCGATCAAGGAGGAAGTTATTGTGGTGGAAAATAAACCTGTTCATGATGATAAGTTAGCTTTTGCTGAGAAACAGCTTGAAGCTGATGAAAAAAAGCTGGAAGCAAGAGACACAAATCTAGAATATGTATCTTGCGAAGAACATTTTGTACTTCTCTTAAACAATCCATTCACTAACAATTATGCCAATCTTGTTGAATTCTTACGTAAGGAATTTTGCGAAATTTGTAAATCCCTGTTAAAAAAAATATTTTTCTACTACTTAAGTTATAGATGATGGATCGACTATCTAACAACTACGCAATCTAATGAGTTTTAGAGGCGGAGGTGGTGGTCAAAGGCAGCTATTACCATTTGGGCTGGATTGGGCAGATATCCAGCAAGTTTCTGCTGAAAAGTTTGAATTCCCAATTCCAATTAATGGTAATCTGACGAATATTGAACTTGAATCATATCAACAATTTACAAATTTAACTAACCTCATGAAAGATTCATCCTTTTATACAGGTAATTTAAGAAGTCTTACACAAGAAAATTTTTCCATTGATGGCCACAAAAAACAAAATATTGTATATTTAGAAGGTGGTGTGAATGATGGTTTAAAAAGATTCTCTGATAAATATAGAAAACAAATTAAAATAGGGAAATCAATTAATGACCATCCGTTTATACTAACATTTTTTCCGGACGAACTACATGGTGTTATGTCTTCGAAATCTGGTAAAAAATCATTTAAAGTCTCAAAATATAAAAAAGGCTCTAAAAATGGTACAAACATGGATAAGTTAATTAAAAATGCTGAAGAAAGACAAAAGGAAATTATACAAAGACTAAATGAAGTTGCCGCACATACAAATGATGATGAGGTAGATGAAGCTGATAATCAAGAAGAGGAAGAAAATGTTGATGATGAATTTGAAGATGAAGATGATGATGATTATAATGCAGAAAAATATTTTGATGATGGTGATGATTTCGATGAAGGTGATGAAGGTGATGAAGAAGCTGCATTCTAATCGTAGCAGTATTAAATAAATGATATGATAAAATCTTTGAAAAGCTATGTAAACAAAATTTGTACAAAAATAAAAACAAAACACTATAAAACAAAACATTATGAAACAAGACATTCTAAAACAAAACAATATAAAACAAAACGAAATAAAGCAAAAGGAACCCAAAAATTTTAAGACACTAAAAATAAAAGAAAAATTAATTCCTTTTACGACGTGATTCTTTCATTCTGTCGTACATGCTATTTTGTCTAATTGGATTATCAGAAATATTTTTATGGAAAATATTATGTGCGTTAGATGGAGTTTTAAGCAACACATTCACTGAATCAATTTTTGTGTCATATTTTAGTTTATTATTAGTACTATTTTGTTGTCTACTTTCAAAAAGTGAACCTAAGTCACACACATGCTTAGGGGGCAATGGTACATCATCGTCTTCATCGCTATGTGAGGTTATGTCAGTATCCATGAACGAAGAAAACGGGGAAATGGTAGGTAATTTTTTATGTTGGTAGCTTCTGTGTAACTCTTCATCGTCCATTTCAAATCTTTTGGTTGGTTTTGCTGTGCTTCTCTTGGTTTTGTTACTATTTTTGAATGATGATTTAAAATCGACTACTTCACCTAAAGTGAATTCCTCATCACTATCATCATTATCATCATTATCATCATTATTATCATTATCATCATTTTCTTTACTTTTATAAGTAATTGATGAAATTACACGTTTATCAGCAGTAATAAATTCTTCTTGCCTTGAGGCGACACTTCTCTTCCACTTAGTTGTAACACTTTCATTGTCAGAAAATACGCTATCAGTATCATTGTCATCATCTTCATAATCACTTGTAAACAACTTTGTTGGTCTATCCTTTAATAATTCTGGACTTTCAACTTTTAATTTACATTTTGTATCAAAATCTTCTTGAAATGAGTTATCTTCATCTTTTTTACCTAAGAAATGGGAGGTTGGATTGAATGAAATGTTATTCAAAAATTTTGGAAATTTAATAGTGTTATCAGCTAGTGAAATCCAATTGGAATTTGAGGAAGATATATTCGGCTCTTGCAGTGTATGATTTACAAGTTCATCGTCACTCCTACTTTCACTTTCACTTTCACTTTCACTTTCACTTTCATCATCACTTGAATCTTTATTTTGTTTCCTAGTTGATGATTTAAATGAACTTAAAAAGCTGTTTTGTACTTTGCTTGTCCTACTTCTAAACCTTGAATCACCTAATTGAGGCAACGCTTCATCAATTTCCTTCTGTTTTCTTGACTTAGTAGTAGGTGTATTGTTGAAACTATTGGGTGCACTTTCAGGTACTTGTATGATCTTTCTCATACCAATACGTGCCTGATTTTCTGTTTCAATGGGAACTTCACCAGCTTTAGGATAATAAGATATCTCTAAAAAAACTTTTCCACGTTTTCTACCTTTATAATATAATGGAAACCATGCATCATAACCTGTATAGGTACTTTTTTTCAATGCTGGAGAAAAATCCACTTCACCTGAGCAAATGAGTTTTGAGTCTTTTTTGTCCTGGTGATAAAAATTAACATATAAAATTGTTTCTTCGACTGCTTCTAAACTAAACCAAAGTTCATCATCAAAAACTGGAGTTTGACCAGCTCTTGTCATGACTTTGGTTGATTCTTCTTGATCTTGAAGACGAACAGTTGCATAAGGATTTTGTTTGTCATATAATAAAACATTCCTTAGACCTTCAGCTCTTGAAACAATAACACACAGTGTGTTGCTTCGTCTAACACCTAATGAACTAACTCTTGATTTTTTGTTGTTCAACTGGGATGTTCTGAAATCCGACATTAATTGAATTGACTTTACTCGTATACTTTAAACAAATATTTTTATATTACAAAAGAAAGTGATATCTATAAAAGGAGTAGACCGTATCAATTAAAATAAACACATAGTTGTTAATCTGGGTGCATCACAGAGATCGTACAGTATTCTTTCTAAAAACCAGCCACCCATTCCACTTTTTTTTGGTTTTGTTATAGATGCGGATGGAACGAGAATCCTTTCTTTTATCTTTTATCTTTTATCCTTAGCCGCATTCGAGTTTAAATCAAATAATTAAAATTTTGGATTACATTTTTTATGTACTTTAAGTTCGAAATAGTTTTAGATAGTCATGAAAGATAAAAATAATAACACAAGTTATAAGAGTAATGAATAGAAAACATCTGTAAACATTCAATTAAAAAACTTATAAAATAAAAATAAAAACATATTTAGGGGGCAAATATAATGAGATGTTTTAATTAAGTGCTAGGCAACTTAAGCCAAGAGTCAATAAATGGAACCAGTTTGGAATACCACCACCGGTTGATGGCGAATCATTTCTGCTTCTAGAACTGATAGAGGAAACAGATGCACTTGTACTTGATGATGCTGTTGATGAAAGACCTTGAATATTTTCAACTTCACTGGAATCTGGGCTTGAAATGGTACTATTATATCTACCAGTATTTGTGAATGCATCAGGATATGAATCATTTGTATAAGTATAAGTTGTACCGTCCCAGCAATAGTCATCAAAACAAGATTGACATTCATCACCAATTGGAACACCCATTCTCTCTTTTGATCTTTGTAAAATTGCACAACCAATACATTTTTGAAACTCATCATCAACTGTTAAATTACCAAAAGTAGAAATCGAGAAACCGTTTTGAATCATACTTAGTTTCTCATCATCTTCATATGATAACTTGAATGTCGAAGTATTTGAGTTATAAGACCAAGGTCTGTTGGCAATATAAACAACCAATGGTGGAACATAAGTCGTACCGACTTCTTCCATTAAGTCAGTTAAATTGGAAGCATAACAACCAAAGAATGTTGGACGAGCAGTTAAATTATTATGCAAAAAGGTATCAACACCAGGAACATATGGAAATGAAAAATTTGCTGATGCATTTGCAAATTGCCTTTCATAAGTATTAACTAAAGATGCACCATTTGGCCAACTTTGATCGGTATCTGCAGAATTATCAAATGAAAAGATAATATCAACACCTCTTTCTTCTTCTAATAATGGATATAAAGGCACATTTTGATTATCTTCACCGCCATCAACTAAGAATAACGTGTCATCATTTTTAATACCCTCCGAGCTACCAAATGGTGAGTTCATGAAAGGATTTGGGAACCATGGTGCAATATCATTTTCATCATTACTTAAATCTGTTAAAAGACTATTTGCAGCAGAATAAGCTAAACCACTTAAACCAGTGGAATTTAATCTCAATAGAAATTGATTAAATAAAGTTGATGATGTACCAAACACAAAACCAGTATTATCTAAACCTGACCAACATGAACCATTACCTGAAGGTTTACCTGCGTCCATTGGAGTACCGACATATTTTAAATCGACAAATGAGTCAACATATGTATCCCATGATCCTAGTTCAAAAGGGTTAAATTCAAAAACTGTTGAGTTCAAATTGATAATCATGTAACCAGGAGTTCTACCATCAGCAACAATGATTGGAAATGGTATTGAATGATCAGTAAAAATATCCCAATCTCTTAGTGAGGTAAATGTCATGGAAGCACCGAAATCATCTAAACCTGGGAAGAATTGGTATGATAAACCTCTGCCCCAAGGATCGGTCATTGAAACGTTGAATCCTGCATCTCTTTTATCATCAATCTGATCGTCTAAATCGTTCCAGTATTGAACATTTTTAACAATATTAATTCCATGTGGTGCAAGCATTGAATGTTCTAATGACCAAATTGCATCATCTTGACCATTTGAATCAATGATTTCTTGAACAGAAGTCCAATTGTTATAAACTAGAGTTGAAACAAACCATGAACCACCAGATAAACCAGTAATATAGGAGGCTGAATCTAAAATTGGTAATCCATGTTCGGCAGCACCACTCGTTCTATTATCTAAACCGGCTATTTCACCAGCTGCACAAAGCATTGCACGATAACCACCACCTGAGAAACTTAGTCCAATACGTGGAATTCTTGCAGTTGAATTTGATAAAATATTTTCAATAAAGTCATCAGTACCATTTAATCCAGTGTCTTTAAGAAAAACTTTCAAGTTTTCAATTGTGACTTTATCTCTTTCTTCCATCCATTCTGTTTCATTGTTACTAATACCATTAGCTTGACGAATGAAGCCGGAGTGAGAATCAGTGTTGAAATCATCGTCATTCAAATAACTTGGACATTCCACAATTCCCGGAGCGTAGGAATCGGATGGAGACCATGAATTGGCAGCGGAAACCAATAGAGCCACAGCGGCAAACACTTTGAGCATTGTTATTTAATGCAGTTAGTGAAAAAAGAACGAAAGAAACAAAATCATTAGAACGTAAAGGGAGAAAGAAGTTGGAAAGATGGTGCATAAAACGTAAAACATTAAACTTATAAACACAATATGTCACCTTAGACAGCAGGCTTAGTAATTTTTTCATTTTTCCCTCGGTCTACGTAGGAAAAAGACCGGAAAATTTATATCTTCCGAAATGTATACATAATATACTATATACTGTATATTCAATTAAATTAAATTATAACACTATGAACAAAAATTGTAGGTTAAATATAGAGAGTATGATTTACATTATGTACATGGAATGGTTAGTAAAGAAGGAAGAAGGCTTTTGTTTGGGTGATATATAACGGGTTCTAGATAAATACAGACGGGGACTGGTCTTAGTTATCGTTTTCTTCATCTATTTTCTTCATATTCTTCTTGTATTGAAGTCTAACACGGCCTCTTTTCGAAGTTTTGGTATCACGTTTAACAAATAGTAACTCACTCTTATCCAGTTTTATGCTGGATTCTTCCACCTCTGCGTCTAATTCCTTCAACTTCGCCTCCACTTGTGGATTCTTATCGAAAATGTATTTCGATATTTGTAATTTTGGACCTATGAGTGAATCTATTGTATCTTCTTCGTGGTCATGTTCTTGACCAAATGTATCGTCGTCAAATGATAAATCTTCATAAATATTAACTAAAATCTTCGGAGTTGATCTTTTAGGTTTTGGCTTAATGGGAGTTAATAAAGGATTATAACCTTGATAAAGCTTATCCAGCAAAATATCTTTTGGTTCTAAATTAAGAGTATCTGGAACTTTTATAACGGAACTGAATCCTTTTTTAATAAACTTGGCATCCTTTCTACTAATATTTTTCATATTTTTTAAAGATGCTATATTCTGATGTGATGCCTTAGCAGTTTTAGCGGTTAGTGCATCAATTCTTTGTTGTTGAAGTTGTTTGTTTTTGAGTAGTTCTTGCTGTATCTTTTCTTCCTTTTCCAGGGCGGTCAGTTTTGTACTAGATGAGCTGGATTGGTACCTTATATGGATAAATAAAGGATGTCTAATAACAGCCTGTTTAAAGTGTACTGTTGTAGAGCGTAACATGGTTGGTTAATGTTGCTAAAATCAAAGCCAAACCAGACAAACATCGGGCAATAGTCATTCTCTAGTACATTTCAACTCAAAATTACAAATTTAAAACGCTCACGTAAAACAAAAAACAAAAAACAAAAAACCTCAAAATGCGAAAATCGCATATCAAATATCAAATAACTATTCAACATACTCGATGAGGGTAGTACATATTATATTCTATTCCTTGATGTCTTGGACACAATTCCGCCTGAAATTTTACCTGAAACTTATATAGCATGATATTCACGTTTTATATGCATTTTTGGGTTCTTTTATACGCCTCATTGGTGTTAGGATCAAGTGTTAAAATTAATGCCCCAGATCTTCCTGAATCTAGTAGTGTTGATATTTCAGTGAATGCAAGTTGGAAAAAAACTCCATTTAAACTAAATGTTCTTGAAGGTATTGCTGCAATTAATGAAACTTTATATGAACCACTTGTTTTGAAACTTTTAGGTATTGAAAGTGATGAAGAAAATGAAGAATTCAATATTTCCGAGGATTACGTTGAAATTTCAGATGATGATTATTATACATATGCAATTAGTTTATTGAATTCAGATGCTGATATATACTTAGCAAACATTCAAATTTCTAACAATTTGTTTTCTTCTAGGATCCAGGCGCACTATCAATATTATAATTCAACTGTTAAACCAACTCATGATTGTGAACTTGATGTTGTGTTATATGAACCCTTTGATCTTGATTATCATTGCGACGCAGAAGCTGCGTTTATGTTACAATTTTCTGATTATGTTACAATTTATGATGATCTTAAACTACCATATGATAGATTACTTGGACCGTTAGTTACAGCAAAAGTATATATTATTTATGGTGATTATAGAGATTCTTATTTTAGAAGAATGTTTTTGAATATGTATCAATTTGCTGGCACTGGTAAACTAAATCTTGTCTGGAGATATGTTAACACAAATCCAGTTGATAAGTTGGAATCATTATCTGGTTATGCAGCTGCGTTAAATTTGAAAAGAACTGATTATATCGCTATTGATGACAGAGGATTTAATGATGAGCAACAAAAGAAACTTTCTTTTACTAAAGATATTGATAAAGCAACTTTGATTAATATTCAATCTGACGATATTTTAACAACTAAGTATGATGACATTCTTGTTGTTGATGAATCAGATGTTTCATCACTAAGTTTGAAAGTTACGAAATTTATACTTGATTCCAAGGATAGACTAAGTGTTTTAATTGATGTTATTTCTGAATTCCCCAAATATGCGCACTCATTAAGTAAACTAACGTATAATGATGTTGACTTATTTGAGATTTTGAAAGCTACTGAATCTTCAATGAATTCATATATTCCAACGGGTATGTATATCAATGATGCAGTTGTTACACCTGAAAAAACTGATATTTTTGAAATTATTAAAACAATTAAAAGAGAGTTATCATTTACTAAATTATTTCAGGCTATTGGATTTGAATATTCAGTATCAAAAGAATTGATGGCTGATTTTGCTACCTCAATGTTGGGACATTTTCATAATCCATCAAGAAGATACGATTTATCAGATTTTGAGAAAACAATTGTCTATTTAAATGACATTCAGATAGAAAAAAGATATTCAGATTTTGAAGATAGTAAAATTGCCTATCAAACAAGACCACAATTGGGCAGACTACCAAATGCGAAAGAGAATATACACCAAATTCATTTGGTTGTTGATTTAACAAACTCATCACAATTACAATATCTTTTACAATTGTATCAACAAGTTATTACACAAAAATTACCAATTCAAATTGGTGTTATTCCGTTACTGAACACAGGTAAATGGAATGATAAAGTTGTTTCTAAATTGTTTGGTACATTTTATGAAGGTGGCCCAGAAGAAACATTTCATTTTCTTTCAATGTTAAACAGATTTATTTCTTCTCCAGAGCCCCTTACATATTTTTCATTTAGAGCATTAAATTTCCCAGATTTAGATCAATCATTAAACTATAGATATACAGATAATTTACCAAACTTTTATAAAACGTTTGACATTTCGGATGATACACCCCTAGTTATTGCAAACGGTGTAATGTATGACTTTAATGACATCGATTCTGCATTGAACCAAATTTTTGAGGATATGGTTTATTTAATGGGATGTTTGAAAAATAATAAAATTCCAGAGAAAGCTTCTTTATCTAAATTTTTAAGAAAAGGTAGTGTTAAACTAAGAAATAACTCTTTGATTCCTGATACAATTTTACAGTTCAAAAAGTCTTTCAGCTACCCACCGTCCTTAATTGACTTCAAACATTGGAAATCAGTTGATACTATTAAATTAGTTAAAGATATTCGTGGCAATGAAGCAATGGTCACAATTAATCTAATTGGTTCATTTACAAACGAAGAATTTGTTTTACAAGTTACAGAATTATTAAAATATTCGAAGCTAGCAAGAGGTCTCAAAATTGTTATAATTGACACTTTTGCAACTAAAGAGTTCAAAAAACTAAAGGCTCTTGACACAATTGATGAACAAATCACGTATTTAGATTCAATCTCATATGGACATGTCGGAGATGATTTTGAAGTTAAAGATTCAATTAGAATTGTTAATGAGAATTTTAACGTTGTTTATGATCTAACAAAAACAGAAGATATGTACCTGATTATTTCTGGAAGAAAAATAGTTATTAATGAGGTAATATCAGTTGATAAATTAACGTCAATTATTCACTTTGAACGTTTTTTTAGACTATCATATTTGAAACAATTATACCACGCCTATAATTCAGTGATTAATGTTAATGATGAGTATGATAAATTTGAAATCTTTTCATGGGTTATGTCATACACTTATTTCTTTCCAACTAATGAAGATTCTTTTACGAATACATTACCACGAATCTCTTTAGCTTCTTTACCAAAGGAAAATACAATTCATCAAATTTCATCAAGTGAATTATTAGATGTTAAATTAATTATTGATCCAGTTTCTGAAGAAGCACAACATTTGATTTCATTCATTCCTTTATTTAGGGAATTCAATTTTATTTCATTGCATATCCATTTAAGACCTAACTTGTCTTTAAAAGAATTACCAATCAAAAGATTTTATAAATCATTAATTAATGTAAACCCCTTAGATCTGCATAAAAAAATTACATTCGACAATGTTCCAGAAAAGACACTATTTAATGTTGGATTGCATGAACCTCAAAGGTGGTTAGTTTCGATTCAGAACGCATCTACAGATTTAGATAATTTAAAACTTGATTTGACAAGTTCAAATTCTGCGTATGGGTCATTTATTTTAAAAAATATTCTAGTTGAAGGTTACGCAAAATATTTTGATGGTAGATCATCAACACATTCACCCGCAGGTTTACCACTTGAATTGGTTGGTGAATTTAACTCAGATACTAATGTTATGACTAATTTAGGATACTTTCAGTTAAAGGCCAATCCAGGTATGTGGGAATTGAAAATTAAAGAATACACGAAAGGCTCGATAGTTTATGATTTACCTAAAAGTATCAATTTTGGAATCTTTGATTTAGATGGTGTGGTTTTAACTCCAACTTTCCAAAAACAATGGGGTATGAAGTCCATTGGTTTAATTGAAAGAATTGATGGTACTGAAGATGACAATTTAGGTTTAATTCCCAAAATTTATGTTAAAGCGATGACATTATATAACGAAATTGTTTCACCGAAAAAATTAAATGCAGATATAAACATTTTTACCATTGCATCAGGTCATTTATATGAAAGATTTCTTAATATTATGATTGCATCGGTTATGAAAAATACGGAGCATTCAGTTAAGTTTTGGTTAATTGAAAATTTTATGTCCCCAAACCTTAAAGAACAATTGCCGATTTTATCTCATGAATATGGATTTGAGTATGAATTAATTAATTATAAATGGCCAATTTGGTTAAATGATCAAACGGAAAGACAACGTACAATTTGGGGGTATAAAATATTATTTCTTGATGTTCTATTCCCACAAGATTTAGAAAAAGTTATATTTGTTGATTCTGATCAAATTATTAGAACTGACTTAAAGGAATTAATTGATATCGATTTAGAAGGTGCGCCTTATGGTTACACACCAATGGGGGATTCAAGAAAGGAAATGGAAGGTTTTAGGTTTTGGAAACAAGGATATTGGAAAAGCTTATTGGGAGATCAATTCAAATATCATATAAGTGCCCTATATGTTATTGACTTGATTAAATTTAGAAGTATTGCAGCTGGTGATATTCTAAGACATCAATATCAATTACTTTCTACGGATTCAAATTCACTAAGTAATTTAGATCAAGATTTACCAAATAATTTACAAAAAATTTTAAAAATTTATTCATTACCACAAGAGTGGTTATGGTGTGAGACTTGGTGCAATGAAGAATCTTTAAAGGATGCTAAAACGATTGATTTATGCAACAATCCTCTTACAAAGGAGCCAAAATTAGATAGAGCAAGAAGACAGGTTAAAGAATGGGTTGAATTAGATAACGAGGTTTCTTCGCTTATTGCAGGTGGTTCTATTCAAACTACCAATAATGAAATTTTGCATGATGAGTTATAGACAGTTTAATTTTAAAAGCCATGTATATAATGAGTAAACGAATAAATCATTTTAAACTTCATGATTACAAATATCTTTTATAAATAACATCATTCATGTTTAGACACAGTAAGTTTTTTTATTTCAACAATATATTGAAAATGAACACAAAGAATATTTTGATTTAAAAAACACTAAGAAAACTCAGTTAACTGTGTTTCTTTTGTTTTAACTAATAGATTAAACTTTACACGATGTTTATATGTAAAAAATTTTTCCAACAGGTATTTTGGAGCTTTCCAAAAATATATATCATGACAATTAAATATTTTTAGCTATCAGAATGGAATTCGTCTAAAAGTAACCTACATCATCAATAAAACGGTAAATTTAATGAAATTTCTACATAGTGAGGTTATAAAAAAATCTCCATGCACGAATTTCAATTCGAAAAAACAAACGTTTTAATATGATTCGACAATTTCGACTTAGATCTATTTCAGACAAACCAAATGATGAATAGAACAAGTATACTAACACAATCCAAAGTATTACTTAGACAATTTTGCTCCCATCATTCTCATGATGTTGTCAAACCTACCAAATTATCAACATCCACAGCTACCTTAGAATTGGCAACCAAACAACAACTATATATGTTAGATTCAAATTCACCAGGTTCTGTGTTTTTTTTACCACATGGAGCACGTATATTTAATAAATTAATAAAATTTATGAAATTACAGCAAGAAAAGCAAGAGTTCAATGAAGTTATTTCCCCCTTAATTTATAAAAAGAAATTATGGGAAACATCGGGCCATTGGGATAAATATTCAGAAGATATGTTTAAAGTTGAAGGTAATGACAAATCTAAATTATCAGAGGAAGAAAAAGATGAAGTTTATGGATTAAAACCAATGAATTGTCCAGGACATTGTATTATTTTTAAAAGATTCAGTAGATCATATAAGGAATTACCAATTAGATTCAGTGATTGGTCAAGTTTGCATAGAAATGAATCGAGCGGTGCATTAACAGGATTAACAAGAGTTCGTAGATTTCACCAAGATGATGGACATATATTTTGTACTAATGAACAAATTGGTGATGAAATTTCCAAAACTATTAAATTAATTAAAATTTGTTATGGAATTTTTGGGCTGAATAATTTTAAAATGATGCTATCAACGAGACCTGATAATTTTATTGGTAGTTTGGAAGATTGGAATAAAGCAGAATCGGAATTATCCAAAGTTTTAGATACTGAATTAGGTAATAATAATTGGTCATTAAGAGAAGGTGACGGAGCATTTTATGGACCAAAAATTGATATTTTATTAAAAGATAATTTTGGTAAAGAGCATCAAGCAGCAACTATACAATTAGATTTTCAATTACCACAAAGATTCAAGTTAGAATACCAAACAGAAAATGATAGTTATGATGTACCAATCATGATTCATAGAGCAATCTTTGGATCAGTTGAAAGATTTATGGCATTATTAATGGATCATTATCAAGGCAAATGGCCATTTTGGTTGTCACCAAGACAAGCTGTTGTTATTCCAATCAATGCTTCGCATAAAGAATATGCTGAAAATGTTGTCTCGAAATTAAGTAATGAATCAAAAGATTTTGATAATGTAACTAAATTAAATACTAATAAATTTTTTGTTGATTTAGATGATAGAAATGAAACTGTTGGTTTCAGAACAAAGGATGCAATTAGTAAAGGTTATAATTACATTATTTTAGTTGGTGATAAAGAAATTGAAAATGGCGAATTAGCAATCAGATCAAGAAATGATCGTAAAATCGAAAAAATAAAAGTTGATGAAATTATTACTAAGTTTAAAAATCTTGAAGATAATTATGACTAAAACATTTTTATAGAATGCAACTACTGTTTAAGTTTAAATGTAGATATAATAAATTAATAATATTAATAATAATAAAAAGTCTAATGTTAAATAAAATTGTAAATTAAAGTAAGAACGATTTGAAGTAAATAAGTGAGTTAGAGTAAATTAATTCAAAGGGGGAATCATATTGTAAGTTTTTTTTCTCTAAAATGAAAGCAAATTGTTAGTTAGTTTACTTATGCAGTACCCCATGTTGGAATACCCCAAGCTCTAAGTGTGACATCATCATCTAATGAGTTGAAGAAGTCACCAATATAGTTGTCAGGGGAATATTTACCTGAATCATAAACATCGAAGTTTTCTAAAATATCAGCAATGTATAATTCAGAAGCATAAACTAAGTTGACTAATGAAGCAGTAATACCACCTTGATAAACATTATCAAAGAAGTCAACGGTTTGATTACCAGCATAATCATCAGAATAGGTGAAGTCAGAAGCAGATCTCATAAGAACAATTCTACTAAAGTCAACTAAACCAAACATTGCAGCTCTCATAAGAGCTTCTAAGGTCGCATTATCTTCTTGTTGAGTTGAACAATAGTTACCAGTACCATTGGTCATTAATTTGGTGTAGTTGGTAAAGGTTTCATCTAAGGTTTCACCAAACCAGTAAGTATCACCGGTTAAAGTATCACAAGCAATTGCCATTGGAGTTCTGTTTGCTGGAGCATAATTATAAGTTAATCTGAATTCTTCATTTTTAGCTGAACCATTATAAAGGAAAGACTGTTGAGCTAGTTGTAAAGCTCTATCTCTTAAGTTTTCATTTAATTCAAAAACTTCAGTACCGTAAATATTGACAGGGAATTGACCTGGTTCATCGGTACCATAGTTGAAATAACCGGTTGTCCAATTAGATGGCATGTCTCTCGCATCAACTTCATATTCAAGAATTTGAACAGCAAACTTAGCAAAAGTAACATCACCAATTGAACCTTGTAATGGAGAAATACCAGCAATACCAGCAACTAAAAAGAAAGTTTTTGATAAATCAAAAACTGGAGATAATGATAAAGCACTTAAAGTGGTTGCGGCATTGACTTCACCTTCACCAGTGGTCAGTTGACATAATTCGTACTTAGCATCACAACTAATAGTATCATAGATTGGAGATAAACCTGGAATCTTGATTTCATGAACAAAATCATAATATTCTAAGAATGGAGTTTCTTCGAGTGAAAACATATTGATGATGAAAACTTTTGGAGTGAATTGTTTGTAGTTTTCATACATTGTTGAATTCAAACCGGCACTCTGAATTGGTAATGGAACTGCTGAACCAGTTGCATCAGGACTGATTGAACTGGTATAAGAAGGTTTGAAGAGTAAACTGGAAGAAGGAAAGGCTAAAGCAGCAGCAGAAGCTGTTGAAACCGCTGATAATGCGGATAATAAAAGTTTGAAATTCATTATAGATTGAACAAATATCAAGCGAGTGAAAAGGTTATCAAAAGAAGGATAAGAAGAAGGTGAAAAAAAGGAATTTGCAGGAAGTGTTTTCAAGTGGACGTGAAAGAAGAATTGTTCACTATTTAAATGAAAAACCAGAATGGAAAGCAGTTAATTGGGGGATTAATTGATATGAAAAAAAATGATTGAATTTTCCCGATCAGGAAACTTCCATTCTGCTTTGGGATGTGCGGCACTGGATACTCGATAGGGATTTTCCAAGTTATTGAGGTAGGAAGGAAATCGGGGAGCGTTTATTACGTATTCAAACTTTTGTACTAGATGGATTAGAGTGTGTATTAAGTAGTATCTATAATTACCTTCAATTGGGTGTAATTGGGTGTTTACAGATTGCAATGGTAGCAATTGCCGGAACATGAACGAGAGCCGACGGATTCTCACCAACAAATCATACCAGAGTCCATTAATTAGTGCATCAATCAAATCGTCAAAGAAGGAAAAACGAAAAAAGCAATTGGGAATAAGCAATTAGCAATTACCGGTCCGCGGATGTGTGCCGCTTAAGCTTAATCCGCATAATAGTATATGTATAGCATATCGTGAAATTTTCTTTTTTCCGCGGGTTGGGTGTTTTGCGGTCGGGGTTTTGTTCTTTTGGTGGGTTTTGCTTTTTCGTTGTTGGTCTGGTTTTTCATTTTTTGTTTTTTTCATTTTTTGTTTTTTCATTTTTTGTTTTTTTCATTTTTTCATTTTTCAACATGAATTGAAATGTACAATCCAATGTAGGATGTTGAACTTAGATATAAAACTGTCCTATTTCCTTTCTTGGTTTGACCTACTCAGAACCACCAGCTTTTTTTCAGCCTGTTTAATCCTATCTCTCGCAATGGATTCTGAAATGCAGTTTAGAGCTGCTTTACAAGATTATGAAGCTAAAAATTATAAAAAATCGATTGCTACAATTGATAAAATCCTGAAAAAGAATCCAATGCATTCACAATCTTACGCATTAAAAGCCTTGGTCACATCGTTCTATCATCCTCAATTTCCTGATTCCAAGGACGTTAATGCAATAAGTCCAATTTCTTCTGAGTGTGTAAAAGAATGTGAATCTTTGGTTCAAGAGTCGGTTAAATATGGTCCTTCAAATTCGATTTCTGCTCATCTTTCAGCTTTATACTATCGTCAACTGAAAAATTATGAAAGGGCAACTCATTTTTATACTGTTGCTTATGCGAATAATCCAAATAATAAAGCAATTTTAAGAGATTTATCCTCATGTTTGTCACATTTAAGAACTTATAAATCTTTAACAAAGACAAGATTAGATTATTTAACTGCTGAACCTGGCTATCGTCAAAACTATAGTGCAACGGCCGTTGCTTATGATTTGAATGGTGAGTATGAAAAGGCAATTAAGGTTTCTGATCAAATTGAAGATTTAATAAAAGATAAATTAATTGATGATGATTTAATTGAAAATTCTGAATGTATTATTTATAAAGCAAATTTATTTGTTAAGCTTGAACAATTCGAAACTGCTTTAAACTATCTCAATCAACAATTGGAAAGAACTGATAAATTTAGATGTTACGACCTTTATGGTTTATTGGAGTTAAACTATCAAGTATTAATGAAATTGAATAAGTTTGATGATGCCCAATTAGTTATTAGAAGATTATTGAAGAGAAACCCTGATAATATTATTTATTATAATGACCTAATTAAATGTTTAAAAATTGAAAATAATAATGAATTAAAATTGAAGGTTTTTGAAAAATTATCAATTTTTTATCCAAAATCTGATTTACCAAAGTTTTTACCTTTGACTTTTCTAGAAGGTGAAATTTTCGAATCTAAATTAAAAGATTATTTATCCCAATTATTTAAGCGTGGTGTTCCTTCTGTCTTCTCTAATATTAAATCATTATATAAAAAAAGCTCAGATCATTCAACCATTGTAAAAGTTGTTAAGGAACTTGAATCAACTGAAAAAAATCCACTTAATTTAACTTGGATCAAATATTTTATTTCTCAACATTACTATAAGCTAAAAGATTATGAAAAATCTTCAGAAATTATCAATGATGCAATTAAAATAACACCAACTTTGATCGAATTATATATGTTTAAAGCAAGAATTTTGAAACACCAAAATAAATTGGCTGACGCTGTTAATGAAATGAACACTGCAAGATTAATGGATTTACAAGATCGATTTATTAATACTAAAACGGTTAAATATTATTTAAGAGCTGATTTAATTGATAAAGCCATTGAAATTGCATCTTTATTTACAAAAAATGAAGATGAGCCTTATGGTTTAAAAGACTTACATTTAGTTCAATGTTGTTGGTTTATTTCTGAATATGCTGAATCTTTAACAAGATTGTTCAAGAAGTCGTTATTGCAATATAAAGAGCTTGAAAACAAAGAAAGTTCTATCAATGATGATGATACTGATGAGGATTCTAATATTCATTTATTAAAAAAGAAAATTGAATCTTATTTAGGTTTATCATTACAACGTTACTTTTCAATTTTTTCAATTTTTGCAGAATATTTTGAAGATCAATTTGATTTTCATTTTTATTCATTCCGTAAAGGTACATTACGTGCATATATTGATACAATCAAATGGTCAGATGGATTATATCATCAAGAATTTGTGGGTAGGATTTATTCCGATTTAATGGATTTGGTTTATTATACTATTGATAATACTGATTTGTTAACAAGAGCATTGGACTTTTCAACAACTTCATCAAAACGATCTAAAAAAGATAAAAAGGATGAAATTAAGTGGAAAGAATCGATGATTAAGTATAATAAAGTTTATGATGCTGATGTATTAGGTGAAAAACTGGTTAGTTCAATAGTTGGTAAAAAAGATTACTCAAAGATTGAAATTGTTGAAAAATTGGTTTCTAAAAAAGAAAATAATTTGAATAAAGTTGATGAATCACTTAATTTCTTAAATGGTGAGTTTAACTATAATTTAATTAATGGAAAGTATGTGGTCTCGATTTCAAATATTCGTAAAGTTAAAGAATTATCAAAATTAGAAAACGAGACTGGTGAAAAGGCTAAACTTGTACTTGAGCAAATGCTAGTCAAGATTAATAAATTTATTGAAACCCAATCTGATGATCCAAAAACTCAATCACTTCAAAAAATTGTCAAATTAGGTCTTATGAGAGTTTAATTTTTTGTAAAAAGTTAAAAGTTTATAAAACATTTTATAGAATTATTATTTACATAAAATATATTTAGACTAAAATTAACTGTTTAAATAAATGTGTGCACTGTCTATATGGTTGACGAAGATATATAAACTATTTACATGCTTCCAATTCTATGACACTCTTCTAAGAAATGTCTGATTTGCTCAGGATCCATAAATGGATGGGTACCATGTCCAAAATTGACAATATAATTCTTTTTACCACCACCAAAACCTTTAATCATTCTTTCAACTTCTTGGGTTATGACTTCTTTACTTCCATACATAACACATGGATCTAAATTACCTTGTAATGCAACTCTACCATTGTTAATTTTAACGGCATCTTCAGGTCTAAATAACCAGTCTAATGAAACCGCATCATAACCAATATTACATAAAGAATCTAATGCATACCATGAACCTTTTGCAAAGATTGTCATAGGTACTTTTTCCAATCCTAATTCTTGTAATCTAACTGGAACTTTTTCAACAATTTGTTTCAAATATGGTAATGAAAATATATCAAAATCATCAGCACTTAGTTCACCACCCCAACTCTCAAACACTTGTAACATTTGAGCACCCGCTTGAACTTGACGTGCTAGAAATTCGATTGCAATGTCAGTTATACCTTGCAATAATCTCTTACTTTCTTCAGGATATTTAAAAATCCACTCTTTAACAAATCTGAAAATTTTGGTTCCACCACCTTCAATCATATAACACATAAGGGTCCATGGAGCACCACAAAATCCCAATAACGGAACTCTACCGTTTAATTTAGTTCTGGTCAGTGAAATTGCTTTAAATGCCCAATCTAATTCTTTAGTAACATCAGCATTAAAATTGACTCTGTTTAAATCTTCTGGGACTCTTAATGGATCAGTGAATCTTGGACCAACTTTATCAATCATTTGGACATCCATACCCATAGCTTGAGGAATAACTAAAATATCAGAAAAAATAATTGCAGCATCAATTAAACCATCAAAATGATCAATTGGTTGAATTGTAATTTCACTGGCAATTTCTGCATCTCTACAAGTTTCAAAAAAATCTCTACCTCCTTTAACTTCATGATATTCTGGTAAATATCTACCCGCTTGACGCATCAACCAACATGGAGGTCTTTCAACTTTTTCACCACGTGCGGCTCTAAGAATTAAATCATTCTTAAGTTCAGGGAAAGACATTCTGGCTTATATTTATCTGTCTTTTCAGAAGTTGTCAGTAAAAAATAATTAAAAAGATGTACTTCAAGGATCAACATCTGGCTTGGGTTCATTTTACCCTTTTCGGATGATGGGATGAAAAAAATAAAATGATATTTTACGCCGGTCGACTTGACTTGAACAACTAAAAAAAATAATTCAAAATAACTACAGCAGCATTATCAATAATAAATTACTATTCTATAAAGTAAATTGACTGCAAAACAGACCCTTTTTATTTATATACATATCAATTCAATTATACCAATACAGATATGTCTATATCGGGATTTTTTTCCAACATATTTAGATTTAGAAAGACATCAGTTTCGTTACTTATATTTTTAACTTTCCTTATCACTATTTACATTCAAAATGTTGCATTCTATGTTTCTTTGACACCTCCAAAGGATGAACCTGCAATTCTTACCAAATCTTGGGAACACTTACAAATATTATCATCTGTCGAACATCCATTTTCTTCACATTCAAATGATTTTATACATGATTATCTTGAAAACTCAATTAATGATATAATTAATAAAGTTCCATATATTGAATTATCATCTGATAAGAAAGAAAATACTACTATTTTTATTAATCAGCACAATGTTTTTGATAAACTAAAAAATGACAATAGAATTATTTATTATGAATCTTCAAATTTACTTGTTAAAATTCAGGGTAATGATTCATCATTACCAGGGATTTTGCTTTCTGCACATTTTGATTCTGTTCCAACAGCTTATGGTACAACTGATGATGGCATGGGAATTGCATCTATGTTAGCAATTCTAAAGTATTACTCAGATTTAAAAATTCAACCTGAAAGAACAATTATTTTCAATTTTAACAATAATGAGGAATTTGGTTTATTGGGTGCAGAAGCATTCATTAAACATAAATGGTTTAAAGGTGTTGGATTTTTTATTAATTTAGAAGGTACAGGAGCAGGTGGTCAACCAATTTTATTTAGAGGTACAGATAAATCAGTCTTAGATTGGTACAATTTTGTTTCTAAACCTTTTGCAAATTCAATTTTTCAAGAAGGGTTTAACTCTGGATTTATTGGGTCGCAAACAGACTATTATGTTTATGAAAGAAACGGGTTACGTGGTATTGATATTGCTTTCTATTTACCTAGATCATTATATCATACAGCTAAAGACAGTATTAAATATACTTCAAAGGGATCATTATGGATGATGATTATCAATGTACTTGAAATCGTTAAAGAAGTTTCAAATTCAAAAGATACTTTTGATCAAGATTTAGGAAATTCAGTTTATTTTGATATTCTGAATAAATGGTATATTAACATCAGTTTAGATTCATTGTTTATTCTTAATGTTTTATTATTAGTCATCATTCCAATAACTAATCTGATTTTACTTTTAATTGTTTTTAAGAGGAAAACTTGGATTCTCAGTGTTAGAGGCTGGACACGTTTTCCAGTAACATTAATTCTTTCATATTATGCAGTAAGTATGGCAAGCAAATACTTTTATGTTTTGAATCCTTTATTAATATCAGTTGATTATAAATTGTTAATGTTTTTGATATTTTCGATTGTCACATTAATTGGATATTCTGTTTTATCTTTTAGCAATAAAATCCAAAAAGTTCATGATCAAAAATTAATTATTTTATTTGAACTGAATGTTTTATCATGGCTTGCACTTGTTTGGATTACTTACCAAATAAACACTGCTTCAAATACCGCCGGATATTCCATCACGGTAATATATTTTCTTACGTCATTGTCTGTAATTGTTGGTTTGATTGGTATGATTTGCAGAGCATCACCATGTTATAAAAGGAAAGTTACTGCAACTACCTACGGGTCGAACGATAATATTGCTGAACAATCGGAATCATTGCAACAGCAAAACTCAGATGACCAAGACTCTCCAAGAATTCATAATATTGGTGATATTGAAAATGCAGTTGACGAAACTGTCAATAATGAATCAGAACCATTATTAAATGAGACTACTATCATTATTAATCATCAGACTAAAAGTAGTTACATGCATGATTTTAAGCATAACGCAATTAATTCTTTACAATATGATTGGCTTATTCAATTTTTGATCTTGGTTCCAATTTCAATATTTTTAATATATAATGAAGGTACATTGGTTTTAGATGCATTACATCAAACAGTTCAGGAAAGTATACTTTATGATACATCGGTTTGGCAAATTCTTGCATTAATTGGTTCATTGTTAGCAATTATCCTGTCGCCCTTCTTACATAAATTGAATATAGTTGCAGTTCTATTCATTGTGAGTTTACTTGTACGTAATGGTATGGTTTCAATGATTACTCTGCCATATACTGAAGAAAGTCCAATGAAACTCAGATTTGTTGAAACTTTTAATCTTATTAGTAATGAAACATTAGGTAATCTTTATGGTAGAAAAGGATATATTAACGAAGTATTAAGTGATGTTCCATATATTAAACCAGAAGATATCAAGTGTACATCAGTTGAGTCTTATGGTACAGAATTATGTTCATATGAAGGTAAACGACCATGGTTATTATCGGGTAGTTTGAAAGATAACGATATTTCAAATTATATGAATATTACAGTTTTATCTAATACAAACACAGTCTTAAAAAATGATGTTACCATTGAATCGATTGATAACTTTACACCATTAGAAACAGTTTTTGAAATTCAAGTGAAAGATTCAAGACTTTGTTATATGACATTTAATACATCGAATCCTAAGGTTCCATCGCCCGTTAAAATTGCAACAGTTTATAAAGAAGGAAATGATTATAAGAAAAAGGTTACTAAGAAAGATATTACAATACCCAATGGTATGAGTAGAGATGATGAGGGTAATTGGGTTTTTAAAGTCATGAAAGGAATTGATTCGATTCAACTTCATAAACTTGCATGGGAATCGGATGATGAATCGGGTATAAACGCATTCACTATTAAACTTGAATGGTTACCATTTATATACGATAATAATATGGAATTGATTAATCATTTAGGGATTAATATTCAATGTGAGTGGTCAAATTATGATGAAACTGTAGTTGTTGACGGAGTCACACATTATAAAGTTGAAAATTATATGGATTTATTAAAATATTCTGATCTTGGGATTGCATTAACAAACTTTCGTGCTGGTATTGTGGAGGGTCTTACTTATGTTGAAGTGTAGCTGTGTAAATTTTTTAATAATATTGGTGTTTGTTAATTATTATATATTAACCTTTTTTTTTTGAAGTGAAACTGAGTATAAGGAGCACATCAAAATTTCCCAATTGGGACACACGGTGATGTCCGAAAACAAAAAAAAAGATATGGGTTTTGTAGAGGTTGCATGAAAATTTCTTGAATTTATTTACGGAGTAAGTTTTCACTCGGTCCTTCCTTTTTATTGCACTGTTTAAGGATTATCATCAGCTACTATTATGACAAACATGTCTCGTGTGGATTCAACAAGTGATGGATCAATTTCATTGAATATACCAGAATCACCATCAACGCCATCATTGGGAGTAGGAAGTAAAAGAAGAATAGATGATACAACTTTACCTAATCTTGGTTCACAGACTGATTTTGCGAACAATTTCAGGAGATTAAGAGCATGTGCAAGATGCCATCGTTTAAAAATGAGATGCACATTTGAGGATCCAACTTATGAAAGTTGTACAAGATGTTTTAAGTCGGGTTTAAAATGTTCTGCAACTGATGATCCAACCCAATCACAAGCGAAATCAAGACCTAGGAAAAGAACTAAATTGAAAGGGACTGGATCTTTGGCACAACTACAAACTGCAATTAATGAAGCTAATAAATTATTTAATGCAAAGCAACGGGGTGATTATTCAGATTCTGATTCTGAGCATTTAAATTTAGAAAATTTAACGACGTTACAATTTCAAATAAGTCAAACTCAAAGATTAATTTTTCATACAATGAAATCACAAAAAGCACTAGAAAATAATGAATCTGAATCTCTTAAAGCAGAGGCAAGCACAATAAATTCAATGAAAGATGGTGTGATTAAAGTAATTCCAAGTTTACCGTGGATTTCACCTGAACTCAATATAATTAAGGAGCTATTTAAACTTGAAATAATAACAGCTGAAATTGCAAAATTTAAACTTGATACATTTTTTGAAAACTTATATATCTATTGGCCATCTATTTCATTTCCAAAACATTATAGCTATGAATGGTTGCTAGAAAATGAGCCATTGGTTCTCTTAGCATTCATTACAGTTACATGTTTGAATGAACCTGATTTACATGATACATTATTATATTATTTAGAAGATAATTTATCAATTAGGACTTCAGTCACGGGTAACATATCAGTTAGTTTCATTCAAATTTATCTTGTTTTATCTTTATGGTGTTCACCTCCCAGAAAATGGGGTTCATATAAGCATCAAATGAGTTTATTAATGGCACTCAATTTAACTTTATGTTTAGATTTAGGTCATGAAGTTTATAAAAATTCTTCAAATGTTTTGAAAGACGGTTCGTCTGAAAGACAAATGGTTAGATCTTATATGTCGGTGTATGCTTGTTGTGGCTCATTAGGCCTTTCATTACCAAGATTTAAAGTTGTTAATTGGACGCCAGTACATGAAAGATGTGCTCAAGTTTTATTATTGGGTGAAAGTACCGAATCGGATAAATTTTTATATTTTTATTCGAAATTAGTTGCATTAGGTGAAGAGATTTTTCAATATTTATGCCCAAATGGATTTCCTAATATGATAGTAAGTAAAGAAGGTGATAATCCAATGGCTGATAATGATGATTTGGGTAACTTGAGAGGAATGATGATTGATTATGAAAAAAGAATGCAAAAATTGGCAATAGATTCACACTTATTCAAACAAGGTTCTCGCACGAGTAATTTATTATCAATTATTTATTATCAATTACTCATGACAATGTATGATTATGTTGTTTGTAGAGTTCTAATTCATAGAGATATAATGACAGAAGTTTATTTACAAACATTAAGTAGATTGATTAAAGCAAGTGAAAAGGTTATTGATTCATTTTGTTTAATATGCGAAGAAACACCTGACTTCCCAACCTTTTTCTACTATAGACCAATGCATGCATTAGTTGCACTTATTAGGGCAAGGCTTTTAGTTAAAACTCAGCAACTAGACCTTGAAGTTAATGTGGAGCAAGATTATGAAAAAATATTCAATAGTATCCAAACGATTTCTTCACGTTCAAAAGTTGCGACTAAAATGAGTGCAATTTTAACTAGGATTTCAAAATGGATGAAAGTTTCAAATAAATTTAATAAAAATGGTGCAACGAATTCGATGGTTGATTTGTTAAATGAATTAGGTAAAGAAAAGGCAATTGAAAAAATTAAGGTTAATTTCAAAGCAAATAATAATGAAGGCGATAATAAGAATATGACAAAAGAGTCACGTATTCAATTTAATAACTTTATCAATTATGGTACTGAAAATGACAACAAGATGAACAATAATTCAATTAATTCTAAAATGTATAAACCATTTCCAATGGTAAACCAAGCAGAATCGAAAATTTCAAATTCACAATTTGACATTGATACTCACTCTAATTCAATTAGACCAACCAAAACTGGAATTGATGAATCAAAAAATCTAACGTTTATACCTTCACCTATCGGTTTTTCAAACTCAGAAATGATAAAAAGACAGAACACAATATCCGAAAAAGATGGTACAAATAATTTTCCAACCCAATCACTTTATTTCAGTAATAATTCATTTTTTCCAAGAAACTCAATTACCAGGACCTCAATATCACCATTTCCACAATCAGCTGCACAGGCAAATCAATTTTCACCATTTATTGCAAACTCGGAAACTGCAAAACTTGATAATATGCCAACCACAAGTGATTCAGTGTATAATAATGACACAAATTATATTCAACAACAACAACTGCAACTGCAACAACAGCAGCAGCAGCAGCAACAAGATTTTCTTAATGATATTTTTAATCAAATTGACACAGACATAATGAGTTCGCAAGATGGAAATCCATTAAATGGATTAGGTGTACCTGCAATGTTTGACTTTTTAGGTACAGGTTATCAAGGCGGTAATGATTTACCTATACCTGATGATTGGTACAGAACGTTATAATTCCTAGATACATCAAACACATACATATTATTCAATTCACTTATATAGATCCACATACTATTTATTTATATATTTATACTTTCTTACTTTTACCGCTTTTATTTATAACTTTATAATATTTTTTCAATTTAAAACATGCTCTATTCTTTTTTCTGTGATCGTACTGACAAACCAATCATTTGGGTTAAGTAGTGGTTTTATGTCAGTCTGATATGCAGTATCAACAAGTTCAACTGTATCATCATCGTTTTCAAGGATTGAAAGTATAGATTCAAGGTTATCATCAATTTGCTCATCAGTAGCTGAATTGACAAGGGTTTCGGTTTCGTTACTAGATTCAAGAACACCTTTGAAATCTGAATTGATATGTTTATTTTGATTGAAATTATTATTCTTGATTTTAGAGATTAAGTTACGTATATTTTCATATCTTGAGTTAAATTCAATTTTTTGATGAGTTGTAGATTCAAGAGTTAAGGGAGAATAACAATCAAAATATTCAACAAACAAAAATTCTTCAGAATCAGGTTCTTCAGTGTACATATTAGGTGATATATTCATGATTTTTAATATTTTGGTGCAAGAAAAAGAGTTTGGGGGCAAATGTGTTATTTTGCGGACGCACTATATACATAAGATTCTTATAAATATAGGAAAGCAAAAAGGGAAATTGTGTCTAGGCTCCCTATTATTTTAACGCTTGTTTGCAAAAAATAAAAATTGGACTGCTGGAAAAAAAAGATACGTTAAATGAATTTGTCTTGTTGTTACTTTTGTGGAATATCAAACGTATTTATAAAAGTTTTGCAATACTACAGATGAAGAGCTACGAAAGATAGTGGTTTTTATAACTATTAAATACAAGTAATGTTGAATGTACTTTCAAAAAAAAATCTAGAAAATCAATCTTTTTGTTTTAAACTGATTAAATGTTTTAAACGAAATATTTAAAGGGTAAATAACATATAGTGATGCTTTCAAAAAAGAGATTTTGAAGTTGGAACAACTATTTAATTTTTTAATTCCAGAAACAAAAACTTAATCCATGAATTTCCTCTTCTGAGATAGCAACGGTAAGTTAATCGTAGTTTTTTTTGGTTTCTGCGATCTAAAATCTGTAGGTTTTGATTGTATTATAAAAAGCAAGAATATCAGGATTTAAAGTAATTTCCTAATAGGGAAAGTATTCAAATTCCCCAACTTTGTGCGAAACATGAAACAAAAACCTGAAACATGAAACACAGAGCAACATGAATTTTCATGTTTCATGTTACATATCTCGACAATAAAAAACGGGAAAAACAACCCCAGATGTTTAGCAGCTTGTTTTGATTGTTTTTAACCATGATGCAGTAAATTTTAGGAGTTTAATGTTTAGAGGATTTTTTACGGATTTTATCAAATTTCTTCAATTAATAAATTAACTTGATATCTAAATACAACATACTTTTCTAACATTAACTCCAATCAAAAAAAAATTTAGAGAATTAATAGGCAGAAAATTAGCGATCATATAGTGACTGAATCAAAAAAAAACTGTACTAAAAATACTGCATTTAATCAGCATTACCACTAAACTTATTCATCAAATAAACAAGAGTAGAAAACATTCATTATGGAAACGGAAGAAATACCATTAACATTTGAAAGAGGAACACAACCACATACTCCATCAACAATAGCTACAATGTCATCAAGCAAGACAACCAATGCGGAAGCATTAAAAAAGGAACAAAAAACTAGTAGCTCGAATTACCAAAATCCTCAAGAAGTTGTATTAAAGGAGAAGTTGATACATGCATTTAGATTGAATAGGAAAAAACAGTTAACACTTGATAGAATCAATAAATATAATCTTAAACTAATGGAAGAATTAAAAACACCACGAGTTAAGGCATCAAATTGTGCACTGATGGTTATTAATTATACAGAACAAACAAAAGATCCCTTAATACCTGAAATTTGGGGTAATCCAACAACAAGTTTTTATAAGCAAAGTAATAGTGAAAATCAAACGGTTAATAATAATGCTGGTGACATTAATAGTGGAATTAATACACGTGAACAAATATCTGAAAGTGGAGGGTGTTGTATAATTATGTAAAATCTTACAATCAGACGATATAGTTTTGTGTATCGAGAATAATCATTATATGTTTGCATACAAGTGGTTTTACTTTTTACGTGATGCATGGCAGTATTGAATGATACAATCCAAGCACCGCCAGAGCATCCTACACAAAGAGCCAACAGCCAAGGACTAAGAATTGCTTGAAAAAATAATACACGTCTATCTATGTGCGGGCGTCTGCTTTGCAGTTGCTTCAATGCATTCAGCATTCACCCACCAGCTTCCATCCAATGTCCCTACGGCCAGCAACCCCCGCCGAAATCACCCTCTTTCAAACTGCCTCCCATGCCACTTGGGGCTCCCACCTCTCTCTTGCGGCCTACATTTCCAGAGACTGGGCCAACTATGCAACCCCCTACATGAACCTGCTTGTTTCTCCTCCGGCCGCGGCCCACTCCCACTATTATGTTCTCGCCCACGACGACAGCGCCCCGGCCGCCGTCGCCGCCTGCGAAACACTCGCCCGTCCCTGCTGGATCTCCTCCCCCACGGGCGAAATCACTTCCACCCGCTGCGAAACCCTTGCCTCCGTCTTCACCCTCCCGCAACATCGCCGCCACGGCCATGCCCACAAAATGCTTAGCCAGCTCTCCCACCAACTCGATAACGGCCCCTCCGATGTTTCCCTGCTCTACTCCGAAGTGGGCGACTACTACTCCCGGTTTGGCTTCGTTTCCCACGACATCCCAGTCCACAGAATCAGCTACGCCCACGAAGAAAACCATCCTCTCCACAAACTCGTTTCCTCCCAGGATTTCCCCTCCATTATTTCCCACTATGCCCAGCATTTGAAATCTACACTTCCACCATCTTCGATTTGTCTTGAACCTACTCTAGATATTCTTAACTGGTTTAATTGCAGGTCTCCAATCGTTGGTGTTTCTATAAACTCCACAAATTATGCATTAGCTACCGATTCGACACTTCTACTTATGCATGCCGATTCAGAACACCTACAACATGCCTTGCTATCTACCTTGTGTAGTCATATTAAAAAGGATAAACTTACCATCTGGAAGTCTGACTTATCTTTCCCGGTTGATGAACCACTTTTCGAAAATACATCAGTTAGTGCAATAAGAACTAATCCAAATTCCAAGCTTGATGCAAACATCAATTGGCATGCAAATGGTAAATTATTTTGGTTTTAGTTAACCTGTGTAAACTATAAAACGTGTAGGAGGTATTTCTCATTCCTAAAAGAAACTAGACAAGTGTTATAAAAATTGGTTCACACATGTGGTATGTAAACCTAAATCGTCCTCAAAACTCATATGATTGTCAACAAGAGGTTTAATCCTGGTATATTAACATGCAGCTATTACAAAAAAAATACATATTACAGTTAATTGTATAGGCAGCATGTAAGTCAATAGACCGATCATCCTTAGACCCGCACGTTAATATGATGTAGTTGCGGACTTTTTCGGAGGCTCCGCCGGGTGTTCTTTTGTGGCAAAGGTACTGCACGATGTGGCTTTCATTTTAGATATCTGTGTATCTTTCTTCCACCTCCTGAATCTACTTTACAAATCGCATCATTTTGTTAACCACTGATTTCTAATCATTGTGGTTTGTGGTGGTT
Organism: Pichia sp. NRRL Y-12830; assembly: GCA_030564565.1. Taxonomy (NCBI): domain Eukaryota; kingdom Fungi; phylum Ascomycota; class Pichiomycetes; order Pichiales; family Pichiaceae; genus Pichia; species Pichia sp. NRRL Y-12830. The sequence continues at coordinate 519,498 of JAJLVO010000001.1, forward strand.
TGTGGTGGTTTGTGGTGGTTTGTAAGCGGAATAAGTGGTTCCACCATGTATCCCACTTCAAAGTGTTTAAATAGCTGCTATTATTCCTTCACAAGTGAAACTTTATACCCTATTACTTTTTTCTATTCTGCAATCAACACTTGCAATCAAAACAATGACTACAACTGTTAAAACTTCTAGTAAAAACATTAGCCTAAAACAAGCAATTAAAATTGTTAATGATATCCCAATTGACATTCAAATTGAAGAATTAGTTAGAAACCATAATGAATTGAAAATCACAAGAATTCGTTATGATGATCCGGATTATCGTGGTGGTCCAGACAAATCAGGCTTAGAAATTTTGCCAAAATCAACTAGAAAAAGATTAGAAGAAGGTGGTATTGATTTATCTGTTGGTTATCCTGAAATTCCTGACAGATCTGAAATCCCAATTTATCTTGATCAAGCGCACGCTATTAGAGATACAGATGTTCCCTACATTGAAAGAGGTGCAAACGCTGATCCTGAAAAAAAGGCTTTATTTGGTGCTGCAAAGGAAATTATTCATTTGACTAAACGTGTCGGTACTGAAATTGTAGGTTTACAATTGAATGATTTAACAGATCAACAAAAGGATGAATTAGCTCTATTGGTTGCTGAAAGAGTTGTTGTTTTTTTCAGAGATCAAAAATTATCACCAACAGTACAACGTTCGTTAGGTGAATACTTAGGTAATGTTGAAATTCACCCTCAAGCTTTTCATGTTACTGGTTTACCTGGTGAAACAGTTATTTGGAACGATTATTATGCTAAGAATGGCATCAAATTAAATTATTCAAATGCTAATTTTGCAAATTGGGATAGTAATAAGTACTTAGGTGTTACTCAAGGTTGGCATACAGATTTAGTTCATGAAAGACAACCTGCGGGTTATACACATTTACACTTAGATGCAATTCCTTCAGTTGGTGGTGATACAATTTGGTCATCTGGTTATGCTGCCTATGATAAATTGAGTAATGAATTCAAAAAATTCTTAGATGGAAAAAAGGCAGTTTACATCTCTGCTCATGGTTATCTTGATAGAAAGGATCCATTAGGTGGTCCAAAAAGAGTTGAAAGAGTTCATCCTTTGGTAAGAACTCACCCTGCAACTGGCTGGAAATTTTTATTTGTTAATAGAGCTATGACCAGCAGAATTCTAGGTGTTTCACCAATTGAGAGTGATTTGATTTTAAACTTTTTATTTGATATTTATGAAAAAAATGCAGATATTCAAGTTAGATTTAAATGGACAAATACCAAAGAAGGTTATGGTACATCTGCTATCTGGGATAATAGAATTTCTCAACATAGAAATGTTTGGGATCATGAAGGAACTGAACCAAGACATGGTACTAGAGTCACCTCATTAGCTGAAGTTCCATATTTTGATGCAGAATCAAAATCTCAAAGAGAATCTCTTGGTTTACCAATTCATCATTGGGAATAGGCTTTAATTATACAGCTTTTTGCTATCTTTATTTATTTTATAAATTGACTTTATAGAATTTTCTTATATTTTATTTTACTTTACAAAACTACATAACTTAAAAATTATTTCACCTTTACAATAATTCTTTGTTTCACAAATTGAAAGTACGAAATAACAAAACTCAAAAGTTAAGCAAGTGGCCACAATCATCAATAAGTAATTCTATTACTACCGCAGCCACAGTTAATATGTGATGCAATAAATGTAACAACGGTTAAGTATAAAAGACTTCCGTTACTTTATCATTTACAAATTTTTTAATAATATGCATTATAATCAATCCAAAGAAAACTAGAAAACCTGGAAATTTTGCAGTTGTGACAATCCTTCAGCTTTTATCGATATATTCTCAACTTTTCTTGAAAGTTTCAAAACTTGTTTATTTTTAGCAAGTAGTGTTGCTTTTTCAAAGCTCTTAAAGGAAACTAAACCGTTAATAAATATAAGCCCTAGAAGCTAGATTCAAATGAAAAGTATCTTATTTATAAAAAGATAGTAAAAGTTATATAGATTTATAAGCTAAAGTTTCAAATGCGGAAAATGCTTCAACTGCAGATTTATCTAAAAATGGGAATAGTTGCGTTGCAAAAATACCAGTTATACCCTTATTAACATCAATCCAATAATACAAGTTAGGTAATCCACCCCAGTTGAAACTACCACTAGATCTACCAGTTGGTAATTCAATATCAGTTTTATAGAAGCTTGATGTCCATCCTTGTAATTCTTTAGGCAGACTATCAAATCCTAGAACTTTATTAGAGAATTCAGGTTGTGAATGCTCTAATGTTGATTCAACGAAAACATTTTCAGGTAATAAATTTTTAAATGAAAAATTTTTTAATGTTGAAGGCTTTAGAATTTCTTCATTTGTTTCTGGTGATTTACCATCATGTAAAAAGATTTCTAAAAATTTATAAAAATCTCCAATTGTACCATATAATCCATGACCACCAGGATAAAATTTTGAATCATTCACTAAAATATCATCTAATGACTTAATACTATCATCATCATAACGTTGATGAAGTAGTGTAAAATTGAGTTCATTTTCTGATTTTTTGAATGTTAATGATTTTGCATTGATTCTATCAAAGATATTAATCTTACAATATTCATCTAATGATAAATTTGTTAAACTTTCAACAATTTTACCTATCCAATCAATGCCTACCCCATAGTGCCATTTTGTACCAGGTTCAAAAATAAATGGTGTTTTGAATTGATCCCATTCACTTTTCAATATATCTGCAGTTGATTGTTTGTTAAACAATTTAAGATAATCATAACTAAAAAACGAATATGAAAATCCTGACGTATGTGTCAATAAATGTCTTAACGTAACTTTGTTAGTAGTATCAACTAAGATTGGATTATCATCCTCATCAAAACCTTTTAATAATTTAATATCTTTAATCTCTGGTAAATAATCTTCAACTAAATCGTCAATTGATTTAATAGTACCAATTTCCAATAATTGTAAAAATGCAGTTGTTGTAACTGCCTTGGTACATGAAAAAAAAGATAGAATTGTATCATTATTGACACTTGAATTATTATCAATACTTTTCAATCCTGAACTCCCACAATACATCATACCTTTACTCTTTGTACCAAAACATGCAAACGCACATGGTAGTTCCCCAGTTTTTGTATATTTTTCAAGTAAGTTATCTAAGTCTGTTGACATCTCTTATGTTTCAAGAGTAATGTTTAAACACCAACATATGCCCAGTAGGAAACAAAACCAAGATTGGTAGTTTTCTCCTCTTTTTATACACAAGTGTTCCGTCATATGAGTGGATTGCACTACCCCTCAATCAGAAAATAATATTTCGGTCTTATGTGGGGTACTTGAAAATTCATATAATTAATCTATAACTGTAGCATACTATAATCTTCAAAATATAAAATCAAAATTACATAAGCTATAAAATTGCCCATCATCCCATCTTCCGTTTTCCGCCTTTCCGTCTTGCCGGCTTACCGCCTTTTAAATTCCGAAATATCCAAGCCTACCCCAGTGAATTTGCTTTTTTGCTAAGTTTGACTTAGTAGATGTATGTCTTTTAATTATTTATTTATTTATTTATTTATTTATTTTCCAAAATCCAAACGATATTATCTCTTTCCTGAACACCAAAGGAATCATCAATTTTTAATTCATTTAATTTATTAATCGTAACTTTGAACAATCTATCATAAACATCATCAAGTTTATCACCTTCTGATTTTATTAACTTATTCAATGAAACATATAATCCACACCAACCACGTATATAATTATCACATAATTCAATAGAAAAAGAAAAGGACGATATACTTGCAAATAACCACGACTTCATGCCCAAAGTATCATCCATTGATTGTGATTGTAAATAACAAATTTCACCCCGTAAACTCCATAAATTCCAAGCTGTAGAACATCCTAGTAATAAAGCATTACTTAAACAATTAAGAGCTTCTTTAAACTTACCAACATTCACATATAAATTTGTTAATTCAATGTAATTCTCAATATCTAAAGGTCTTAAATTAATTAATTCATTAATTGCATGAATTGATTCGTTAATTGAAAGATATTTTGTTGTTTCACCATTCTTCAAGCAATCTGTTAATAAACTTGCTAAGTTTTTATCAATTGATGATTTCCGTTTTTCTAATAAATATATATCAATTGATTCACGAATCGATTCATTTCCTGAATTAGTTATACTTAATACTGCTGATCTATTTATTGAATCAAGAACTATCTTCGTTGATTCTTGTATATAATTATTAACTATATTTTTAACGTTTGCGAACTTATGAATCGTTGAATCATCAGATATTGCCTTAGTTTTATTATTTTTAATCATTTCACTATTTTTATTATTATCCTTCCTTTCTAATTCATATTGAATGAAAGCTTCAGTCTCTAATAATTCAGATCGTAAGGAAATGACCAATGATAATGGACCGATGTCTTCACTTACACCTAATTGTCCAAATAAATCTTTTAATCTTGAAATTGTACCTGTTGCATATATAAATTCAGACATAATTACTTCTAACCTCAGTTGTAGAATGTATAGTTGAATTAGAATATTATTGTCTGGTTTATTTTGCTTTATTTTATGAATATTAAAACGTTCATAATTTATTGGATCAAACTTTTCTTCCGATTTTAAATTTTGATACTTTGATATAACATTTGGCGATTTTGTATATTTGGTGATTGCATAATGTATAATTGGTATATCGGTTACTGGATATGATAAATATTCATTTGTTATGGATAAAGTTGTTAAAAAATCCAATAAAATGTCCGACATGGTTCAATTACAAAATATCAAGTCTTTATTGTTGAATCAACACTATCATCTAGTGAAGGTAAATCCTAAACTTGATGTTTCTATACTTGAACTCATATTGAAATTTTGAACCCCCGGTGGTGTACGGATTTACTGGTATTTTCCCTTTTAGGACTATTGCCTCGTCGTTTAGAATTACCCGCCGCAACATCTCGCTTTTGGCGCACGAGGAAGAAAAACAGACGGCAATTTCGTGTGGCGATAACAGCATGTTGCAAGCTTTAAGCTATCGTCTATCCCTAAAGAAAAAAAACAAAATTAGACGTTGGGATTGTCGAAGGGGACAAAGTGTTTAGAGGTAGTTATGGGTAATTGATATTGAGTGTATTTATGTTCTTTTACACAAGTTATGGTTTGTTTACATCCAGTGTAATGTTTGTGTGTGTGCATTCTAACTTTTGAATTGTACCAATAGTTAGACTATAAATTAATGTTTTTTTTGTTTTTATAAATAAAAAGTAAAGTAGTTAATGAAAAATCAAGGTTAGTTTAAATAAAGAATTTGAGCATATGTTGTTTAAGCTGATTCTCTCTTAAATTCTTTGTACATATCAGCATCTGGAACTGAACCACAAATGGTTTCAACCATGATACCAGTAACAAGGTAAGGATCAATGTTTGAAGCTGGTCTTCTATCTTCGAAATAGCCATAACCTTCAGCTTGAACAGATCTTGGGATTCTAATGGAAGCACCTCTGTTTGCAACACCAGCAGAGAAGGTTTCCATTGAAGCAGTTTCATGACGACCAGTTAATCTTTGTTCGTTATCTTTACCGTATAATTCAATGTGTTCCTTATGTCTCTTTGCAAGTTTTTCAATTGCTTCATTGATTTGCTTCATACCACCTGGTTGTCTCATTGTAGCAGTTGAAACATTAGTATGGCAACCGGCACCATTCCAATCACCCTTTAATGGCTTTGGATGGAAGGTAACTTTAACACCAAATTCTTCAGAAACTCTTTCTAATAAGTATCTAGCCATCCATAATTCATCACCCATGCTAATACCTAAACATGGACCAACTTGAAATTCCCATTGAGATGGCATAACTTCTGCATTAATACCAGAAAGAGTGATACCAGAATACAAACATGCTCTGTAATGAGCTTCAATAACATCTCTTGCATAAACCTTGGAAGAACCAACACCACAATAGTAAGGACCTTGTGGAGCTGGGAAACCACCCTTAGGCCAGCCATAAATATAACCATCAACAGGATCTAATAAAGTATATTCTTGTTCTAAACCAAACCAAACTTGTTCCTTTGCATGAGCATCCATTAATTTGTTAGATTCAAATCTGTGATTAAATTTATTTGGAGTACCATCATTATTCCAACATTCAGTTAAAACAATGATATTATCGCCTCTTCTAAATGGATCAGGATAAAATGCAACAGGCTTAAGATAAATATCAGAGTTATCACCTGGAGCTTGACCAGTAGAAGAACCATCAAAATTCCATTCTGGTAATTGAGAGACAGCAGTAATCTTCTTGTCAAGAGTTCTACCCTTAGATCTTAAATCACCGAATGAATCAATCCAGATATATTCAGCAATAATCTTACCATTTTGAGGTAAGTCAAGATATTTGGCTAAGGTAGCAGTTTTTTCTATTAAAAAGGACATTGTTTGAGTTTAATTTTGGTATGGGAAGTGACCAATTGTAGCAAGCTTGAGAACGCAACAAAAGGGAAAGAAAGAAGAAAGCTAAAAAGCCCAAAACAGAACATAACGGAAGAAAACTCAAACAAGAAAAGGGAAGGAAAGGTGTTGTATTTATATCGAAGTAGGAAAAATGACGTTGGCCAGCGCGATTAATTCGAAAATTGAAAATTTCTTTTCTATTCTAACTCGGCGCGGATTTCCTGTTGGGGACTGCAGAAAGGTCATTGCCCTATTGTTTGATCAACGACAGTATTAGTTCGCAGTTGGCAATTGGTGGTTAATCTTAGCGGGTGGCTCTTAGTGGGAGACAGGATTCCATGGTTTGCACACAAATGGTTTGTGACGGGGGTGACTGCAGTGTTCAACACCCCGTATGGTGGCTGTCATGGGTGCAGTATCTTTTCAGGGACTGTAGTATGCAGTAATGCCCCCTGAAGGAGAGGACACCAGTGCACCACGTTGGTGCTGACTTGGGATATCGTAGCTTTCTCATTGGCTGGATTTGTAGATAAGGGTTTGTGGCCTGTTCAAAATAGAACATAATTGATATAAAAATGGTCGTGAATAGTCATTGCATGTTTACATTATATAACAGTGCCCGGTTCTGTTTGGCATTTGACAGTACCGTAGTGCGAACTTGACAGGTTTCGTGTATTAACCCAATAGATGTAATCGAGTACGGATACGAACGATAATGCTGGTGGCACAAATTTTATAGATAAGTTAAAAACTACAGTATAGACGAGATAACTTGTAGTATCAAACACATTGACAGCTGCTGGCTATAAACTGACGATCCGTGAGCAAGCCGTTCACTCGTCTGTTCCATTACAACAACTGTGAATTACTACGACTTAAACTTACATGATTTCTGTTAAATTCTTCCTTAATCTTTTAATGTTGATAAAACTTTTTTTTTTCTTTCAGAAGAAAAAATTTAAAACTAAAAATAAATGTCTTATCAAAGCGACTATCGACCGCTAGTTTTTGTACTTTTTACAGGGTCCACTGCTAGAGAAACTTGGCAGCTGATATTATTATTTTATATATATATATACATGTAATCTTTCACATGGGCGACTACATACAATCAATGAAAGCATAGAGCTAGTTTAATGGGTGTCATATTATGATGCATACTTAGGACGTTGAAGACAACGGTGGCAGTTGAGAAAGCTCTTGTAGGCTTTCTATTGCTTATGAAACTTTACTGAATACATTTAATTGATAACATATATGAGTTTATAGTGAACATGAGCTTATGGCAGAATTGTTTTTCAGTAACAGTATTCAATTACATATTTTAAAAAGCAGCTGGTAAAACCAAATTAGTTTCTGTAGAAAAATTTTGTTGTTTTATGTTTTAATATAACTACTATATTGGATAATCGACGCGTCGGTTTATGGAAATGGTTCATTTCTTATTTTTTTATAAAACATCAAATCCACATGAATTCCAGAAACTTTCATACAAGAGTTCGATGTATATATATTATTTCTGATTCGACTATTTTGATTCAGGAGAATTCATTGCATACACATTAGTCATGGAATTATTACCACAAGGAGCACAAAACAATATACAAGTGACACTTAATGATCAACAAGAAATCAATAAATTTAGTACCTTAATGACAACTTTTGATAGGTTGAATGATAAATTAAAGTTTTTAAACAACGAAAAGGAATTAATTGATGATGTCTCGCTGGAATTAGAATTAGTTGATGAAGATGAGCTAATTGATTACTTAATTGGTGGCGAAGTTCCATCTAATGTTGCAAATGAATCTTCCAGTGCAATTATTGGTGATGGATGTTTTGCAAAATTGAAACAATCAAAAGTTATGGAACTCTTAGAGGCTAAAACTGAAAAAATTGATAGTGAGATCAGTGAAATTGATGAAAAGGTTGCTACAATTGAGAAAACTTTATCAAGTTTAAAGTCTTCTTTATATGCAAAATTTGGTAATGCAATTAACTTAGAAAAGTAACTAACTAAATCTTACTTGTTGTGTAATCTTTAAAATCTTAATAATAGAATAACATTAATCAAACTTGATCATGAATAGCCATAAATAAAAAACAAACCATATACTTACATTTGATTTGTGAAAATATGCAAAAAATGAGACCAAATATTCAAAATATCGCAATTTCTCAAACTTATCTAGTTAGTTTAATGTATTTTTGGAATCGTCGTTAGTTACTATTGAAAAAAAAACATACTAGCATTACAAAAATATTAAAATTTCTTAGGAAGGCTGCTTAATCATTCTCCATCTCAGTGAGATAAAAAAAACTTCATTGACCTGGAATACAAATTCCTATATTTGCATAAGTATTTTTTTCATATTGAACAAACACTTAATAGTTAGTCAGTGAAATTACACACTTCATCAAAAACCTTTTTGTCTCTTAACCAATTCGATCTCTGCTAACAACTTATCACTTTGTTTTTTTAAGTCGACTAAATGTGATATTTTATTCAATAGTTCATCAAATTTTTTACTAACTGGGCCGGTTGGAATGTTTGGTTTAACAGACATACCAAGTTGACCTAAAATTTCATGGACTTTTGCTTGAACACTCGGTTTGAATGATGCAATTTTTTGAGATCTAACATGAACTCCGGGTTGTAATCTATCATTATGAATCTCAATACCATAAACTTCTAAATCTTCCGTTGAAAGAGTTTTTTGTAACAACTGCTGAATTTCTGTAAGTTTAGACGAGTTCTTATCATTATTTGACGTTGAATTGTTGCTTGTACTAGATTTTGTTGTGTTTGAACTAGTTGCATTTTGATTCGCACGACGTTTATTACTTGAAATGTGTGTTCCTGAATTTGACATTGAGAGATGTTGTGTGTGTGGAATTGCATTTGGTCCAAGCAATGGAGCAACTGGGGCTTCAGGTTTACGTTTTTTACCTTTATCTGATGCCATCAATGAATTGTATAACTGCGTTAAACCTTGTGATGTTAGGTATTGATTAACTGGTGCTGATGATTGTGGTGAATCGAGTAGTTGTAATAACTGGCCTCTTTCGTACAACATTTTCTTTGCGGCCAATTCAAATTTACGTGCTTCAATAACCAATGACTCTTCTTCAGCAATTTCAGTTGGTTGACGATGAATTAATTTAGTTAAGTAAAATTTACGTGAAACTTCTTTTTCCTTATTGAATTGTCGAAGTGACTTAATCAACGCTGAATCATTTGGATTTCCACGTTTTTCTAATAAATTAGCAGATACGGTATACATTTGGACCTTTAAGTCTTCTAAACTTCGATCAGAATATGTGTCTTGGTATGTATCGTAAATAACAGCCCAACGCATATCCAATGAAGTACAAAGATCGAATAAATACTTGGTTTCATCATATAACCAGATTCTTTCTTCAGGTTCTTCTGGCTTAAATTTTTCTAAATTGGAGTCATCTAACTTGGAATCTTCTGTCTTTGGGTCTTCTGCCTTAGTTTCTTCTGGTTTAGATTCTTCGGTGTTTTCAGTATCGGTTGTTTTAATCCTATCTTCTTGTTGGGGTGATGTTTCTTTAGATTCTACTACAGGTTCAGGATTTTCAGATTTAATTTTTGCTTCTTTATCTTTACCCTCTTCGTTGGTAACTTGTTTCACTGGTTTATTTTTCTCTTGATTAGATTGTTCTGTATTCTTTGTTTCTTTATCAAGTTCATCTTTTTCTTGTTTTATTTTTTCCTTGGCTAATTTTTCTTCTAATTCCTTCTTATTTCTCTCTTTTTCCATTTCTATTGCTTCATTAAACTCTTCTTCTGTAAAAGTTGGAATTTCTAATTTTGTATTATATTTAGCATACTTGTATTCTTGTAAATCTAATGATTCTTCGTGAACTGTATGTGCTTCATCTATTGTTTTTGTTTTTTCACCAGGAGTTTCTAAAGATTTATTTACACCAACTCCTTTTAACTGACTTCTGGTCCAATGGTTTAAAATTAAGCCATCTTTTCTTGCAGAATTTTTGAACCCTAAATATCTCCAAGGTGCATCTTTCTTTGCGTTAACAAGTTTATCTTTGAACTTCTTACTTCCACCAGCATTTGAAACAGATTGAGTATCAATAGCCATTGGTGGAACATTAGAACCAATAAGGTTATACAACTCTCTGTTCATCGCAGAAAGTTTCCTACGTTTGTTTTGAGAAGCATACTCTTCAGGAGCATATATTTGTCTCACTTCAGAGGCACTTTGATGTGGTGTAGATTGAAAAGAGGTTGGTTCTTTATCGTGCTTCTTCTTTTGATTAAAACTCTTTATGTTCATAACATCGAGAATGTCGGACATGATGGTAAATTGGATTGATTTTTATATAATGTTTCAAGATGAAAGGAAATAATATCAGAAAACATAAAACATGTAAATGTAAAATTGAAAAAGCTACACATCATTTTTGATTTTCGTTTTTCCTCTTCTAATGCAGTTTTTCCCAGAGTTTTCTGTCTGTTTTTTGTGATCATTTTTCATTTTCAGTTTGCAAATATATACATCAGAAATACTTCACAATGCTTCCATTAGCACAGAAACAACAAAAAATAAAATGCAAAATTCGTCCTCCACGTAAATCGGGGGTAAATAATTCAATTAATCCTGAAGAATCATGGAAAATATTACAAGCTGCAATTCATGATATTCAAAATAAGAATGCATCTAAATGGTCATTTGAGCAATTGTATAGAATTGCTTACAACTTGGTTTTATCAAAGCATGGACAATTTTTATACAGTCATATACATGATGAAATTGTAAGACATTTGGAAGAAAATACTAGAGTGCAACTTGAATCAATAATACTAGAAAAATGTAATAATGTACGATCAAATAATAAATCATTAGATCAAACTTCAATTTCCAAACAAGATGCAGCTAAAATATTGAATCTTTTTAATAAACTATGGGATGATCATTTAATTTATATATGGCTCATTAGTCAAGTTGTTATGTATATGGATAGAACTTTCACAAAGGAAAATCGACTTCCCTTAATTTATGATGTTGGCTTATTAGCATTTCAAAAATGTATTATTATGTACAAAATAAATTTATCAGAAATTTGTATGGGCATGGAATTGATAGAAATATTTTTGTTTTACTTTAACCTCAGTAGAAATGGTGATATGATCGATAAATTTCTAATCAAATCAACGATTACAATATTTGAATCTTTAATGAACACTGATAGTGAATCATATTATAGTAAATATTTTGAGCCGGAACTGCTAGTTTCATCACATAGGTATTACAATAGTAAAGTCAATGAATTATTATCTTTGCAGAGTGGGTCGCTGTATATTAATAAAGTTGTTGAGATTATTAGAGATGAAGAAAGTAGATTTCAAGTTTATTTACCTGATCAAACAAGCAAAAGGTTAAAGGATTTATTGTACAAAGATTTGCTTGTTGCAAATCTTGAAAATATACTTAGTCTTGAAAATGACGGCTTAAACAAGTGGATCGAAGTTGATAACTTTGATTTATTATCAAAAGTATACGGTTTAATGGAAAATGTTGATTCAAATAAGGTTATTTTGAAAAGATGTTTACGTGCTATTGTTATTTCTAACGGCATGGACTTGAAGGAAGTTTCAAAAGTATCAAAAGCAGAAGAATTAATGGAGGCTAACGATGATATGAGGAAGAAAAATAAGAAACCTGGCAAAGAAAATAATACCCAATATGCAATCAACTATATCAAAAATTTCATAGATTCGAAATCAAAGTATGATAAAATCATTATGCAATCATTCAATAATGACATAGAAATTTATAGAGAAGTTGAATCTGCATGTACAACCTTTTTGAATGAGAACAATAGAATTCAAGAATATTTGTCGTTATATATTGATGATTGCATTAAGAAGTCATTGAAGAATAAATCATCTGAAGAAATTGAAGATGTGTTTAATAATTCAATATTAATTTTTAAGTTTATTAAAGATAAAGATATTTTTGAAAAATACTATAAAAATCATTTAGCAAAAAGACTATTAAATAATAAGTCACTTTCAAATGAACTTGAATTATTAATGATAAATAAACTTAAAAAGGAAGCAGGTTCAACTTTTACTTCTAAGTTTGAAGGTATGTTTAAAGATATCAAAATCTCACAAGATATCACAAACATGTTTAGAAATGAAGCTGAAAATTCCACTTTATTATCAGACTTAACTAGAATGAATGATGGACATAAATTTGATGTTGGTTTTTCAATTTTAACAACCAGCTTTTGGCCTATGCCAGTTAATAAAAATTTGGCAGATATTAATTATATACCAGCACTTGATATTACCAAGGCTTCGTTTGAGAAATTTTATGATAATACATATAATGGAAGAAATTTAACATGGGCACCAAATATGTGTACAATGGACTTAAAGATGCATTTTCCTAATAAAACATATCAAATTAACATGCCAACATTAGCAGCCTTTATTATTTTAACATGTTTCAATGATGATGATACTGAAGATGGCACCAAATCATTTTCATTTGATGAAATTCAAGAACTAACAAAAATACCGACAACTGATTTGATTAGGCATTTACAAAGTATCTCAGTTGCCCCAAAGACAAGAATTTTGAAGAAGGAACCAATGTCAAGAGATATTAAACCAAGTGATAGGTTTAGTTTGAATTTAGAGTTTAAAAATCCACAAACTAAATTTAAAATTTTAGCTGTTTCCCTTTCATCATCCATATCAAACAATAAGACAACTTATAATTCCACTGATAGTTTTGATGCAACATTATCTGGTTCACGTATTCAAACTGATGAAGAGCATGGTTTGACATTGGCCTCAATTCAAGAATCTCGTGAGTATGAAGTCGATGCAGCAATTGTTAGAGTCATGAAAGCTAGAAAATCCGCTAAATATCAAGTTTTAGTTGCTGAAGTTATTAGAATTATTAGTGATATTAGTAAAAGATTTCGTCCACAACCATCATTTGTCAAAAGACGAATAGAAGAATTAATCGACAAAGAATACCTTAAGAGAGATGAAAATGATCGAGAATCATTTTGGTATGTTGCTTAAAAGAAATAAACTGCGTACACTTTTACAGGTATGCTTTGTAGTTTTATACACCTTAAATAGATGATATATAGTAGTACGATAAAAAAATGAATGGTTTAGCTTAAAAATTGTGAGATATAAACATTAATAATAGTTAAATGACATGAAAACAGTATACAGTCAATCAATTTTGGCATCTGCCAAACCTCTAAGAGATGTGATATTATTAGTAAATTTACTCTTCTTTGTTATTTTCTTTAATCTATTCCTTACAACCATTACAGGTGCAGTTGATTTTCTAACCAAATGATTTGATAATGAACCCATCAAAACACCTTTGATTGCTGATGAACCTTTTGAACCTACAATGACTAAAGTGGGTGACATGTGTTTAATAACACCTACGATAAAATGTCTTGGTATAGGATGATGGCATGATTCAACAACAACATGTACTTGAAGTTTTGTAAGTTTAAGTAAATCCACAACTAATTTCGATATTTCATTAACATTATTGATCCTTGTACGTTCACGATTTGTTGTAGATTTATGATGATCTGATATAGATGGTTTCCCTGATTGAGTTGGTTGGATACCATTAAGATTCATGGAAGAATATTCATCATCTTCTAAAACATTCAAAATATATAAAACTGATGAATCAACTAAAACTGTACCAATGCACCATTCTAAAGCATACCTACTTTCTTCAGAAAAATCCATACATAGGACAAAACTTTTTGGATGTTTTATACTTTTTGTAATTAAATCTTCAAAAAAGTTACCTCTTGTAATTGTACGTATAGCTCGTTGGTTTAAAATATCAGAATCTATCTCGGATTGTTTTGTCTTCTCATTAAGGACAGTTGCTAGTTCAGAATCTATCTTATTTTCTTCATCCATAGTATAAGGTGCAACAAACTCAGTATTTGATGTTGTTCCAGATGATATTAATTTTTTCTTATAAACTGCGTATTCTTCTAATTTACTTTTACGAGCTGCCCTTTCTTGATAAAATTCTTCTGGATCAACATGAATTTCGGTCCCCGATTTTTTAGCCTTTTCTTCTAATTCATCAATAACTTCATTTGGAATGGTTCTACCAATGGCTTTGGCATTACTTATAGCTCTCTCAGATGCTAGAATTGAATCTGCAATTTTAGCAGATTCAGCCTTTTTCATCATTTTTTTCTCATTTAAAACAGTTAATTCATCCATTACTTTGTGAGATGGCTGTTCTACTGTATCTGATGACAGGTAATTTGGCAGTATTCTACCTTCATCATTAAAAGTGAGTTCATCTTCATCGTCAGTCAATCTTTCTTCGGAGCTTACATCAATATCGTTTTCATTGATTGGATTTGTTAATAGTCGTGTGGATGGATCTTGAAAAGTAATTGACTCGGGGTATGGTTCTTCTTCATTAACAGATGGGGTGACACTATTGGATCTTGTTGTAGCATTACTTTCCTTCGGATTTGCAGATGTGCTACGGCTTCGTGGTGATTGTTTGGACTTATACTGACGCTCCCTAAGAAGAGACAACAGCTTCTTTTCTTCACCAATAGCTCCTTGTAGTGACATGTTATTTCGATGTTTTTATACTTTAAATAAAGAACAAAGAGCAGAAATTAGGAAGATACAGACACAATAAGAGCTCTGCCTTACCGCACGACACAAATTCACAATTCATGATGAGTGAAAAATGTATTTTCGCAGCGGAATTTGCAACTTAATTCTTCAACATGAATCGAATATATAGTTTCGGAATACTACCCGGTAACTGTTTTAAGCGGTTGATTCGACTTTTTATCCTTTGAATATATGTGGAAAAGAACATATTCTACAGCAACAGTGTCCGATTCAGTATCTGCTAATGTCAGAACAACAAACACTTTAAAAAGAGCTCAACTAGACCTCAAAAAAGCTTATCACGAATTTGATGTTTACGAAGAAATATGTAAGCAAAGAAATGTCCCGTTTCCATTATCAAACACTTTCAAAAAAGATTACGAGCAATTGCAAATGATTGATGAAACAGTATTGAATTTTAAACATGAATCAAAACAGTTACAAAAAGTGCTGAAAGATTTAAAAATTTCACAAAAAAAAGATAATATTAATAACATACTTGAACAAGAAAACATCTTGGATAAACTAGCTAAATATAAACCTATCCTAAATGAAAAGGCTAGTTTTCAATCTGAATTAGAGGATAAGCTTCTCATTCAAATTTCAAGTTTACCAAACTTTATTCATTCATCAGTTAAAGAAAAACAGGTTCTTGTTGAGTACATTAATCCAACTAAAGAAATTAAAAGTGCCAATACGGACGATTTTATTGTTAAAAACGATTCGAAATTTGATCATAAAGATATAATGGAGCGTTTAAATTTAGTTAATTTTAGTCAAGCAACAAAAATTTCAGGTAGAGGTTGGTATTATTTAATTGGTGATGGTGCGTTATTAGAGCAAGCTTTAGTTCAATATGCTTTAAAATGCGGTAGAAAGGCTGGATTCAAAATGATTCTACCACCATCAATTGTTAAAACTGAAGTCACCAAAGCATGTGGATTTATGCCACGTGATACAAACAACGAAACACAAGTTTATGAACTTCAGAATGACAGTTTATGTCTTACTGGTACAGCTGAAATTCCATTAGCTGCATTATATGCAAATCATGAGTTTTCAAATATTGAATTGCCGTTAAATGTTGTTGGTCTTTCACGTAGTTATCGTGCTGAAGCCGGTGCTGCCGGTAGAGATACAAGAGGTTTATATAGAGTTCATGAATTCACAAAAGTTGAAATGTTCTCCTGGACAAATCCAAATGAAGTTGAAAGCATGAAACAATTTGATGCAATTGTTGAATTTCAAAAAACTTTTATTAAAAGTTTGGGTTTGACTGCTAGAGTATTGGTTATGCCACATGATGATTTGGGCGCTCCAGCATATAAAAAGATTGACATTGAAGTTTTAATGCCTGGTAGAGGTACTTGGGGTGAAGTTTCCTCGACTTCAAATTGTTTGGACTTCCAATCAAGAAGATTAATTACAAAAGTTAGAGATCCAAGTGATAAAAAATTAAAATTTGTTCATACATTAAATGGCACTGCTTGTGCTGTTCCAAGAGTTGTCTTGGCAATTATTGAAAATTTTTATAAGCCTGAAACTAATTCGATTACAATTCCTGAAGTTTTGAGACCTTATATGGATGATAAAACTGAAATTAAAGTGTAAGTATCGATTAAATCATGTACATAATTCTATATAGACCGCTTTTAGAAAAATAAAACAAATCAGACCAACAATTCGTTTAATTTCTTCGTATCATCATCAGACATGTATAATAACATTTTAATAACTGGAAGCAACATCTGTCTTTGCTCTTTATGTTCAAGAAACCCGAGTAAAACATTTTTTATATAAATTGATTTTTCTTTGACATCCTCATTATCATCATCATCATTCCTATTAGTATTTGAAGCATCTTGGATTTCAGGGTGAAGTAAATGTGAAGCATCATTAACTGCACCAAAACTATTAGTTCTACTGCCTGGAGAAATTAAAAAACTACCATTTCTACTGGTTGGGTTACTTGTTTCTGACAATCTTCTCTTATATTGTTGAGACAACAATTTATACTTTTTATTTAGACGTAATAATTTATCTGAGGAATCTTGATTTGCAAACCGTAATTTATTGTTCATTTCTTCGATCTCACGTAATCTTTGTTCAGTTTTATTCAAAGATAGACGTAACGATTCTATCATTTTAGAATTATACTCATTAATATTCGATTCTTCATCAATTGATGTTTCTTTTAGTCTAATATCATTGAACGATTGCGATTTGTTCAAAAATTCAAACTTTTCATTTAAGGTTGAATTTAAATTTTCTAACTGTTCAATATTAGAAACTAAATCATTTTGTTTCCTTCTTAATTCGTCAATTTCTTTTTGCTTTGCTTTGATTGAGCTTAATGTTTCACTATCAGATCTTTCCTTTTCTTCTAATAATCTATCAAATTCTAGTTTTAATTCCTTTCTATCTTGATTTTGGGAGACTTCTTTATCTAAAATTAATTTTCTCATAGTTGACATTTCATGGACTCTTTCTTGGAGCATATTTCTCGATTGATTCAATTCTTCTTGAATCATATCAATTCGATTTTCATATTCTTTATTTCTCATTGTTAACTCATCTATTCTTTTCTTGAATGAATCAACTTGGTCGCTCGATGATGATTTTATATATTGAACTTCATTATAGTTATCTTGTAACTCTTCTAACTGTTTATTTAACTTAGTATTTTCAAGGGAAAGTTTATTAATTTTTAAAGTATTATCATTGACTTCTGATTTTAATTTTTCATTCAATGTAGTTAATTTTAGTTTTGTTTCTTCATATGAGAATTCGTGAAGCTTGAATTCTTTATTTTGAACTTTCAATTCAATCATAGAATCATTTATTTTTGATTTTTCTTCTTGTAAAAATTTGATCTTATTTTCAGCTTCAACTAAAACCTTTTCCTTTCTTGAAATTTGAATTTTCAAATTTTCCAATTCTGTTTTTCTTGCATTATTATTAACGGTTAATTTTTTAAGTTCATTCAATTCAGTATTCAACAATTTTTTTTCATCGTTTAGTGATTTAATTTGTAACTGTGAAGATTCTTCTTTTAATTTTAATTTATTTAATAATGTTTCTAAGTCCTTCAATTGAGATGATAAATCAAGATTCTTCTTTGCCAATGAATCTATCTCAAAGTCTTTCTTTTTAATCGAAATTTCATAATTTTTACAAGTCATTGAATATTCTTCAACTTTTTTAGATAATGAAGATTTTGCCTTTTCATAATCAGTGATTGAGTTTGAATTTTGTAATCTCAGCATTTCTAATTCACCTAGTTTTGAAGCAAGTTCGGATTTAACTTTGTCTAGCTCCTTTTCAAGGTCCTTTGTTGCCTTATTTCCTTTTTGAGATTCAACTAATGAATCACCAACATTACGCAACATATCATTCAAGTCCTCAATTTCTGCACATTTCTGCTTCAATGAATTTGATAAATTAATAGATTTATTTAATTCTTCATTATATTTACTTTTTGAATCCTCAAGTTCATGTCTCAATTCTATTATTTCTAACTCTACTGATGTGGTTGAAACCTTCTCTTGAGATTCACTAGTATTTGGTTGATCAATTGCAGGGCTGTTCTGTTGCTGCTGCTGTTTCTGCTGTTGCTGTTGCTGTTGCTTATTTTTATTTTTATTTTTATTTTTGTTCCTATGTTGCTGTTGTTTGTTTGATAAAAGATTTTCTTTCTCTTTTGATTCAACTGCAAGTTTTTCTACTTTTTCTTTGAATAAATTATTTAACTTCTTGATCGATTCCAAAGATTTTTCTAGCTCAAAAATTTTTGAGTTTAGCTTTTTCGTTTCTTTTTCAAAGTTTGAACTTCCAAGTTTAATCTTTTCGTTTTTTTCTTCAAGTTCTTTCTTGATTGATTCTATTGTTTGAGATAAATCTTTATTTTCCAATGCTAAAGAATCATTTCTTTCATGTAACGAACTATTTTCAAGGTTTATTTTAGTAATTTCTTCAGATGACTTTGAAGATTCATTAAGCTCATTAAACTGTTTTTGTAAATCTTCCTTTTCTTTTAAAATTTTAGCATATTTGTTCGATACATCTTTATTTTCAATATTTTGACTATTTAATAGCTCAACCTGTTCTTTTAACATATTTATTTCATTTAATTGATCTGAATTTCTCGTGGTGAGCACCTTTTGTAATTCTTTAATTTTTTGATTCAAGATAATAACTTGATTATCCGAGTTTTTTTTCTCCTTTGTGATACTAGAAAGTTCATCATTTAACATTGTACTTTTACTTCTAATTCCATTTAAATATTCTCTCATAGCATTAAGTTCACCAATACTTGAACATGGAGTTTGTTCCTTTAACATATTTTCAAATGCTTTGATTAAGACAGACTTCTTTTTTTCTAATTTATAAGCATCATATAGTTGAGGATATTTCTTTTCATATTTAAAAAACTTAATTAATCTTGAACGGATCTCGGGTGGTAATGAAGATATTGAAATTTGAGTTCCTGGAATAAGATCTGCAAGCTTTGGAATATCTACTGGAATTCCTTCATCTTCTATTTGTTCCTCATTTTGCTCCCCATTTTGCTCATGCTGATTTGATGTTTCCTTTAATTTTTCGGGTTCAACATCCTTATGAAAGTTTTCTGGTTTTTCAATTTCACTGATTTCAGGAGTTTCAAATTCAATGATTCTTTTAGCAATACTTGGATCAGTAAGTTGATTTTTTTCGCCTGGATTTTGATTGTTTACTTCATCATTGATCCTACTAATTTCGTCAGTGAAGGTTTTACCCAGCTGTGATATTTTAGAAAACATTGTCTGTTATGATGCCAGATCCCAGAGGTGATCGCAAAGTATGTGACTTGCAAACGCCACCTAGTTCTTCATACAGCTTAGAGTATTTGAATGTGAATTTTCAAATTTTAAACTGGAAGCGGGAATCTCGAAACGATTTTACTTTAACATAGATTTCACTTTACAGTTTGGATTTTGTAATCAACCAGCTTTTACTAAAGTATAAACAGTATATAAAATATATAACTTAATGGACAAATTTGTATTTTGTAAGAATTGGTTGAGAACCATCACTTTCACCTCTAATAAAAGATTTTGCTGCTTCACCCCACTGAATTCTTTTTTTGTAAATACTAAAATCACCTTGAAGACCATCGATTGCACTGCAAAGAATCTCCTTTTCTTCTTCGTTTAATGAAATTCTAAGATCCATTAATGATGTAACGTATGTTCTGATATACATAAGATTTGCTTTTGTTTTTGGAAGTCTTGTGAAGCACTGCTTCTCAACTCGAAAGAAACATTTGTTGAAATCCAAATCTTGTGGATAATATGGATGGATTGTTTTAGCTTCTTCTTTAGTTGCATGTGAACCATTTGGTGCACATAAATTGGTATGCGTTTGAAGTGACCAATTATTACGAACAATGAACTCGTTAACACTTAATCTATTAAAAAATCTATTCATGGAAGTTTGAAGTTTTTCAAGATAGCCTGGTACTGGACCATGAACTTTAGTTAATGGCATATTCATTTTTTCAATAGGATTAAAACCGCCTGGAAAAAGTGAAGTTGCAGCTCTTAAAAAATATTCATCAGAGTCATGAGAGTCAGGGTTTTTGATTAATAAAAGAATGTCTTCTTCAATATTAATCGCCAAAATTCTTAATAATTCATAGGGGGTGATTGAAGTTGGATCTACGGGAATAACATGACCAGCAATTATATTTTTAATTGTTTTTCCATCATCAGATAATTTAAAATATTTTGGATATCTTTTCATCATATGATTAAAGGTAAATTCATAAACTTCATGTAATGCTTCAATGGAGGATTCGTGATAACCTGCAAGTTTATTTTGATCAAAAAGTTTTTCTCTTAATCTAACTCTATCTAAATAAGTGTCTTCAATAACAAGTATATCGTTAGGATCAAGTTTACGGATAGCTAACGTCAGTTTATAAGGGCCTTTTTTGAATGGTCTGTATGGGTAAGGTTTTTGAGTTTCCCAATTGAAATCATCACCAACAGATACAATCACAGGATTGAAGAAAGCTTTTTGCTTTGCTCCCTTTAAATCATTAGATTCCTTGATTTGAGTAATTTTTTTAGATTTTTGTGAAAGATAATATATTGAAGTAGCTGACACCGCAGCTGTTGCAACCCAAATAGCAACTGGAGTGTGCGTACTTAAATCTGAAAAACTGAGCATAGAAGTTTTAATATGAATGACCTCTATGGGTTTGGTGGCCTAATAATTTTTGAACTCGTTGTGCTTTTGAAGAAAATAGACACCAAACAACCTATTTTTGAAAAATAACAGACCTCTTATAGACACTTCTTATCTAATCGGTTACCGCAACGGGGGAGCTCGGTGCTCGGTTATTTTTTCCTTCGCGCAGCGCTTACTTACATTTCTGGTTTTGAGTTTCGATAAAGGCGGAGAGCCAGTTATTTTCTTCATCGCTGTAACAGCTCAAATGTTGATTATGGTCTGTTGATGACCAAGATTAAAAGTAGATACTGAAGGTACTGACTTAGCAAGGTGGGTGAAAAACTATGCAACTCACTAATTTTTGAAACATGATTAGGTGTTGTAGACTTTCTATTATATTTAACTTAAACATCAGTACATGCTCTGTTTGAGACTTGTATATTTGGGTAATTTTTTGTGAAAGATCTTACATAGAAAATATAGCTACGAAATTTTCAGGGAAATTAATGAATATGTACAGTTATATGTAGATACATACAATGAGGTTGTCAATGTACCATTTCTTTAGAGCATACGGTCAATATTTTCATTCTTAACCTCTTTAAGATTATCAAGATCATCCCACCATTTGAATAAATAAGATTCACAAATTAATTTAAACCATGGTGTAAAGACAAGTTCAGGATTGTTGAACATCTCTCTAAGTTCAGTTTGTGAAACATATTTTTGATCTCTAACTTCATTACTGTTTGCATTAACCTTTGCATCTGCTTTGATAATTAAAATATAATCAATTTCATGTTCACCCCAAGCACCGTTACTTGGGGACATATAATGAATTCTAGTTAAAAATCTAAAGTCTTCAAATGGAACATCTTCAACTTCAATACCCAATTCATGATATAATTTTCTTTGAGCTGCAATCTTTGCACCATGAATTGCACATTCTAGATCTGCTATATCACCTTTATCTGCTCCCATTTCTGAATCAACACATAATGGATGTGAACAACACGTATTTGTCCACATATCAGCAAATGTAATTTTTTCAGTTGCTCTTTGTTGTAATAATAATTCATTTTTTGAATTAAATAAAAATACACTGAATGCACGATGTAACAAACCTTTATTAATATTATCCATAATATGACAAAGCTTTTTCGTTCCTGATCCAATAGGTTTGTCGTTATAATCTAAAACTATACAGTTTTCTGCCATCAGTTTAATTTGTTCTTCATCTTGGCCGTCGAAAACATTGTCTTCGAAAGAATCACTGCCACTTGAAGATAATCCACTTGCTTGTTCTAATGGGATAACTTCTGGAAATATTTCAAAAATTTCTTCAGCGCTAAGTGACTTCACCAGTTGACGATATTCAGACATGGGTACGGTTATTCTAGTTGATAAAATTATGGTTGTAAAAACTGTTGATATTTTCCGCTGAAAAAAAAAAAAGATACATAAACATGAAAAACAAATCGCAGTTTTGTTTTCCGAATTTTTGTCGTATAGCACGTATAGAAATTGTGAAAAATATATATATCCAATATTTATCGCTTAAGCATACCAGCTTGTAGCAAATTTATAATCTAGTGCAATGTCATACAGTTGTTTATACTCAAAAACTAGCTTTAATAGCAAAAGTTAATTGTTTAAACTAAAAAATAAACATTAAAAATGATCCCTAGCAGGATCGAACTGCTGATCTTGGCGTTATTAGCACCACGCCTTAACCAACTGGGCCAAGGGATCTTTTTGTTTTAAAAAATTTTGTGATTCTCTAAAGATCCTTTAAATCACGTGATAAAAGTTTTTATTTTGTATTTTTGTGCATAGAAACATCTTTATTGTAACAAAGATTTTGATATAGCAACAAACAGAGTTTGAGTTATCAAACATTCTTCAGCAAGTACAGTTTATAATTTACAAAACCTTTACAATAGAGCAGTTAAATTTGTCAATTTTGGGACATTGTTTAGTATGCTATGTCATAGATAAAATCAACAAAGTTTTTACAAGTGTGTTACAACAATATTAGATCGAATACGTTGAATGTTGTACAAGCTAACGATGAATAGTTACTTTCATTATGTAAAACTTTATAGCTTATATAGTGTTAACAAATCAATCAAAATTATCAGGCTTTCTTATGTTTTTGAGGCTTTCGTTAACATACTGATACAGCTGTATAAAGTAACGGGTGCAAACTGAAAATAAGTTACGTAGTATTTAGATAATGGCTTTATATTTTTTCAAATTAAAAAAAAAAACCAGATTTTTTGGTTTTATTATACTAAAAATCAATATTTTATATGTTTATACTTATCAAAGATCATCAAATTATTAAAAAAGTCTAAAAAAATGTTGTCAATTAAGAACCCAATTACAAAGATACACCAATATGTTCATAATTTAAAGCTTGATCAACATTCCAGGTAATTTCTTTCTGTAAACTTAAATCATCAATATACTTATTAATTGAAGAACTTGTGAAATTAACTATATTATCTTTATTTAACAATGCAGCTATTAAATTATCTAACCTAGTATCAGAATCATCCTTTAATTCGTATTCAATGGATATTATACGCCCTTTATCTATGTCAAATTTGATATATACTGAATTATTATCTAAACTCATTTTCATTTGAAATCTTGGAGTTTTACCAAATATCCAATTCCAATCTTTTAATTGGTTATAAGTATCTAAAACTTCATTCGGTAACTCCATCATACCATTTATTTTTAAAATTTGAGATTCAATATTACCAATTTTAATAACTTTCAAATTATCATAATTTAATTTAGTTGATAAATTTGTTGGTAAACCGAATTTTTTAACGAACGATTGATTACATATATCAATGAATTTATATGAATCAATGTTAGTATTTGTAACAGAACTTGGTATAGAATCAGTTGCTCTATCAATTATATTTAATTTTCTATCTGGATCTAACTTTAATAATTTACTCAAATTTTTCAAATTTGAATTTAATAACATAGTTCCGTGATGCAATGATTTACCTCTGGAAATTTGATATGCTGAACCACTAACCTTTTTGAAGTTAGATTTGCATACCATATCGCCCTTAGTATTCAAATCCAACTCAAATAAATTTGAGGAAGGATTTGAATTTACAAAATTATTCCAATTTTTGATTAATTCAGTTGTAAAATGTGTACGTGTAAATTCTTCCTTTGAACACATGAAGGAAAAATTCAAATTACCTAAATCATGAACAACCGTACCACCACCAGAAAACCTTCTTAAAATTGGTATTGATAAATCTGAAGCTAGACGTAAATTAACTTCTCTAAAAATATTTTGGTTTTTACCAAGAACAATACAACTTGAATTTTTGTAAAGGAATAAACGTTTGGAAAATTTATTGAGTGGATTTTTCGGATCTGGATAATTATCATATATATATTTTTCAATACTTAAATTTAATCTTGGGTTGTTTAATTTGGATATTATAATTAATGGTAATTCTGTATTTATTATATCCTTCAACTGTATTAATTTTGGAAGATGATTAAGCTGTGGGATATCATCATTTTCTAAAAATGAAGTAATAAACCCAGGTTCAGTTGGAACAAGAGTTGGTGTTGGTGTTGGTTTTTGTGTAGTAGGTAAAGGGTTGGGTATTTCTGTTGATGGCATATGTAATGGAGTTGAAGATTGGTTAACCATTTTAGATAAATAACCATCAGAGGTTAAATCAGATGATTTTTTTGATGGACTGCTAACATTGGAGTTTTCTTTTTGCATCATTTTTATGAACTGTTCAGTTGTCATAGTTTGTGGTTCATCATTTGGAATATACGGTGTGCTTGATAGCGATTCATGTATTTCGTTATTTGGAAGATCAGGATTCGGATATACAGGGATGTTGGATAAATCGAAAGGGTCAAAAGAAGAAGCATAATTTGGAGTATTGATGTTATCTATTTCCTGTAAAGTTTGAGAATCATAAAAGTCTCTTAAGTTTGGATCGTGGTTCAAAGTATCAGCAATATCTTTGGGATCAAGATCATAATGGTTTTCAGAGCTCCTTTTGCCGGTTGAATAAGTGAACCCTGGAGGGAGAGAGTAGTACCTACGTGCAGTATAAACGACACGGGACAACATGAATAGAAACAAACGCAAACAACAATAACTCTAGGAACAGAGGCTTCAGGTACATGATAATTGCCGGATCCAGCCAGCCAGTTAAAAAAAAGAAAATACATGTTTTCAGTTTTCAATTCATTTTTCATTTTCAATTCATTTTCAATTCATTTTTCATTTTCAATTCATTTTTCATTTTCAATTCAGTTTTCATTTTATTTTCAATTCAGTTTTCATTTTTCTGTTTCGCGCCGGCGCCGTTCGGAATTCGCGCGATCTGAAACAAAAACAAAACCTACGCGCCTGCCCAAACCGGCAAAACGTCAACAACACGCGCGCTATGGCTTCTTTCATGCTGATTGGCCAATGAGGTCTCATTTAAAGAGCGCCCATTTTCCATTTTCCACTGTTTGCAGCGCTGGTTATGTGTCGCTCGTTTAAATATTCTTTGTTTTATTCCTTTCTTTTCTTTTTGTTCCTTTCAGCTTTCTTACTTTGTGTTTCTTTTCTTTTCTTTTCTTTTCTTCCTTCCCCAGAATCACTCACTTCAGTCTTTCACTAATCAATCAATATGCAATTCTCCGTCGTTTTATTCGCTGCTTCTGCTTTAGCTACTTCCGTCTTAACCAAGACTGAACTTTCAACTACATCTGAAACCATCACTTCATGTGATAAATCCGTTACTAAATGTCCAGCAAGAAACGAAACCATTTCCTCCACCGCTTCTGACGCTGGTGCAGCTGCTCTTGGTTCTTACTACGCTGCAGGTGCTGCTGCTTTAGCTGCAGGTGCTTTATTAATGTAAGTTAAGTTACCTACGTCTAATACATTGTAACTACTACAATATTATCTAGATTTTTTTCTCTATATTCTTTCTTAGCTCATTTTAATTATACTTGAACTTCAATGGTATAATTAATCTTTGTATTATTACTAATTTACTTATTTATAACATTAATATACTATTGTATCTACTAATATTTTTTTTCAAGAAATTTTTTTTGTTCATATTGTGTGAGCATTTTTTTTTTACATTTGCGATATTTTATCCGTTTTTTTCACTTTTTTCGGCCTTCCGTTTTTTTTTAACGTTGAATTTTCCCCAAAAAATAAAAAAATCTCGGGCAATACGTAGGTACACAAATCAAACAATATTTTATTAACTATCAATGCTCTTCTAAATCATTCTCTTCAACCATATTAATGTATAAAAACTTTCTCCATAACTCACCAGCCTCTATTAAAATATTTTCAATATCTCTATTTGATTTACGAGTGGTCAAAACCATATCCATATTATCATTATCAATTCTGTTATTATTACTAGTATTACCATTAATAATATTGTGCAAACTTTCATTACTTTCATTAGATAATGTATCATTACCCTCCCTCGTACTCACAAATGAACTCATTTCTCCTGAATCTGTTCTTAAACTTGTCAGTCTATTAAATAATGTTTTAATTTCAGATTGATCTAGTTCAGTAATTGTATACTCTTTACTTTTTAAGAATGCCAAACTTATAAAGATAATTTCAACATGTGGATGAATTTTAGAAAAAGGCAGTTGCAAAATTGGTTCAATATCTTCTAATAATATCAGCTTATTCTTCAAATTATTATTATTACCAGTAGTTGTAGCATTATTCAATTCGTAATCACATAAGCTTAACGGTGTTTTAGGTGAATTCAATAGTGTTGTAGCTAAAGTTGGAGTTTTTTCAATTGAGATAGATGGACTTCTCTTTGACATTATCGTTAAAACAGATAATGATCTATCATGTTTACTAACATTATCATCAAGTAAATCATCATTATTTAATCCCTCGTCTTCGTCTTCGTCAATTGCTAATTCATCTTTATTCCCACCATCTTCAACGTCATCCTCATCTTCAACATTATCCATTGGATTCCAAAATAAATCTTCTCCTAATAATCTAATTTGTTCAGGTGACAATTCATACAATTCTTTCATATCAGATTCAAATTTTTTGTAATCTGTTCTATACCCTAACAATAAATCCCATATTCTACCACGATCATACCTTGACCAAACTTTACTACCAGAAAACTTCAACCACCAAATCATCCAATCTCCATTTAAACAATCTTCTTCAGTTAAATGATTATGAAGTTCTGGTAATAATTTTCTCATTCCAAAAAGGAAAAATGATATCCTATCTAAAATCAAACCTCCAGTAAATGGTAAACTTGATAATTGTTTCAGTTCTTTTGAGATTGAAATATTTGATTTATCTTTAAATTTTCCATTTTCCCGTTCTTCATTTGCCTTTTCTTTATTAAAGTTCTCAATGGTTGATGGATCAGGCGAATGCAAAATAACCAAAACCATTCTTTCATAAAGTTCAGCAAACGTCATTTGTTTAAATCCATCATTAGTTGGACTATTATTCATACTTGCCAAAGGTGTAACTGAATCAGGTGATGATGATAAAAATTGTGATTCAAAAATTGATGATGATTCACTTGTTAAATTTGAATTATTGAATTTTTCAAAGTACGAATCGTTTATATTTCTTAATTTCGTACCGTTTTTAGCAACATCATCACGACCACATAAAACAAATTGTGAATTGACCAATGGTGGTATCCATTCAGCTAAACCTAATGCAATCCATGTTAAACCAGGATTATAGTTTACAATTGACCCCCATTTTTTTAAAAATTTAATAATTGCATGTTCAATCACATCAATTATCTTAGTTTGAATTTCATATAAATCTTTAAGTTCATTATTTAATACTTTTGGAACATATCGTTCTGACGTCTTGAGATATTTTCTTAATTCAAATTTAATTTCTTTGATGGGTATTTTATAATTACTATCATTACTATTTTGTATACCTTCATCATATTCTGCTTCTTCATCTTCATTAATATCAATTTCAATATATGGATTTTGAACAAATGGATGATATTTTAATAAAACAGGCCAAATTTTATATCTTAAATGTGGTGGTAAACCTGCTTGTCTTGCAAGCATTGCTAGACCTGTAATATTATGACTTTTCAAAAATTGCGAACATAGTTCAACGAGTTCCGGAATAGCAGAAATTGGTAACTTA
This sequence comes from Pichia sp. NRRL Y-12830, assembly GCA_030564565.1. Classification (NCBI taxonomy): domain Eukaryota; kingdom Fungi; phylum Ascomycota; class Pichiomycetes; order Pichiales; family Pichiaceae; genus Pichia; species Pichia sp. NRRL Y-12830. The sequence continues at coordinate 548,130 of JAJLVO010000001.1, forward strand.
CCAGTATACCGCCTACCCATATATTTGGATGATGCATTTGACATTGAAACCGATGAGCTTGCTGATAATGATGGTGAAACATTATTTGGTGAAGATGGATATGGTGCTTGTTGATGGGGATGATGAGAAGTATGGTCATGATTAGTAGGATTGTTGATCAATGTTGCTGATGAATCTCTTGAAGTTGGCAATTCAAAGCCTCTTGATGTGGGGGAAACATTCCCATCAGAATGTGGATATTTCATGTTAATTTATAATGAGAATGATGGTAATAAAATGCAAGTTTTTGTTATTTTTAACTTTTAAAGCTTATTTAAACAGTTTTTTTTTGATGTATTGAAATGTAGGAAAGTTGACAAAATATTTTATTTGAATGTAGTTTTAGCAAAGAAGATAAATGCAAATAGACTCTTGTAATAATAACTTTTGTAATTTATAATTCAATGTGCCTATACATAAAATAAACACGTATAGAGGTATATACTTATTAATATGTTTTTTCAGTTCAAGTTGATTGAATATTGAATATATATCATAAAAGTATACAGTGAAACAAATCTAAATTTAAAATTAAATTTAAAATTAAATGAACTGACACAGGATTAAAAAGACGGTTGAACCTCAGAATAAAAGTTTTCGTAAAAGTTGAAAGTAGCTATGGAAGCTTGGGCAATAGGATATGAATCAATTGAAAAGGAGGAGGAAAATATTTTGATTGAATGGAATAAAATAGAAAAACTAAATTGAATGAAAAAACTTCTGTAGACATTTATTCTTGACCTCAAAAAGCTCAACATTTAAATTTTTGAATTTTGTCTTTTGACTACTAATTTTTTCTCCAATTTTTAATTTTCAATTTTCCAATTTTTCACTTGTTTCAAATGTTGGTGGCAAATTACAAATTACAAATTACAATTTACAGACCATCGTCGACGTTTCCATTTTAGGAAGGAGCCTGTTTCTAGCTAATGGAATTTTGCCGTTTGCCTTCCTTCTATCTTAAAAATGCCTTTATTTTTTACAACTTATCTTATACATAAAGATCAAAGATGTCTCAGGATCTACAATTGATCCAGAAGGTAGAACTTCGATTTGCTTTAGCAGATTCTACTGAAAAATTCCAATCTTCCTTGAACATTTATCTTGCTCCACTATTGTTGAAATTTGTATCGAATGATAAACAAGTCAAATTACAATTGGGTAAAACTATTAAATTTCTATTATCTAAATTTAATGCAACTCCTGAATTAAAATTACCAGCAATTGCATTATTGGAGCAAATTCAAAAGCCAAATCTCAAGACAGATCAAGATGCAACAATGGTTCAATCTTATACACTTTTATTCCTATCAAAAGCAATCCCAAGGTTATCAAATATTGAGTTATTAGATATTTATCCCAGATTATTAGGTAACATTTCAAGCTATAAAAATTCAGTTTCTGCTAGATTGTTTAATATTTCATGTAAAATTTTAAGTCTTTTACCTGATGATGATATTACAAAATTATCCCCAGCAGTATCAAATTTATCAAATAAAAAGGATATTGAATTTTTAATTACAAAGTTTTATAAATTTATGTTGTTACATTCAGTATCTCTTGATGCAAATGGAATGATACCAAATAATATTACCCAACTTGGTCTTTCACAGTCTGATTGTTCATTCTTTTTATATTATGCAGGTGTTATTTTCAATTCATCAACTTTAACAGATTATAAGTTCAGAATTCTAAAATTACTAGAATCCAACGAATCTTTAGATAAAACAATTGTTTTGATATGTGCAAGTACTGACAGTGATTCTAAAATTTCATCTTACGCATCAACTTGTTTGAAAAGAATTCCAATCGATTATGAAGATATACAGTTAATTAATAATTTAATTTCATTATTTGTCGGTAGCGAGAATTGTATCCCACCTTGCAAATCACAATTACAAGAAAAAATCTTGACTATTTTATGTAAGAGTAGATTTGCAACCAGTAATAATTCCATTGAAAATATCTCTTCAATTGGTCTTAATTCATCAAATATTAGACTTAAACAAGCAACTGTTTCATTTGTTAGATGGTTTACAAATATTAATTCTTTAGACGATACCAATAATGATACTGTTTCAAATATTGCAAAACAGTTGAAATTATATTTATCTGATATTTCTGCTGATAAAACAAATCCGAATTATTTGGCGAATAGACGTTTTCAATATGAAACCTTAGGTCTATTGTTGAGAAAATCAAAGCATTTATTAGACGTGCCATATATTCAATTCTTAATTGATATGCTAAATTCGGATGATAAAGAGTTACAACCAACTATTCTAGATTCCTTGTTTGGTTTGACAAACAATTTGAGTTCTTTACCTGAAACCCAAAGATTTAAATTAAAGGATCTCTTAGTTGACATTTTTCAACTTCCAAATGACATTTTGTCAATTAATTCAAGTATTAATCAGTTAAGGTTTGTTGGTGCTAAGTACACCAATGCGCTATATCCATTTAACGATGCTCAAGCAAGAATCATAAATTTATTAGGACAATCTAAAATTGATAAAATTGAAACTATAGAAGAATCAAAGAAAGGTTTGAATCCATACTTATTTGCATTGAATAATAATACGATTTCTGAAAAAACAATTGAGTTTCCATCATTCAGCATAATGGTTAATTACATTTTAAAATATCAAGATATAATTAATCTAGATGTTGCATTAAATTTTGCAATTCGGTGTTTAATTATGAACTCAATTTATAATCATAATACCATCATAACTTCTGATCAATATTGGGAAACTAGAATAGATAAAGCTTTAGAAATTGATCACACCGTTAAAACATTGGTTGTCAAAAATTTACAAAGATTTCGTGATTTAGAAAATGATATCACTTCTGATTTCAATGAAAGCTCTTTAAAACAATTTATTGATTTATCGTTTAAGTGTGTTATTTCATCAAATAGTTTATCAGTTTTATTATTATTGACTAAGATTATTGCATTATGCCCTGAATCAGTCACAAATTCGTTGACCGGCCATATTCCATCATTATTGGCTAATCAGTTAGCAACTATTTCAAATGAATCTTATCATTATACTTCTAGACTTACTGGTATTGTTTGTACAACTTCAAGTGTTTGTGATGAAGAAGTCTTAACTATTATCTATACTTTAATGAAACAGGAATCGGTATCATCAGTTGCTGCGGTTATTTCAAGATTGGCTTTGCGTGGTAGAATTAGTATCATAAATGAAGAATTATTTACAAAAGTTCTAGAATTAATTGAGAAGCATTTGAATTTATCATCCACGAAATCATTAAAAGTTTCATTAGATGCTATTTCTCAGCTTTCAATGTTTAACTGTTTGGGTCCAGAATTGAAATTATCATCTACAATTGATCAATTCAAAACTAGAATTATTGAACTTTTGAAACCACTAGTGAAAAAATGCTATGAACCTGCAATTTATACATGGTGTTATTTGGCATTAACATTCAACAACCTTGTGTCATCAACAGGAACACTAACAGAATTTGAAGAAGTTGTATTTGAAACACATACAACTAAACAAATTGATAATTTATTCACAACTGGTGAAGGATTAGCAATTTTAAGTGATGGGTGGTTATCTAAAAATATGAACAATTTGAATGATATTCCGGGTAGCCCATCACCTACTGGTCTTAATCTAAATAGATGTAGTATTATTTTGGATCAAGTTTTAACATATTGTAGAGCTACCAAACCAAGTTTAAGAAAAGCTGCATGTATCTGGTTACTTTCAATTGTCCAATATTGCACAGACAAAATTGTTCTTGAAAGAGTTAGTGAAATTCAAACTGCATTTATGAGATTTTTATCAGACAGAGAAGAAATTGTCCAAGAAGCCGCATCAAGAGGTATAAGTATTACGTATGAATCTGGTGGCTATGAAATCCAAGAAACGTTAGTGCATAGTTTGTTAAATTCATTTACAGATTCCAACAAAACATCAAAAGAATTGATGAGTGGTTATATTGATAATGAAACTCAACTTTTTGATGAAGGTGTTCTAAATACAGGTGATGGTGAATCCGTTTCAACTTATAAAGATGTTTTAAATCTTGCATCTGAAGTTGGAAATCCAGGTCTTGTTTATAAATTTATGTCACTAGCAAAAAACTCTGCACTATGGTCGTCAAAGAAAGGTATCGCATTTGGTTTAAGTGCAGTTTTAGATAAGGAGAAATTAGATAAATTAATGAAGGAAAACCCAAAACTGGCAAGTAAATTGATTCCAAAGTTGTTCAGATATAAGTATGATCCAAGTACTTCAATTTCAAGAACGATGAACAACATTTGGGATAGTTTAATTTTAGATAACAAATCGACATTAGATGATAATTTTGATTCAATTATTAAAGAAGTTTTGTCAGGTATGGGTAACAGAGAATGGAGAATTCGTGAAGCAAGTACAGCAGCATTACAGGATTTATTAAGACAATGCGAGTTTAATAAATTTGAAAATGATTTAGAAAACATTTGGATGATGGCATTTCGAGCAATGGATGATATCAAGAGTTCAGTTAGAAAAGAGGGCACTTCATTAACCAGATTTTTAGCTAATATTATGGTTATGAAATTAAATAATACATCAAATAAAGTTAACCAAGAAGCAATTTTAAAACAATTAGTTCCATTTTTCTTAGGTGATAACGGCTTGCTTAGTGATTCGGAAGATGTTAAAAAATTTGCATTCGACACGCTTATGAAATTAATTTCTACATCATCAAAAAGTTTAAAACCTTTTGTTTCTGAAATTGTTAGGCAGTTGATTTTATTAATGTCATCAGTTGAACCTCAAGTTATTAATTATCTTACATTGAATGCTGATAAATATAATCTGAAGGTTGAAGATATTGATTCTCAAAGATTAGGTGTCGTTGGTAGTTCTCCAATGATGGAAGCAATCGAAAAATTAATGGATTTATTAGACGAACATACAATTTTACAATTTATTCAAGTACTCGAAAATGCAGTTAAATCATCGATTGGTTTACCATCAAAAGCGGCGGGATCAAAAGTTATTGTTAACTTAATTTTAAGACATTTTTTTATTGTCTCAATTTATGGTGATCAACTACTGAAGATTGCAAGTGGTCAATTAAAGGATAGAAATGAGACAGTTGCTAAATCTTATGCGATTGCGTGTGGTTATTGTATTAGAATTGCATCAGTTAAGAAAATTGAATCATTTGGAAAAAAGTTAACGAAGTATTATTTTGAAAAGAAAACCGACAACAGCATTTGTGATGATAAACTACCAAAAATTGCATCCGTTGCATGTGAATCAGTTTCTAATTTTGCACACGATAAATTCCAGTCAGTGAGTGCGATTTTCTTACCATTGGCATTTATTGGTAAAAATGATTTAAGCTCAGAAATTTCTAAAAATTTTAATAAAGTTTGGTCAGATTCCACAACCTCAAGTGTTAATGCAATTAAGCTATATTTTTCAGAAATCGTTGCATTGATTAAACTTCATATTCAAACGCAGACATTTTCATTAAGAAAGACAATTGCATTATCGATCATTGAAATTGTAAATATTTTAGATACAAAAATTAATGACTTAAATCCGTCCCACGTTCATGAGTTATATGATATACTATTAGAATCATTAACAGGTCGTATTTATGATGGTAAGGAACAATTACTAGATTCATTAGTTAAACTATCATGTAAATCACAAAAAATTTTGATCAATAATGATGCATTGTATTCAAAGGTTGAAGAAAGAGTTCTCAATGAAGCAAATAGAAAGAATAAAGCGTATAGAAAAAAAAGTATTATTGCATTAGGCAATTTTTTGCAAACATATTATGATAATTCAAATCTCTATGATAAATACATTGAACTAATTGGCTCGTTAATTGAACCGAAAAATATTGATTCAGATGATGATGATGATGATTATAATAATGATAGTACAATAAAAGTCGATTCACCAGCTAATAAAAATGCATCGTTATCACTAATTCTCTTGACGCAGAAATCAATTTTAAACGTTTTGACATCAATTTCAAATGGCAAAGTAGTCAATCTAAAAGTTTTGAATTATGCCTTCTCTAAATCAAATGATTTTTTAAAATTTACAAATGTTGATATGCTTCCAAACTCGGATAGTAAGTTTAAATTTAAGCAGGGTATTTTGTCAATTGTTACTGCAATCATTGAATTAAATAAGGATAATATATTACCTGAACTTGAAATTAAATCATATACTGAAAAAACTTTTGAATTATGGGAATTATGTAAACAACTCACATTTCCACCTGATAACTTACAGCCTATTCTTGTTGGATTTACAAGGGTTACCGGATTATTATTGGACACGCTTAAATTGGAAACTGAGCAAAGAGAAACATGTATTATGAGTATTAAACTGCTAAAATCAGAGAACGTTAATTCTGTAATTATGACTGAGTGTGATAAAATTTTATCAACACATATTTAGACCTGTGAAGAAATTTATAGTTTTTATTATATAGATGAGAAAAAAAGATATTCTAAATATTATAAAACAACTCATGCATTATATAAAAGTACAAATTTTACATACCACCTCTTAATCTTAACACCAAATGAAGGGTTGACTCCTTTTGAATGTTGTAGTCAGATAATGTTCTACCATCTTCTAATTGCTTACCCGCAAAAATAAGTCTTTGCTGGTCAGGTGGAATACCTTCCTTATCCTGAATTTTTTGCTTGACGTTGTCGATGGTGTCAGAAGATTCAACTTCTAAAGTAATGGTTTTACCGGTAAGAGTTTTAACAAAAATCTGCATACCACCTCTCAATCTTAACACCAAATGAAGGGTTGACTCCTTTTGAATGTTGTAGTCAGATAATGTTCTACCATCTTCTAATTGCTTACCCGCAAAAATAAGTCTTTGCTGGTCAGGTGGAATACCTTCCTTATCCTGAATTTTTTGCTTGACGTTGTCGATGGTGTCAGAAGATTCAACTTCTAAAGTAATGGTTTTACCGGTAAGAGTTTTAACAAAAATCTGCATACCACCTCTCAATCTTAACACCAAATGAAGGGTTGACTCCTTTTGAATGTTGTAGTCAGATAATGTTCTACCATCTTCTAATTGCTTACCCGCAAAAATAAGTCTTTGCTGGTCAGGTGGAATACCTTCCTTATCCTGAATTTTTTGCTTGACGTTGTCGATGGTGTCAGAAGATTCAACTTCTAAAGTAATGGTTTTACCGGTAAGAGTTTTAACAAAAATCTGCATACCACCTCTTAATCTTAAAGCAATCATGTTGTCGTGTATTTTGTGTTGTATTTGTATATCTGTATGAGATGTATCCAAAAAGGTACAGAAGAAAAAAAAAAGCACAAAAGTGAAAGAAGCAACCAGCAGGAGGGCAAATAACCAGGGTGGCAAATGTATCAATTTATATATACGCAAAAAATAAAGTGTGTCAGGCTCAGCTCAGATAAGAACTATTTATTAGTTCGCGCTTATTTTTGGTTTTAAATTTTAATTTGGGGTCTTCCGAGGACCGAGAATTTAATGAGCCGTCTCGATTCTTTCTTGAATATTATGTATTATGTTTGTGGTTTACAGAGGGTATTAGAGAATACAAAGAAAAGGAGTAATTAATAAACCGAAATATTACACAGCAAAGCTATAAAGTGCCTCGAAGGGTGGTGATGCTGCTCATAACACTATTGTTTAGATTTCCAACATCTTTTTCCAAATCGTTGACCTTTCTGGATCTTGCTTTGGGTCTAGTTGGGGTTGCGGAATCCATTCCATTTTGAAGGATTTTCCAAATGTAAAATCCAATTTGAATAACTGCAAGCGCAAAAATGGCCCATAAAATGCCTTGTGGTCTTTTTCCTTGAGTGAAAGATAAAATATTCATTGTCATAACACCACCAAGGCTTTGCAAATTCTGAAGTGTTACTAACAGCCAAGTAATTGATATACAAACAATTGTAAAAAATGAAAACAATGTTAACACAATAAAACATTGCATATAGGATTGAAATGGCAAACATCCGATCATATTATAAATTTGTGCAACTAATAAAACAAGTAAAAATAAAATTTCAACAATATATATTTGATATTTTACTGCCTTGTTTTGAATAGTATGTGCCATATCAAATAATTTTAGTGTTGCACTTGATGTGCTGTTTTTACTACTAGTGACTGAAAAAGATGGAACTTGAGCTTGATATTTCTCATCCATATCAGATGTATATCCGCAATCTAAACCACCAGACGTTGTATCATTGCCACCAAAATCTACACAAACACCCATAAAACCAATTTTCATAACAAAGTCTTCAAGTTTGTTGCCATCATGCTGTTGACTATATTGACTAGATAGTAAACCCGAAATATCACTTGATTGATTGAATCTGTATTCTACTAAATATAAATTTGAGTAAGCATCTGAATCATGTGTTGCGCCATTCATCACAAAAAATATCATAGCAATATTGACAATAGTAACTATTGCACATAATAATTTTGGCGTCTTTCTAACAAAAAACATCCCTAGTGAAAAAATCATAATATGATATCTAAAATAAGTTGAGATTGAATATATACCTTTTTCCTAACTCAAACAAGGTTAAAAGGTTTAAAAAAGTATTACCCCTGATTCATTTTCTAAAGTAAGACTAAAAAAGAAATAATCTAAGGGATACTAAGTTTGTTATGTAGGGATAACATAAATACATCCCCTAACTGTATTTCTCAAGTAAGACAAACATGAAACACTTTTGAAATCTGAGATCTGCTTTTACATTCTGGAGGATGAAATACTCTTGTTTCGCGAACTTAGAAAACATCGGAACCGTTTTTGTCAAACTTGCGTTTTCAGATTCATCCTTTGTTTAATTATGATTCATTCTTGTTTCGGATAATTACATTTCACTTTGAATCCATCATATTTTTCTCTTTAACATTCCTTAAGGTTCGAAAAGGTCTAAAACATGTCGGTTTCACTTTTCACTCGTTCTTTCTTTACATTACGTAGTGTTTCACGTAAACGGTTTATTCATTCAAAAGTTGGCATCTTGGATTATGACCTTTTCACTCCGAAAACACAAGTTTCAGGGACCGTACCACCCATTATTTTTCTGCATGGATTACTTGGAAATAGAAAAAATAATAGATCTGCCGCCAGATCATTAGCTGATCAACTTGAAACTTCTTTGATTGTACCCGATTTAAGAAATCATGGCACCTCATTTCATGCTGAACCTATGAATTATAAAACAATGTCTGATGACATCTCAACTCTAATAGAATCACTGCCATCTACCATTCCAAGACATCAAGGATTCATTATGTTAGGTCATTCAATGGGTGCCAAAGTTGCAATGATCCATGCACTAAGATACCCTAAAATTATAAAAGGTGTTGTTTCGATTGATAACATTCCTTATACCAATCCCGAAGAATCGTTTATTGAATTTGAAAAGTTTCATATCGGATTACGTACATTAGATTGGTGTGTCAAAACACATCCAGACTGGACATTATCAGCAATCAAAGCATATTTAATGAAACATGTTGAGCCAATTGAAAAGGTTGTTAATTTTTGGTTAACGAATATCGTTGTAAAACAGGGACTTTTAAAACCTAAAATTCCATTTGAAACATTGAATAGGTCTGTGGAAGATATTTTACAATGGAAAATGACAGAGTATGATGATTTGGAACCTTTTGCGGAACAAAAAGCTGTTGGACCATTATTAATCATTCAAGCCAATTATTCAAGGTTTGTTGGTCATGATATCCATACCCATGCAATCACCAAGTTTTTCCCACATTATCAAGTTAAACCAATTGATGCTGGTCATTGGTTAGTTACTGAGCGTAAAACTGAGTTTGTTAAAATTGTTAAAGATTGGGTCAGTGAAAATTTTAGAAGGTGAATAGGTTATTCAGGTTAACATATACCTTGCTTATTATATAGAAATTTGATTTTAGATTTTGTGTTTTGATAAATAAAAAATAAAAAGTATAGGTACATTTTTACATTACAGCGTGAAAACAGTCAAGTTTACATGAAAACAAAATTGTGCGTGTTGATTTTCTATTTTTTTGATTTTAACTGGTTGTAACATAATTTTCTCTTACATATTAATTATAATGCATTTCTTACATAAATTTCCTCCACTCAATGGTATCGAAATTATTATTCAAAGGAGATAAGAAAAGGAAAAGAAAGCAGAAGCCGCTAATTACAAAAAATGAACATAAGGAAAACGAAAAATTGTTTTTTATAAACGGTAAAGAAACAAAACAAAGTGATATAAATATTGCAAAATTGATTTATGGATGGACATTATTATATCAAAGAGATCTAAAGAGGGCTACTTACTCATTACTTAATCCTGATTCTGGAAAATTGCCAATCATAATCGTATTTGTTGATGATGAAAAACAATTCTGTTTAAGTCAAATTAAAAGTACGACTGAAGATGCAGATATTAAAAAATCACTAAAATTTACTAACGATTTTGAACTTTCACCAAGAGAAGATACAATTAACTATACTGAAATAAAAATATCCGAAAATAGCAAGGCTGGGCAAATTGAACCCAAAAATGTAAATCAAGTTTTTATTTTATCAGACGCAAGCTCACTATTTCAATCAAATAAATTTATAACTAATGAAAAAAAAGAAACAGTATATTCGATTAAATCATCAGATGGTGAATATGTGGTATTTGATCCAGTTGCAAATGAATTAAAATTGTCGTTAACATTAACTGAATATGGATTAGTTACTTTATCATTTGAACTCATTGATGATATACCACACTTCCGTGTTTTATTTAGTAATAATGAGGAAAAAAATACACTAGTCTTTGCATCTTCTGGTACGCCAAAAGTTATTCCTGATCCTGAGGATTTATTAAAACCAGTTTCTAGGTTTCTACTAAAAATAAGACGAGAAGATGCATTCATGACTAATGAAATATTAAAAGAATCACATAAATCATCAAAGTCTTCAAATATAAAAACTGGAATTAATATTGACGGGTTGGTTACGAAGACTATAGTAGATTTAACTAAAATGGGATTCAAAATGAATGATAAAACAGTCAAAGAAATTAACGAAGCTTATATTGGGGGCAATCTAAACCAATGGATACTTGATTTCAAGGAAAAGAGTATTACTGATAGAAGAACATGATTGAAATATATATTATCACACAGTTCAATCTTTAAGATTACAAAAATTAATCTAAACACCCGCTCGCAGACACCAAGATATAATTGTTTTGGCATGCTTTAATATTTCTAGTAGTAAAGAGAACATTGTGAACGCATTAATCGTTTACATTTCATGCAAGTATTTGATTATTGTGTTAATTCTAAAAAAGGAGGCAAATAAACGAAAAAAAGGAAAATGAAACCAAAGTATAAGTAAAATATGGTATTAAATATGATTTTTTACCTATAAACCTTTTTTTCAAAACACCAATTAATTTTGTATTTTTTATGTTCACATAAATCAAGTTTTATAGTAATTCAAAAATGTGGATACTTGATTTGAATACCTCGCAGTATCTGCCATATTCAATTATGATAGAGTAATTTAAACCGAAAGATGAATAAAGTAATAAAAGTACAGTAAAGACGATTTCAATAATCCAAAAAAATACTTTTTATAATGTTTTTTATTTGAAAAAATTATAGACAATCCATAATTCAGTATATATTTTAGGAAACCCAGTTACAGACAGGGGGACATAGCCTAATCCTTTTCATTAATTCTAAAAATCTTTATATTGTGTAATTTTAGTTAATTAATCAATTTAGTTTTCAAAAGAAAAAATAACTTCATATTACCAAGTAGCAATTGTTATTGTAAAAGTGTATTGTCTTCTTTAGGTTGGCGATAATATAAGTGTTGGATACGTTAAAGAATAAAATAAAATATAAAATTCAATAAGTCAATGTTGTACTATAGCTGACTTTGACAATACACTCAGGAAAGATGGTAAACTGATAATTAAAGTAACTTATAGAAAGATTAATTAAGTAAACAACGATGGGTGAACAGGTCACCCTATATAGTGTGCACAGACTGTAAACGTAATACAATAAGTGTTATGATTTGAAGCCTCTAGGATATCCGCAACATGAACAATCATTAACGTTGACTCTGTTTAGATACAAATCAGCAGTCAGTAATTTTAATATTTTATTTGCTTGAACACACTCATTGGCTGATAGTGAATTACAGAGAAAGCAATAGAGGTAATTTTAAAAATAATAGAGGTAGAGCTTATTATAAAAATGCTGGTTCGAGTGGTGGTTATCATGCCAATTCTAACACTTGATTCATCATTCTTTGGAAAGTAGCAGGAGCATTCGTTAAACCAAATGGCATAACAACCTGTTGAGATGAGAATCTTGAATATCTAGCCAGAGCTATGAGTTGACTCTGATGTTAATAATTTACCATAAAGCGACAGATATTCTAGATGTCGCTGCCCATATAAAGAGCACGGCTTCCCTCTCGTAGTTTACTTATCTAATTTTTTGTATAGCTACTTTAATTAGCAGTTATCATATAATCTTAAGTACACTGTCTAAGTCAGTTACAGTACAACAGACCATACTCTGTTGAAAATGCGGTTTTTGGATTATCATCATTTTTAATTACTTGATATTAACCTGACAATAAATCTAATTTTGAATAAACTTTAGTTTTTCCCAAATGTGTTGTAATTCTTTCAATATTTGGAATAGGGAATTTATCTTTCACTGTATTATTATTCAAGAATCTGAAGTTTATACATATTTTCATTTTCATATTTTGCACTCCACACTCCGCGGTCCCGCATTTCCCAAACTCTGCATCTTGAGAATCAACGGGTCCATCAACAAAAACCAACAGTTTGCAAAATGTTTTTTTACAAATTATGTAACTGGCAATTTGTCCGAGCGGTTAAGGAGAAAGACTTGAAATCTTTTGGGCTTTGCCCGCGCAGGTTCGAATCCTGCAGTTGTCGATTAAATCGTTTATTTTTTAGTTTTTGATATAAAACTAAAAAAGTTCGATAAATAACCACACCAAGTTCTTATTCTTTCATGCCGCTATTACAATAGTTTTGTAGTTTTATTTACAAGCCGATTGTTCAAACGGCTCTAAAACATTTTTAACATACTTTTGATAAATAACGCCAATTTCGGACAGAAAAGCGTTTCTCAGTTGATTAATTCAAATACAGGTTTGAATACTTATTTTAGTATGCAATAAATGCATCAAACCGAGGCTGTTGAATATCTGAAAAAACTTGGATTGATAAGAAGTACTCAACTTATAAAGATAAGAGATTGTGGTTTTTTTATTTTTTATTTTTTGTATTTAATACTTAAGTTAATTGAATTTCACAATTTTGTTCTGTTTGCGTTTATTGGATCTAATTTACATTTAAAATTAGATTGATACGAGCAAAATAGAATAATGCACGTGCTAAATATACCAATATATATGTATATATTTATATTATAAATTTTTAGATCATTGGTATATATGTCTGATGGTTCTTATTTTTCCTAATTAGTAAACCTAAAACCTAAAACCCAAAAATTAAAATATAAAATCGTCGGAACGAGGGGAACGATCGTATAATTCGTTTCGCTCGTTTCCCAATCGTCGTATATTTTCGCTCAGAAATTGGAAAACGCGATACAAAATTGCAATTTAGAAGCTGTCAATATGGAGAATTTAGAATTTATCAGGTAAGTTGGACGTTGTGTTTGTAAATAAAAGAGTTAGATATCCCTCTATTTTTTTTTTTGGTTCATTTATTCTTTTTTATTCTTTTTCAAACGCAAAAATTTCAACAACTTAAACTTAAACAATTAATATGAGTTCAACCGGAAATATTAAACTTGCAGAAAAAAATTTCGCAAAAGATAAAGATTTTGCAAAAGTATTACATGGTAAAGGTCAAGTCAACACTGGTGGTTTGGCGGCATTGACAAATAAAGATGTTGAAGCATCAAGAGTTGCAATCGATGGTTATTTTAAACATTGGGATGGTAAAACAGATGAAGCTGCTGAGCAGTCACGTTTAGATGATTATTCTGCATTAACAAAACATTACTATAATTTAGTTACTGATTTTTATGAATATGGTTGGGGTTCCTCATTTCACTTTTGTCGTTTTTATCAAAAGGAACCATTTGCTCAAGCAATTGCAAGACATGAACATTATCTTGCTGCAAAAATGGGTATCACTGAAGATATGAAAGTTTTAGATGTTGGTTGTGGTGTTGGTGGACCAGCAAGAGAAATTGCAAGATTTACTGGATGTCAAGTTGTCGGTTTAAATAACAATGATTATCAAGTTGAAAGAGGTAACGAATATGCTAAGAGAGTTGGATTAGAAAATCAAGTTAAATTAACTAAAGGTGATTTTATGCAAATGGATTTTGAACCTGAAAGTTTTGATGCGGTTTATGCAATTGAAGCAACTGTTCATGCACCAGTTTTAGAAGGTGTTTATAGTGAAATTTATAAAGTTTTAAAACCAGGTGGTGTTTTTGGTGTCTATGAATGGGTTATGACAGATGCTTATGATGAAACCAATGAAGAACATAGAAAAATTGCCTATGGTATTGAAATTGGTGATGGTATTCCGAAAATGTATAAAAAGGAAGTTGCAGATAAAGCATTAAAAAATGTGGGATTTGAAGTTTTCTATGAAAAAGATTTAGCAGATAATAATGATGAAATTCCATGGTATGCACCATTATCAGGTGATTGGGAATATGTTCAAAGATTAGGGGACTTATGGACACTTTTTAGAACTTCCTCATTTGGTAGAAAAATTACAACCTTTGCCGTTTCAGCTTTAGAAACTTTTCATTTAGCTCCAAAGGATTCAGTTAAAGTTACTGAAGCTTTAGAAGAAGCCGCAATTTATTTAGTTGAAGGTGGGAAACAAAAATTATTCACTCCAATGATGTTATATGTTGCTAGAAAACCGTTAAACAAATAAATTAATACTAGTTATTAGCTATTTTAAACTACTGTATAGTACGAAGAAAAAAACTGCTTTTTGTATAAAGATACTATTCAAAATTATTAATTATGTAAAAAGGATATGAAGATTGTAAGAAATGTAATATAAAACCGAGTAAATAAAAGTAGTTTGTTAAAGAAAAGAAGAGATATTTTATAAACTGCAACATAGTAGGTATCAAAAAGTAAGGAAACGAAAGATTAATATAATAAAGTGTACATCAAATTAAACTTTTGAAGCAACAGTCTGTTCAGATTGCAATTTTAAAGCATTACGCTCGTAAGACTTATCTTTACAGACCTTCAAACCAGAACAATTGTGACTTTCTAATAATCTATGTTTTGAACAAAATTTACCTTGACAAAACTGACAATCACCAACCATTCTTAAAGGAGTGGAAGTACAATTCAAGAAAGTACATTTTTTTGATTTTGATTTTGATCTTGATTTAGATTTAGATTTCTTGATGACGATTTCGTTAGTCTTGATGGTGGTATCATTATCATCATCTAAAATGACAGAATCATTATCTTTAGTAGGGGTGGCAGTGTCGATAGTATTGGAACTATTACTAATGTCTGAGGTATTTGGTATTAGTTGATCCTCAACAGTTGTTAAAAAGATTGATAAGTTTGGATTTAAATCAAGATGATATGGAGATATCTTATAAAAGGATAATGATTTTGAATAGTCTAGTTTAATTCCAGAATACCAAAGATTAATAGAATTAGTTGATAGAGAAGAATGAATGTTTGAAGGCAAAGCGATAAGGGTGGCAATTTTTAGATCATCAACAGTAGCATTATCCGGAACTGTGAGAGTTATGGAAGGAAATGATTCAATGTGAGTCTTGATGTTGAGCTTCATAGGTTAGAAAGTTGTTCAGTGTTTAGTTTAGGGTCTTGTTTGTAATGTAAGTTGTTTTAAATAAATGGAAAGAAAAGGAAGGGCTCAGAGAGCTGTGCTGCTTACAAAAGGCGTTTCAGATAAAGAAAGAAATAAAATGCTCAGGCTTACTCACGAGGGCAAATTGCGGTTAGCACAGAAGGCGGCGCCAAAAAAATAAAAAACGTGACTTGTCATCATGCGCATGCATATATATATATATATATATAATATTATTTATTATTTATTATTTATTATTTATTATTTATTATTTTATTTTATTTGATAACTAACTGAGCCTCATTTTTTTGTTTTGAAGACGATCGACGCTGACGAATTCTCGGCTTTTCATTGGCTGATGCCCCGTTTGGGGTTTCTCTGTTTTTCTCGATGTATTTTTGATTTTTATTTTTTTTATTTTTGATTTTCAGTTTTCCTATTGTTTTGCTTGATTGTCTAGTGGATGGCTAACGCTGTCAGCAAAATTGATTGTTTGTTTGGGATCTGTGTATCTAACACTTTACCTATACTCTTTCCTTTTTGACCATCCTGCTTGCTTGTGTTCTCAGATATCACCCACTAACAGTTCCACTTTCAATTGCAAGGCAATCCTCCCGCTCAGCTTCTTGATTTGCTATTTGTTCATCATTTTATCTGATTTCTCTTTATTCTTAATTACCACTTGCGTTTTTTAGTTTTATTTTTTAACACACAAAAACAACACTTCCTTTTGGTTATACTAATACAGATCCTCAACATCACTCGAAAATTCAACCATGTCTCTAGTCGGTGTTAAAATCTTGTTTTCCAAGTTGATAGGTTCATCACCAAGTCAATCAATAGACCAAAATGATTCACATGATTCAGTTAATGAATCAACTGCATTACTTAATGACAACAGCAGCAACTTTAATAATGATAACAATAATGTAGCCTCTTCAAATATTGTGAACTCAAAAGCAGCTTCAAATACTTCCCTACTTCCCAATCCAATCGATTTAGAGTCTGGTATAACACACGTTGAATCAAGATCATCATCATCACCATCAACTAAGTCATCTTCATCATTATCTTCTCCACAGCCATTTCCATTAAATTATTTATCAAATGTTGATCCACGTATAATGAGTGATTTAATTATTGGTTTATCTGATGGATTAACTGTTCCATTTGCTTTAACTGCGGGTTTATCATCATTAGGTGATACAAAATTAGTCATTACAGGTGGTATGGCAGAATTAGTTTCTGGTGCAATATCAATGGGATTAGGTGGTTATTTAGCTGCAAAGTCTGAAAACGAATTTTATTTCAGTCAAGTACGTAAAGAAAAGCAAATTTTTTTCCAAAATCAAGATTCAATAACTGATGAATTATTTGATATTTTCTTAGATATGGGTGCAAGTGAATTAACAGCTGAAAATTTTGTTAATGATTTATCTAAGAATCCTCAAATGATGATTGATTTTATAATTAGATATGGTAAAGGTTTAGAAGAACCGCCTGAAGGTAGAATTTTTTCCAGTGCTTTAACAATTGGTTCAGGTTATTTTTTTGGTGGATTCATACCTCTAATACCATATTTTTTCTTTTCAACTGTTGGTAGATCTTTGTTAGCTTCAGTTATACTTATGCTTATAACACTTTTTTGGTTTGGTTATTTTAAAAGTATAATTTCAATGGGTGAAGATTGTTCAAAAATGACAAGGTTTTTTGAAGGTATACAAATGGTTTTAATTGGTTCAATAGCTGCAGGCTCTGCATGGTCTTTAGTTTATTTAATTGAATAATTAAAACTACAATTGGGATATGATCAAAATCTTTTCTTTGCATATATCTTTCTACGTAAATATTATATATTATATATTATCTATGTACTTACGTTTATGCGTATATAAGATATCTAATTTAGACACACACATAATATATTTGATACTTGTAGTACAATACACAATTCACAATTCACAATTCACAATTCACAATTCAAGATCTAATCGAAATCTCGGGAAAGTGCGGTTTATCAGTCATTTGTAAATTTTAAATCCTAATCGATTATCACAACGTGTACACTTGTTTTCTCCACGCTTCAGTTCTGGATTTTTTTTAATTAACCGATGTTTTCAAAACTAAGACCAAGCCCATATATTTCTACACTTCAAAGATTTTATTCAACATTAAAACAATCACCAATCGGATTTGTTTTCGATATTGATGGGGTTTTAATGCAATCTAAAAATGCAATTAAACCACAAGCATTTAATACACTGAATTACTTAAATAAGAATAAAATTCCATATGTTTTACTAACTAACGGTGGTGGACAAACAGAGCAATCAAGAATTGATTTTCTAAATAAATCCATCAGCCCAGATCAAAAAATTTTAAATGTTAATCAATTGGCTCAATCACACACACCAATGAAATATTTGACTAAAGAATATAAAAGAGTTTTAATTATAGGTGGTTTGGATCCATTAGCAAGAGATGTTGCATTAAATTATGGATTTGATGAAGTTATCAGACCTATAGATATTGTTAAAATGATACCTAATATTTGGCCATTTATTAAATACAGTGAATCAGAAATTGAACAACATGGTCAATTAAAAGATTTATCAAAACCAATTGATGCAATTTTAGTATTTAATGATCCAAGAGATATGGGTACAGATTTACAAATTATTTTGGATTATTTAAATAGTGAAAACGGTGTAATTGGTACCAAACGTGATAAATCAAGTTCAGTTCCAAGTATACCAATTATTTGGAGTAATATGGATTTATTATGGAGTACCGGATTTAAATTACCAAGACTTGGACAAGGTGCATTTAGAATATCCGTTAGAGAATTGTATAAAGCATTAAACGATGGATTTGAATTAAAGGATTTAGTTTTGGGTAAACCATGGCCAGTTAGTTTTGCATATGCTGAATCGATTTTAAATGATCAATGGAAGCGCTTAAATGGTGTCAAAGTTGATGAATCTGAAATGCCTAAATTTGGTATCAAACCAAACGAATCACTTGTTAAAAAAGTTTATATGGTTGGTGACAATCCAGCTTCTGATATTAAAGGTGGAAATGATTATGGTTGGGAAACAATCTTAGTTAAAACTGGTGTTTATAAAGATGGTGACTTTGAAAGAAATGGTAAACTATCACAGCCTACATTTGGTATTTTTGATAATGTTTGGGATGGTGTGAGTAAAGCAGTAAAAGATAACAACGTATAATAAAAAAAATAGCTTTTATTGTATAGATTATAGATTAATTTACGTAGAAAATATTGTTAAAAAAAAAGACGTTACAAATAATAGTAAGAAAAACGTATTCGAAAATATTTAGGCCAGTCCATTTAATTTTAAAGCAGACATAACACCTTCCTTAACATTTGGAAATATACCTAAACTTGGTCTTGAAGTTTCGGGATTCTTTTCAAAGTCACCTTCTTGGTAAACTCCAGTTCTAACTAAAATCGTACCCCAATTATAGTTATTACCACCAGTTATATCAGATTCTGGATTGTCACCAACCATATAAACCTTCTTGAAAGGTGTATTTGCTGGTTCACTATTTAATTCAGGTAAACATACATTACCAGCTTCCTTTTTACCTAATAAAACGTCTCTCCAATCAATTAAAATATGATGTGCATAATCATAACAAACCTTTTCAGGTTTACCTAAAGTTAATTGATCAAGTGGTTTACCATTAATTTTTTCATAAATAGTTAACACTGCAATTTTCAAAGCACCCATTGCAAATCTTGGTTGTTTATACTCATTTGACCATAAGAAATCGTTATTTGAAAAAACAATTGGAATTGCAGGTACGTTACTTTTATGATCACGTCTTGTACCTAAGAAACCATTTTCAGAGTTTAATAAATCTAAAATAAGTTGTAATTCTGCACCAATTGCTCTTGAATCATTAAAGCATAAAATTGAATCAATTGCTAAATTGTCGTTAGGATTTTCACTATCAACACTTAATTTTGTAAGTTTTGGATCTTTACCCCATTCTAATATTTGTTCTTCGGTGAACATATGGTAAGGCCAGATTGTAGGATTTGCTCTAATTATATCAACAGGTCTAATAACTTCTTCAAAACCGTATTGTTCAGCAACTTCTCTGACGTCATCTTTTGGACCACCACAGACTAAAACTCTTTTGTGATGAGGAATTAGTGTTTTCATTGGAGTATGAGCTTGAATTAATTGATCTTCATGAATTGGATATTCATCTAATTGTAAAGTTTGATTAATAAAATCAATTCTTTTTTTCTCTGTCATACCACCACCATTTGTTAATAAAACGAATGGGATTTTATTTTTTGATAAATAATTTATGACATCTGTTGCTTCTGCAATTCTTTTCTTACCCTTAAGTAAGACACCATCGATGTCGAAAACAAAACCAATATCTTGATTAGATTCTAATTTTGCAGGAACTTCTTTAACTGGGATTGATAATGGTTTAACTTGTTCAGTCATGTTGTTGTATGAATATATTTTACTCTTTATTGAAAAAAAAAGAAATAGGAGAAGATAGAAAGAAAATTGGTTGAAATGGAAACTATGAAAAAGGTAAACCAGGGAACCGTCAAGTATTTAAACAAAAGGTGAAAAACGGGAAAAGGAAAGAAATGATGCATTAGAACAATAGACAATTTTCGGATCATTTACGAAATAAGTAATCAGAACATGCCCTTTTCTTTTTTTTCACAATTTGCACACATTGCACACATCACTACTAAAATTCTTGCAAATTCTTACGCTACAATATGGGTCATCTGTCAACCCGGTACGGACGACCACGTGAGAGTTGGTGATGGCGGTTTTGTTACTTTTGCGTTTCTTACTAGCGTCTACGGTGCACCGTCCTGCAATATCCCCACCCACAGCGAATAGCAGGCTCAGTCTTACTATTCGGATGATGTAAGTGCGGTGTCATTTTTTTGTTTCTCATTTTTTATTTTTTGTTTTTATCGTTTGCGCCTTCAAAGAAATGACCGAGCAATGACGTCAGCTTACGTAAGAGAACGCGCGGGAGGACGGTGCACGGGTGGATGGTTTTGGGTTTTGCATTTTTTTAGTTTTTTCCTTTTTTTGTTTTCGGAGTAAAAATACTTGGATTGATAAAAAGCGGGAATGGACTGACTACTATGTAGCATATATTACAAATACCGCTATTCTGCCCAATTCACTTTGTTTGTTGTAATCATTTGCGCCAACCATGGAGAAGTCAGATATTGAAGCACAATCTCCACATCAGGTGAATGGTAGTAAAAACCATTTTGTTTCATATCTTACCAAATTCGTTGCTCTATGTTACATTTCTTATCTTTCATTATCGTGGTTTGATATCAGTGTAATCCCGTTAGATTTATCAATTATATCCACCAATTCTGATCTCGAGTATAATGTAACTAAAGCAATCTTATTAGATGCTTTAGAAACTAATTATGCCGGTAAATGGATGAAAGAATATACGAAAGAAAATCAATTAGCAGGTACAAATTTAAAATTAGTTAATTTTACATTGGATAAATTTACTGAATTTGGTTTGAATGATGCTTATATCGATCAATACACAAGTTTAGTTTCATATCCTATTGATAATGCACTTAATTTAATTACCAATGATTCAATTGTTTATTCACCTTCATTAATTGAAGATACAATTGATGAAGATCCAAGTTCTGTTAACAAAGTTCCCGCATTTTTAGGATACGCAGGTAATGGTAATGTAACTGCGGAATATATTTATTGTAATTATGGTACTTTTGAAGATTTCCAAAAGTTGAAAGATTTAGGTGTTGATTTAAAGGATAAAATTGCAATCATTAGATATGGTGCAATATTTCGTGGTTTAAAGGTTAAATTTGCTCAGGATAATGGTATGGTTGGTGTTTTACTTTATACGGAAATTTATGATGATGGTGAAGTTACTGAACAGAATGGTTATAAGCCTTATCCTAAAGGTTATGCACGTAATCCTTCAGCAATTCAAAGAGGTTCCGTTCAGTTTCTTTCAATGACTCCCGGTGATCCAACAACACCTGGCTATGCAATCAAACCGGGTGAAGAAAAAGAAAAGAAAAGAATGGATCCTTATAAATTAATTCCAAAAATTCCTGCATTACCAATTTCATTCAAAGAAGTTCAACCAATTTTAGCAAAACTTTCAGGTCATGGTGAAAAGATAGATGATTGGACTGGATTAGTCAAAAATTTTGATTATTCAACGGGTCCAAATCCAAATTTCAAATTGAATTTATACAATCACCAAGATTTCAAAGTTGAAGCAATGAACAATATAATGGGTAAAATTAAAGGTATTGATGATAGTAAGTTTATAATTATTGGTAACCATCACGATTCATGGACTCCTGCAGCAGGTGACCCACACTCAGGGTCTTCAACATTGTTAGAAATTATTAGGGCATTTAATGAATTGTTAAAAACCGGTTGGAAACCTAAAATTTCAATTATTTTCGCTAGTTGGGATGGTGAAGAATATGGATTAATTGGATCAACCGAATTTGCAGAATACTACGAATTTTTATTAAAGAAAAAGTGTGTCACGTATATAAATTCAGATGTTTCAACAATTGGTTCGATCTTAAAATTACATTCATCTCCCTTATTAAACGAAATTCTATTGAAATCAACAATGGAATTACCATTTCCAAATTCAAATCAAACTTTGTATGAGAATTTTATATCAAATAATGGTAAAATTGGTACACTTGGTTCAGGTTCAGATTACACTGTTTTCTTAGATCATTTAGGTATACCATCTGTTGATTTGGGATTTGCAAATGATTTGAAAGATTCTCCAGTTTATCAATATCACTCATTATATGATTCAATTTATTGGATGGAAAATTTTGGTGACCCTGATTATATTTATCATAATTTAATGGCTAAATTAATGTCATTAATTATCTTGCATTTATCTGATGATCCAGTTTTAAATTTAAGACTAACTGATTATTCAGTTGGCCTGAGACAATATTTCAATGATTTGAAAATTCCAAAAGAATGGATTGATCCGAAGAAACATTGTAATACAAGTATTCCTCATCATCATAGTGCTAAGTCCATTATTAAATCAATAAATAAGAAATTAATCAAATTAAGTGATAAAAGTATTGAGTTTGATGAACACTTGAAGGTTTTGGTTGATGAATATGAACATTGGAACGATTTATCGTATTGGGAAAGAATCAAACTACATTTTAAGACAAAATCTTCGAATGCAATTTTACAGTATTTTGAGAGACATTTGTTAGATGATGAAGGTTTGAATGACAGACCATGGTATAAACATTTTGTTTACGCAAGTGGTAGATATACTGGTTATAAAGGTCAAGAATTGCCATCATTAGCTGAATCTATCGAAGACTATAATTTGAAAGATTTTATTCATCGGTTGAAAAAGTTTGATGATATTTTGTCAACATTAATTAGAATGAGTTCATTGTAAGTTTTCGACATTTTCATTATTATCTAATGACATATCTAATTTTTCCCTTTTACTTTTTAAATCCTTATTAAGTTTTGAAACTTCATTGAAAATTTCAATTAATTTATCCATTTTTTCCTTTATATTTATTAAAATTTGATTTGTCTCAGTATCTAACATATTTGTATTTTTTGATGCCCAAAGTTTTGAAATTATATAGCATCTTTTGTAAGTTTTGATCAGAAAGTCTAAATCACTTGAATATTCATTATCATTTAGCAAATCATTGGGCAACAAATCATTAATACTACTATTTAGTTCAGTATCTAGATTAATTTCATCATTTAACAATTTTAAAATTTCAAATTTTGCAAACTCATCATTATCATTAGAATTAAAATTATTAATTAGCTCATAATCAATATCTTGAATCTTTTTATTTTGAAAAAATGCAACTTCTTCATCTCTGATGTCTCTAATAATTTGTGTTGTATCGGTTGTTTTTAGTAATGAATTTGCAAATATTCCTGATGGTTTAAATTCTATGTCGTTAATGGTTTGCAATGACTTTTGTATTCTTTTTATTTCTTCAGACATGTTGAATGAGTAGTGTATATAGTCTATTTGCCAGTAAATATTTAGTCAAGTATGGCGATACCACAAACAAAATAATACGAAAAACATTATTTACCTACATTGTAAACATATTAGATTTGAAGTTTGATGAACATGAAATTTGCAGCGAATATATCCATTTAAGGAAATTGTTTATTTATTTGATATTAGAAGAATCACCTTTTTATTTGGAAAAGAAATAAAAATAAATACTAAAACGCCTATATAAATTAAATAAAATTAGCGTCAATAACCGCATAAAGCGATGGAACTTGGTCATATTTAATAGAAACAACAAAGGTTACGTTTCTTTCACCATTTGTTGAACCACGAAATTTCGGAGATACATAAGTAACATAATCGGAACCATCAGTTGGTTGTCCACTACATCTGACACCAATTTGGTTCGTTAATCCCATATCCATGACATTTGTATTTTTTATACAACTAGATGCTGTACAATCGAGAAAAGAAGCTGTAGAATTTGAGTCCCATGTTAATAAATCTGTGACTTCATATTGAAACACGGAAATATCCTTCCACGGAGAGTATGATGCAGGAATGTTAATATAAACTTGATTTGAAGTGACTGAAAAGTCCAAACTGTTGGCAAATAATTCGAATTTTTCTTTGGAGATGGAAGCACCGGAGGTAGTTATTGCCAAAAGAAACAGTGGGAAAAATGTGTGGATAAGTGTCATTGCGTTTGTTGCGCCATTTCTACATCTACTACAAGGTTAAACACCTGAAATGAACGCCTTTTATAGCAACCAACTCCCATCTAGCAGTTGTTCAGAAACAGCAAGAACACATCACAAGTGAAGAAGAGAAACACAGGAGAAACAAGAAAGGTGAGAAAAATCCACCTTCCGCATTCGGATGCGCACCTTCCGTATTGGGCTAATTGATATTTTTGTCTATTAATAGGGCCATCAGTTTCTGTTGAAGTCTTTTTTAGTATTATTTAATATGTCTGTAAGCTTTTTTCCAGGTTATTTACTGTTTCTCTCTCTAATTCTTGCACTTTTCACACAAAATTCACCAAATGGTTCAAGCTTCTCTTCTTGCTTCCACGCTAGTATCTTTGCTTACTGCAGTTTCTGCAGATTCTGATTTTATCAAGTTTGATGCTAAAAAATTGAAAGGTTCATGGCCCCAAAATGCACATACAGAGAAGGAGCCAATTTATGGTTATTATAAAAATAACTTGAACTCTTCACATCCAATTAATGGTACTGTCGCTGGTTTATTCAATGACAAAATTTATTATGCCGTTGATTTGGCTGTTGGTTCAAATGCTCAAAACATTTCAGTTTTAGTTGACACAATTTCTTCCGACTTATGGATTAATTCGATTGACAATGAACTTTGTGCATATGGTTTAGATAATGACAATCTCGAACCTTCCAATTTCACAATTGTTTATGAATATACAATGTCCAAAACATCCTCATCATCCGTTCCATCATCAATCACGTCTTCATCTTCTTCAACTGCTGAACCACAATTGACCACAATTTACCAAACTTCTTACAATAGTGAATCAGACGTCTATTATGTTGATGTTCATGTTTCAAGCCACACAACAACGACTACTGCTACCACTGAGATTTTCTCCAATGTTGAATCTTATGATATCGGATTTTACCCATCAGCTTCAGAATCAACCGACTGGCTAGGTTCTTATCCTCATCCAACTTTGGCAATTGAAAATTTGGAAATCTTAAATATTGAACCACAAAACTGTTCTGCATGGGGTTTGTTTAATCAATCTGATTCTGACTCTTTTATTACAGACGATGAAGAGTTTTATGCAATTTCACTTTATAATGAAACAATTAGTGGTATTTGGGCGAAAGATTATGTTTCTTACGGTAATTCATTATTAGAAAATTGTACCTTTGGTTTAGTTGATGATTCAACTTCTGATTCTTTTGGTGTTTTGGGTCTTGGATTAAATAATTCCGAATCGATGTATTTACAAGATGGCTCAACTTATGAAAGTTTCCCCTTCCAACTAAAATCTTCCGGTTTTATTAAAAAAACTGTTTATTCAATTTATGATAATTATTTAACTGAAGGTTCATCACTACTATTTGGTGGTATCAATTTAGATCAATTTATTGGGAATTTATCCGTTATCCCATTAATTGAAGTTCCAATTTTGATGAACGATTCAAGATCATTGAATGCAATTGCAATTACTTTATCTTCAATTTATTTAGATGATGAGTATGATGGTAATAATGAAACCACTTTAATTGCTTCTGGTTTAGGTGCTGCAATCATTGATACCGGAAGTTCAACTGCTTCATTACCTTATTATATCCATGATGAAATTGTATTCAATTCAGGTTTTAATTATTCTGAAACTTTGAAAGCATATGTTGCAAATTCAACCGAGCTAGAAAATAAAACTGTCATTTTTGATTTCCAAGGTGTTGAAATTGCTGTTCCGATTATTGATTTAACTTATCCATTAGTTGAGATTTCTGATGATGATGATGAAATTAGTGAATTTGTTGTTTTTGGTGTTGATGCTAATCCTGACGATACATATATTTTAGGTGATGTTATACTTCAATATATATATATTGCAATTGATTTGGAAGAATTAGAAATTGCAATTGCACCAAAGAATTTTTTCCCAACGGATGACGATATTGTTGCAATTACTTCATCATTCCCGAATGCAACGTCTGCAATTTCTTATAATTACACTTATGGTTATCATGATATTACTAAACTTAAATTAGCAACTGTTAATGATCCAAATGAATTACCAAAAACTTCATTCTCATTATCTTATGTTCCTTCAGCAACTCCATATTCCACAACTGTTAAATCCAGAAACTCATCATCTTTTGCAATCACATCAAGTAGTTGATCAATTGCTTGAGTTTATTTTGAAAAAAAACCTAATTGTTTTCCTTAACAACTTTATTGCATTATTTTGTCCTTCATACGTTTATCTAATTGAACTTCGGTTCTACTAAAAAAAAACTATTCACTTTTACAAGTTATCAAACATCATGTTTCTTGATTTCTTTTTGTACTTTTGTATTACGATATATAATTTAAAAATGTAAAAATAAAATGAAAGAAAGAAATAATTTAAAAGGAACTTTTGAAATATAAAATACGAAATAAAAATGCTATATATTGTCCTATACTGAATATCTTACCATCCTAAATCACCCGTTCCAGGTATATAAACATCCAAATTTTGATTTGAAACCAAAGTTTCAAGATTATTAGGATCATTAACTTCTTCTAATTGCAGACTTGTAACGCCATTATAACCATAAATTTTATCCCAATTAGTTGTTTGAACCGCATCAAAAATTTGATCTTCAACAATAACAATTGAATCATCAGTTTTATCTTTATTTATTTGTCCCAATGCAATATTCTTTTCTTCCATGTCAACAACAAGATAAACATTATTAATAAAATCATCACCCAAAATGAAATAATCTTCGTCATGCGAAATGATTGAAACTACTCTTAATCCAGTTGTTGATAATGTTTCATCATCGATTACTGGATACGTAAAGTACATCAACGGAACCTTTATTTTGGCTGATTGAAAATTGAATGTTAAAAATGCCGAGTCTTGATTAATGTCCGATTCATTAACAACATAGTTGTTTAACTGACTGGACCACTTGAAATTAAACCTAACCAATATTTCATTGAAAATATAATAAGGTAATGTTGACATCGTTGAACCAACATCTAAAAGCGCTGGTGCGCAACCATTTGCCATTAATTGATTACTACTACCGTTATTTAAATCAGTCACAAAAATTGAATTCAATGTAACGGATAGATACCAAGGTCCATTACCAATTTTATTTCTTGGTGAATAACTAATTATTGGAATTAATGTTAAGCCACAATTTGAATCATAACCGTTTTTATCATAAGCACCAAAAATAATTGAATTTTGTTGACCTTGGCTATAAGAATACAATGAATAAACCATCTTCTTAATTAAATTATTGTTTTTTAACTGAATTGGGAAATTGTTGTATTTTTCAAATCCAGTTTGATAAGGTGATTCATTTTCTTGAAATCCAATACCTAGAATACCAGTTACTTTATAGTTATTGATATTAACACCAAAGGTAAGATTTGAAATTTTAGTATCATCATAATAAATATCATCTTTTACAAAGTATCCACTAAATCCAGAACCATCAATATATGTCATATCTAATGGGACGGATAAATTTTTCAATGTTTTAGATGCAAGTTCATCAAACAAACCAAAATTTGGACAAGAATATGATTTATAAATCTGTTGAGCTAATCCACCATAATTTCCAGTATTTTCATCAGGTAAAATCTTTTTTTCAAGTTTTGGATATGATGATGATGATGATGATGATGATGATGATGATGCTGGGATTGAAGATTTTGACACAGTCATTTTATTTGGCCTAGCAACCGACGATAATGCATTATTTACATTATCCGCCAAATATGTTTGAAAACCACAGTAATCAGTAGTTTCAACTTTTTTAATATGATTATCACCATATATTGCTTTATTAGGAACATAAAGTGCTTGATTTTGAGCTTCAGCACCACTTTGCCCACTTTGATCAGCACCATCATTTAAACAAAGTTCATTATTTGCAGAGTTAACAACCAGATCAGATGAACCAGTGTCTAATAGTAAACGAACACTATCTCTATTTGAACCAATTTGTAATTCAACCTCATACATCAATTGATCAAATTTTGCCTCTAGTTGGAAGGCAGCTTCTGTGTCGTCTCTTTTGACCAACTTATTAGTATTTGAAATAATATAATGTGGATCTTTAATTTCATTTGGTTGATTAAGTAAATCGTAACGCTTTTTAGTCACTGGAATTTGCACAAATGAAGACTGTGCAATTGCTACCAAAGATAGCCTAACAAAGAATTTGTCTAATCTCATTTTCCATTGAATAAAAGAACTTTATGGAAATAAAACACACAAACAAATGCAAAGTTTTTGAATTTACATCTAAATCCGTACCTCACAAACAGAGCTATCTCTATTTAAACCTTCCTTACTTGCTTCCCTGTTTTGCTACCATTTCTCTCTGAAACAGATGTACCTGTTTCTAACCTGAACATTACCGCATTGGGCGAAGCGAATGGCGCGTGCGTAAAAATATCAAATATCAAATATCAAATATCAAAAATCAAAAAATGACAGATTCTTTCAATTTTCGAGAAGTTATTCTCTGCGTTGGATTTAATATTGGAGGAATCAATAATATCTGATTTTTATTACCTTCCGTTAATATATAACTGTTCTGCCTAAAAAAATCATAAAAAAGAATTATACTAGTAAAAATTTGCATTATTACTTAGTATCACTCTGTCAATGTTCGCTTCATTCTCACAAAATATTCTAGATGCTTCCCGTTTTCTAAATATGAAAAATGGTGGTGATGTGTTACCAGTAAACTTATTACAAAATTCTTTTAATATCTTTAGGTGGTGATAAGGGTGATGTTAAAAATGGTGGCAATATCGAACACGGTGGTGATAAAGAAAATGACTCAATAATATCAAACAGTACTGACATTTCAGAGTCCAGACTAGAAGAATTATTCGAACATCACCATATAAATGTTAAAGATGTCACAAATGAATTTCAACAGAATATCAAAACTTTGGAAGATAAATTAGGAATGCTAAAAACCGAAAATGACTCAATCAATGATACAATAATAGCTAATACAGGAATATCGATTCTTCAAAATCTAACGGTTTACCAGATTTGTGAGAACATATGAGATCTGAGTACACTGGTGTTTACGTAATAAACCAAATTTTTACATGGATCTCGACGGACGTTGAGAATATTTCAACGGTCTAAAAGTTACGTACATAATATTTTATAAACCCTTAGTAAATAGGGACAATTCACGAGAAATTAGTAACTACAAGCACATTAGTACGCATAACTATGTCATATATGAATAACAAAGAACACGTCGCACAACAAACAGATGCAAACGACGACAATTCTATGATGAATGTGGACGAAACATTTTCAGGTAATTCTACTGAAAAGATGGACCTTTCTACAATTTACAAGCTTATCAAGAATCTCAATGATACAATCAAAAGTAACAATAGGGACCTAGAAGAGAGAGTATCAAAAATGATTGATACCAAGCTTGAAGCTCATGACAAAAGAGCAGGCAGAAATATTGATTCACCAAAATCTAAAGTTTTACCGGATTCCTCAAATGAGAAATTAGGAAACGAGAACAAATCCTCGTCACTCATTGAAAGAATCTCACATGGCGACCAGAGTGAGGAGACCAGTGTAAATATTTCATCCATAGGAATTAACGACTCCAACGTTACTAATAGAACCTCCTTGATCGAAGAAACTATTGAAAAGTACATCATGGACTCTTCTAATTGTAAGTTGCATAATAGTAAAAATTGTATCTGCCCAGCCAATAAAACAACTATGGAAAAGGCAGGACAAATACCGAAACTAAACTCTGTAGAAAACTTTAACCAATGGTACGGACAAATTGTCAGAACTCTCAAACATAGTGTTTTGCTTGTTCCCAGAACATGTGTTTATTTTCTTCATAATTAAACCCTTTTTTATTTTTTTTTCCATTTTTATTAGGATTTTCTTTGTTACCATTATTATATGGATTTTCTTTGTTACCATTATTATATGGATTTTCTTTGTTACCATTATTATATGGATTTTCTTTTTTACCATTGTTAATATTATACTTTTTGACATTATTAATTGTTGTATTATCTGAAATTTCTAATCTATCAATGTCTGATTGAAGTTCTTTTCTAAGATCTTGAGTACTTTTAATATAACCGTGGTCCCAAGAGTTCTTTAATGCTAATGGAATCATGTTATTTAAAATTTGCAATTCACAAACTTCTAATTCATCATTAGTACTAATTTTAGAAACCTTAACACTACTGGTTAATCTGTGTAAGGATTTAACAAACCCGAAAGGATCATATGTTTCATTCTTATAGTTACAGACCATTGTGTTTATTGCTGATTCGGTAGTAGCGATCTTTTAATCTAAGATAGCATACAGTGAATAAACAATATTTCCTCTATCAGGTTTGCTGGTAATTATAACAATGTGATGTTTAATATTCTTTGAAACTGTAGCTCAGATAAGTTTCATGATTCTAACTTTCTTCTGAACCAGACACTAAATTTATCAGCAGCGTCTAATCTGGAAACAATACTTGCACCTTCCATTGATAGTTTACCAGATGGGCAGACACAATTCATACCATCGGGATGTAAATCACAATCTTCAGAACTTACAGTTGATGGACATAACTTTCATCAACAGAAGTATTCTTTCGAAAACATTGGACTTGTTAGATTTTAAGATGAGATGTTAACACTGGTTTCCTCACTCTGGTCGCCGTGAGAGATCCTCGGATCTAACGTTGCTGTACAACTGTCCTGTCTAAAAAGAATTGTAAAAGTGTACTACTACGTACTGTTTTACCGTGCAAAATTTGCGTTATTGCGAATACCGCTATTCGCTGCGCTCTCGCAAAAACAAAAAACAAAAAACAAAAAACCCTTCCCTGAATTACAAATCAAAAATTGCACAGCCTCCCAGCGGAACCGGAATGAAACAGTGCCGAATTACTTAGATGGTTGGCCCTTTTGGTCTGATAAAGCACCACGACCTTGTTGTTTCCATCCCAGTTCACTCTTGGTTCTTTGATTTATCTCTCTTCAAGAAAATCACTCTTATATCTACAGTCCATTCAACTTACCCACCTTCAACATGCCATTTGACAAGCAAAAATCGTCGGAGTTTGATCCTATTCTCAAATATAAAGTTCAAGATGCAATGGCATCACCTAAAACTCCGAGCAATACAGACGATAGGACGCCAATCCCTATTGGAGCATTACAAGGACCATCAACAAATCCCACATGTGCTGTATCAACTTCAAATTCTTCAAAACCGAGTAACATACATCAACTACCTCAAGTACCCCAACTTCCAGATTTTACCAAAAGACCAAAAATTTTGCCTACCAATTCATCATCTTCTGTTGAGAATACTAAACCCAATAACAGTAATAATTATCAATCAAATTACAATTTAGTTAGGCCTTCACTATATAGTGTGTCAAATTCAAGTCATCATAGCAGAAATGCATCTGTTAGCTTTTTTTCAGATGGCCTAACCGATGAACATACTTACAATGATTTACCATTAAATGAAGAATTAGATGATTTTGAGTATGATAGTTTTGAAAATCAAAATGATATTATTGATGATGTTGAGAATGAAATGGAGGAAGATGAAGATGAAGATGATGGACCTGTTCAAAGTAATTATGGCGATCTATATTCGGTATCTCGATCTCATACTCCCGAACCTTATTATAATAGTATCGGAAATGAAATTGATAGATCACAATCACCATTTTTACAATTAAAAAAACCAGAATACACTCAAGAAATACCCGAATTTTATGATTCAGAAAAATTAAAATATCCATATAAATCACCACTTGATTATAATGATGAAGATTTTGAAAAAATGAACCATTTTCAATTTTTGGAAGAGTTGAAATTCCCTCTTCCTTCCTTATTACCAGTTTACTTAAATTCAAATTTATTGAATGATTCAAATAATAAAAACTATAAAACTTTTCCTTATCAATATCAAGAATCAACTATACCCCATGTTAATGAAGTTTATAAGTATAGAATTAATGATTTGAATGTTATGGATAAATACAGTGCACATAAAGTTTCTCCCTCAATTTCAATATCGTCAAGACCTCAATTAAATAGATCCATTAGTTCAACTTCTTCGAGTTCTTCATCACAAATACAAAGAAACATAAAGAATGGCTCAAAGTTAATCAATAAAGCAAGATCAATGAGAGAAAGTAATAATAATAATAATAATAATGATACGAAATCATCATCCAAACTCAAACATTCTGATAAAATAAATTTGATAGAAAGAAACTTAATTCCTCATCATGTTATGTTAAATCATTTAATTACTTGTAATCTTAACAAAGATGGTTTTATTACAAGTTCTTGCATAACCAGATACAAAGGGAAATTTATTACCCAAATTATGTATTTTTCAAATGAACTTGAAAAATTATAATTATCATTAAAAAAACTATAATTATACTCATTCCTTTGATACACACGCACACATGCAAACTTCTGTTTTTATTATGTATAATACATAGAATTATATTGTTTCTTTTTTTTTTATACCTGTCCTTTGATGTCAATTCTTTTAAATAACTTATTTTTTAAATTTTCAACCGTCAACTTTGCTTGATGACAATTAAATATTGTATTTGTCTCGTTAATGAAAGAAATTAAATTATTTTCCTTAATGAATAATGTAAATTTTTCTTCTTCATTTTCCATGCATAGTAGTTCTTTCATAAATGGAATTGATAATTGCCTATACCCACAACATAATGTTAATAAGGTTCTTATATTTTCTCTTTCTAAAATTTGTTCAATAAATTTGGTAAAATAATAAAATTTATTATGTCCTAACGATGATGCATTTTTATCGTCAACCAAAAATTCAGCATTATCGTTAATTAATGATGTTTCATTTTCTTTATTTTTTCTATAAATTTCATTAATGATCCGTGATAAGGAAAAGTAATCACCGAGTGTAATATATTGAAAAATTGATAGTGAATATTGAAAAAAATCATTATCAACATCGATTATTCCGTCTTTAATCAATGTTGATTCTAATTCATAAACTTCATTAATGTTGCCAGTTAAAATATAGTATAATATTCTATATCCTAAAAACTCAAAATAGTTAGGTCTATTCAATCCTTTTATATTATATAAAATTTTCAACTGCGATTGACATTGATTAAACTCACCCCAATCACCATATTCAATTGCAATTTTTGAATGAAATTCATATGCCATAATTGTAAAATCATGTTTAATATTTTGAACAGTTAAATCTTGTCTTAAAGATTTACATTGATCGCATAAATAATTATATGTTGCACCGGTGGTGTATTTATCATACAATAGCTGTAATGTTTTATATAAAACATGTAATGGCCTAACAGTATCAGGATTTGGATGTGATGTCAATCTCAAATATTTCTTTTCCAAATTTTCATTTCTACCAATAATCGAATCAGTAGGAATTAAAGAGTCCTTAGAACTTGGAGGTGTTGACAACTCTTTTTCAAATCTTTTACTTCTTAAGTTTTTTTTAATTTCATCATCATCATTCAAAGAAACAAATGGTGGTTTTTCTGGCAACTTGGGGCATCTTTTTTGCTTTTTAAGCCGTTTCAAACTATCACTAAAAAAAATTGCTGGTTTACTGATTGGTTCTAGACTTTCACTATCATCATTACTTGAATTATTTGTATCATCAGAATCTGTTTCTTCTTCGCCAAATATATTTTTCCTACTTTTTTTCTCGTTATTAGCACCAGTTTCACGTCTAGACATTGTTTCATCTCTTAAATCATGTTGATCACAATATAAACTCAACTTTTTATATCCAGCACCTGCTAGAATTGGTAATTCTTGCTTCTCCCAATTATTTTCAAGAACTTTATTCTGCGAGACAGCTAAGTTGATTAGATTTTTTAACTGATTTTTGAACTGATTTAATTCATTGTCATTAAACTGCTTCTTACTGGCAGTTTTAAATGAACGTCCAATAAAGTTATGCAAGGAAGTTGGCCAAGTTTTCGGGTCTTTCCATTTTGAATCATTTAACGAGTGCACAACGGCATTTAATGTAACTTTTGAATTTGTTTGTTTACTATTTTTCATATTTGGTTTGAATGCCAAGCTGGCAGTACCTTCTTCTATTCCGTCCATTGAGTTATTTTTTAGGTCAGAGATCCTAATGTGTTTAATTCAAAAAGGAAATTGGGTTATCACAACCATACAGTATTATAGAATTGGAAATTGAAAAATTCAATGAGAATTCAAAATTTTGAAATTTGAAATTTGGGTTTGATGCTGATGGTGGATTTTATTATCTAATTCTTACAATAGGTGACAATCATTTTCGTAAGAAAAGACAGTACATGAACTTTTAAAATTAAATACTTTAAATTATTAACATCTATTAAAGAAAAAAAAATGCAGTACGTATTTTTCGATGCTACAAATCAAATTCTGTTGCTGTTGATTTTGTTACTGTAGACCAGAAGATGAACAAACAATAAGGAAATTTCGCTATCAATGAAAAACGTGACAATTCTTTTTAATTTTTTAATTATATATAATTATTCACTATAGTTATTTTTTTTACCCCAATTTCTTATCCTATCCGATTTTAATCAAAATTAGATGGTTGAACTTTTTAGTTTTGATGAAGATGAATTATCATCCAAATTGGCGGATCATTTGAAGCTTCAAAATATTGTAAATATTTCAAATAATCTAGAAGCTGGAAATATTGATAATATATATGATGAAAATATTAATGAGTTTACAGATAACATTAATAACAATGATTCAAATATTAAGCATTTCAAGAAATTTAGATCAAATAGCGTTATTTCTGTTGGTCATATAGATAATAGATTAGGCCAGTCTTATGCAGTCAAATTTGATGAGGTTTACGAAGCTGAAATTGAAGAAAGTAGACAGAATTCCAAAGTGAATTTCCATTCTGCTGAAAATATACCAATTGAAAATAATCATCATGATAACATGAAGAGGAAACCAATAGTTTCTGATTTTCAACCAATTAAAGTTTTAGGTAAAGGTTCATTTGGTAAAGTTATTTTAGTCAAGCACAAAATAACTGGCAAATTATATGCACAAAAACAACTCAAAAAGGTTACAATGATTGTTAATACAAAAAATTACGAACGGACACTTACGGAACGTACAATTCTTGAAAAGGTGACACATCCAAATATTGTCAAACTATATTATGCACTTCAAGATTTTGATAAAGTGTATCTTTTCTTGGAATATTTGGAAGGGGGTGAATTATTTTTTCATCTAACACAAGAACGTATAATGAGTGAAAAAGTTGCTTGTTTTTATGTTGCTGAAATGATTTTAGCTTTAAGACATTTACATAAAAATGCAGGTGTTATTTATAGAGATCTTAAACCTGAAAATTGCTTACTTAACAGATCTGGACACTTGGTTTTAACAGATTTTGGTTTAAGTAAAGTATCAGAACAATGTAATTCAATGGATGGTACTGCTCAGTATATTGCTCCTGAAGTTATTAAAGGTGAAATTTATGATTCACGTTGTGATTGGTGGTCACTGGGTGCAGTTATGTTTGATATGTTAACGGGCCAACCCCCATTTACAGGTAACAACAATAAAAGAATTATGGAGAAAATTGTATCCCAAAAAATTAGATACCCATTTTATTTGTCGCAGATTGCAAAAGATTTATTGAATAAATTATTAAATAAAAATTTCGAAAAAAGGTTAAATATTGATGATGATACTGTTTTTAAGAAAGTCAAAGAACACCAATTTTTCAGGTATATTAACTGGAAATACCTTGAAGAACAAAATGATGATTTGCAACCACCACCAATTATCCCAGTTATAGTTAATCCCGAACTGGCTGAAAATTTTGACGATGAATTCACCTCTTTGGATATAACACCACCAAATTCCCCAATTTCAAAATTCATTTATGATAATATTGAAGAAAGTAGATCAAGTTCATCCTCATCAATTATTAAAATACAAAAACCTGATAATACTGGAGCTTTACAAGAATCTGTTTATTTTACCGATTTTTCTTTTCAAAGGCAAAATTGGACCCACTAATCACTTTATTTGTTTTAGATTGTACAACATTCATTAGAATAACTTTGTAATAAAAAATAATTTGCATTAAATTCTATTTATGTATTTGAGGAAGTAGACGGAACCATAACCACCTTTCCTTCTACTACATCATGTGTAGCATCTTTGAATTTTTCTTGACTCTCTAGATAAAACATCATATCAGTTACTTGCTCAGTTAAATCTATATTTTTCTTTTTGATTTCTTCATTTTCATTCATCGTCGATTTCAATTTTTTGATCAAACTTGTGTTCAAATTCGTCACTCGAGTTATATTAGCTTGGATATCGTCTTTTTCTATTTTTCTTTCATTAAGTTGAGAAGAAACTACTTCCATTTCCCTTTTGACACTATTAACAGTTTCCTGTGTCTGTTGTGCAGTCTCTTTGAAAAAAGTTAATGAACTATTAAGGTCAACTATTATCTTTTCATAATATTCTCTTTGACTTTCCATTTGGCCTATTAAAATTTTAGAATATTCAAAACCAATCTTATCAACCTTTTCATCAGTGGTTTTCTTACTCTCATCATGTAATGGTAATTCAACAATTTTACCGTCTGCCTCATTCTGAACAAGTCTATGCACATAACCATCTTCCGCATAATCCCAAACTCTCTGCGTATTTGTTTCCATCGCAAAGCAATGCCCAGTTTCTTCCCAATGCTGAATTGCATGTTGATTATCATATCTACCGCAACCAATGCTACCACAAATCAAACAAATCCAAAGATTTTTATCTAATCCACAAGTACTACACGTTTCGGTACTATCTGGTTCACTCGAGCTTGATAATGATAATCCAGACAAGTCGCTAACGTGCTTAGAAACTGGTCTATTAGTATAACGGCAAACTGGACAAGTGTCGTCTTTCCATTTGGATAAACATGTTGAATGAAATGTATGTTGGCATGGAATTGTAAATAAACCAGTAACATTACTATCTAATCTGTCGAGACAAACAGGACAAGTTGCGAGCTCAGTGTATTTTTTGGGAAATGCCTTTTCTTCATTTAAATCACCTTTTTCAGATTCATTGGTGAATGGGTCTTCAAGTAAATAGGGTAATGCGTTTTTTAGATTATCAACTTCATGTTTGGATTTTGGTCTAAATATTATTTCTTTAACTTCCACAACGGAACAAGTTTCAGGTTCGAACGAATTGAACTTCCTTCCTTGATATTTTCTTAAAAATGATTTAACACTTTTTTTTGCACGGAATTTTAGTAAAATCATAAATCTATTTGGAGCAGATGACTTAATCAATCGAATATGAGATAACTTTTTAGTATCTTCTTCATCAAAAAATCCAAGTAAAAGGTCACTTGCACTAAAATAAAAAGGAACTGAAAGTATTGCAACTGTTGTATCATCTCCTGGAACATGCTTCATAAAATCGGTTTCAATTTTGGAAATATTAATATGGTTTTCTGAATCTTTGAACAATCTGATTACACCAACGCCTAATAATTCAGCACGAAGCCTGTCATTCGCAGGTGAATTTGATGACCTATTGATAATACTATGAGAAAATGACATTGTGTTTGAATCTATATCAATGGATGTTACTTCAATTGCAGAAAATCGATAATCAATTGATTGTTTTGAATTTGTGGTTCTGTATTTCTTTAATGATTGGATTTTGCGGAGCCACCTATTCAGTGATAACTTCTCAACTTTTGATGATTCTTGCTTTTTGGTGAAAATATTTTTATTTTTCCAAATTTCAGTCACCCAATTCCCGTGATTAAAATCTGTGTATGGAGTAAGGATATTTTTGTTAACTAACGTTTGCAAATAGTTTTCAGATGTATTGTTTGTGGGCGAATTGAAACTCAAAAGTTCTGTAAGTGAAAAAAGGTCAAAAAAAAGCGTGTATTTGGAAGATTCTATATCAATGCATGTATCCATAGCCCCACCTTTAAGTATATGGCTTCTAAAACAGATAAACTCGTGTTTGCCATACAGGCAAAGGTAGAAGCAAAACAATATTTTAGTTTGAAAACGTTACGTAAATCATGACGACTTCCCGCGAGGGGTAAAAATTGCCAATATTTTGATCATTTTATTATGATGTCAAAGAGAACTTTTTTTACTTTTTCTTTCTATAAAAAGACCACACTTTAAAGAAACACAAATGTCGGGTAACAAAGAGGAAAATAAGCCAAAGAAGTCAATTGAAGATCTTTTTAAGCAATTGGCCGTTGCTGAAACAGACGAACCTGCACCTGGTGCTCCGCCAAAAGCAATGACTGAATATAAGTTTTGGAAAACACAACCTGTTCCAAGTTTTGAAGAAGAATCAACAGGAATAAGTGAAGGCCCGATTCAGCATAAAGCCATTGAAGATGTTAGAAAGGAACCATATATAATTCATTCGTCCTTTGAATGGGTTACGTTGAATTTAGAATCAGAAGCTGATTTAAACCAACTGTATGAATTACTATATGAACACTATGTTGAAGATGTTGATGCGGTATTCAGATTTGCATATTCAAAATCTTTTTTCAATTGGGCTCTTAAACCACCAGGATGGAAAAAGGAATGGCATGTTGGTGTTCGTGTAAAGGACACTGGTAAGTTAGTTGGTTTCATTAGTGGGGTTCCAGGTGATTTATCAATCAAAAAGAATGAAATTAAAAGTGTTGAAATTAATTTTTTATGTGTCCATAAACAATTGAGATCAAAGAGATTGGCACCTTTACTGATTAAAGAAATTACAAGAAGAGTTAATTTACATAATATTTGGCACGCGTTATATACCTCAGGGACAGTTTTACCAATACCATTAACTACTTGTAGATATGGTCATAGACCATTAAACTGGTCAAAGCTTAATGAAGTTGGCTTTACTATTTTACCAGAAGGCGAGACAAAAGCAAGTATGAATGCAAAAATGTCATTAAGTAGTGAACCAAAAACTAAAGGGTGGAGAAAAATGGAAGAAAACGATGTTGATGCCGTTTGGAACTTATACAAATCTTGGCAATCAAGATATTCGATTAGTCAAAAAATGTCAAAAGATGATATTAGACATTGGATTTATGGTGGTGATAAACAAGATGTTAAAGTTGTTCATGCATTTGTTGTTGAAAACAATGAAACTGGAAAAGTTACTGATTTTGTTTCTTTTTACGTGTTACCATTTACAGTTTTACAGAATCCATTACATACAGAGATTGGGATTGCATATTTGTATTATTATGGATCTGAAACTGGCGTTGATAAAACAGCAGATGATGAAGAATCTCAAAAACTTGTTAAAAAGAACTTAAAATCGTTAGTGACTGATGCAATGATTGAAGCAAAAAAATTAAATATTGACGTGTTTAATGCTCTCTCATCTCAAGATAATCCACTTTTTCTTGATGACCTTAAATTTGGTTTAGGTGATGGATTTTTGAATTATTACCTTTTCAATTATAGAGCTGCACGCATTGATGGTGGTATCAATAAAAACAGCAACGAATTTAGTGGAAACTCAAGTCAAGTTGGTGTTGTTCTTTTGTAAGCTTTTGTCTGTATAACTAGTAGCTTTAATGCCCAAAGACTATGGAACATTAATTTCTTAATATTACATAAAACATTATACATTAATCACCAAACTTCATCAATAACTTGTTTGCTATCAACATAACCCCTAAGCTTACCCCTTGCCATTTCCAGATCAATATCAACATTATTTTGACCGTTCATAGTTTGATTGTCGTCTCCGGTTACTTCTGAAATGGTTATACCATATCTCATGTTACTATCACTATCGTTATTCTCCACATTTTCACTATTGAGAACGCTAAATTTAAGGTAGTCAACTATATCTTTATCAAATCCAATGACAAGCCCATCCAATTTTTTTAAAAGACAAGGATGAACATAACTTTGCATTGCCTCCCTTTCCTCTTCTATTGTACTACACTTTCTATGTGATTTATTATTCATTGTGATTCTTGAAGCTACAGTTATTGGCTGAGTTGATTGTTCTTCTGTTGTCGTTGTTGACAATGTGGGGATCTTGCTATTATTTTCTTGATTATCAATTATAGACGCATTTATTTCTGTCGATTCTGCTGTGGCATCGTTATCATCGATCACATTTTCATCCAAATCAAGATTTGGTAAATTATCATTTGAGCTATTAATTAAGACCGCATCGCATCCTTCGTCACCATTGAAAAGTCTACTTACACTATTCTTTCTATTCATAGTGTGATCAGTACTTGGTAACCCGGTTCCTAAAAAGTAACTATCTAGACCATTATCAGCAAATTCTGGCTCAACACTTTTACCATGAGTTTTGATTGCATCAAGTGCAATATAATTTAAAAGTGGTTCATAATTTTTGTTAAAAAACATCAAAGCTATGAGAGTTATTGGGAATAATGGTAACATGAGTCCAGCAAGAATGAATGATTGCTCTAATGCAAGAGAGCCAAACATTTGTAGATGAAGAAAAAAAACACCTAAACATATTCTTTTGAAAATAATTGGCCATGCTTTACCTGTACTGTGATATGGGTGAACCAAAGAATAAACAAGTTGATATTTATAAGTGTAAAAACCTAAAATAAAATAAACTAAACCTGAAACCAAAATTTTTGTTGAAATTGAAGAATATAATATGGTTATAATAAAAATCATTATATGTTGAGGCAAGATAAGGCCTAAATCAAAGATTGGGGGTTTAAATAAAAATTCTCGGAATCTTCGTGGTGTTCGAGTCTTGAAGTTAAGAACAAAGTTCCAAAATAGTATAAATAAATCACCAATCTGTAAAAGCTTGAATGGAAACATGGTTAGACCTTGAAGCAAAATTAAATCAATATAAAATAAAGAAAGTGATTTAATTGAAGTTGCAAGTAATGGAGCAATTTGTGTGGTGTCGGTTAATAAAGCTTTATAACTGGAAAGCGTACCAAATAATGTAAAGACAAGAAAAAGATTGAAAAATATGTACAGAAAGTTTTTCTTAATGACAGAGATCTCAACATCAACCACAGAACCCAGGCCTTGTAAACTTGAAAGAGATGAAATGACATAAGGTAACGCCACATTAATAAGGGTAAATAAATATGTCGGTAATAACCCAGTAACAATTGTACGAGCTTTATCGTGTTTTATTAAATAATCACCAAGTTCTCTCCACATTTTTCTAATTGCATTGACATTTAACAAAGATGTGATGTATCTAATAGGAATAATTAATAAACAACTAAAGACAATAATAATAAGTTCTATGATATTCTTTCTGACCATAACAGTGTTGCTATTTAGTAATAAGTTGTTCCAATTGACATCCAAAGGGGCTGGTGCTAACTCTGTAATCAATTCAAAAACTTTTGGCGAAAATACAGCTTGTGCTGCCATTTGTGCGTCTGTAACTGAGTCCATGGTAATAAATGCAAGAGGCAATCTTGGAAATTCAGCCGTTTCTTTTAAATTTGTAATTTCTTCATTAATTTTAAGTAACTGTCTTGAAAGTGCTTCAATTAATTCTTTATTTGAA
Organism: Pichia sp. NRRL Y-12830; assembly: GCA_030564565.1. Classification (NCBI taxonomy): domain Eukaryota; kingdom Fungi; phylum Ascomycota; class Pichiomycetes; order Pichiales; family Pichiaceae; genus Pichia; species Pichia sp. NRRL Y-12830. The sequence continues at coordinate 590,514 of JAJLVO010000001.1, forward strand.
GGGTTCATTTTAAAACAGGATCTTTTCTTTTTATTGTATTTATCACTATCGAAAGCCAAAATGTAGTATTTTCTATCAGCTGAATTCTCTACAATAGTTGAACTATTATCTTTATTATATTGTTGAGGATGGTAGATAATATCATTATTTGTTGGGGGTGTTTTGGTTTCAACTATTTTTAAATGAACATTTTGAATATCAGCAGTGTTGAATAAATTAACATCAATTCCACAGACAGAAGAATATAGAATTTCTAATTTTTCAATTATATTATCCCTCTTTTTGAACAGTTTTGCCAATAGAGAATAATCATAAACAAAGTTTATTTGATCAACTTTACCAACATTTAGTTCTTGAATGTGAAATTTTAAATCGTCTTCATTGCGCATTTTCTCAGGTATATTCTTAATAAAAATTGTCCGATCTGTTATAGATCTTTGAGATCCTAAAAACCTTTGTCTTGTTTTGATGATATGATTTGTTTCTTTAAATAAAAAGTAAAATATGATCACTGTAAAAATATATGTAAAAATTGTAGAGATAGCTAGGTAAACTATAGGTTCAGAATTTTCATCTTTGTTCTTATCAGTTTCGAACATTGTAATATATTTTACAATAAAATCAACGGAAGAATTATCTCTATCAAACGATCCTATCAGAAGATACCTTATTGGGCTTAAAATACAAAGTCCGAGAACGCTCAAGGATAAAAGAATCTTAATTGACATTCTAAAAAAGCATAAAAACACGTAAGATTCTAAGCCAATTACTTGTAATAGCTGATCGTTATTAATAGATATCAATATTCGTATCCAACTAAACATATCATTCGGTAGTTTTTTAATCTTTTTATTTTTATAGCTTCGGACACTAAAAAATAATGGAAATTTATATCTGATAAAGCAAAATGTAAAAAATAATAATAATCCAAGCGTAGAACATACATATAGCTGAACTTTGAAAAGTGTTTGTGTTTGTCTTCTTGGATCAAATAATGGCGGTTGATTATCATCATCGTTTCCTCCACCACCGCTACTAACGCTTTTTAGTGATGTTAAAGTTGCTGTTGATGCAGCACTTGTAGAATTGTAATCTAATAAAATGTCTACTACCATACCAGTTATGTTATGTACTAATTGCAGCACATCTTGTTTAAACTTAGCACTGGAATCAAACATTGTAATTTGTAAGACTTTGGGGCTTCCTTAGTTATTTTTTATAGTTAATTAATGCGTTATAATTGGAGGTAAAATTGACGCTGAGTATAAATTTCTAAACCGTAAGTTATCCTATGTAATGTGAATAGTATTTTTGTCTTTGGTGAACGTGCTTATTTTCCAATGGTGTCAAAACAAAAAAAACTCTTTCTGTTTACTGAACCGTATCGAATCTAAGCTGTTTCATTTGCAAAAGGGCAGTTTCATTTTTCGGTTGTTGTGACAATTCGGATTGTCGCACATTCCTTAAAATTTTTTCCAATTTTCATTCTTCACTTTTTCAACGATTTTGACTTTTGGGTGTTGACATTATAGTTTGTTAAAAATCCTTTGACTTTTGTCAACCAAAAAGCTACTGTTGTTTATTGTTGCATATCTGGTATTGGTTACTGGGACCTTTTGGTGTTGCGACTAGTTTATTATACACTTTAAGGTTAACAGAAAAAGTTTGTTTGGTACATTATTTTTTTCAACTCATTTGAATATTTATTATTGAATATTTTAGGGACACATTTCTTCAAATTATTCAGATTAAGGTTAGTTCGTTATTTTTTGAAGGGCTAAGTTTGATTTTAGGTACTTTTTCAAATTTTAATTAGTTGCATTTCAAGTTCCGTCAGTTAATTACCTAATAACGATGACCGACCTGTTACAAGGTCTAAATTCAGTAACTGATAAAAATTTATTATCCGAATCAAATGTTCCTAGTAATGACAATATGAATGTATTACAGTTATCATTATCTTCAGAAATTTCATCGAATGATAGTTCAAATTGTGGTGAACTTCCAGATACATTATCTTCAATTAGTAAAATTTCCCCAATTTATATTTTTCTTAATTTTTCATCGATTTATGAAAACAATTTAAATAAAATTGAGTTTGAAAAAGCATCATATATGGTTGTTAATTCATCTGATTTTACCAAAATTGAAAGAAAAGAATTTAATTTTACTAACAATGAAGTTGAGTCTGAAGTTAAAAGTGAAAATGTTAAAACATCAGATTCATTTCCAAATCTTATTCAATCATTAACTGACTCTATTTATACTCATTCAATTTCTGTTGAGAAACCGTTTGTTTTCATTGTATTGAATGGTTGGGATCTAAAACTCAAATTCATCAAATATTCAAAAGATATTGGTGAACAGCTACCAAATTATTTTGAATATCCAACATATTTTGATTTAAGAAAAGAATTTATTAGATATGAGGAGATGAATCAACTTGTTGAATTTAATTCAATTGCTTATAAACAAGTAACATTAGATTACATGAAAGAAAGGTTGGGAATTAAGAAAGAAAATGATATTAAAAATCAATTAGATTCATTATACTCAATCACTAAAAAACTTGTTGAGTTTGATAAATCTTCGAAAATTTTCAAGCAGCCCCATGATATGAATCTTGATTTGAGTCAATTTTTTATTGAAAAATCAAGGGTTACTTATTTGACAAATTTATCAAATGATACAACACAATCTGAGCTAGAATCATGTTTCACACACTTTAACGGACGTACAATCACGTTTTGGCACATAAAAGCACCAGGTACAAAGACAGAAAATAATGAAAATTCATCAAGAACGATTTCTGGTTTTGCCATTTTTTCAACACATGAAGATGCAATTGAATGTCTATCAATGAATGGTTTATTATTGAATGATAAATTAGTCGAAATTCAACCGTCATCTGTGAATGTTCTAGATAAAGCACAAGAACTTTTAGCACCCTTCCCATCATCAAAAAACAGATCTAGACCAGGTGATTGGAACTGTCCATCCTGTGGCTTTTCAAATTTTCAAAGAAGAATTGCATGTTTCAGATGCGCCTTTCCTGCAGCGTCTGCTGCTGCCATTCAGGAATCAATTTATAATGGTAATGTTTCATCAAATGCTTCATCAACTACGGTTAATTCAAATGTTAAGCTTACTTCGTATAGTAACAATGGTATTAATGGTAATAATAATGGTAATATTTACAAAATTCAGAACAACAATGGTGTTATTAATCCAATGAATTTCAATAATGGTAACAATCAAAATAGCAAATATAGTAATAACAGTAATAACAACTATAATAATAATTATAATAATCACTATAATAACAGCTATAATAATGTGAACAACGCTTACAACAACACGAACAATAGTTACAGTAATATGAATGTTAAAAGTGGTGATTCAGGGGGTTTATATAATACAAACAATAGTAATAACAACATGAACAACGGGAATAATAGCGGTTATAGCAGTAGACAATCATCAAATGTTCCATTTCGTGCAGGTGATTGGAAATGTATTAATGAAACATGTTCATATCATAATTTTGCTAAAAATGTATGCTGTTTAAAATGTGGTGCACCAAGAGTACAAAGTGCAATTATTAATGGCCATGCACATAATCAACATTACAATCATAATAGCAATATTAATTCAAGTAATAGTAATGATGTTCATCATGGCCCTCATAATAATTCAAAAAACCTTGGTAGTCATCTTATGGATAATTATTCGTCAAGATCAAATTCATTACCTAATCATATGAATTTGCAAGTTAATAGTGGGATTGGTAATTTTAATAATAATAATATTAATGGCAATACTAATTCATATTCAAATCAACAAGCAAGTTATAACAAATTTAAGCCGAATGATATTTATAACTTGAATTCTGTTCCAACCACCCCGACCAGTGCAAGAATTAATAATACGAATAATGCAAATACATCAAGTTATTCCTCATCTAATTTAAATAATATGACATCAAGTCAAATTTTAAACCAAGATTTTGATTTATCAAATAGAATTGGTGGTTTATCAATTAATAATACTGGAGCAAGTAATAATAGTAGCATCAGTGGTATCAATACTATGTTTAATGTTAATGCGCCAAACTTAAACATGAACTCGATTAATAACTTGAGTAATAATTTGAGTAATCATTTGAATAACAATTTGAATAACAATCTAAATAATAATAACTTAAATTCAATAGGTAATACCTTTGGTGGAATTAATAATATGACAATCCCAATGAATATGAATAACGGATTAGATATGAATCTAAATATGAACATGAATTTGAGTAATCTTAATAATTCATTACATAATAAACAAGTTGGTGGGTTGAATAATTTTGGGTTAAATGGATTAAATGGGTTAAATGGATTAAACGGTTTTGGATTGAGTGATTTAGGTAGAACGTTAAGTTCACCAATTATCTCGAGTCCTTTAATTGGTGGCACGGGATTTAATAATCCTATTTCTGGATTTTCATCAATTGATAATACTTTCAAAAATAATGATAGTGGTAATGATAGTGGTAATAGTGTTGGTGGTGAAGCATAATTAATAGATTGAATGGTTTGGTGTATGCATGTCTTTGTTTTATTGTGGATTTTATTTCTTATCTTTTGTTTTTCTTCTGTTTAACAAATTTATTAGTTATTTACGGGTGGAGTATATAAAAGTTTTATATTTTATTTTAAAAATGATAGTTTAAATTAATCAAATGTTGTTTTGTGACAATTGAAGAAGAAGATTTGAAAGAATTGAGAATTGGGAATTGAGAATTGGGAATTGAGATCAAAATTTTAAACTGACATGAAATGAGGATTAGAAAAATAGAAATCAACGAAGTAAAAAATTTTTCAAATTAAGTTTTTTCTCTACAAACCAACTATACATCATATTATACAGTATGGCATTATTTGATGTCGATGGCTGGGGACTTGAAAACCGTAAGGTCAAAGCTGGAAACTCGAAAAAGAAAGAAAGGAAGCCAAAATATGAAGATGAAAATGATAATATTGAAGGTACAGATAACCTAGGTTTTGATATTCCAACGAAATTGAAAGGTGAAATCAAAGATGATAGTAATATAAAAGCCGAACAGAAAGAAAAGAAAGTGAACAAAGATAACAAGAGTAAAAATGATAAAAAGAGAAAAGATGAAAGTGAAGAAGATAAACCAGCCTATAAGAAACAAAAAAGTGAAATACCACCTGAATTCACAAACGAAATTGATCCATCAAAACTTACACCATTACAACGTAAAATGTTAGCAAAATTGAGTGGATCGAGATTTCGTTGGATTAATGAACAATTGTATACAACAGATTCAAAAAGTGCCTTAGAAATGATTAAGAAACAGCCTGAATTATATGAGGAGTATCATAAAGGTTTTGCATCGCAAGTTGAATCATGGCCTGAAAATCCAGTTGATGTTTTTACCCGTGAATTGATTTATAGAGGTGTTAATAAGATGATTAGTGCACCTGGTGGATTACCAGGTTTACAAATTAATGGTGAACGTAAAGTTGTTGTTTCAGATATGGGATGCGGTGAAGCAAATTTAGCAAAAGAAGTTGATAACTTTATGACTGAATATAAAAAAGATGGTAAAAATGCACTTAAAACACTCAAAAAAAAATACGGTCATGCAAAAGATGTTAATTTAAAAAATAAGAAATTAAGTATCGAAGTTCATAGTTTTGATCTTAAACGTATAAATGATAAAATTACAGTTGCAGATATTAAGAATGTTCCATTGGGTAATGAAAGTACGAGTGTCGTTATATTTTGTTTAAGTTTAATGGGTACAAACTTTCTAGAGTTTATTAGAGAAGCGGATAGAATTTTAATCAAAGGTGGTGAGTTATGGATTACAGAAATCAAGAGTCGTCTTTCAGATCCAAAATGCGTGGATTTTATCAAAGCAATTGAAAATTTGGGTTTCAAATTGAGAAACTTTGATGATGCAAATAAAATGTTTACAAAGTTTGAGTTCTATAAGCCATTAAAGGGTAGTAAAACTGTTGATGTTGATAGCATCAGAAATGGTAAGGCAGAAGGTGAATGGTTACTTAAGCCATGTATTTATAAAAGAAGATAGTGTAAATTAATAGATATATATGCATATTGTTTGTATTCCCATGAAACTTTAATTGAATCGGCTTTCCCAGTAGTTTTCCATTGGAAATTCGTTAACTTTCCCACGAAGTCATTACTTTCCCACGACCCCAAAATGTTCCCATGGAATTTCGAATGTGTGACACAAGCGAATAAGTTTTCATAATCGAAAAAACGCAGTTCAATGGGAATTAAACTTCTTTGTACGAAATAATTAGAATGTTTCCACAAATAAGCAAGATGGCCAAACTTAGAATTGGATACATTCCAGAACACTTTTCAACTCCAATGGCATTTGCCCAAAAATATGGGCTTTATGAAAAACATGGATTGAAAGATTATGAATTTATTCCATATCCAAGTGGGTCAGGACATTTAATTACATCATTAAAGAATAGTGAGATTGATATTGTTGTTGGATTAACCGAAGCTTTTGTGAGAGGTATTGCGAATGGTGATACTGAATATAAAATTGTTGGGGAGTATGTTGAATCACCATTATGTTGGTCAATCTCAACTGGTAAACAACGTGATGATTTAACTAATGTTGAGGATTTGAAAAAGGAAGGTAATGATTGTATTGGTGTTTCGCGTATTGGATCTGGATCATATGTTATGTCTTTTGTTTTGGGTTTGCAAGAAAAATTTGCAAATCCGTTCAACTTTGAAGTTTTAAATAATTTTAAAAACTTACGTGATAGTGTCAATGCAGGTAAAACCGACGCTTTTATGTGGGAATATTTCACCACCAAAAAGTATTATGATAATGGAGAAATTAAAAAGATTGGTGAAATTTATACTCCTTGGTCGTCGTGGGTTGTTACTAGTTCAGAAAAAACTGCACAGGCTGATATAACTGCATTTCTCAAAGGGACACAAGATGGTATTCTTTATTACAATAATCATGAAGAAGAAGCTCTTGACTATATTTTGGAAAACCTTGATTATAATGACCGTTCTGATTTACAAGATTGGGCATCCCGTGTGGATTTCTCCACCCATGTAGATGCTGTCCAATACGAGAAAAACGTTCTTAACACTGCTAGTATTCTTGCTGCTGCTGGAGTTGTTGAAGGCCCCAACTTTGCAGACAAATTGAACCGATTTGTGGAAAACAAAAAATAATCAACTGTCAATTTCCTTTTTGGGAAATTGGGGAAATTTCATGTTGAAAATTAAAACTGCATGTGAAAATTGCACACGTGTGTAAAATTTCACCTGAACCTTCATATTTATATGTAGTGTTTTATACTTATTGCTTTTATAACCCTTTAATTTTCAGCATATAGACATTCTGCATATATCATGACTTTGAATAGGTCCCAATCGCCGGATTTTCATAAAAATCCTGAACCAATACTACCGTCTTTAACCTATGATTCTCCGGTTACTCCAACCTTTATGAATGTTGAGCTAAATACTGCAAATAATCATCAACGTATGTTTACTTCACCAACGACTTCGGAATTCAACAATGCTGCATTTATGTTAATGTCCAATATTGAAAATAATAATCAAAGTTCATCTCAGATAGTCAACGCAAATTCACCTTCATATTTTTTAAATCTTACAAATACACCACCATCTCAATCGATACCATCAACATCAACATTAGATTTTGACTCAATAGGACAATTACTTATGTCACCAAATAATAATAATGGTAATAATAATATTAACATCAATGATAGTAATAATGTTGTAAGTACATCACACACTCCAGATCTTAGCATAAATGATATCTTTGCACAATCTCCACGTTTAAATCTTGATCCAATATTCAAAGATTACCAGCCCATTCTTTCAAAGTCCATGAATCCTCCACTATACAATTCAAATAACATAACCTCGCCAATATCTACTTTAGCACCAATAAGTACCGCATCTGCTTCTTCAACCCCTAATATCAATCTGTCAACATTAGGGTTCGGGTTAGATTTAAATGCAACCCATAATGCTGATTTATTATCAAATACTGAAGCTTTAGCATTGGAATCTTTTTTAGATTCAATTGCCAATGAAGGTGTTGTTAAAGCAAAATTGAAATCAAAAGTTGTAAATACCAAAAAACGTAACTTAGCAATAACAAATAAGAATGATGATCCATCATTAGATATCAAACAAGAAACTGTAACACCTGATCCAAGTCCGAAAACCAAACGTGTCAAAAAAGAATCCTCTATATCAGATACAGTAGATAAGAAGCAACTTTCCAAACAGGAAAGAAAAGCATTTCATAATGTAACTGAACAAAAACGTAGAGATATGATTAAAGAAGCATTTGATAAATTGAATTCATTAGTTCAGTCATCCACTTTTGATTTACAAGATTATGAAAGTTTAAGCAAACAAGTTAAAAAGAGAAAAAGAAAGTCAACTGCAGTTAATAAGAGGCCAATGAAAAAATTTGAAGTATTATCAAGATCTGTGAGAGAAATTCAAATATTAGTTGAGAAAAATAAACATCTGTATAACTTATTAGGTGAATCAGAAAAAGAAAACCCAATTATTAATGACAATGATCAGTTCCAGTTATTGCCATAATCACGTTCCAGGTATGGGCCTGTCAACTACCCAATATTTGTATAACAATATTTATGTATAGTGTGTAGCATCAAAGTAATGTTTAATGTTTAATGAGTTAGAAAAGTTCGGAGGAAGGCTTGAACGCGTTTACAAAACAATAATTCGAGAAACTTTGAAAAGTAAACAATTCAATCAGCATCCTTTTTTTCCGTACACTTATTCTTGATGTATACCATCAAAAATCTAAAAGAGTTTTTAGATGTATGGCAATACAAGAAGACCAGTCGAAAACTGGCATTATGATAAATATAAAGATCCACATGAGTTTCCCATTTTAGATTTATCTTCAGATGATGGTAATCCAGATGCAACAACAACAACATCATCGGGAACACTATCAAATAAGATTCCTCAAATTTCTGATGAGAAATATAAGCAAATTTTAAATCGTAAAAGTGAATTAAAGAAAAGAAGTACACTCTCCAATATTTCAAATAAAATGAATGGTGTTCCCACTTTAACCTTCAAAGAAAAATCAAGTCTATTAAATTTAAAAAACGATGACGATAGTAATAATAATCAGAATATTGAAGAATCAAATGAAAATGCGACTGCTCCTGGTGTCTTACTAAGTTCATCAACTCCAAAAGTTAATACAATTATTTCAACCTCGAGTGATTCAATCAAGATTGATAAAAAGTTGTCACCATTTTTAAACGAGGCAAATGATAGTAATTTTTCCAACGTTTTAGAATTAACTAAAGCTTTACAATCTGAAACATTGAAAAATAAAGAGCTCGAAACAAATTTATACAAAAAAGATACTCAAGTCAAGAATTTTCAAACTGAAATTAATAAATTAAGTCATGATAACTCCACAATATTAAACAAAAATATTGAGTTAACTTCAAAAATTGATTTATTAAATACCCAAAATAATGCACTAAATTTAAAAATTTTTAAGATTTCAACTGACTCTGAAAAGTTTGAAACCCTTAGTAATGAGTTTGAAAGGGCAAAATTATTAGTAGCAAAAGAGCGTGATCTAAATAAGAGTTTAATTTCAAATTATGATAATCAAATTACAAATCTAACAAATGAAAATTTAGAAATCTTGAAAAGTGTAGAGTTTGAAAAAAATCAAATTGATTATTGGAAACAAAAATGTCAAATGTTCCAAGAAGAGTCAAAAAAATTAAAAAATGAGATAAAAAGTGTTGAAGTTAAGAATGAAAAATTAAACAATGAAATAAAAGAATCTGAAGTTACAATTGAAAACTTAAACGCAACTTTAAAAATTACAGAAAGTCATTATCAATCAATAACTAAAAAGTATGATGAACTTGCTATCAATAATAAAAGTATTAATTTACAATATGATGAACTTGTTAAAGAAAATGATTCAAACAAATTGAAAATTAAAGATTTAGAAAATAAAGAAAACGAATGGTCACTTGATTACATCAAAGTGAAAACTGAATACGATACAAAATTCAAGATTCAACATGATCAGATTAATACTAAATCAAATGAAAATGAAAATTTGACTAAATTAAATAAATCTTTGACATTAGAAATTAATCAACTATCTGAAGAAATTAATAAGATTAAAGGTTTTAATGGCAAATCAATCGCAATAACTAAAGATAATTTTCAAAATAATAAATATAACTTATTAGATATGAATTTAATTGATGAATTATCAATTATTGAATTACAAAATATAATTAAAAATATTTTGAGTTCATTTGATATAAAGTTCACAGATTTGAAAAGTCATATTTTATTTATACGTGATTATATTTTTGTTTTCTTTGATGAAATTCACAGTATTTTGCATTGTTCAAATAATAGCAACATGCTAATCATTGATAAAGCAGTTAAATTGAATAGATCAGACACTGATAAATTTAAATTATGTATGAATATTTTGCTGAATGATGTTAAAGCTCTGAAAGGTATTAAAAATGAATAAACTAAAAAATATTCCCGTAAATAAACTAAAAGTTATTGAATATTTTCATGTTTTGTTTCTGTGTGCTATATAAGGTAAAAAAGAATGTTGTATAAATAGCTATAATTGTCTTTTTTTAAATTTGCATGTTTCGTGATACGTAAAAATAAAATACTATAGAAAAATTCAGAAATAAAATAAAATTTGAAAGAAACAGAGAACATATAATTTTACTTCTTTAAGGTGGCCAAATCAATTGGTGAACCTGGAGTTGCAATATAAGGATATAAAATATCAGTCAAGAATTCAGCTAATGGCTTTGCACCAGTTAATTCATCCTTTAATGCTTGAGCTGCAATTTCATATTTATTACCTTCTTTATGGGAAGCTTTTGCAACTTCTTCATCAATAAGTTGGCAAACATAATCTGCAGTAATGGTTTTGCCTGTATCATTCATTTTAACTTGATGTTTACACCATGACCATAATTGTAATCTTGAAACTTCAGCGGTAGCAGCATCTTCCATTAAATGATTGATTGGAACACAACCTAAACCTCTTAACCAAGATTCCATATAATTCAAACCAATGAAAATGTTTGCATTTAAACCTTTCATAGTAATTTCACCACCTTCAATATTTGTATCAACTAACATTGATTCTGAAACTTCATCAGTTTTTAAATTAAACAATTGATTTGGAGTTGGCATGTGTTCTTCAAAGACAGATAATGCAGTGTCTAATAAGCCAGGATGTGCAATCCATGTACCATCATGACCAGCAAGAACTTCTCTTAATTTATCCTTTCTAACAGCTTCTAAAGCAACTGAATTTGCAGCTGGATCATCTTTAATTGGAATAAAAGCAGCCATACCACCCATTGCATGAACACCTCTCTTGTGACAAGTTTTAATTAAACCTTTAACATAATTGGTCATAAATGGAACTGACATTGTAACTTGTTGTCTATCAGGTAAAATATGTTCTTTTTGGTTTCTTAATCTTTTAATAGTTGAAAACATGTAATCCCATCTACCACAATTTAAACCTGAAGAATGTTCTCTTAGGGCATATAAAACTTCATCTAATTGATAAGAAATTGGTAATGTTTCAATTAAAACAGTTGCCTTGATGGTACCTCTTGGAATTTCAAGACAATCTTGAGCAACACAAAAAATATCATTCCATAATTTAGCTTCTAACCAATGTTCCATCTTTGGTAAGTAAAAAAATGGACCTAAACCTTGAGAAATTAAATATTTGGCATTATGGAAAAAGAATAGACCAAAATCTAAAATTGACGCAGAAATTGGTTCACCAGCAACAGTAATATGAGAATCAACCATATGCCAACCTCTTGGTCTAACAATCATAACAGGAACTCTTCTACCTTCTCTATTAATCTTGTAACGTTTACCAGTTTTTTCATTAGTGAAATCGATTTTATCTCTAATTGCATCATAAAGATTAACTTGTCCATAAAGCATGTTTGACCAAGTTGGAGCACATGAATCTTCAAAATCAGTCATATAAGTATGAACATCGGTATTGAAGGCATTGATAATCATCTTTGCATCAGGTGGGCCAGTAATTTCAACTTTTCTTGACATTAACTTTGGATGATTTACATTACATCTCCAATTTGGATCATTTCTAATATATTCAGTTTCCTTTAAATAATGTAATGGAACTCCAGAATCAATTTGTTTTTGAACTTCTTGTCTATTTGCTAACAGTTGTTTTCTTGTGCCATTAAATGCTTTGTGTAACATGACAACAAACTTAAGAGCATCAACAGTTAAAATATCTCTTGGAGTTGCTTCAGAAAGTAAAGGTTTGTCAGTAATATCACCAAGAACTTGAACATCATCTAAGGATGTGACGAATAATTCAGCAGGGTGAGGCATTGTGTGTGTGTGTGTGTGTTTTGTATCGTATTATTTATGTTTGGTTGTGTAGAATTGACAGCAAAGTTTAGTCTAAAAACAATTGCAAACACATGGAGCAACCCATCCTTTTATACCGGTCAGCGTCCAAAATCTTGCCGTCTGCCCTTGATCCGACTACCGCAGAAGACGGCTCAGCTCCGTTACCAATTCCCCTTCATGCCCCCCAAAAGCGGCCACTTCGCATCCCACACCATCCCGTTCTCTCTTCAAGAAATACCACATGCCCGCCGAACCGACAGAAAGATCGGCGATCCGCTTTTCCGCAGGGGGGAGTCAACCCCGAAAAGTGACAGGACCTGACTCGTGTGGCCGGAGTCAGCCACGCGGCAGACCACGCCGGTGTTGTGTTGAAAGTCGCGTATTTTCAAACCCCAGTCGCGTCGGGAATCGGACAAATCTTTTACTGAATTAAATGCCTATCTATAACTACACGATCACTTCTATACAGGATAATTTCACTCTTTTCAGTAACTATAAGATTTCACCCTACTGAAAACAAAATCCCTTTCATTTGTTCTGTTTAATGAATTGTGGCTTCTGTTAATGGTGTCGTAAAACCCTAAATCCACCCATTCAAGTTTGTTATGGCGGTGATATTTGCCAGTATTGACAATTTTAAATTTATCAGTGAATCTGTATTTTTCAACAGGTCCATCACAATTAGTTTCAACAGTTCCATCTAAGTTAATGGTGTATGTACCATGGAAAATTCTCAACCAACTTCTATTACTAAAACTATCAACTTTGTTTGTCGATTCATTCTCAATTTGTAAATTCTCTTTCATCAGTTCTTCGTCCTCATTCACTTTATAACCTTTATGTAATTTTGGTATCACCTTTTTAGGTTCTAAAATGGTGATTATTTTCAGGCATGTCCCATCACTGAAAAATCTATAATATCTATAATATGAAATCATTTTATACGGTAAATTCCATGAATTTGAATTTTCACTTCTTGCACCTTCTTTCATATATGTGACTTTACTAATGTAAACTCCACGAAACTTTAAAAATGGTCTCTCACTTAACATTTTATGGTAATCGAAACCCCATCGTTGATCAGTTAATGTCTGAAATTCATTTTCTTTCTCGTCTTCATCACCGTGGTCTTCAGTATTTTCTCTATTTTCTTCTAGTAAATTTTCTTTATAATTTTGTCTATCATACGCTAGTCTACTTAATAAACTCCATATATTTTTGTCAACAAAACCGATGTGTGCCAATCGTTTACACACTAAACTAAAATCAATCCAACTTGGTGTATCACGAATAATCAAGGTTTCCATTATGTTTAAAATAACTTCATACGGTAGTTTTGAGAAATAAACAGGCTTTTCTTCATCTTCGGCAACAAATTCGCAGTTAGAGTAACTTTTCAATAGTTCAGACAATTGTGATTTAGTTAATTCCAGTGGTTTAATATTTTGATTAATTTGTGGAAGTTTATTTAATCTGTCCTTTGTTTCAATTACTTTTTGACTTTCTTGATGTTTTAAGTTTTCAAAATACTTTTCCCTATATTTTAAATCAACTTTTTCATCAAGTTTGAACGCTTTCCAATAATAATCTGATGCATCATTTAATTTACCGTCTTGTTCTTTTGCTGATGCTAGCTCAAATAATTCAAACGCAATTTGTTCTCGGGTTTTGATTGGATGTTCATTGATCTCCTTAATTGACAAGCCTTTTAATTCATTCTCCAGTTTCTCAACGTCAACTTGCGACATCTTGGATACGGTTTTTTCAGAAGAAATTATTCATTTTTGAATACAAGTTTACGAATACCAATTTCGGTTAAAATTCTCGTCTCCCCAATTTCCGATTGCAAAAGATTCGCTCTAATCAGCGTGATAGGGAAATTCATTAGTATATATATATATATATATATATCAAAGCCAAGACCCCACGTCTTGTGCTTATCAATACTAACTCATCCTTTAATCATTCAAGAATAATGATTGCTTCTACATCTCTTATGTTTACGGTTGAAATAGCGACACTTTTGAGAAATAGATTCATCATGTGACATCGATTAATTTAAACCAGATTAGGAAAAACTGAAACGAGACAAATATGAAACAAGGTTGTAACATATCATAAACTTAACGTTTTTCAAAAAATTCGGATATATCACAATTAAATGATAATATGTGAATCAAATACATAATGTATAATTGATGACTTTTTATTGTCTTCAATTATTCTGCATCATATTTAGTGGTTTAGTTTTCAAATCAAATTAGAAACATTTCTTAAACCATTATTTTTTACCTTTTAATCTTTTATGATTTATAAATTAAGATTAATCTCAATTTCAGGATTTTTGATACACGTCTTTTTATGATCTATTATATAACCATTATTAGTTATTTTAAAATCAATTAAACAAGGATGTCTAGTATTGATGAAGATATTCAAGAAGTTAAGTTACTAGCTGAAAAAGTTTGTGGAGAGCATAAAATTTCATTCATTGGATTTTTTCAAAATTCTGATAAATCATTTGAACGTATGATAACTGAAGGTATTGAATGTACAACACCCAACGGATCTTTTGATAATAATAATTTTAGTTTCAATAATATTTCAAATAATTCAGATATCCAAAATGCACTTGCAAATTTATTGAATAGTTCTTATCAACTTGTTAATACTTCCAAAAATACTATTACTTCATCACCGAAACAAATTGCTAATTCTTCAATGAACACATCAATAAACAATTCATATTCATTATCCTCATCATCTATTAATTCAACAAACTCAAATTCAAATAAAAACTATAAGTATGTCACAATTAATTCACAGAATAAAGTTGATGTTAAAAATTATCTCTATAATTGCTTTGAAGAATTTCAACAAATTCCATGTAAGTTATTGGCAAAAAGTTGGATTAAAATAATTGAACCTAAAAAACAATCCAAATATCCTTATAAATTAGGAGATGAATCAAAACCTTTTTGGTGGCCATCGAACTGCATTCACAGAGAACCAGATCATTTGAAAAAGGACGAAAGAATTAGTTTATTAATCAATATTCTAAGAATTTTCAAGCAAAAAGAAGTTCAATTGATTTATGCTGCTTCATTGATTAATGGTTTGGGTCAACATACAACAACTTTAAATAAAAAGGACGAATTTGGTGAAAGAAAGATGGATTTAATGAAAAATATGTTTAAGATTGTTAATGCACAATCAAATTTGAATATTAAAAGTATTAAGGTGATCAAACCAGGTAAAAAGTATTCAAGTCAATTTTATCAAAGGAATTCCTCGATTACAAATAAGAACAGTAATAATAATGCAAATACCAACAAAACTAATGATGTTTCAACCGCAAAGTCAACTGTTTCAAAAAACATAGATATCCCAGATAGTCAGAGTACACTTCGATTTCCCAACCTTTTGGTTACACCACCAACAATGAAACATTCTGAAAAAATGAAAGCAACTAAATTAATTACAAATATAAATCAGCAACATGGCTCTAATACATCTGAATATTTCTATAATGAGTTCATGGATTATATTCAACATAAACCTGATGTTGACAATAGAAGTCTAAATTTTAATCAACATCAAGGCAGCCCAATGTTGTCATCGCCTTTTGTACCAGGTTCATTGCAGCACATTCCACAGTTACGTACGCCATTAAAACCACACAACAATTCAGTTATTAATAGCACAACATTAAATTTAAATGAAAATAATATAGATTCAAATTTTTTTGCTGATAATTCACCACCATCGTCGGCAATTTTGAAAAATCTGAATTCAACAGCACAAAATACGCCAAAAAGGCCAAACTCAACAAACCCGACCTTCAAAGTTTTCAACTATCAAGTATCACCACCACCAACTGGAATTTTCACAACACCAAAATCAAATTACAAAATTCAAAATAACAAACATATTCTGCATACATTGAATCCTTCAAAGATTAATTCATTAAATTATCAACTTCAAAGTGTAATCAATAATGATGATAAACATAGAACTATAAGTAAAATTATGAAGCCCAATAAAATTTCAATAGCTTCAATTAAAAAACTACAATCAAATAGTGATGCAAATGAAGAAACTGATTGTGAAATGGAAGTTTAGTTAAAAACACGAGGCGTGTATTAACATGATGGTATTCCTGAATCCTTTTGTTTGAATTTTAAAAAATTTCAATATTCTTTGCTTCCTTAAAAAAAACTTAGCCACCACTGTATAAATGTATATATTAGAATTATGTAACTAAACCGAAAAAACAAAAATTCCAAAATCCCTTAAAAAGGGGAAAACTAAAAAAAATATTGGTAAACTCCTCATCAGGGGCTCGAACCCTGGACATTTCGGTCGACTTCTTAAAGAACTCTTAAAAGCCGAACGCTCTACCGACTGAGCTAACAAGGAATTTATGAATTTTTGGTTTTTTATGAGCGCTTCATTTGGCAATTATTGTTCAAAAAATTTAGCTTTATTGGATAGAGGGTTTCATTCCAGCTTAATAACATTCCAAATAAAGCAAATACGTTTAGTAATTTGAGACCTGATAAAATGGTTCCTCAAATAAAGAGTATAGCTTAGATTCAGATGATATATAAAAATGCGTACCTTTGAAATGATGAAGATTTTGTTAGAATATAAAGTTACTTCACTTGGATACAGTGAAGGCAGTTTCAAGAAATTGACAACATAATTATTATATCCATTATGTGCAAAGGTCCGTCCTATTGATTTTCAGGTTTTAAGAATAAGAGCAAAATGATGAAAGACGGTGAAACAGATGACGGGTCACAGATTATGGGTAAAGATTCCATTTACATTAGATGATTTGAAAAAGCAAATTTTGAAAAATTCTTATAAAGAAGCTGAAAGAAAAAGCAGTGTGGATTTACTTTCACAAACATATAATGTTAATGGTGAATTTCTTACTGAAAACGAAAACAATAAATTCAAAGGTCTACAAAAGATAGCTGTGAAGAAGATGTTAAATAAGTGGAATCATGTCAATGGTAATGGTAACAAAAATAATCAAACAATAGACATGTCAAATTCAATAAGAGAAAATTTTACAAGACGAACATCAGTGTCTACAAATCCAATTATTGATCAAACAATTGATTTATTTATTACTGCTTATTTCGGTGCCATAGATACTAGTGCATTCCAGAGCACTCAAGAAATAAGAAAGATTTGTAATGTTGAAAGGTGTTTGAAACCTTCAATTAAAAAAAAATGAAAGTTATATTGATCTAATCGAAAAGAACCATATTGTTGGTAAACATATTGACAAAAGCTTGTATAAAGATTTTCTAGAGTATGGATTTGATAGCTTAGAATTTTGGAATTACCATAAGTCTGAATTTAAGTTTTTAAGTATATTTGCTAAACGGTTCCTTGCTGGTTCTTTATCTAGCACAAGGTTGAAAGGATATTTTCTGTTGTGACAAACCAGGTTCCAAACAGAAGACGTTGTTTGGAACCAAATATTGTTCTGCCAATAATGTTAGCTGAGATTAACCTTTGTCTAGAAAACAAACTACCATGGAAACACTTTTTGACTAATCCAACTGCAGACAATATTAATCCATTACTTAATAGAAATTTGCTGAAAAATAAATTGCAACATGGTGCAGCTATCTTATTTTGGTTCCTGGGCAAGCAATAATACGCTATTTGTTTACTTCACCTTTTATATTTTTTGTATTTATTATTTAGCATTATTAATTCTCTGTCTATATCACGTTTTAGTAAATACGCTTTTCAATAGAAGAAAAAAATATTTTAGCTATCTTAATCAGTTAACATTCATAATTGGGTAACTTCAAAAGAAATTTTGGTTCAGCTTTAGTGTTTAGAAATGACAATAATTAAATTATAAAATAAATTGTAAATATCAAAATTAAATGAGGAGACGTTCAAAAAGTACATAAAATAAGTAAAATAGGTATCAAAAATACATTTTTTTTTTGTTTTGTAATTAAAGTGGTTGATTAGTTTTTTAGTAATCACCATCTTAGTAATCATAGTAACTATCACCATCATCATAGTCATCGTCATCAGGATCAGAATAATAAGAGGTTGGAATTTCATCTTGAATAACAAAAATATCGGAATTATTACCATAACCCGTGGAATATGCTAAACCAATTTCTTGGTCTTCTAAATCAACAACAACAACTAAACTGTCTCTTAAGAAATCTGGACCTAAAATAATTGTTTCGTCATCATCATTTGGTAAAACTGATAAGATAAATCCATCTGGTGCGGATACATTAGATGAGAGAGAAAAATAGAAGGAGTCATTGGATGGTGCCAATGGTGATGTGTTATTAATATAGATTGGTACATCATCCCAGAATGGTACTAAAAGGTTACTTAAACCAACATCATATGTAGTGTCATTAAGTACTAAGGTAATTGCAATATCATTAATAATTGAATAATAATCATCTTCATACTCACCATCACTATCATCATACTCACCATCATCCTCACCATCATCCTCACCATCATTATCATCATCATCAGTTTCTGGAACAGTTAAAACATATCTACCTAAAGTTTCATTATATGAAACATCAAAGGTTGAATTTAATGTCAAAATAAATGATGATAAGACATTATTTGGTAAGAAAACGTTATTTGATGTAGTATCAATAATTGCAGTGTATTCAGCATCAGTAATTGCAGATGTATTGTAATCATCACCATCATCATCTTCAACAGCATAATTCGTAATATTAATACTTGAAAGGTTAAATGCAATTGCTTCATCAGCTTCAACTAATGGGAAAAAGGTAATATTATCTAAAATTAAGGAATAATCAATAGCACCGAAATAAATTGATGATTCATAAGAATTAATTGATAATGCATAAACAGCCTTTTCAATAACGCCATTTTCAACAAGTAAGTATGGGAAAGACTTAAATGTTGAGTTTTCATTTGAATTACCAATACCTAAAACACCAACATTTGATTCTGAAGTTTCAGCAACACCAAAAGTAGCATCAAGAGAAACACCTGAAATTTCAACCGTATCATTACCAATCAAACCGAAAGCATAATCATCGAATGAGGAGACAAATAAACTTTCATCGGTTGAAACAAATGTTTCTGAAGATGAATAGTTGAAGACACCATAAAGTTCACAGTTGTTTTCAAGAATATTAACTATATATTCAATTGTGTAGTTACCCCTAGATGTGTCATTCTTTGGAACAAAATCATAAACGGTTGTTGTATTCGCAATATCTCTCTTTGCAAGAACTGGCTCAACGTCTCTCTTTATGAAACTAGCAGCACGATCTGTAGTGAATAGATCTAAAATATCAGATGCATCATCACTGGAATAGTCAGAAGTAGAATTAGATGTATAACTTTCAGACGAAGAATTAGCATCAGAATCAGCCATTGTTGCAAGGGTATAGGTTGATCCATCGACAGTTGTAATAAGAGTTTCGAATACGCCATCGAAAATTGTAGCATTAGTTGCAATAAGAGCAACCTTTGAAGTAATATGTTTACCAAAATCTTGAGCTATTGAAGGAATTCCTGTAAAGAAACTGCCTGTCTTAGAAGCAGTTCTAGTAAATTCATCAATTTGTTTAGTAATTACATCATGTTCACTTGAAATCAAAGATTGGTATTGAGTTTTTCTTTCATTTGCATAACTTTGAATGTTAACTGAAGCAGAAGCGTTCAAAGCATGAATCAAACTTGAAGCTTGTTCTTCTTGGAAATTTTGTACAGCAGAGCTAACATTTGATTTTAATTCAGAATTGATAGTATTCCATTCATCATCATCATCCAAATATGGAATTGGATAATAAGCTAAGCAAAATTCATTATCTTCAGAATTAACCCAAAAATCAGAAGATTTAGAGTCTAATTTTAAAACAACTGTTTGATTATCAGAACCAAGTGAGACTTCAATACCAAGAAAATCCGGGCCATTGAACAAATCTTGTTTAATGAAACCTAATGATGAGGAATTAGAAGCCGCCACTTCAAGATGGTCTCTTTTGTAAATTGGTGAAGCCTTGGCAGTAGTTACCAATAAGGCTGCAAATACTGCGTTGTTGAAAAACATGATTGTCAGTTAGTCAATTGGTGCAACAGAAAAAACAAGGATGGAAAAAGGGAGAAAAAGAATAACAAGTGTAAGAAGAAATTGACAGTAGGGTGGCAAAGTAGTGTCATTTAAAGGATGTTCAATCAAGTAGGCTTACTTGGCCACAATCCAGTGAAACAATCAAAAAATGGGAACTGTCAAGTTAATTAATCACCAATGTCCGGATTTAGAAACACCAAAGCCTCAGCTCACTGCACTAGCCGTAAGGTTCCGCCCAGCCCGAAATAAACTGGCATAAAATGGGCAATGCACCGCTGCTAAAAAGCCAATGTTTGTCCTCCATTAACTTACAACAGCGTACAGTTGGACTGGCTGCTCTGCCTCCATGTGTCTCGACCACATCAGACGTACAACCCCATTCCAATCTAGGCCAATTTTGACATATCTGGCTATCGAGATTGCTTCGGCATCTTTTTTGTTTTTTTCGGTCACAACCTGTTTTTGAAAGATCGTGCATATTCCAATTTCTAATTTTGTGCGGATGAATGAATATTCATGCATCAAGATAATGTAATCTGAGAAACCCTCATAGGGCTACGCAGATTAAATTATTTCACAAAAAATATTTATTTAAGATATTAGGAAATAATTTTAATAAAAAGCAGGTACGATCCTCTCTCTTTAGAGAAGACAATATATAAAATCTTATAAGATATAGAGAGTAATACACGTAGAGAGATTAATAAGATGTCTGACGATAATACTCAAGATAACTTTATCGATAGTAGCTACGATATAGTTATAAAGAACACTATTAAACATTATGATATGTTGAGTAGGGAAGATAAACATAAATACATAGAATCATTAT
The DNA here is from genome assembly GCA_030564565.1 of Pichia sp. NRRL Y-12830. Taxonomy (NCBI): domain Eukaryota; kingdom Fungi; phylum Ascomycota; class Pichiomycetes; order Pichiales; family Pichiaceae; genus Pichia; species Pichia sp. NRRL Y-12830. The sequence continues at coordinate 612,008 of JAJLVO010000001.1, forward strand.
GTCAAGGACAAGGTTTGGATTTTAGTATTATGGAATCAACAAGACTTGGAAATATGAGTCAAATTAATGAAAATTACGATTCGATTTCCAAAATCGCACAAATTTGGGGGTTTCAGGCTGTTTGATTGGTATATTGTATATTGTGTGTTAATTAAGGTTGTGTGATTCCTTATATAATTACCAGTAGAACCAGTAGAATATTACACACGTTTTACAGTAGCTAATAACCATTGTTTTTGAACCATTGCTGAACATTCTCTTTGGCTTGTATGCTCCATTTAACGTCATTATGGATACTATTCAATGCTTGCTTTAAACCCTTTTCGTAACCCGTATTATTTTTATTTTTGAAAAACATTTGAATATCCGACTCTAAGTCTTCTGACACAAGTTTTGGTAAAAATCCTTTTATAACACGATCTAATGTCCACATTGAAACCTCATTTCTAAATTTACCATAGTTTCCTTTAAAAAACTTCCAGAACTCAATTTTCGTTTGATGGTTTGACACTAATGACATAGATAAAAATTGGTAATCCATTTCTGGAACACTACCGTCAAAAAATAAATTTAAAATCCTTGGTAAGTATTCTTCAACTTTATTAACTGATCCCAGCGATCTTAATGCAACTTCACGTCCATCAATTGAACTTGGTTCTTTGATTTCCTTTAAAGCCAAATTAAAAATTTCATCATTACATGTTTCTTTATTTGATAATAACGTTCTATAAACTGCTTGTCTAAAATGTGGTTCAATTATGTTTGAATTATAAGCTTCTTCTGCTTTAATGATGGCATCTTCAAGGTTTGAAATACCTGATTGTTCAAATAAAATTGATACTAATCTTTGTTGATTAAAATCAAGAGGTGAGCCACTCCTAATTAATTCTTCATATTTATTTTTATAAAGATCTCTTGAAAACAAAGTTAATTTATTAGAAATCTCTTCATTTGAAAAAAAAGCAACTTTTAAAACATTTAATCTTTCAATTATTTCACTCCACACTGCGACATGGTCTTCATTCTTCATTTGATTGACTAATTGTAAGAAATGTGAGGTTTTAATAAAGCCAGCTCTTGCACCAGCACTTGTATCTGCAATTAAACCAATTTTATCCTTTGCCGATAAATTATTCAAATTCAAAACAACATTATTGAATAATTCATCATCATAGAATACTCTATAAAATCCTGTAGTATCGCCATTCAATTTAAGAAAATTTTTACTTGAAATAGTTTTTTCTTTTGTTACCATATTTCCAATGTTTGGAATCCACCATGTAATTTCGTCATCCTCTTTTGTAATACCTTCAGTTAAAAATCTTTGCTGCCTAATTTTAATTTCATTTTCATTAATTTTGAAAACATTTATTGATGGATAACCAATTGCTCTAATCCACGGTTCCACCAATTCGGTAATATTTTTACCCGAAACTTCACTGATCGAATCCCATAAATCATTAGATTTTGCATTATCAAAAGGATATTTTTTAAGATAATTTGAGACACCTTTTAAAAACAATTCAACACCAATTGATTCAGCAACCATTCTAACAACCGATCCGCCCTTTAAATAAGAAATTGCATCAAAAATTTCATCAATCTCATTTGCATGATAAACTTGAACTTCAATCGGATGTGAAGTTTTCAAACTATCCAAATCTAAAGCAGTTTGCATTGCACCAGAAATAAAATCAGTGAAAACATCCCATTCTGGATGCATGTTTTCAACACACAACCAACCAACATAAGTTGCAAATGATTCATTTAACCATAAATCTGACCACCAATTCATTGTACAATAGTTACCAAACCACGAATGTGCAATTTCATGTGAGACAACATATGAAACCTTTTGTTTATACGTAACACTTGAATTTTTTGGATCAAACAATAAGGCAGTTGATCTGAACATAACTAAACCCCAATTTTCCATAGCATTGGCACCAAATTGTGGAACTGCTAATAAGTCAAGTTTTGGTAATGGATAAGCAATATCAAAAATTGTTGAAAGATAATCAACTGCATTTTGTGCAGTTTCCAATGCATATTTGCCTGCATGTGATTGACCAGGAATTGTATAAACCCTAATTGGTAGTTTAGATCCATTGTACTCACGTAATGTTTCAGATTCAACATATTCAAATTGCCCAATTGCCCAAGCAACTAAATAAGTTGACATTTTTGGAGTTTTATCAAATTTAAATAGTTTTTTACTATTTTTAGGATTTTCAATTCCATAATCTAATGGCATATTTGATAAAACTTGTAATTCGTTAGAAACTTCAATTGAAATTTCAAAACTTGCCTTACAATTTGGCTCATCATAACATGGAAATGCCGATCGTGCATCCGTTGATTCAAATTGTGTTGCTAAAATATATTTAATTTCACCATTTGAGTCTTTATAATTTGATGTATAAAATCCTGCCATATCAGTACGAATTTTACCACTATAATTTATAATTAGTTGAACATTTTCATTTCCAGATTTCAAAAGTTCATTTTCAAATTTGAATTCAACTGTTTCATTATCATTATTTAGCACGGTTTCATTAATTTCAGTAAATTCTGAATTTTTAGATGTAATGAAAACTTTATCAAAATTTAAAAACTTTTGATTTAAGATAATAGATTTTGAATTTTCTAAAACTTTAAAATCAATTTTAACTGAACCATTAAATGTATTTTTATCATAGTCAATATCATAACATTTAATATCATAATTTAACGGAATAACATTCCTTGGAAGTTGTTCGTGTAAGGAAGTATCTGGAAATATCCTCTTATTAACTGAAGTACACATATTCCTTGAAAACTTAAAAGATCTTGAAGCTATGTTAAAGATTGAATTAAGCATAAAATGTAATTAATTAAATTTTCAGCAAAGGACAGGGCAGGAAGTGCAGGTAAGCTGTCAAAAAAAACAACACCTACAATCATAAGTTTTCATGGTTATTGTTATTATATGCCTTAACACTTCACGCGCTCGTTTAAATTATCGGCTTCCATGACTTTTTGTGTATACAAATCTTACATTTTTTGATAGCATAAGCTTGAGTTATCTTCTAGTTATGAATATGCATTATGTATGGGCTCTAAGTTGGTATAAAAAACAATATAAAGAATTAAGAGTAAAGAAATAATAAAAAAGGAAATAATAAAAAAGGAAATTTTGATTTAACTATAGAGCTGAACTAATTGATATAGATCCTTGCAATCATTCAACTGTAACTGATTTTGCTAAATTTCTTGGACGATCAGGATTATGACCAGCAGCACAGGACAAATAATAACTCATTAATTGCAATGGAACAATATTAATTAAACCTTGTAAACAATCAACCGTTTTTGGAACTGCAATACATGCAGAAGTTTTGGATCTGTCAATTAAATTATCATCTTCAGTAAGGACAATAATTGGACGACCGTTTCTTGCTGTTATTTGTTGAATTGCTGAGTTAACCTTTGGAGAAAAGGAATCCTGAGTTGCAAATGCAACAACTGGCATTGAGTCATCAATCAATGCTAAAGTACCATGTTTCAATTCACCAGCTTGAATACCTTCTGCATGTATATAGGAAATTTCTTTAATTTTTAACGCACCCTCCAAAGCTGATGCAAATTGATAACCTCTACCAATAACTAACATATTTTCTTTCTTATCCAAATGTTTTAAAGAAATTTCTTTAATTTGATCTTTCATTTCTAAAACTTTTGATATTTGGTTTGGAATATCTTCTAAAGCGTTTATAATTTCAATATGACGTGATTTATTATCAATAACATTATTTGAAATTTGTAAAGCAATCATAACTAAAGCAATAAATTGTGATGAATAAGCCTTTGTGGATGCAACACTAATTTCTGGACCTGCATTAATATGAACACCACAATCAGTTTCACGAGAAATACTTGAACCAACAGAATTAACGACACCAACATTTAAACAACCTGCAGCTCTACAATATTTCAAAGCTTGCATACTATCGGCCGTTTCACCAGATTGAGAAACAAAGATACATGTATCGTCTCTAAAAATCGGCGGTGAACGATCTAAAAAATCAGAAGCTAGATCAACTGAAACTGGAACACCAGTTAATTCCTCAAATAGTGACCTTACGGCTAAACATGAATGATATGAGGTACCACAGGCAATCATTTGGAATCTTCTAGATCTTCTAATACTTGTTAAGTAAGGCTTTATACCACCAAGTATAATATTTTTATTTTTGAAATCCAATCTACCTCTCATTGTATTGAAAGTTGAATCAGGTTGTTCAGAAATTTCTTTCATCATGAAATGATCATAACCACCTTTCATAATCTCGGCTAGTTGTAGTTCTAAGGTATGAACAGGTCTTGTGGTTGACATACCTTTACTTTGTCTTGCTCTATGAATATGTAATTCACCATGATTAATATGCGCAATATCATCATCTTCTAAAAATAGAACTTTTTTAGTATGTTCAATAACTGATGATGCATCAGATGAAACAAAGAATTCAATTGGCATATTATGATCAGGTAAAATTGCTCTTGATTCCGACTTTCTCAATGCAGTCTTGAAGTTTTTAGAAGGTAATAAATTACCACAATTTGATTCAGTAGTTAATTGATTATCAGTTGGATCAGCAATAAATTCAACATCAACAAAATCAACTTTTAATTTTTGTTCAGTTTTAACACCAATTAGTAAAGGGGAACCTTTTCTAGTTGCAACAATTTCATTTGGATAATGAACAGATTTAACCATTAAACCATAAGAACCTTGTAATTGATATAAAACATCCTTTGTTAATTGATATAACTCTAATTCTGGGTCTTTTTGGTAATAATAATTAAATAATTTTGCAATAATTTCGGTATCAGTATCAGATTTGAAAACTTCACCTTCTTTCTGAAGAAACATTTTCAACTCTCTATAATTAGTTATAATACCATTATGAACAACAACGAATTGATTTTTAGGATCAGAAGGTTGAGGATGACAATTGACTTGAGTAACGCCACCATGAGTTGCCCATCTAGTATGAGCAATGCCAACATGACTATAAAAAGCCTCAGATACATCAGGATGTTGAGAAACAATTTCATCCTTCAAATTTGCAACTTTACCGACTTGTTTATATAATTGAATTTCTCTAACCGGTGAGTCTTCAGACCAATCATTTTCACCATCAATACCAATACCGGCAGAATCGTAACCTCTATATTCTAATTTAGTTAAACCATCAACTAAAGTATTGATGATTTGACCTCTAGTACGAGCAACATTATAATTTGCATAGCCGAAGATACCACTGTAAGGAAAAAACAACACCAAAAATAGAGAAAAGGATGATGAATTTTAATGTTAGTATAACTGCAACCGAAACAAAATATGAAGTGATATACAATTATTAACTGTAGGTATCATTCTATTATTTTTATCATGATTGAATGAAAAGGAAAATTGCATTGATAGCAAATAAGTTCAGACTTTGCCTTTTTGTTTTGACAGGTGTTTCAAAGTCATAAATTAGAATAATAATAAAATAAAGAACAAACCAAGGAGATCCAATAAAAGTTTACTCAAAACCATTTCATAAACCATTCATATATCCAGCATACATACCACATGATTGCTCTGTCAACACTGCAAAAGTTGCCTCGAACGAAGAATGAAGCCTTCCAAGAGAAAGAAATTCGCATGAATCAATCAAATCGACGAAATCAAAACCGAAAACAAAACAAATTGGAAAATTAATTCGCTCCCCTGTTTAGGTTATGGCCAAATACGGTAATTCTGCCTTGTTTTCTGATAGGAGTACTGTATTTAAATACGTATACTTATTATATAAGAAGTTACACTATTTCTTTTTGTTATGACTACGGATACCACCTTCAAAACCGGCACGCTTGGCACCGCCTCGTGATTTATTCTTAGGACCATCTTTATTAAAATTACTTTTACTATTCTCTTTAACACTACCACCAGCAAGTTTTTTATGTGCACGACTACGTTTATAACTTGGAAGCTGTTTAACTTGATCTTGACGACTTCTACCTCTATTTTCCTTTCTAATACGTAAATTCTCCTCTCTTCTATCAGTTTTCATTTTCTTTTCATCAGCAAGATTTTGTATACGGTCTTTCCATTCACGTTCACTCTTTCTTTTAATTGAATCTTTTCTTCTGAGTGCCTTTTTCAATAATTTTTCATCATCCTTAACTTTAACACCTTGGACACTTGCTAATGCTTTTTGCCATTTACTTTTATCTTCAACTTTCTTTCTTGCATCCTTATCTAATTCATTAACTCTTTGCTTTTCCCTTTCAATTTTCTTCAAATGTCCCTTAATATCTTTATTTGCAGGACCTTTCTTTTTACCAACTTTTCTAGTTGAGGTCAAATCACTCGACACTCTTTCACCATCTAAGAATTCAATATTACCAAACATAACATTAGAACCTGGAGTTTCATCAATTTCATCATCATCATCATCACTACTAGATGATTCATCATCATCGCCATCATTTTCTTCAACTCCATTTTTCTTTTTTTGTTCTTTCTTTAATTCAGCCTTTTTACGTCTTTCTTCTAAAATTTGTTGTCTTGAAGTTGCAGCACCTGAAATTTTAGTTCCTGGAGCCTTTCTCTTTTCTCTCATTATTTGGATTTTTGCTTGAAGTTTTGCTTTAAGCTCTTTATGTTTTCTTTCTCTTTCTTCTTGTTCTTCTTTACTTAATTGCTTTTTACCATTCTGTTTCTTTTGTTGAATTTGAATTTCAGCTTTTTTATATTCTTCTTCCTTTGAAATCTCTTCTCCATTGTCATCGAAAACAATAGTAACATTTTCATGGATTAATTCATCATCATCATTAGGAAGTTGTTTAATATCGCCATCAACTTCTTCATCAATAACATCAGCATCAACATTATCTTGATCATCATCATCTACTTCACCATCATCATCTTCGTCCTCATCATCATCTTCTTCACTACCCTTTTTTTGTAAAACTTTCATGGCCAATTGATGCTGCCTAAATTTTTCACCAGGTAAAACAACAGGTTTAGCAGATTTTTCATTCTCCTTCAATACATCCATTGCATTAATATTTTTATTATTATTAGGATTCAATTTTTTCCTTTTATTGTTTGAATGTTCTTCCTTAGATTTACGTTTTTGTTGCCATTGATTTGAAGTATCTTCATCATAATAGTATTTTGCAGGAATCAAAGATAACAAGCCATCAAATGCATTTGAATGTTCCTGCAATCTATCCTCTAATGAATTACTCATTATTGTTATATTCAAAGTTATTAAAATGTGATTGATTAAATAATTATTAAGTTACTAGGAAATGATATTCTATAGAAAATTTTTCAAATATACAAAAAAAAAGTTGAAAAATGAAAAAATAAAAAACATTTGGAAAATTAAAAATTAGAATTTCATTCAAAACCACAATTTCCAATTTCTCATTCCAAATCCGGAATTTTTTTGGTATATGAATTTATGAATTTGGGAATAAAAACAGAAGGAAACTTTGTTAATCCAACAAAGATGCATGAATCATTAACGTTATCATTTTCGCAACTTTCAAATCAAGTAGTAACACATTTTAATAATTCGCAACTTGATAAATTTATAAATAACCCAGAAAAATATAATCTATTAAATCATATAATTGCCAAATCTAACTCATCAATAAACTCCAACCTAATTTCAAATTTATATCCACGTTCAATATTATACGATTATTCAAATGGTACAGGAGATTTAAATCCATTTAGTTATTTTGAATCCAATGTAATGGATGATTTAAAATTGAATAATTTAGATACATTACAACAAATTATAACTACAAAACCAATTGATCAAATATCATCATCATCATCGGCACTAGCACCTTCACGTGTAAATAAATCTTCAATGCCTGAATTTTGGTCGGATTTTTCAAAAGTCACATATAATCCACATTCTATTATAAAACATCCTGATTATTTATATGATGTAAATAAAGGTATAGGAATACATAAAAATAGTGATCCTGATGAAAGAGAGAAACGAGTTTTTGAAAATCATGAAATTGGTAAGTTATATTTCCCAAACTCTATATTTGATGATTCAATTGATGAAGTAGTACGTAACTTTTTGGAAAATTCAAATAATCTAACAAGTATAAATGCTGTTTTCGAACTTGATACTTCTTGGTCAGGTATATGTTGTGAATTACTTAATAAACTAATAGACGAACATTTGAATGGTAAAGGTTCTAAAGTTAATGTTTGGTCAATACAAAAGGATTCATTTAATTTGAATTCTAATTTTGCAAAATTTGATAGGATAAGGAAATTTTCAGACTTTAATAACATTGATATAAATGGGATGATTATGCTAAATTCAAGCTCTCCAAAGGTAGGAGTTTCAAATTGGGAAAAATCATCATATTTTAATATTCCATTTGAATTTTTTAATACTATCAAAGATGTTGATTTGAATGAAGTTATTTATAAATTAACTGATGGTGGTCATAAGAAATTTATAAACGAAGTAAGAATATCATGGGACGATGATGATTATGATGATGAAGTTATTGATGTTGGAAGTGAGAATATATTTATAAAATCGAATAAGCCAAGGCATGTATTTTCTAGGTCTGTAGTATCAACAATGAACATTAAAGATGATAAGTTAACTAAGTTTAATGAATTTGATAAATTGGTTGAAAATGGTACATCTAGATTATACTTGGAAAATTACAAATGTACAGATAGTTTTAAATATATTGATACATTACCTAAAGAATTTAAAAATAAAACAATTGAAGCATCATCCATTGGTATAACGTCTTCATTACATGAAGATTTCAATGAAATTTTCAAATTTGTTTCAAAATATTGTCGTACTGATGAACGTGAACAATTTAAGGATGAATTTGAACAATTAAAGGAAAATTATACTTTTGGTTGTGAAGAAGATGAAGACGATGATGATTATTATTAACCATAAACCCTTTTTAACTCGTCAATTAATGTAGAATCATTTGCGTTGGCAGCTTCATTTTTAGCATCATTAATCATGTCACATAAACAAAACATTTTAACTCTCCATTTATAATTTTTTTTGATACATAGTTTAACATACATTGCAGCTTGTCTTTTTTCACCTAATTTTAAAAATTTATAAAAATAAACATCAGGAGATATTGTTTTCCCTAATGAAGTATTTGAAAATTCATAAACTTCAAGATGTTTTTCCTTGATTGGTGATAAAGTTGATAATACGAAAGAAACAAATTGGTATTTTGAGAATTTTAATTTAGGATATGACTTAATAGCCTGTTTTAAATCTGATTTTATTAAATTTTGTAATTTTGTAATTGGTAGTAGTGCATCATTATCTATATCCGTATCAAAATTTATTGGTTTTAGATACTTGAATTGTTTATTATTCCCATTATTTATTAATAACCTAGTTTTTTTGAAATCTTTTGATTTGATGGATATGATTAATTGACCAAATAAATCATCATCTAAATAAACAATTGAATTTAATAAATCGTGTTGAATGTTATAGAATGAAGATTTTAAAATGCCAATGAACGATAGATTGTTATTTATTAATTTAAGAAAATCGGAGATATTTTGGTTACTATCATTCCAGATTGTAAACATTAATAATAATATACCATCTAATAATGAATCATCATTTGCTTTTGTAATTGAATAATTTAAATCGATATTTAAATCTAAAAGAAACTTTATCTTTTTGAAGTTGTTTAATTCATAAACTGACAAATTCTTCGATAACTTTAATCTACCTTCTAAATAAGCGATTTGAGAAATTTTTAACCAGTTAATTCTTTTAGTATTATTACCTAATTTTTCCATTATAATGTTGAATAATTCATCATCATTCAAATTTTTACTTTTTTTAATTTTCAAACTTGCCCAATTAATTAAGATTTTGGAATTTAAATTGGATAAGTTTAAGAAATTGGTGATTTTTAGAGACAGATAGTGTAAACTTTTCAATAATAAAAGATCAATCAAATTTTCAATCCCCAAATTTAATAATTGATTGAAAGTTAAAAATAGACCAATTTCCTTACCTCTAATGAGATTTAAGATTCTTAGATAATTACAAGATTGAATGAATTCATTAGTTGAATATAAATCGATTATTTTAACAATACCAAAATTAGCGGATTTTAATAAGATTTTTTGCCAATACAAATCGAATTCTTCAGTTGCACATCTAATACAAGTATCAATGGCATAAACCAAATTTTGATCAATTAGTTTAATTAAGTTGATTGAATTAAGGGAATTTTTATTTGAATAGTTGATTGAATCTAACAATAAAGCAGACGAAGAAGTTGAACCAATTTTGAAAGTTAATTCGGTATTTTCTGAAACTTTTGAAAAAAAATTCAAATTATTGGAAGTAAGATAATATAACCCATCTATTTGATTGTATAAATAGGGTTTTGTGAACGTATTTATTTTCAAAGTTGATTTTGAAGGTCCAATTATGGATATATAGTTAGAGTATGCTAATATGACAACATCATTTGAACACCAAGAAAGTTGGTCTGATAATTGATGATTATCCAGTTTATGATCTAATAATAGGTTTTGGAAATTGATATCATAAATGAACAAAGATTTTGAAGATCTTGAAGATAAAGCAATGAAATTTTGATTTGGAGATATGTCAATTAAATCAATTGTATTGAGAGTTGAAGAATGCAAAAAGGAAGGCGTGGAGGTTGCTGTTGTGTTTAATACACAAATACCGTTTGAAGTAGCAATGAATAATTTAACTGAATTTATAGAAGATATTGATGAGTCAGGTATTGAAGATATAAACCATGAGGAAATATGAATTGGATCGATTGGATTTGAAGTTTCTAGTTGATTGAAAGTGATTATATTTGAAAGATTGAAATTGGGTACGTATAAGAACCGGTTACTAAACGACTGTATGGCAAAGCCATAATTATTGAAGATTGTGGATTTGATTTCTAAACCCAAGTCAAATTCATTAAAATCTCCATTATAGTTATAATAAACTCTAAATTTACCAGATTTTAGGACTACAATGAGATGACCGGATTGAGACCAATTTATGTCGGATACTGGGTTTTGTAGAAAATTCCAAGAAATGCTGAAAATGAAAAGACCAGAAGGGGAGAAAATATCTATGGTGCTAGCAGTAGCATTTAGAGATTTGGGGTATAGAGCAATGGCAGAGGCGTATGGACCAATTGAAACATGAGAGTCGTCTAGATTAAGGTTGATGTTTTCATAACAAGATCTGTCTCGGTAGAAAACGTTATCAAGAGGCAGCCAGGATAGAGACGGGTTGAGAGTCATTGTAATGTGAATCTACAGTATTTCAGTAGGTGTCTAAAAGATGTCTAATATCTCATATGTCTAATTTATCTGAATAAAACATAAAAAATAAAAAATAAAAAATATCCGCGATAACGGAAAAAGAAAAAAAAGATCTCAGATCTCAGTTTTGATTCTTAATTCGCAGTACCCAGTGTACACTTCTAGACTACGATCCTTCATCTC